>JAQJVK010000055.1:0-1200000 GCA_035578135.1 Flexamia atlantica | reverse complement strand
ATACATGACGTACACATAGGGTGATAGAATAGGACCAGAACTTCTGTACTATACCACCCAAGTTACCTTAAAATCTTAGGTTTTGGATATATGGGTGATTAAATTAGTCGCTATGCGATGTGCGGACAACGATTTGTCTAAGTATGACATGAAATATAATAATAAATACGGAGGTGTGCCAACATTACATACATATAGGGTGATAGAATAGGACCAGAACTTCTGTATTATACCACCCAAGTTACCGTAAAAACTTAGGTTTTGGAAATATGGCTGATTAAAGTAGTCGCATTGAGATGTGCGGACAGAGATTTGTCGAATTTGACACGAAATATAAAAAAAATACGGAGGTGTGCCAACATGACGTACACATAGGATGATAGAATAGGTCCAGAACTTTAGTACAATACCACCCAAGTTACCTTAAAAACTTAGGTTTTGGAAATATGGGTGATTAAATTAGTCGCTATGCGATGTGCGGACAACGATTTGTCTAAGTTTGACATGAAATATAAAAATAAATACGGAATTGTGGATACATGACGTACACATAGGGTGATAGAATAGGACCAGAACTTCTGTATTATACCACCCAAGTTACCGTAAAAACTTAGGTTTTGGTAATATGGCTGATTAAAGTAGTCGCTATGCGATGTGCGGACAACGATTTGTCTAAGTTTGACATGAAATATAAAAATAAATACGGAGGTGTGCCAACATTACGTACACGAAGGATGATAGAATAGGACCAGAACTTTAGTACTATACCACCCAAGTTAACTTAAAAACCTAGGTTTTGGAAATATGGGTGATTAAATTAGTCGCTATGCGATGTGCGGACAACGATTTGTCTAAGTATGACATGAAATATAATAATAAATACGGAGGTGTGCCAACATTACGTACACGTAGGGTGATAGAATAGGACCAGAACTTCTGTATTATACCACCCAAGTTACCGTAAAAACTTAGGTTTTGGAAATATGGCTGATTAAAGTAGTCGCATTGAGATGTGCGGACAGCGGTTTGTCAAAGTATGACATGAAAAATAAAATAAATACGGAAGTGTGCCAACATGACGTACACATAGGATGATAGAATAGGTCCTGAAATTTAGTATTATACCACCCAAGTTACCTTAAAAACCTAGGTTTTGGAAATATGGGTGATTAAATTAGTCGCTATGCGATGTGCGGACAACGATTTGTCTAAGTTTGACATGAAATATAAAAAAAAAATACGGAATTGTGGATACATGACGTACACATAGGGTGATAGAATAGGACCAGAACTTCTGTATTATACCACCCAAGTTACCGTAAAAACTTAGGTTTTGGAAATATGGGTGATTAAATTAGTCGCTATGCGATGTGCGGACAACGATTTGTCTAAGTTTGACATGAAATATAAAAATAAATACGGAGGTGTGCCAACATTACGTACACGTAGGATGAAAGAATTGGATCAGAACTTTAGTACTATACCACCCAAGTTACCTTAAAAACTTAGGTTATGGAAATATGGGTGATTAAATTAGTCTTTATGCGATGTGCGGACAACGATTTGTCTATTTATGACATGAAATATAATAATAAATACGGAGAAGTGCCATCATTACGTACACATAGGATGATAGAATAGGTCCAGAACTTTAGTACTATACCACCCAAGTTACCGTAAAAACTTAGGTTTTGGAAATATGGCTGATTAAAGTAGTCGCATTGAGATGTGCGGACAGCGATTTGTCAACGTTTGACATTAAATATAAAATTAAATACGGAATTGTGGATACATGACGTACACATAGGGTGATAGAATAGGACCAGAACTTCTGTATTATACCACCCAAGTTACCGTAAAAACTTAGGTTTTGGAAATATGGCTGATTAAAGTAGTCGCATTGAGATGTGCCGACAGAGATTTGTCGAAGTTTGACACGAAATATAAAAAAAATACGGAGGTGTGCCAACATGACGTACACATAGGATGATAGAATAGGTCCAGAACTTTAGTACTATACCACCCAAGTTACCGTAAAAACTTAGGTTTTGGAAATATGGGTGATTAAATTAGTCGCTATGCGATGTGCGGACAACGATTTGTCTAAGTATGACATGAAATATAATAATAAATACGGAGGTGTGCCAACATTACGTACACGTAGGGTGATAGAATAGGACCAGAACTTCTGTATTATACCACCCAAGTTACCGTAAAAACGTAGGTTTTGGAAATATGGCTGATTAAAGTAGTCGCATTGAGATGTGCGGACAGCGATTTGTCAAAGTATGACATGAAAAATAAAATAAATACGGAAGTGTGCCAACATGACGTACACATAGGATGATAGAATAGGTCCTGAAATTTAGTATTATACCACCCAAGTTACCGTAAAAACTTAGGTTTTGGAAATATGTGTGATTAAATTAGTCGCTATGCGATGTGCGGACAACGATTTGTCTAAGTTTGACATGAAATATAAAAATAAATACGGAATTGTGGATACATGACGTACACATAGGGTGATAGAATAGGAACAAAACTTCTGTATTATACCACCCAAGTTACCGTAAAAACTTAGGTTTTGGAAATATGGGTGATTAAATTAGTCGCTATGCGATGTGCGGACAACGATTTGTCTAAGTTTGACATGAAATATAAAAATAAATACGGAGGTGTGCCAACATTACGTAAACGTAGGATGAAAGAATGGGATCAGAACTTTAGTACTATACCACCCAAGTTACCTTAAAAACTTAGGTTTTGGAAATATGGGTGATTAAATTAGTCTTTATGCGATGTGCGGACAACGATTTGTCTATTTATGACATGAAATATAATAATAAATACGGAGAAGTGCCATCATTACGTACACATAGGATGATAGAATAGGTCCAGAACTTTAGTACTATACCACCCAAGTTACCGTAAAAACTTAGGTTTTGGAAATATGGCTGATTAAAGTAGTCGCATTGAGATGTGCGGACAGCGATTTGTCAACGTTTGACATTAAATATAAAATTAAATACGGAATTGTGGATACATGACGTACACATAGGGTGATAGAATAGGACCAGAACTTCTGTATTATACCACCCAAGTTACCGTAAAAACTTAGGTTTTGGAAATATGGCTGATTAAAGTAGTCGCATTGAGATGTGCCGACAGAGATTTGTCGAATTTTGACACGAAATATAAAAAAAATACGGAGGTGTGCCAACATGACGTACACATAGGATGATAGAATAGGTCCAGAACTTTAGTACTATACCACCCAAGTTACCGTAAAAACTTAGGTTTTGGAAATATGGGTGATTAAATTAGTCGCTATGCGATGTGCGGACAACGATTTGTCTAAGTATGACATGAAATATAATAATAAATACGGAGGTGTGCCAACATTACGTACACGTAGGGTGATAGAATAGGACCAGAACTTCTGTATTATACCACCCAAGTTACCGTAAAAACGTAGGTTTTGGAAATATGGCTGATTAAAGTAGTCGCATTGAGATGTGCGGACAGCGATTTGTCAAAGTATGACATGAAAAATAAAATAAATACGGAAGTGTGCCAACATGACGTACACATAGGATGATAGAATAGGTCCTGAAATTTAGTATTATACCACCCAAGTTACCGTAAAAACTTAGGTTTTGGAAATATGTGTGATTAAATTAGTCGCTATGCGATGTGCGGACAACGATTTGTCTAAGTTTGACATGAAATATAAAAATAAATACGGAATTGTGGATACATGACGTACACATAGGGTGATAGAATAGGAACAAAACTTCTGTATTATACCACCCAAGTTACCGTAAAAACTTAGGTTTTGGAAATATGGGTGATTAAATTAGTCGCTATGCGATGTGCGGACAACGATTTGTCTAAGTTTGACATGAAATATAAAAATAAATACGGAGGTGTGCCAACATTACGTAAACGTAGGATGAAAGAATGGGATCAGAACTTTAGTACTATACCACCCAAGTTACCTTAAAAACTTAGGTTTTGGAAATATGGGTGATTAAATTAGTCTTTATGCGATGTGCGGACAACGATTTGTCTATTTATGACATGAAATATAATAATAAATACGGAGGTGTGCCATCATTACGTACACATAGGATGATAGAATAGGTCCAGAACTTTAGTACTATACCACCCAAGTTACCGTAAAAACTTAGGTTTTGGAAATATGGCTGATTAAAGTAGTCGCATTGAGATGTGCGGACAGCGATTTGTCTAAGTTTGACATGAAATATAAAAATAAATACGGAATTGTGGATACATGACGTACACATAGGGTGATAGAATAGGACCAGAACTTCTGTATTATACAACCCAAGTTACCGTAAAAACTTAGGTTTTGGAAATATGGCTGATTAAAGTAGTCGCATTGAGATGTGCCGACAGAGATTTGTCGAAGTTTGACACGAAATATAAAAAAATACGGAGGTGTGCCAACATGACGTACACATAGGATGATAGAATAGGTCCAGAACTTTAGTACTATACCACCCAAGTTACCGTAAAAACTTAGGTTTTGGAAATATGGGTGATTAAATTAGTCGCTATGCGATGTGCGGACAACGATTTGTCTAAGTATGACATGAAATATAATAATAAATACGGAGGTGTGCCAACATTACGTACACATAGGGTGATAGAATAGGACCAGAACTTCTGTATTATACCACCCAAGTTACCGTAAAAACTTAGGTTTTGGAAATATGGCTGATTAAAGTAGTCGCATTGAGATGTGCGGACAGCGATTTGTCAAAGTATGACATGAAAAATAAAATAAATACGGAAGTGTGCCAACATGACGTACACATAGGAAGATAGAATAGGTCCTGAAATTTAGTATTATACCACCCAAGTTACCGTAAAAACTAAGGTTTTGGAAATATGGGTGATTAAATTAGTCGCTATGCGATGTGCGGACAACGATTTGTCAAAGTTTGACACGAAATATAAAAAAAATACGGAGGTGTGCCAACATGACGTACACATAGGATGATAGAATAGGTCCAGAACTTTAGTACTATACCACCCAAGTTACCTTAAAAACTTAGGTTTTGGAAATATGGGTGATTAAATTAGTCGCTATGCGATGTGCGGACAACGATTTGTCTAAGTATGACATGAAATATAAAAATAAATACGGAGGTGTGCCAACATTACGTACACGTAGGATGATAGAATAGGACCAGAACTTCTGTATTATACCACCCAAGTTACCGTAAAAACTTAGGTTTTGGAAATATGGCTGATTAAAGTAGTCGCATTGAGATGTGCGGACAGAGATTTGTCTAAGTTTGACATGAAATATAAAAATAAATACGGAGGTGTGCCAACATTACGTACACATAGGATGATAGAATAGGTCCTGAAATTTAGTATTATACCACCCAAGTTACCTTAAAAACTTAGGTTTTGGAAATATGGGTGATTAAATTAGTCGCTATGCGATGTGCGGACAACGATTTGTCTAAGTTTGACATGAAATATAAAAATAAATACGGAATTGTGGATACATGACGTACACATAGGGTGATAGAATAGGACCAGAACTTCTGTATTATACCACCCAAGTTACCGTAAAAACTTAGGTTTTGGAAATATGGCTGATTAAAGTAGTCGCATTGAGATGTGCGGACAGCGATTTGTCTAAGTTTGACATGAAATATAAAAATAAATACGGAATTGTGGATACATGACGTACACATAGGGTGATAGAATAGGACCAGAACTTCTGTATTATACCACCCAAGTTACCTTAAAAACTTAGGTTTTGGAAATATGGGTGATTAAATTAGTCGCTATGCGATATGCGGACAACGATTTGTCTAAGTATGACATGAAATATAATAATAAATACGGAGGTGTGCCAACATGACGTACACATAGGGTGATAGAATAGGACCAGAACTTCTGTATTATACCACCCAAGTTACCGTAAAAACTTAGGTTTTGGAAATATGGCTGATTAAAGTAGTCGCATTGAGATGTGCGGACAGCGATTTGTCTAAGTTTGACATGAAATATAAAAATAAATACGGAATTGTGGATACATGACGTACACATAGGGTGATAGAATAGGACCAGAACTTCTGTATTATACCACCCAAGTTACCTTAAAAACTTAGGTTTTGGAAATATGGGTGATTAAATTAGTCGCAATGCGATGTGCGGACAACGATTTGTCTAAGTTTGACATGAAATATAAAAATAAATACGGAGGTGTGCCAACATTACGTACACGTAGGATGAAAGAATAGGACCAGAACTTTAGTACTATACCACCCAAGTTACCTTAAAAACTTAGGTTTTGGAAATATGGGTGATTAAATTAGTCGCTATGCGATGTGCGGACAACGATTTGTCTAGGTATGACATGAAATATAATAATAAATACGGAGGTGTGCCAACATTACGTACACATAGGATGATAGAATAGGTCCAGAACTTTAGTACTATACCACCCAAGTTACCGTAAAAACTTAGGTTTTGGAAATATGGCTGATTAAAGTAGTCGCATTGAGATGTGCGGACAGCGATTTGTCTAAGATTAACATGAAATATAAAAATAAATACGGAATTGTGGATACATGACGTACACATAGGGTGATAGAATAGGACCAGAACTTCTGTATTATACCACCCAAGTTACCGTAAAAACTTAGGTTTTGGAAATATGGGTGATTAAATTAGTCGCTATGCGATGTGCGGACAACGATTTGTCGAAGTTTGACATGAAAAATAAAAATAAATACGGAATTGTGGATACATGACGTACACATAGGGTGATAGAATAGGACCAGAACTTCTTTATTATACCACCCAAGTTACCTTAAAATCTTAGGTTTTGGATATATGGGTGATTAAATTAGTCGCTATGCGATGTGCGGACAACGATTTGTCTAAGTATGACATGAAATATAATAATAAATACGGAGGTTTGCCAACATTACGTACATATAGGATGATAGAATAGGACCAGAACTTCTTTACTATACCACCCAAGTTACCTTAAAAACTTAGGTTTTGGAAATATGGGTGATTAAATTAGTCGCTATGCGATGTGCGGACAACGATTTGTCTAAGTTTGACATGAAATATAAAAATAAATACGGAATTGTGGATACATGACGAACACATAGGGTGATAGTATAGGACCAGAACTTCTGTATTATACCACCCAAGTTACCGTAAAAACTTAGGTTTTGGAAATATGGGTGATTAAATTAGTCGCTATGCGATGTGCGGACAAAGATTTGTCTAGGTTTGACATGAAATATAAAAATAAATACGGAGGTGTGCCAACATTACTTACACGTAGGATGAAAGAATAGGACCAGATTTTCTGTATTATACCACCCAAGTTACCGTAAAAACTTAGGTTTTGGAAATATGGCTGATTAAAGTAGTCGCATTGATATTTGCGGACAGAGATTTGTCTAAGTTTGACATGAAATATAAAAATAAATACGGAGGTGTGCCAACATTACGTACACATAGTATGATAGAATAGGTCCTGAAATTTAGTATTATACCACCCAAGTTACCTTAAAAACTTAGGTTTTGGAAATATGGGTGATTAAATTAGTCGCTATGCGATGTGCGGACAACGATTTGTCTAAGTTTGACATGAAATATAAAAATAAATACGGAATTGTGGATACATGACGTACACATAGAGTGATAGAATAGGACCAGAACTTCTGTATTATACCACCCAAGATACCGTAAAAACTTAGGTTTTGGAAATATGGCTGATTAAAGTAGTCGCATTGAGATGTGCGGACATCGATTTGTCTAAGTTTGACATGAAATATAAAAATAAATACGGAATTGTGGATACATGACGTACACATAGGGTGATAGAATAGGACCAGAACTTCTGTATTATACCACCCAAGTTACCGTAAAAACTTAGGTTTTGGAAATATGGCTGATTAAAGTAGTCGCATTGAGATGTGCCGACAGAGATTTGTCGAAGTTTGACACGAAATATAAAAAAAATACGGAGGTGTGCCAACATGACGTACACATAGGATGATAGAATAGGTCCAGAACTTTAGTACTATACCACCCAAGTTACCGTAAAAACTTAGGTTTTGGAAATATGGGTGGTTAAATTAGTCGCTATGCGATGTGCGGACAACGATTTGTCTAAGTATGACATGAAATATAATAATAAATACGGAGGTGTGCCAACATTACGTACACATAGGGTGATAGAATAGGACCAGAACTTCTGTATTATACCACCCAAGTTACCGTAAAAACTTAGGTTTTGGAAATATGGCTGATTAAAGTAGTCGCATTGAGATGTGCGGACAGCGATTTGTCAAAGTATGACATGAAAAATAAAATAAATACGGAAGTGTGCCAACATGACCTACACATAGGATGATAGAATAGTTCCTGAAATTTAGTATTATACCACCCAAGTTACCGTAAAAACTAAGGTTTTGGAAATATGGGTGATTAAATTAGTCGCTATGCGATGTGCGGACAACGATTTGTCAAAGTTTGACACGAAATATAAAAAAAATACGGAGGTGTGCCAACATGACGTACACATAGGATGATAGAATAGGTCCAGAACTTTAGTACTATACCACCCAAGTTACCTTAAAAACTTAGGTTTTGGAAATATGGGTGATTAAATTAGTCGCTATGCGATGTGCGGACAACGATTTGTCTAAGTATGACATGAAATATAAAAATAAATACGGAGGTGTGCCAACATTACGTACACGTAGGATGATAGAATAGGACCAGAACTTCTGTATTATACCACCCAAGTTACCGTAAAAACTTAGGTTTTGGAAATATGGCTGATTAAAGTAGTTGCATTGAGATGTGCGGACAGAGATTTGTCTAAGTTTGACATGAAATATAAAAATAAATACGGAGGTGTGCCAACATTACGTACACATAGGATGATAGAATAGGTCCTGAAATTTAGTATTATACCACCCAAGTTACCTTAAAAACTTAGGTTTTGGAAATATGGGTGATTAAATTAGTCGCTATGCGATGTGCGGACAACGATTTGTCTAAGTTTGACATGAAATATAAAAATAAATACGGAATTGTGGATACATGACGTACACATAGGGTGATAGAATAGGACCAGAACTTCTGTATTATACCACCCAAGTTACCGTAAAAACTTAGGTTTTGGAAATATGGCTGATTAAAGTAGTCGCATTGAGATGTGCGGACAGCGATTTGTCTAAGTTTGACATGAAATATAAAAATAAATACGGAATTGTGGATACATGACGTACACATAAGGTGATAGAATAGGACCAGAACTTCTGTATTATACCACCCAAGTTACCTTAAAAACTTAGGTTTTGGAAATATGGGTGATTAAATTAGTCGCTATGCGATGTGCGGACAACGATTTGTCTAAGTATGACATGAAATATAATAATAAATACGGAGGTGTGCCAACATGACGTACACATAGGGTGATAGAATAGGACCAGAACTTCTGTATTATACCACCCAAGTTACCGTAAAAACTTAGGTTTTGGAAATATGGCTGATTAAAGTAGTCGCATTGAGATGTGCGGACAGCGATTTGTCTAAGTTTGACATGAAATATAAAAATAAATACGGAATTGTGGATACATGACGTACACATAGGGTGATAGAATAGGACCAGAACTTCTGTATTATACCACCCAAGTTACCTTAAAAACTTAGGTTTTGGAAATATGGGTGATTAAATAAGTCGCTATGCGATGTGCGGACAACGATTTGTCTAAGTTTGACATGAAATATAAAAATAAATACGGAGGTGTGCTAACATTACGTACACGTAGGATAAAAGAATAGGACCAGAACTTTAGTACTATACCACCCAAGTTACCTTAAAAACTTAGGTTTTGGAAATATGGTGATTAAATTAGTCGCTATGCGATGTGCGGACAACGATTTGTCTAGGTATGACATGAAATATAATAATAAATACGGAGGTGTGCCAACATTACGTACACATAGGATGATAGAATAGGTCCAGAACTTTAGTACTATACCACCCAAGTTACCGTAAAAACTTAGGTTTTGGAAATATGGCTGATTAAAGTAGTCGCATTGAGATGTGCGGACAGCGATTTGTCTAAGATTAACATGAAATATAAAAATAAATACGGAATTGTGGATACATGACGTACACATAGGGTGATAGAATAGGACCAGAACTTCTGTATTATACCACCCAAGTTACCGTAAAAACTTAGGTTTTGGAAATATGGGTGATTAAATTAGTCACTATGCGATGTGCGGACAACGATTTGTCGAAGTTTGACATGAAAAATAAAAATAAATACGGAATTGTGGATACATGACGTACACATAGGGTGATAGAATAGGACCAGAACTTCTTTACTATACCACCCAAGTTACCTTAAAATCTTAGGTTTTGGATATATGGGTGATTAAATTAGTCGCTATGCGATGTGCGGACAACGATTTGTCTAAGTATGACATGAAATATAATAATAAATACGGAGGTGTGCCAACATTACGTACATATAGGATGATAGAATAGGACCAGAACTTCTTTACTATACCACCCAAGTTACCTTAAAAACTTAGGTTTTGGAAATATGGGTGATTAAATTAGTCGCTATGCGATGTGCGGACAACGATTTGTCTAAGTTTGACATGAAATATAAAAATAAATACGGAATTGTGGATACATGACGTACACATAGGGTGATAGAATAGGACCAGAACTTCTGTATTATACCACCCAAGTTACCGTAAAAACTTAGGTTTTGGAAATATGGGTGATTAAATTAGTCGCTATGCGATGTGCGGACAAAGATTTGTCTAGGTTTGACATGAAATATAAAAATAAATACGGAGGTGTGCCAACATTACTTACATGTAGGATGAAAGAATAGGACCAGATTTTCTGTATTATACCACCCAAGTTACCGTAAAAACTTAGGTTTTGGAAATATGGCTGATTAAAGTAGTCGCATTGAGATTTGCGGACAGAGATTTGTCTAAGTTTGACATGAAATATAAAAATAAATACGGAGGTGTGCCAACATTACGTACACATAGGATGATAGAATAGGTCCTGAAATTTAGTATTATACCACCCAAGTTACCTTAAAAACTTAGGTTTTGGAAATATGGGTGATTAAATTAGTCGCTATGCGATGTGCGGACAACGATTTGTCTAAGTTTGACATGAAATATAAAAATAAATACGGAATTGTGGATACATGACGTACACATAGAGTGATAGAATAGGACCAGAACTTCTGTATTATACCACCCAAGTTACCGTAAAAACTTAGGTTTTGGAAATATGGCTGATTAAAGTAGTCGCATTGAGATGTGCGGACATCGATTTGTCTAAGTTTGACATGAAATATAATAATAAATACGGAATTGTGGATACATGACGTACACATAGAGTGATAGAATAGGACCAGAACTTCTGTATTATACCACCCAAGTTACCGTAAAAACTTAGGTTTTGGAAATATGGCTGATTAAAGTAGTCGCATTGAGATGTGCGGACAACGATTTGTCTAAGTATGACATGAAATATAATAATAAATACGGAGGTGTGCCAACATTACGTACACGTAGGGTGATAGAATAGGACCAGAACTTCTGTATTATACCAACCAAGTTACCGTAAAAACTTAGGTTTTGGAAATATGGCTGATTAAAGTAGTCGCATTGAGATGTGCGGACAGCGATTTGTTAAAGTATGACATGAAAAATAAAATAAATACGGAAGTGTGCCAACATGACGTACACATAGGATGATAGAATAGGTCCTGAAATTTAGTATTATACCACCCAAGTTACCTTAAAAACTTAGGTTTTGGAAATATGGGTGATTAAATTAGTCGCTATGCGATGTGCGGACAACGATTTGTCTAAGTTTGACATGAAATATAAAAATTAATACGGAATTGTGGATACATGACGTACACATAGGGTGATAGAATAGGACCAGAACTTCTGTATTATACCACCCAAGTTACCGTAAAAACTTAGGTTTTGGAAATATGGGTGATTAAATTAGTCGCTATGCGATGTGCGGACAACGATTTGTCTAAGTTTGACATGAAATATAAAAATAAATACGGAGGTGTGCCAACATTACGTACACGTAGGATGAAAGAATAGGACCAGAACTTTAGTACTATACCACCCAAGTTACCTTAAAAACTTAGGTTTTGGAAATATGGGTGATTAAATTAGTCGCAATGCGATGTGCGGACAACGATTTGTCTAAGTATGACATGAAATATAATAATAAATACGGAGCTGTGCCAACATTACGTACACATAGGGTGATAGAATAGGACCAGAACTTCTGTATTATACCACCCAAGTTACCGTAAAAACTTAGGTTTTGGAAATATGGGTGATTAAATTAGTCGCTATGCGATGTTCGGACAACGATTTGTCGAAGTTTGACACGAAATATAAAAAAAATACGGAGGTGTGCCAACATGACGTACACATAGGATGATAGAATAGGTCCAGAACTTTAGTACTATACCACCCAAGTTACCGTAAAAACTTAGGTTTTGGAAATATGGCTGATTAAAGTAGTCGCATTGAGATGTGCGGACAGCGATTTGTCTAAGTTTGACATGAAATATAAAAAGAAATACGGAATTGTGGATACATGACGTACACATAGGGTGATAGAATAGGACCAGAACTTCTGTATTATACCACCCAAGTTACCGTAAAAACTTAGGTTTTGGAAATATGGGTGATTAAATTAGTCGCTATGCGATGTGCGGACAACGAATTGTCGAAGTTTGACACGAAATATAAAAATAAGTACGGAATTGTGGATACATGACGTACACATAGGGTGATAGAATAGGACCAGAACTTCTGTATTATACCACCCAAGTTACCTTAAAAACTTAGGTTTTGGAAATATGGGTGATTAAATTAGTCGCTATGCGATGTGCGGACAACGATTTGTCTAAGTTTGACATGAAATATAAAAATAAATACGGAATTGTGGATACATGACGTACGTAGGGTGATAGAATAGGACCAGAACTTCTGTATTATACCACCCAAGTTACCGTAAAAACTTAGGTTTTGGAAATATGGCTGATTAAAGTAGTCGCATTGAGATGTGCGGACAGCGATTTGTCAAAGTATGACATGAAAAATAAAATAAATACGGAAGTGTGCCAACATGACGTACACATAGGATGATAGAATAGGTCCTGAAATTTAGTATTATACCACCCAAGTTACCTTAAAAACTTAGGTTTTGGAAATATGGGTGATTAAATTAGTCGCTATGAGATGTGCGGACAACGATTTGTCTAAGTTTGACATGAAATATAAAAATAAATACGGATTTGTGGATACATGACGTACACATAGGGTGATAGAATAAGACCAGAACTTCTGTATTATACCACCCAAGTTACCTTAAAAACTTAGGTTTTGGAAATATGGGTGATTAAATTAGTCGCTATGCGATGTGCGGACAACGATTTGTCTAAGTATGACATGAAATATAATAATAAATACGGAGGTGTGCCAACATGACGTACACATAGGGTGATAGAATAGGTCCTGAAATTTAGTATTATACCACCCAAGTTACCTTAAAAACTTAGGTTTTGGAAATATGGGTGATTAAATTAGTCGCTATGCGATGTGCGGACAACGATTTGTCTAAGTTTGACATGAAATATAAAAATAAATACGGAATTGTGGATACATGACGTACACATAGGGTGATAGAATAGGACCAGAACTTCTGTATTATACCACCCAAGTTACAGTAAAAACTTAGGTTTTGGAAATACGGGTGATTAAAATAGTCGCTTTGGATGTGTGGACAGCGATCCACCTAAGTTTGACATAAAATATAAAATAAATACGGCAGTGTGTCAGCATGACGTACACGTAGGATGATAGAATAGGACCAGAACTTCTGTATTATACCACCCAAGTTACCGTAAAAACTTAGGTTTTGGAAATATGGCTGATTAAAGTAGTCGCATTGAGATGTGCGGACAGCGATTTGTCTAAGTTTGACATGAAATATAAAAATAAATACGGAATTGTGGATACATGACGTACACATAAGGTGATAGAATAGGACCAGAACTTCTGTATTATACCACCCAAGTTACCTTAAAAACTTAGGTTTTGGAAATATGGGTGATTAAATTAGTCGCTATGCGATGTGCGGACAACGATTTGTCTAAGTATGACATGAAATATAATAATAAATACGGAGGTGTGCCAACATGACGTACACATAGGGTGATAGAATAGGACCAGAACTTCTGTATTATACCACCCAAGTTACCGTAAAAACTTAGGTTTTGGAAATATGGCTGATTAAAGTAGTCGCATTGAGATGTGCGGACAGCGATTTGTCTAAGTTTGACATGAAATATAAAAATAAATACGGAATTGTGGATACATGACGTACACATAGGGTGATAGAATAGGACCAGAACTTCTGTATTATACCACCCAAGTTACCTTAAAAACTTAGGTTTTGGAAATATGGGTGATTAAATTAGTCGCTATGCGATGTGCGGACAACGATTTGTCTAAGTTTGACATGAAATATAAAAATAAATACGGAGGTGTGCTAACATTACGTACACGTAGGATGAAAGAATAGGACCAGAACTTTAGTACTATACCACCCAAGTTACCTTAAAAACTTAGGTTTTGGAAATATGGGTGATTAAATTAGTCGCTATGCGATGTGCGGACAACGATTTGTCTAGGTATGACATGAAATATAATAATAAATACGGAGGTGTGCCAACATTACGTACACATAGGATGATAGAATAGGTCCAGAACTTTAGTACTATACCACCCAAGTTACCGTAAAAACTTAGGTTTTGGAAATATGGCTGATTAAAGTAGTCGCATTGAGATGTGCGGACAGCGATTTGTCTAAGATTAACATGAAATATAAAAATAAATACGGAATTGTGGATACATGACGTACACATAGGGTGATAGAATAGGACCAGAACTTCTGTATTATACCACCCAAGTTACCGTAAAAACTTAGGTTTTGGAAATATGGGTGATTAAATTAGTCACTATGCGATGTGCGGACAACGATTTGTCGAAGTTTGACATGAAAAATAAAAATAAATACGGAGGTGTGCCAACATTACGTACACGTAGGATGATAGAATAGGACCAGAACTTTAGCACTATACCACCCAAGTTACCTTAAAAACTTAGGTTTTGGAAATATGGGTGATTAAATTATTCACTATGCGATGTGCGGACAACGATTTGTCTAAGTATGACATGAAATATAATAATAAATACGGAGGTGTGCCAACATTACGTACACGTAGGGTGATAGAATAGGACCAGAACTTCTGTATTATACCAACCAAGTTACCGTAAAAACTTAGGTTTTGGAAATATGGCTGATTAAAGTAGTCGCATTGAGATGTGCGGACAGCGATTTGTTAAAGTATGACATGAAAAATAAAATAAATACGGAAGTGTGCCAACATGACGTACACATAGGGTGATAGAATAGGACCAGAACTTCTGTATTATACCACCCAAGTTACCGTAAAAACTTAGGTTTTGGAAATATGGGTGATTAAATTAGTCGCTATGCGATGTGCGGACAACGAATTGTCGAAGTTTGACACGAAATATAAAAATAAGTACGGAATTGTGGATACATGACGTACACATAGGGTGATAGAATAGGACCAGAACTTCTGTATTATACCACCCAAGTTACCTTAAAAACTTAGGTTTTGGAAATATGGGTGATTAAATTAGTCGCTATGCGATGTGCGGACAACGATTTGTCTAAGTTTGACATGAAATATAAAAATAAATACGGAGGTGTGCAAACATTACGTACACGTAGGATGAAAGAATAGGACCAGAACTTTAGTACTATACCACCCAAGTTACCTTAAAAACTTAGGTTTTGGAAATATGGGTGATTAAATTAGTCGCTATGCGATGTGCGGACAACGATTTGTGTAGGTATGACATGAAATATAATAATAAATACGGAGGTGTGCCAACATTACGTACACATAGGATGATAGAATAGGTCCAGAACTTTAGTACTATACCACCCAAGTTACCGTAAAAACTTAGGTTTTGGAAATATGGCTGATTAAAGTAGTCGCATTGAGATGTGCGGACAGCGATTTGTCTAAGATATACATGAAATATAAAAATAAATACGGAATTGTGGATACATGACGTACACATAGGGTGATAGAATAGGACCAGAACTTCTGTATTATACCACCCAAGTTACCGTAAAAACTTAGGTTTTGGAAATATGGGTGATTAAATTAGTCACTATGCGATGTGCGGACAACGATTTGTCAAAGTTTGACATGAAAAATAAAAATAAATACGGAATTGTGGATACATGACGTACACATAGGGTGATAGAATAGGACCAGAACTTCTTTACTATACCACCCAAGTTACCTTAAAATCTTAGGTTTTGGATATATGGGTGATTAAATTAGTCGCTATGCGATGTGCGGACAACGATTTGTCTAAGTATGACATGAAATATAATAATAAATACGGAGGTGTGCCAACATTACGTACATATAGGATGATAGAATAGGACCAGAACTTCTTTACTATACCACCCAAGTTACCTTAATAACTTAGGTTTTGGAAATATGGGAGATTAAATTAGTCGCTATGCGATGTGCGGACAACGATTTGTCTAAGTTTGACATGAAATATAAAAATAAATACGGAATTGTGGATACATGACGTACACATAGGGTGATAGAATAGGACCAGAACTTCTGTATTATACCACCCAAGTTACCGTAAAAACTTAGGTTTTGGAAATATGGGTGATTAAATTAGTCGCTATGCGATGTGCGGACAAAGATTTGTCTAAGTTTGACATGAAATATAAAAATAAATACGGAGGTGTGCCAACATTACTTACACGTAGGATGAAAGAATAGGACCAGATTTTCTGTATTATACCACCCAAGTTACCGTAAAAACTTAGGTTTTGGAAATATGGCTGATTAAAGTAGTCGCATTGAGATTTGCGGACAGAGATTTGTCTAAGTTAGACATGAAATATAAAAATAAATACGGAGGTGTGCCAACATTACGTACACATAGGATGATAGAATAGGTCCTGAAATTTAGTATTATACCACCCAAGTTACTTTAAAAACTTAGGTTTTGGAAATATGGGTGATTAAATTAGTCGCTATGCGATGTGCGGACAACGATTTGTCTAAGTTTGACATGAAATATAAAAATAAATACGGAATTGTGGATACATGACGTACACATAGAGTGATAGAATAGGACCAGAACTTCTGTATTATACCACCCAAGTTACCGTAAAAACTTAGGTTTTGGAAATATGGCTGATTAAAGTAGTCGCATTGAGATGTGCGGACATCGATTTGTCTAAGTTTGACATGAAATATAAAAATAAATACGGAATTGTGGATACATGACGTACACATAGGGTGATAGAATAGGACCAGAACTTCTGTATTATACCACCAAAGTTACCGTAAAAACTTAGGTTTTGGAAATATGGCTGATTAAAGTAGTCGCTATGCGATGTGCGGACAACGATTTGTCTAAGTTTGACATGAAATATAAAAATAAATACGGAGGTGTGCCAACATTACGTACACGTAGGATGATAGAATAGGACCAGAACTTTAGCACTATACCACCCAAGTTACCTTAAAAACTTAGGTTTTGGAAATATGGGTGATTAAATTAGTCACTATGCGATGTGCGGACAACGATTTGTCTAAGTATGACATGAAATATAATAATAAATACGGAGGTGTGCCAACATTACGTACACGTAGGGTGATAGAATAGGACCAGAACTTCTGTATTATACCAACCAAGTTACCGTAAAAACTTAGGTTTTGGAAATATGGCTGATTAAAGTAGTCGCATTGAGATGTGCGGACAGCGATTTGTTAAAGTATGACATGAAAAATAAAATAAATACGGAAGTGTGCCAACATGACGTACACATAGGATGATAGAATAGGTCCTGAAATTTAGTATTATACCACCCAAGTTACCTTAAAAACTTAGGTTTTGGAAATATGGGTGATTAAAT
This sequence comes from Flexamia atlantica, assembly GCA_035578135.1. Taxonomy (NCBI): domain Eukaryota; kingdom Metazoa; phylum Arthropoda; class Insecta; order Hemiptera; family Cicadellidae; genus Flexamia; species Flexamia atlantica. The sequence continues at coordinate 1,181,840 of JAQJVK010000055.1, read as the reverse complement.
TAGTCGCTATGCGATGTGCGGACAACGATTTGTCTACGTTTGACATGAAATATAAAAATTAATACGGAATTGTGGATACATGACGTACACATAGGGTGATAGAATAGGACCAGAACTTCTGTATTATACCACCCAAGTTACCGTAAAAACTTAGGTTTTGGAAATATGGGTGATTAAATTAGTCGCTATGCGATGTGCGGACAACGATTTGTCTAAGTTTGACATGAAATATAAAAATAAATACGGAGGTGTGCCAACATTACGTACACGTAGGATGAAAGAATAGGACCAGAACTTTAGTACTATACCACCCAAGTTACCTTAAAAACTTAGGTTTTGGAAATATGGGTGATTAAATTAGTCGCTATGCGATGTGCGGACAACGATTTGTCTAAGTATGACATGAAATATAATAATAAATACGGAGCTGTGCCAACATTACGTACACATAGGGTGATAGAATAGGACCAGAACTTCTGTATTATACCACCCAAGTTACCGTAAAAACTTAGGTTTTGGAAATATGGGTGTTTAAATTAGTCGCTATGCGATGTTCGGACAACGATTTGTCGAAGTTTGACACGAAATATAAAAAAAATACGGAGGTGTGCCAACATGACGTACACATAGGATGATAGAATAGGTCCAGAACTTTAGTACTATACCACCCAAGTTACCGTAAAAACTTAGGTTTTGGAAATATGGGTGATTAAATTAGTCGCTATGCGATGTGCGGACAACGAATTGTCGAAGTTTGACACGAAATATAAAAATAAGTACGGAATTGTGGATACATGACGTACACATAGGGTGATAGAATAGGACCAGAACTTCTGTATTATACCACCCAAGTTACCTTAAAAACTTAGGTTTTGGAAATATGGGTGATTAAATTAGTCGCTATGCGATGTGCGGACAACGATTTGTCTAAGTTTGACATGAAATATAAAAATAAATACGGAATTGTGGATATATGACGTACGTAGGGTGATAGAATAGGACCAGAACTTCTGTATTATACCACCCAAGTTACCGTAAAAACTTAGGTTTTGGAAATATGGCTGATTAAAGTAGTCGCATTGAGATGAGCGGACAGCGATTTGTCAAAGTATGACATGAAAAATAAAATAAATACGGAAGTGTGCCAACATGACGTACACATAGGATGATAGAATAGGTCCTGAAATTTAGTATTATACCACCCAAGTTACCTTAAAAACTTAGGTTTTGGAAATATGGGTGATTAAATTAGTCGCTATGAGATGTGCGGACAACGATTTGTCTAAGTTTGACATGAAATATAAAAATAAATACGGATTTGTGGTTACATGACGTACACATAGGGTAATAGAATAGGACCAGAACTTCTGTATTATACCACCCAAGTTACCTTAAAAACTTAGTTTTTGGAAATATGGGTGATTAAATTAGTCGCTATGCGATGTGCGGACAACGATTTGTCTAAGTATGACATGAAATATAATAATAAATACGGAGGTGTGCCAACATGACGTACACATAGGGTGATAGAATAGGACCAGAACTTCTGTATTATACCACCCAAGTTACCGTAAAAACTTAGGTTTTGGAAATATGGCTGATTAAAGTAGTCGCATTGAGATGTGCGGACAGCGATTTGTCAAAGTATGACATGAAAAATAAAATAAATACGGAAGTGTGCCAACATGACGTACACATAGGATGATAGAATAGGTCTAGAACTTTAGTACTATACCACCCAAGTTACCGTAAAAACTTAGGTTTTGGAAATGTGGGTGATTAAATTAGTCGCTATGCGATGTGCGGACAACGATTTGTCTAAGTTTGACATGAAATATAAAAATAAATACGGAATTGTGGATACATGACGTACACATAGGGTGATAGAATAGGACCAGAACTTCTGTATTATACCACCCAAGTTACCGTAAAAACTTAGGTTTTGGAAATATGGGTGATTAAATTAGTCGCTCTGCGATGTGCGGACAACGATTTGTCTAAGTTTGACATGAAATATAAAAATAAATAAGGAGGTTTGCCAACATTACGTACACCTAGGATGAAAGAATAGGACCAGAACTTTAGTACTATACCACCCAAGTTACCTTAAAAACTTAGGTTTTGGAAATATGGGTGATTAAATTAGTCGCTATGCGATGTGCGGACAACGATTTGTCTAAGTATGACATGAAATATAATAATAAATACGGAGGTGTGCCAACATTACGTACACATAGGATGATAGAATAGGTCCAGAACTTTAGTACTATACCACCCAAGTTACCGTAAAAACTTAGGTTTTGGAAATATGGCTGATTAAAGTAGTCGCATTGAGATGTGCGGACAGCGATTTGTCTAAGTTTGACATGAAATATAAAAATAAATACGGAATTGTGGATACATGACGTACACATAGGGTGATAGAATAGGACCAGAACTTCTGTATTATACCACCCAAGTTACCGTAAAAACTTAGGTTTTGGAAATATGGGTGATTAAATTAGTCGCTATGCGATGTGCGGACAACGATTTGTCGAAGATTGACATGAAAAATAAAAATAAATACGGAATTGTGGATACATGACGTACACATAGGGTGATAGAATAGGACCAGAACTTCTTTACTATACCACCCAAGTTACCTTAAAATCTTAGGTTTTGGATATATGGGTGATTAAATTAGTCGCTATGCGATGTGCGGACAACGATTTGTCTAAGTATGACATGAAATATAATAATAAATACGGAGGTGTGCCAACATTACGTACATATAGGATGATAGAATAGGACCAGAACTTCTTTACTATACCACCCAAGTTACCTTAAAAACTTAGGTTTTGGAAATATGGGTGATTAAATTAGTCGCTATGCGATGTGCGGAGAACGATTTGTCTAAGTTTGACATGAAATATAAAAATAAATACGGAATTGTGGATACATGACGTACACATAGGGTGATAGAATAGGATCAGAACTTCTGTATTATACCACCCAAGTTACCGTAAAAACTTAGGTTTTGGAAATATGGGTGATTAAATTAGTCGCTATGCGATGTGCGGACAAAGATTTGTCTAGGTTTGACATGAAATATAAAAATAAATACGGAGGTGTGCCAACATTACGTACACGTAGGATGAAAGAATAGGACCAGAACTTCTGTATTATACCACCCAAGTTACCGTAAAAACTTAGGTTTTGGAAATATGGCTGATTAAAGTAGTCGCATTGAGATTTGCGGACAGAGATTTGTCTAAGTTTGACATGAAATATAAAAATAAATACGGAATTGTGGATACATGACGTACACATAGAGTGATAGAATTGGTCCAGAACTTCTGTATAATACCACCCAAGTTACCGTAAAAACTTAGGTTTTGGAAATATGGCTGATTAAAGTAGTCGCTATGCGATGTGCGGACAAAGATTTGTCTAGGTTTGACATGAAATATAAAAATAAATACGGAGGTGTGCCAACATTACGTACACGTAGGATGATAGAATAGGACCAGAACTTTAGTACTATACCACCCAAGTTACCTTAAAAACTTAGGTTTTGGAAATATGGGTTATTAAATTAGTCGCTATGCGATGTGCGGACAACGATTTGTCTAAGTATGACATGAAATATAATAATAAATACGGAGGTGTGCCAACATTACGTACACGTAGGGTGATAGAATAGGACCAGAACTTCTGTATTATACCACCCAAGTTACCGTAAAAACTTAGGTTTTGGAAATATGGCTGATTAAAGTAGTCGCATTAAGATGTGCGGACAGCGATTTGTCAAAGTATGACATGAAAAATAAAATAAATACGGAAGTGTGCCAACATGACGTACACATAGGATGATAGAATAGGTCTAGAACTTTAGTACTATACCACCCAAGTTACCGTAAAAACTTAGGTTTTGGAAATATGGGTGATTAAATTAGTCGCTATGCGATGTGCGGACAACGATTTGTCTAAGTTTGACATGAAATATAAAAATAAATACGGAATTGTGGATACATGACGTACACATAGGGTGATAGAATATGACCAGAACTTCTGTATTATACCACCCAAGTTACCGTAAAAACTTAGGTTTTGGAAATATGGGTGATTAAATTAGTCGCTATGCGATGTGCGGACAACGATTTGTCTAAGTTTGACATGAAATATAAAAATAAATACGGAGGTGTGCCAACATTACGTACACGTAGGATGAAAGAATAGGACCAGAACTTTAGTACTATACCACCCAAGTTACCTTAAAAACTTAGGTTTTGGAAATATGGGTGATTAAATTAGTCGCTATGCGATGTGCGGACAACGATTTGTCTAAGTATGACATGAAATATAATAATAAATACGGAGGTGTGCCAACATTACGTACACATAGGATGATAGAATAGTTCCAGAACTTTAGTACTATACCACCCAAGTTACCGTAAAAACTTAGGTTTTGGAAATATGGCTGATTAAAGTAGTCGCATTGAGATGTGCGGACAGCGATTTGTCTAAGTTTAACATGAAATATAAAAATAAATACGGAATTGTGGATACATGACGTACACATAGGGTGATAGAATAGGACCAGAACTTCTGTATTATACCACCCAAGTTACCGTAAAAACTTAGGTTTTGGAAATATGGGTGATTAAATTAGTCGCTATGCGATGTGCGGACAACGATTTGTCGAAGTTTGACATGAAAAATAAAAATAAATACGGAATTGTGGATACATGACGTACACATACGGTGATAGAATAGGACCAGAACTTCTTTACTATACCACCCAAGTTACCTTAAAATCTTAGGTTTTGGATATATGGGTGATTAAATTAGTCGCTATGCGATGTGCGGACAACGATTTGTCTAAGTATGACATGAAATATAATAATAAATACGGAGGTGTGCCAACATTACGTACATATAGGATGATAGAATAGGACCAGAACTTCTTTACTATACCACCCAAGTTACCTTAAAAACTTAGGTTTTGGAAATATGGGTGATTAAATTAGTCGCTATGCGATGTGCGGACAACGATTTGTCTAAGTTTGACATGAAATATAAAAATAAATACGGAATTGTGGATACATGACGTACACATAGGGTGATAGAATAGGACCAGAACTTCTGTATTATACCACCCAAGTTACCGTAAAAACTTAGGTTTTGGAAATATGGGTGATTAAATTAGTCGCTATGCGATGTTCGGACAAAGATTTGTCTAGGTTTGACATGAAATATAAAAATAAATACGGAGGTGTGCCAACATTACGTACACGTAGGATGAAAGAATAGGACCAGAACTTCTGTATTATACCACCCAAGTTACCGTAAAAACTTAGGTTTTGGAAATATGGCTGATTAAAGTAGTCGCATTGAGATTTGCGGACAGAGATTTGTCTAAGTTTGACATGAAATATAAAAATAAATACGGAGGTGTGCCAACATTACGTACACATAGGATGATAGAATAGGTCCTGAAATTTAGTATTATACCACCCAAGTTACCTTAAAAACTTAGGTTTTGGAAATATGGGTGATTAAATTAGTCGCTATGCGATGTGCGTACAACGATTTGTCTAAGTTTGACATGAAATATAAAAATAAATACGGAATTGTGGATACATGACGTACACATAGAGTGATAGAATAGGACCAGAACTTCTGTATAATACCACCCAAGTTACCGTAAAAACTTAGGTTTTGGAAATATGGCTGATTAAAGTAGTCGCATTGAGATGTGCGGACATCGATTTGTCTAAGTTTGACATGAAATATAAAAATAAATACGGAATTGTGGATACATGACGTACACATAGGGTGATAGAATAGGACCAGAACTTCTGTATTATACCACCAAAGTTACCGTAAAAACTTAGGTTTTGGAAATATGGCTGATTAAAGTAGTCGCTATGCGATGTGCGGACAACGATTTGTCTAAGTTTGACATGAAATATAAAAATAAATACGGAGGTGTGCCAACATTACGTACACGTAGGATGATAGAATAGGACCAGAACTTTAGTACTATACCACCCAAGTTACCTTAAAAACTTAGGTTTTGGAAATATGGGTGATTAAATTAGTCGCTATGCGATGTGCGGACAACGTTTTGTCTAAGTATGACATGAAATATAATAATAAATACTGAGGTGTGCCAACATTACGTACACGTAGGGTGATAGAATAGGACCAGAACTTCTGTATTATACCACCCAAGTTACCGTAAAAACTTAGGTTTTGGAAATATGGCTGATTAAAGTAGTCGCATTGAGATGTGCGGACAGCGATTTGTCAAAGTATGACATGAAAAATAAAATAAATACGGAAGTGTGCCAACATGACGTACACATAGGATGATAGAATAGGTCCTGAAATTTAGTATTATACCACCCAAGTTACCTTAAAAACTTAGGTTTTGGAAATATGGGTGATTAAATTAGTCGCTATGCGATGTGCGGACAACGATTTGTCTAAGTTTGACATGAAATATAAAAATAAATACGGAATTGTGGATACATGACGTACACATAGGGTGATAGAATAGGACCAGAACTTCTGTATTATACCACCCAAGTTACCGTAAAAACTTAGGTTTTGGAAATATGGGTGATTAAATTAGTCGCTATGCGATGTGCGGACAACGATTTGTCTAAGTTTGACATGAAATATAAAAATAAATACGGAGGTGTGCCAACATTACGTACACGTAGGATGAAAGAATAGGACCAGAACTTTAGTACTATACCACCCAAGTTACCTTAAAAACTTAGGTTTTGGAAATATGGGTGATTAAATTAGTCGCTATGCGATGTGCGGACAACGATTTGTCTAAGTTTGACATGAAATATAAAAATAAATACGGAGGTGTGCCAACATTACGTACACGTAGGATGATAGAATAGGACCAGAACTTTAGTACTATACCACCCAAGTTACCTTAAAAACTTAGGTTTTGGAAATATGGGTGATTAAATTAGTCGCTATGCGATGTGCGGACAACGTTTTGTCTAAGTATGACATGAAATATAATAATAAATACGGAGGTGTGCCAACATTACGTACACGTAGGGTGATAGAATAGGACCAGAACTTCTGTATTATACCACCCAAGTTACCGTAAAAACTTAGGTTTTGGAAATATGGCTGATTAAAGTAGTCGCATTGAGATGTGCGGACAGCGATTTGTCAAAGTATGACATGAAAAATAAAATAAATACGGAAGTGTGCCAACATGACGTACACATAGGATGATAGAATAGGTCCTGAAATTTAGTATTATACCACCCAAGTTACCTTAAAAACTTAGGTTTTGGAAATATGGGTGATTAAATTAGTCGCTATGCGATGTGCGAACAACAATTTGTCTAAGTTTGACATGAAATATAAAAATAAATACGGAATTGTGGATACATGACGTACACATAGGGTGATAGAATAGGACCAGAACTTCTGTATTATACCACCCAAGTTACCGTAAAAACTTAGGTTTTGGAAATATGGGTGATTAAATTAGTCGCTATGCGATGTGCGGACAACGATTTGTCTAAATTTAACATGAAATATAACAATAAATACGGAGGTGTGCCAACATTACGTACACGTAGGATGAAAGAATAGGACCAGAACTTTAGTACTATACCACCCAAGTTACCTTAAAAACTTAGGTTTTGGAAATATGGGTGATTAAATTAGTCGCTATGCGATGTGCGGACAACGATTTGTCTAAGTATGACATGAAATATAATAATAAATACGGAGCTGTGCCAACATTACGTACACATAGGATGATAGAATAGGTCCAGAACTTTAGTACTATACCACCCAAGTTACCGTAAAAACTTAGGTTTTGGAAATATGGCTGATTAAAGTAGTCGCATTGAGATGTGCGGACAGCGATTTGTCTAAGTTTGACATGAAATATAAAAATAAATACGGAATTGTGGATACATGACGTACACATAGGGTGATAGAATAGGACCAGAACTTCTGTATTATACCACCCAAGTTACCGTAAAAACTTAGGTTTTGGAAATATGGCTGATTAAAGTAGTCGCATTGAGATGTGCGGACAGAGATTTGTCGAAGTTTGACACGAAATATAAAAAAATACGGAGGTGTGCCAACATGACGTACACATAGGATGATAGAATAGGTCCAGAACTTCAGTAATATACCACCAAAGTTACCGTAAAAACTTAGGTTTTGGAAATATGGGTGATTAAATTAGTCGCTATGCGATGTGCGGACAACGATTTGTCTAAGTTTGACATGAAATATAAAAATAAATACGGAATTTTGGATACATGACGTACACATTGGGTGATAGAATAGGATTAGAACTATATTATTATACCACCCTGGTTACCGTCAAAACTTAGGTTTTGGAAATACGGGTGATTAAAGTAGTCCCATTTAGATGTGCGGACAGCGATTTGTCTAAGTTTGACATGAAATATAAAAATAAATACGGAATTGTGGATACATGACGTACACATAGGGTGATAGAATAGGACCAGAACGTCTGTATTATACCACCCAAGTTACCGTAAAAACTTAGGTTTTGGAAATATGGGTGATTAAATTAGTCGCTATGCGATGTGCGGACAACGATTTGTCTAAGTTTGACATGAAATATAAAAATAAATACGGAGGTGTGCCAACATTACGTACACGTAGGATGAAAGAATAGGACCAGAACTTTAGTACTATACATCCCAAGTTACCTTAAAAACTTAGGTTTTGGAAATATGGGTGATTAAATTAGTCGCTATGCGATGTGCGGACAACGATTTGACTAAGTTTGACATGAAATATAAAAATAAATACGGAATTGTGGATACATGACGTACACATAGGGTGATAGAATAGGACCAGTATTTCTGTATTATACCTCCCAAGTTACCGTAAAAACTTAGGTTTTGGAAATATGGGTGATTAAATTAGTCGCTATGCGATGTGCGGACAACGATTTGTCGAAGTTTGACACGAAATATAAAAAAAACGGAGGTGTGCCAACATGACGTACACATAGGATGATAGAATAGGTCCTGAACTTTAGTACTATACCACCCAAGTTACCGTAAAAACTTAGGTTTTGGAAATATGGCTGATTAAAGTAGTCGCATTGAGATGTGCGGACAGCGATTTGTCTAAGTTTGACATGAAATATAAAAAGAAATACGGAATTGTGGATACATGACGTACACATAGGGTGATAGAATAGGACCAGAACTTCTGTATTATACCACCCAAGTTACCGTAAAAACTTAGGTTTTGGAAATATGGGTGATTAAATTAGTCGCTATGCGATGTGCGGACAACGATTTGTCGAAGTTTGACATGAAATATAAAAATAAATACGGAATTGTGGATACATGACGTACACGTAGGGTGATAGAATAGGACCAGAACTTCTGTATTATACCACCCAAGTTACCGTAAAAACTTAGGTTTTGGAAATATGGCTGATTAAAGTAGTCGCATTGAGATGTGCGGACAGCGATTTGTCAAAGTATAACATGAAAAATTAAATAAATACGGAAGTGTGCCAACATGACGTACACATAGGATGATAGAATAGGTCCTGAAATTTAGTATTATACCACCTAAGTTACCTTAAAAACTTAGGTTTTGGAAATATGGGTGATTAAATTAGTCGCTATGCGATGTGCGGACAACGATTTGTCTAAGTTTGACATGAAAAATAAAAATAAATACGGAATTGTGGATACATGACGTACACATAGGGTGATAGAATAGGACCAGAACTTCTTTACTATACCACCCAAGTTACCTTAAAAACTTAGGTTTTGGAAATATGTGTGATTAAATTAGTCGCTATGCGATGTGCGGACAACGATTTGTCTAAGTTTGACATGAAATATAAAAATAAATACGGAATTGTGGATACATGACGTACACATAGGGTGATAGAATAGGACCAGAACTTCTGTATTATACCACCCAAGTTACCGTAAAAACTTAGGTTTTGGAAATATGGGTGATTAAATTAGTCGCTATGCGATGTGCGGACAACGATTTGTCTAGGTTTGACATGAAATATAAAAATAAATACGGAGGTGTGCCAACATTACGTACACGTAGGATGAAAGAATAGGACCAGAACTTTAGTACTATACCACCCAAGTTACCTTAAAAAATTAGGTTTTGGAAATATGGGTGATTAAATTAGTCGCTATGCGATGTGCGGACAACGATTTGTCTAAGTATGACATGAAATATAATAATAAATACGGAGCTGTGCCAACATTACGTACACATAGGATGATAGAATAGGTCCAGAACTTTAGTACTATACCACCCAAGTTACCGTAAAAACTTAGGTTTTGGAAATATGGCTGATTAAAGTAGTCGCATTGAGATGTGCGGACACCGATTTGTCTAAGTTTGACATGAAATATAAAAATAAATACGGAATTGTGGATACATGACGTACACGTAGGGTGATAGAATAGGACCAGAACTTCTGTATTATACCACCCAAGTTACCGTAAAAACTTAGGTTTTGGAAATATGGCTGATTAAAGTAGTCGCATTGAGATGTGCGGACAGAGATTTGTCGAAGTTTGACACGAAATATAAAAAAATACAGAGGTGTGCCAACATGACGTACACATAGGATGATAGAATAGGTCCAGAACTTTAGTACTATACCACCCAAGTTACCTTAAAAACTTAGGTTTTGGAAATATGGGTGATTAAATTAGTCGTTATGCGATGTGCGGACAACGATTTGTCTAAGTTTGACATGAAATATAAAAATAAATACGGAATTTTGGATACATGACGTACACATTGGGTGATAGAATAGGATTAGAACTATATTATTATACCAATCAGGTTACCGTCAAAACTTAGGTTTTGGAAATACGGGTGATTAAAGTAGTCGCATTGAGATGTGCGGTCAGCGATTTGTCTAAGTATGACATGAAATATAAAAATAAATACGGAATTGTGGATACATGACGTACACATAGGGTGATAGAATAGGTCCAGAACTTTAGTACTATACCACCCAAGTTACCGTAAAAACTTAGGTTTTGGAAATATGGGTGATTAAATTAGTCGCTATGCGATGTGCGGACAACGATTTGTCTAAGTTTGACATGAAATATAAAAATCAATACGGAATTGTGGATACATGACGTACACATAGGGTGATAGAATAGGACCAGAACTTCTGTACTATACCACCCAAGTTACCTTAAAATCTTAGGTTTTGGATATATGGGTGATTAAATCAGTCGCTATGCGATGTGCGGACAACGATTTGCCTAAGTATGACATGAAATATTATAATAAATACGGAGGTGTGCCAACATTACGTACATATAGGGTGATAGAATAGGACCAGAACTTCTGTATTATACCACCCAAGTTACCGTAAAAACTTAGGTTTTGTAAATATGGCTGATTAAATTAGTCGCTATGCGATGTGCGGACAACGATTTGTCTAAGTATGACATGAAATATAAAAATAAATACGGAGGTGTGCCAACATTACGTACACATAGGATGATAGAATAGGTCCTGAAATTTCGTATTATACCACCCAAGTTACCTTAAAAACTTAGGTTTTGGAAATATGGGTGATTAAATTAGTCGCTATGCGATGTGCGGACAACGATTTGTCTAAGTTTGACATGAAATATAAAAATAAATACGGAATTGTGGATACATGACGTACACATAGGGTGATAGAATAGGACCAGAACTTCTGTATTATACCACCCAAGTTACCGTAAAAAACTTAGGTTTTGGAAATATGGGTGATTAAATTAGTCGCTATGCGATGTGCGGACAACGATTTGTCGAAGTTTGACACGAAATATAAAAAAAATACGGAGGTGTGCCAACATGACGTACACATAGGATGATAGAATAGGTCCAGAACTTTAGTACTATACCACCCAAGTTACCGTAAAAACTTAGGTTTTGGAAATATGGCTGATTAAAGTAGTCGCATTGAGATGTGCGGACAGCGATTTGTCTAAGTTTGACATGAAATATAAAAATAAATACGGAATTGTGGATACATGACGTACACATAGGGTAGTAGAATAGGACCAGAACTTCTGTATTATACCACCCAAGTTACCGTAAAAACTTAGGTTTTGGAAATATGGGTGATTAAATTAGTCGCTATGCGATGTGCGGACAACGATTTGTCTAAGTATGACATGAAATATAATAATAAATACGGAGGTGTGCCAACATTACGTACAAGTAAGGTGATAGAATAGGACCAGAACCTCTGTATTATACCACCCAAGTTACCGTAAAAACTTAGGTTTTGGAAATATGGCTGATTAAAGTAGTCGCATTGAGATGTGCGGAGAGCGATTTGTCTAAGTTTGACATGAAATTTAATAATAAATACGGAATTGTGGATACATGACGTACACATAGGGTGATACAATAGGTTCAGAACTTAAGTACTATACCACCCAAGTTACCGTAAAAACTTAGGTTTTGGAAATATGGCTGATTAAAGTAGTCGCATTGAGATGTGCGGACAGAGATTTGTCTAAGTTTGACACGAAATATAAAAAAAATACGGAGGTGTGCCAACATGACGTACACATAGGATGATAGAATAGGTCCAGAACTTTAGTACTATACCACCCAAGTTACCTTAAAAACTTAGGTTTTGGAAATATGGGTGATTAAATTAGTCGTTATGCGATGTGCGGACAACGATTTGTCTAAGTTTGACATGAAATATAAAAATAAATACGGAATTTTGGATACATGACGTACACATTGGGTGATAGAATAGGATTAGAACTATATTATTATACCACTCAGGTTACCGTAAAAACTTAGGTTTTGGAAATACGGGTGATTAAAGTAGTCGCCTTGAGATGTGCGGACAGCGATTTATCTAAGTTTGACATGAAATATAAAAATAAATACGGAATTGTGGATACATGACGTACACATAGGGTGATAGAATAGGACCAGAACTTCTGTATTATACCACCCAAGTTACCGTAAAAACTTAGGTTTTGGAAATATGGGTGATTAAATTAGTCGCTATGCGATGTGCGGACAACGATTTGTCTAAGTTTGACATGAAATATAAAAATAAATACGGAGGTGTGCCAACATTACGTACACGTAGGATGAAAGAATAGGACCAGAACTTTAGTACAATACCACCCAAGTTACCTTAAAAACTTAGGTTTTGGAAATATGGGTGATTAAATTAGTCGCTATGCGATGTGCGGACAACGATTTGTCGAAGTTTGACACGAAATATAAAAAAATACGGAGGTGTGCCAACATGACGTACACATAGGATGATAGAATAGGTCCAGAACTTTAGTACTATACCACCCAAGTTACCGTAAAAACTTAGGTTTTGGAAATATGGCTGATTAAAGTAGTCGCATTGAGATGTGCGGACAGCGATTTGTCTAAGTTTGACATGAAATATAAAAATAAATACGGAATTATGGATACATGACGTACACATAGGGTGATAGAAAAGGACCAGAACTTCTGTATTATACCACCTACGTTACCGTAAAAACTTAGGTTTTGGAAATATGGGTGATTAAATTAGTCGCTATGCGATGTGCGGACAACGATTTGTCGAAGTTTGACACGAAATATAAAAATAAATACGGAATTGTGGATACATGACGTACACATAGGGTGATAGAATAGGACCAGAACTTCCGTACTATACCACCCAAGTTACCTTAAAAACTTAGGTTTTGGAAATATGGGTGATTAAATTAGTCGCTATGCGATGTGCGGACAACGATTTGTCTAAGTTTGACATGAAATATAAAAATAAATACGGAATTGTGGATACATGACGTACACATAGGGTGATAGAATAGGACCAGAACTTCTGTATTATACCACCCAAGTTACCTTAAAAACTTAGGTTTTGGAAATATGGGTGATTAAATTAGTCGCTATGCGATGTGCGGACAACGATTTGTCTAAGTATGACATGAAATATAATAATAAATACGGAGGTGTGCCAACATGACGTACACATTGGGTGATAGAATAGGACCAGAACTTCTGTATTATACCACCCAAGTTACCGTAAAAACTTAGGTTTTGGAAATATGGCTGATTAAAGTAGTCGCATTGAGATGTGCGGACAACGATTTGTCTAAGTTTGACATGAAATATAAAAATAAATACGGAGGTGTGCCAACATGACGTACACATTGGGTGATAGAATAGGACCAGAACTTTAGTACTATACCACCCAAGTTACCGTAAAAACTTAGGTTTTGGAAATATGGCTGATTAAAGTAGTCGCATTGAGATGTGCGGACAGCGATTTGTCTAAGTTTGACATGAAATATAAAAATAAATACGGAATTGTGGATACATGACGTACACATTGGGTGATAGAATAGGACCAGAACTTCTGTATTATACCACCCAAGTTACCGTAAAAACTTAGGTTTTGGAAATATGGGTGATTAAATTAGTCGCTATGCGATGTGCGGACAACGATTTGTCTAAGTATGACATGAAATATAATAATAAATACGGAGGTGTGCCAACATTACGTACACGTAGGGTGATAGAATAGGACCAGAACTTCTGTATTATACCACCCAAGTTACAGTAAAAACTTAGGTTTTGGAAAAACGGGTGATTAAAATAGTCGCTTTGGATGTGTGAACAGCGATCCACCTAAGTTTGACATAAAATATAAAATAAATACGGCAGTGTGTCAGCATGACGTACACGTAGGATGATAGAATAGGACCAGAACTTCTGTATTATACCACCCAAGTTACCGTAAAAACTTAGGTTTTGGAAATATGGCTGATTAAAGTAGTCGCATTGAGATGTGCGGACAGAGATTTGTCGAAGTTTGACACGAAATATAAAAAAAATACGGAGGTGTGCCAACATGACGTACACATAGGATGATAGAATAGGTCCAGAACTTTAGTACTATTCCACCCAAGTTACCGTAAAAACTTAGGTTTTGGAAATATGGGTGATTAAATTAGTCGCTATGCGATGTGCGGACAACGATTTGTCTAAGTATGACATGAAATATAATAATAAATACGGAGGTGTGCCAATATTACGTACACGTAGGATGAAAGAATAGGACCAGAACTTTAGTACTATACATCCCAAGTTACCTTAAAAACTTAGGTTTTGGAAATATGGGTGATTAAATTAGTCGCTATGCGATGTGCGGACAACGATTTGACTAAGTTTGACATGAAATATAAAAATAAATACGGAATTGTGGATACATGACGTACACATAGGGTGATAGAATAGGACCAGAATTTCTGTATTATACCTCCCAAGTTACCGTAAAAACTTAGGTTTTGGAAATATGGGTGATTAAATTAGTCGCTATGCGATGTGCGGACAACGATTTGTCGAAGTTTGACACGAAATATAAAAAAAACGGAGGTGTGCCAACATGACGTACACATAGGATGATAGAATAGGTCCTGAACTTTAGTACTATACCACCCAAGTTACCGTAAAAACTTAGGTTTTGGAAATATGGCTGATTAAAGTAGTCGCATTGAGATGTGCGGACAGCGATTTGTCTAAGTTTGACATGAAATATAAAAAGAAATACGGAATTATGGATACATGACGTACACATAGGGTGATAGAATAGGACCAGAACTTCTGTATTATACCACCCAAGTTACCGTAAAAACTTAGGTTTTGGAAATATGGGTGATTAAATTAGTCGCTATGCGATATGCGGACAACGATTTGTCGAAGTTTGACATGAAATATAAAAATAAATACGGAATTGTGGATACATGACGTACACGTAGGGTGATAGAATAGGACCAGAACTTCTGTATTATACCACCCAAGTTACCGTAAAAACTTAGGTTTTGGAAATATGGCTGATTAAAGTAGTCGCATTGAGATGTGCGGACAGCGATTTGTCAAAGTATAACATGAAAAATTAAATAAATACGGAAGTGTGCCAACATGACGTACACATAGGATGATAGAATAGGTCCTGAAATTTAGTATTATACCACCTAAGTTACCTTAAAAACTTAGGTTTTGGAAATATGGGTGATTAAATTAGTCGCTATGCGATGTGCGGACAACGATTTGTCTAAGTTTGACATGAAAAATAAAAATAAATACGGAATTGTGGATACATGACGTACACATAGGGTGATAGAATAGGACCAGAACTTCTTTACTATACCACCCAAGTTACCTTAAAATCTTAGGTTTTGGATATATGGGTGATTAAATTAGTCGCTATGCGATGTGCGGACAACGATTTGTCTAAGTATGACATGAAATATAATAATAAATACGGAGGTGTGCCAACATTACGTACATATAGGATGATAGAATAGGACCAGAACTTCTTTACTATACCACCCAAGTTACCTTAAAAACTTAGGTTTTGGAAATATGGGTGATTAAATTAGTCGCTATGCGATGTGCGGACAACGATTTGTCTAAGTTTGACATGAAATATAAAAATAAATACGGAATTGTGGATACATGACGTACACATAGGGTGATAGAATAGGACCAGAACTTCTGTATTATACCACCCAAGTTACCGTAAAAACTTAGGTTTTGGAAATATGGGTGATTAAATTAGTCGCTATGCGATGTGCGGACAACGATTTGTCTAGGTTTGACATGAAATATAAAAATAAATACGGAGGTGTGCCAACATTACGTACACGTAGGATGAAAGAATAGGACCAGAACTTTAGTACTATACCACCCAAGTTACCTTAAAAAATTAGGTTTTGGAAATATGGGTGATTAAATTAGTCGCTATGCGATGTGCGGACAACGATTTGTCTAAGTATGACATGAAATATAATAATAAATACGGAGCTGTGCCAACATTACGTACACATAGGATGATAGAATAGGTCCAGAACTTTAGTACTATACCACCCAAGTTACCGTAAAAACTTAGGTTTTGGAAATATTGCTGATTAAAGTAGTCGCATTGAGATGTGCGGACACCGATTTGTCTAAGTTTGACATGAAATATAAAAATAAATACGGAATTGTGGATACATGACGTACACGTAGGGTGATAGAATAGGACCAGAACTTCTGTATTATACCACCCAAGTTACCGTAAAAACTTAGGTTTTGGAAATATGGCTGATTAAAGTAGTCGCATTGAGATGTGCGGACAGAGATTTGTCGAAGTTTGACACGAAATATAAAAAAATACGGAGGTGTGCCAACATGACGTACACATAGGATGATAGAATAGGTCCAGAACTTTAGTACTATACCACCCAAGTTACCTTAAAAACTTAGGTTTTGGAAATATGGGTGATTAAATTAGTCGTTATGCGATGTGCGGACAACGATTTGTCTAAGTTTGACATGAAATATAAAAATAAATACGGAATTTTGGATACATGACGTACACATTGGGTGATAGAATAGGATTAGAACTATATTATTATACCACTCAGGTTACCGTCAAAACTTAGGTTTTGGAAATACGGGTGATTAAAGTAGTCGCATTGAGATGTGCGGTCAGCGATTTGTCTAAGTATGACATGAAATATAAAAATAAATACGGAATTGTGGATACATGACGTACACATAGGGTGATAGAATAGGTCCAGAACTTTAGTACTATACCACCCAAGTTACCGTAAAAACTTAGGTTTTGGAAATATGGGTGATTAAATTAGTCGCTATGCGATGTGCGGACAACGATTTGTCTAAGTTTGACATGAAATATAAAAATCAATACGGAATTGTGGATACATGACGTACACATAGGGTGATAGAATAGGACCAGAACTTCTGTACTATACCACCCAAGTTACCTTAAAATCTTAGGTTTTGGATATATGGGTGATTAAATCAGTCGCTATGCGATGTGCGGACAACGATTTGCCTAAGTATGACATGAAATATAATAATAAATACGGAGGTGTGCCAACATTACGTACATATAGGGTGATAGAATAGGACCAGAACTTCTGTATTATACCACCCAAGTTACCGTAAAAACTTAGGTTTTGTAAATATGGCTGATTAAATTAGTCGCTATGCGATGTGCGGACAACGATTTGTCTAAGTATGACATGAAATATAAAAATAAATACGGAGGTGTGCCAACATTACGTACACATAGGATGATAGAATAGGTCCTGAAATTTCGTATTATACCACCCAAGTTACCTTAAAAACTTGGTTTTGGAAATATGGGTGATTAAATTAGTCGCTATGCGATGTGCGGACAACGATTTGTCTAAGTTTGACATGAAATATAAAATAAATACGGAATTGTGTGATACATGACGTACACATAGGGTGATAGAATAGGACCAGAACTTCTGTATTATACCACCCCAAGTTACCGTAAAAAAACTTAGGTTTTGGAAATATGGGTGATTAAATTAGTCGCTATGCGATGTGCGGACAAAACGATTTGTCGAAGTTTGACAAGAAATATAAAAAAAAATACGGAGGTGTGCCAACATGACGTACACATAGGATGATAGAATAGGTCCAGAACTTTAGTACTATACCACCCAAGTTACCGTAAAAAACTTAGGTTTTGGAAATATGGCTGATTAAAGTAGTCGCATTGAGATGTGCGGACAGCGATTTTGTCTAAGTTTGACATGAAATATAAAAATAAATACGGAATTGTGGATACATGACGTACACATAGGGTAGTAGAATAGGACCAGAACTTCTGTATTATACCACCCAAGTTACCGTAAAAACTTAGGTTTTGGAAATATGGGTGATTAAATTAGTCGCTATGCGATGTGCGGACAACGATTTGTCTAAGTATGACATGAAATATAATAATAAATACGGAGGTGTGCCAACATTACGTACAAGTAAGGTGATAGAATAGGACCAGAACCTCTGTATTATACCACCCAAGTTACCGTAAAAACTTAGGTTTTGGAAATATGGCTGATTAAAGTAGTCGCATTGAGATGTGCGGACAGCGATTTGTCTAAGTTTGACATGAAATTTAATAATAAATACGGAATTGTGGATTACATGACGTACACATAGGGTGATACAATAGGTTCAGAACTTAAGTACTATACCACCCAAGTTACCGTAAAAACTTAGGTTTTTGGAATATGGCTGATTAAAGTAGTCGCATTGAGATGTGCGGACAGAGATTTGTCTAAGATTGACAAGAAATATAAAAAAAATACGGAGGTGTGCCAACATGACGTACACATAGGATGATAGAATAGGTCCAGAACTTTAGTACTATACCACCCAAGTTACCTTAAAAACTTAGGTTTTGGAAATATGGGTGATTAAATTAGTCGATGTGCGGACAACGATTTGTCTAAGTTTGACATGAAATATAAAAATAAATACGGAATTTTGGATACATGACGTACACATTGGGTGATAGAATAGGATTAGAACTATATTATTATACCACTCAGGTTACCGTAAAAACTTAGGTTTTGGAAATAAGGGTGATTAAAGTAGTCGCCTTGAGATGTGCGGACAGCGATTTATCTAAGTTTGACATGAAATATAAAAATAAATACGGAATTGTGGATACATGACGTACACATAGGGTGATAGAATAGGACCAGAACTTCTGTATTATACCACCCAAGTTACCGTAAAAACTTAGGTTTTGGAAATATGGGTGATTAAATTAGTCGCTATGCGATGTGCGGACAACGATTTGTCTAAGTTTGACATGAAATATTAAAATAAATACGGAGGTGTGCCAACATTACGTACACGTAGGATGAAAGAATAGGACCAGAACTTTAGTACAATACCACCCAAGTTACCTTAAAAACTTAGGTTTTGGAAATATGGGTGATTAAATTAGTCGCTATGCGATGTGCGGACAACGATTTGTCGAAGTTTGACACGAAATATAAAAAAATACGGAGGTGTGCCAACATGACGTACACATAGGATGATAGAATAGGTCCAGAACTTTAGTACTATACCACCCAAGTTACCGTAAAAACTTAGGTTTTGGAAATATGGCTGATTAAAGTAGTCGCATTGAGATGTGCGGACAGCGATTTGTCTAAGTTTGACATGAAATATAAAAATAAATACGGAATTATGGATACATGACGTACACATAGGGTGATAGAAAAGGACCAGAACTTCTGTATTATACCACCTACGTTACCGTAAAAACTTAGGTTTTGGAAATATGGGTGATTAAATTAGTCGCTATGCGATGTGCGGACAACGATTTGTCGAAGTTTGAAACGAAATATAAAAATAAATACGGAATTGTGGATACATGACGTACACATAGGGTGATAGAATAGGACCAAAACTTCCGTACTATACCACCCAAGTTACCTTAAAAACTTAGGTTTTGGAAATATGGGTGATTAAATTAGTCGCTATGCGATGTGCGGACAACGATTTGTCTAAGTTTGACATGAAATATAAAAATAAATACGGAATTGTGGATACATGACGTACACATAGGGTGATAGAATAGGACCAGAACTTCTGTATTATACCACCCAAGTTACCTTAAAAACTTAGGTTTTGGAAATATGGGTGATTAAATTAGTCGCTATGCGATGTGCGGACAACGATTTGTCTAAGTATGACATGAAATATAATAATAAATACGGAGGTGTGCCAACATGACGTACACATTGGGTGATAGAATAGGACCAGAACTTCTGTATTATACCACCCAAGTTACCGTAAAAACTTAGGTTTTGGAAATATGGCTGATTAAAGTAGTCACATTGAGATGTGCGGACAGCGATTTGTCAAAGTATGACATGAAAAATAAAATAAATACGGAAGTGTGCCAACATGACGTACACATAGGATGATAGAATAGGTCCTGAAATTTAGTATTATACCACCCAAGTTACCTTAAAAACTTAGGTTTTGGAAATATGGGTGATTAAATTAGTCGCTATGCGATGTGCGGACAACGATTTGTCTAAGTTTGACATGAAATATAAAAATAAATACGGAATTGTGGATACATGACGTACACATAGGGTGATAGAATAGGACCAGAACTTCTGTATTATACCACCCAAGTTACCGTAAAAACTTAGGTTTTGGAAATATGGGTGATTAAATTAGTCGCTATGCGATGTGCGGACAACGATTTGTCTAAGTTTGACATGAAATATAAAAATAAATACGGAGGTGTGCCAACATTACGTACACATATAATGATAGAATAGGTCCAGAACTTTAGTACTATACCACCCAAGTTACCGTAAAAACTTAGGTTTTGGAAATATGGCTGATTAAAGTAGTCGCATTGAGATGTGCGGACAGCGATTTGTCTAAGTTTGACATGAAATATAAAAATAAATACGGAATTGTGGATACATGACGTACACATAGGGTGATAGAATAGGACCAGAACTTCTGTATTATACCACCCAAGTTACCGTAAAAACTTAGGTTTTGGAAATATGGGTGATTAAATTAGTCGCTATGCGATGTGCGGACAACGATTTGTCGAAGTTTGACACGAAATATAAAAAAAATACAGAGGTGTGCCAACATGACGTACACATAGGATGATAGAATAGGTCCTGAAATTTAGTATTATACCACCCAAGTTACCTTAAAAACTTAGGTTTTGGAAATATGGGTGATTAAATTAGTCGCTATGCGATGTGCGGACAACGATTTGTCTAAGTTTGACATGAAATATAAAAATAAATACGGAATTGTGGATACATGACGTACACATTGGGTGATAGAATAGGACCAGAACTTCTGTATTATACCACCCAAGTTACCGTAAAAACTTAGGTTTTGGAAATATGGGTGATTAAATTAGTCGCTATGCGATGTGCGGACAACGATTTGTCTAAGTATGACATGAAATATAATAATAAATACGGAGGTGTGCCAACATTACGTACACGTAGGGTGATAGAATAGGACCAGAACTTCTGTATTATACCACCCAAGTTACAGTAAAAACTTAGGTTTTGGAAATACGGGTGATTAAAATAGTCGCTTTGGATGTGTGGACAGCGATCCACCTAAGTTTGACATAAAATATAAAATAAATACGGCAGTGTGTCAGCATGACGTACACGTAGGATGATAGAATAGGACCAGAACTTCTGTATTATACCACCCAAGTTACCGTAAAAACTTAGGTTTTGGAAATATGGCTGATTAAAGTAGTCGCATTGAGATGTGCGGACAGAGATTTGTCGAAGTTTGACACGAAATATAAAAAAATACGGAGGTGTGCCAACATGACGTACACATAGGATGATAGAATAGGTCCAGAACTTTAGTACTATACCACCCAAGTTACCGTAAAAACTTAGGTTTTGGAAATATGGGTGATTAAATTAGTCGCTATGCGATGTGCGGACAACGATTTGTCTAAGTATGACATGAAATATAATAATAAATACGGAGGTGTGCCAATATTACGTACACGTAGGGTGATAGAATAGGACCAGAACTTCTGTATTATACCACCCAAGTTACCGTAAAAACTTAGGTTTTGGAAATATGGCTGATTAAAGTAGTCGCATTGAGATGTGCGGACAGAGATTTGTCGAAGTTTGACACGAAATATAAAAAAAAAGGAGGTGTGCCAACATGACGTACACATAGGATGATAGAATAGGTCCAGAACTTTAGTACTATACCACCCAAGTTACCTTAAAAACTTAGGTTTTGGAAATATGGGTGATTAAATTAGTCGCTATGCGATGTGCGGACAACGATTTGTCTAAGTTTGACATGAAATATAAAATTAAATACGGAATTTTGGATACATGACGTACATATTGGGTGATAGAATAGGATTAGAACTATATTATTGTACCACTCAGGTTACCGTCAAAACTTAGGTTTTGGAAATATGGCTGATTAAAGTAGTCGCATTGAGATTTGCGGACAGCGATTTGTCTAAGTTTGACATGAAATATAAAAATAAATACGGAATTGTGGATACATGACGTACACATAGGGTGATAGAATAGGACCAGAACTTCTGTATTATACCACCCAAGTTACCGTAAAAACTTAGGTTTTGGAAATATGGGTGATTAAATTAGTCGCTATGCGATGTGCGGACAACGATTTGTCTAAGTTTGACATGAAATATAAAAATAAATACGGAATTTTGGATAAATGACGTACACATTGGGTGATAGAATAGGATTAGAACGATATTATTATACCACTCAGGTTACCGTCAAAACTTAGGTTTTGGAAATACTGGTGATTAAAATAGTCGCTTTGGATGTGTGGACAGCGATCCACCTAAGTTTGACATAAAATATAAAATAAATACGGAAGTGTGTCAGCATGACGTTCACGTAGGATGAAAGAATAGGACCAGAACTTTAGTACTATACCACCCAAGTTACCTTAAAAACTTAGGTTTTGGAAATATGGGTGATTCAATTAGTCGCTATGCGATGTGCGGACAACGATTTGTCTAAGTATGACATGAAATATAATAATAAATACGGAGGTGTGATAAAACATTACGTACACGTAGGGTGATAGAATAGGACCAGAACTTCTGTATTATACCACCCAAGTTACCGTAAAAACTTAGGTTTTGGAAATATGGCTGATTAAAGTAGTCGCATTGAGATGTGCGGACAGAGATTTGTCGAAGTTTGAAACGAAATATAAAAAAAATACGGAGGTGTGACAACATGACGTACACATAGGATGATAGAATAGGTCCAGAACTTTAGTACTATACCACCCAAGTTACCTTAAAAACTTAGGTTTTGGAAATATGGGTGATTAAATTAGTCGCTATGCGATGTGCGGACAACGATTTGTCTAAGTTTGACATGAAATAGAAAAATAAATACGGAATTGTGGATACATGACGTACACATAGGGTGATAGAATAGGACCAGAACTTCTGTATTATACCACCCAAGTTACCGTAAAAACTTAGGTTTTGGAAATATGGGTGATTAAATTAGTCGCTATGCGATGTGCGGACAACGATTTGTCGAAGTTTGACACGAAATATAAAAAAAATACGGAGGTGTGCCAACATGACGTACACATAGGATGATAGAATAGGTCCAGAACTTTAGTACTATACCACCCAAGTTACCGTAAAAACTTAGGTTTTGGAAATATGGCTGATTAAAGTAGTCGCATTGAGATGTGCGGACAGCGATTTGTCAAAGTATGACATGAAAAATAAAATAAATACGGAAGTGTGCCAACATGACGTACACATAGGATGATAGAATAGGTCCTTAAATTTAGTATTATACCACCCAAGTTACCTTAAAAACTTAGGTTTTGGAAATATGGGTGATTAAATTAGTCGCAATGCGATGTGCGGACAACGATTTGTCTAAGTTTGACATGAAATATAAAAATAAATACGGAATTGTGGATACATGACGTACACATAGGGTGATAGAATAGGACCAGAACTTCTGTATTATACCACCCAAGTTACCGTAAAAACTTAGGTTTTGGAAATATGGGTGATTAAATTAGTCGCTATGCGATGTGCGGACAACGATTTGTCGAAGTTTGACACGAAATATAAAAAAAATACGGAGGTGTGCCAACATGACGTACACATAGGATGATAGAATAGGTCCTGAAATTTAGTATTATACCACCCAAGTTACCATAAAAACTTAGGTTTTGGAATTATGGGTGATTAAATTAGTCGCTATGCGATGTGCGGACAACGATTTGTCTAAGTTTGACATGAAATATAAAAATAAATACGGAATTGTGGATACATGACGTACACATAGGGTGATAGAATAGGACCAGAACTTCTGTATTATACCACCCAAGTTACCGTAAAAACTTAGGTTTTGGAAATATGGCTGATTAAAGTAGTCGCATTGAGATGTGCGGACAGCGATTTGTCAAAGTATGACATGAAAAATAAAATAAATACGGAAGTGTGCCAACATGACGTACACAAAGGATGATAGAATAGGTCCTGAAATTTAGTATTATACCACCCAAGTTACCTTAAAAACTTAGGTTTTGGAAATATGGGTGATTAAATTAGTCGCAATGCGATGTGCGGACAACGATTTGTCTAAGTTTGACATGAAATATAAAAATAAATACGGAATTTTGGATACATGACGTACACATTGGGTGATAGAATAGGATTAGAACTATATTATTATACCACTCAGGTTACCGTCAAAACTTAGGTTTTGGAAATACGGGTGATTAAAATAGTCGCTTTGGATGTGTGGACAGCGATCCACCTAAGTTTGACATAAAATATAAAATAAATACGGCTGTGTGTCAGCATGACGTACACGTAGGGTGATGAAATAGGACCAGAACTTCTGTATTATACCACCCAAGTTACCTTAAAAACTTAGGTTTTGGAAATATGGCTGATTAAATTAGTCGCTATGCGATGTGCGGACAACGATTTGTCAAAGTATGACATGAAAAATAAAATAAATACGGAAGTGTGCCAACATGACGTACACATAGGATGATAGAATAGGTCCTGAAATTTAGTATTATACCACCCAAGTTACCGTAAAAACTTAGGTTTTGGAAATATGGGTGATTAAATTAGTCGCTATGCGATGTGCGGACAACGATTTGTCTAAGTTTGACATGAAATATAAAAAAAAATACGGAATTGTGGATACATGACGTACACATAGGGTGATAGAATAGGACCAGAACTTCAGTATTATACCACTCAGGTTATCGTCAAAACTTATGTTTTGGAAATATGGGTGATTAAAATAGTCGCTATGCGATGTGCGGACAACGATTTGTCTAAGTATGACATGAAATATAAAAAATAAATACGGAATTAATTGTGGATACATGACGATCACATAGGGTAATAAAATAGGACCAGAGATTTAGTATTATACCACCCAAGTTACCTTAAAAACTTAGGTTTTGGAAATACGGGTAATTAAATTAGTCACTATGCGATGTGCGGACAACGATTTGTCGAAGTTTGACACGAAATATAATAATAAATACGGAAGTGTGCCAACATTACGTACATATAGGGTGATAGAATAGGACCAGAACTTCTGTACTATACCAACCAAGTTACCGTAAAAACTTAGGTTTTGGAAATATGGGTGATTAAAGTAGTCGCATTGAGATGTGCGGACAACGATTTTTCTAAGTTTGACACAAAATATAAAAAAAATACGGAGGTGTGCCAACATGACGTACACATAGGATGATAGAATAGGTCCAGAACTTTAGTACTATACCACCCAAGTTACCGTAAAAACTTAGGTTTTGGAAATATGGCTGATTAAAGTAGTCGCATTGAGATGTGCGGACAGCGATTTGTCAAAGTATGACATGAAAAATAAAATAAATACGGAAGTGTGCCAACATGACGTACACATAGGATGATAGAATAGGTCCTTAAATTTAGTATTATACCACCCAAGTTACCTTAAAAACTTAGGTTTTGGAAATATGGGTGATTAAATTAGTCGCAATGCGATGTGCGGACAACGATTTGTCTAAGTTTGACATGAAATATAAAAATAAATACGGAATTGTGGATACATGACGTACACATAGGGTGATAGAATAGGACCAGAACTTCTGTATTATACCACCCAAGTTACCGTAAAAACTTAGGTTTTGGAAATATGGGTGATTAAATTAGTCGCTATGCGATGTGCGGACAACGATTTGTCGAAGTTTGACACGAAATATAAAAAAAATACGGAGGTGTGCCAACATGACGTACACATAGGATGATAGAATAGGTCCTGAAATTTAGTATTATACCACCCAAGTTACCATAAAAACTTAGGTTTTGGAATTATGGGTGATTAAATTAGTCGCTATGCGATGTGCGGACAACGATTTGTCTAAGTTTGACATGAAATATAAAAATAAATACGGAATTGTGGATACATGACGTACATATAGGGTGATAGAATAGGACCAGAACTTCTGTATTATACCACCCAAGTTACCGTAAAAACTTAGGTTTTGGAAATATGGCTGATTAAAGTAGTCGCATTGAGATGTGCGGACAGCGATTTGTCAAAGTATGACATGAAAAATAAAATAAATACGGAAGTGTGCCAACATGACGTACACAAAGGATGATAGAATAGGTCCTGAAATTTAGTATTATACCACCCAAGTTACCTTAAAAACTTAGGTTTTGGAAATATGGGTGATTAAATTAGTCGCAATGCGATGTGCGGACAACGATTTGTCTAAGTTTGACATGAAATATAAAAATAAATACGGAATTTTGGATACATGACGTACACATTGGGTGATAGAATAGGATTAGAACTATATTATTATACCACTCAGGTTACCGTCAAAACTTAGGTTTTGGAAATACGGGTGATTAAAATAGTCGCTTTGGATGTGTGGACAGCGATCCACCTAAGTTTGACATAAAATATAAAATAAATACGGCTGTGTGTCAGCATGACGTACACGTAGGGTGATGAAATAGGACCAGAACTTCTGTATTATACCACCCAAGTTACCTTAAAAACTTAGGTTTTGGAAATATGGCTGATTAAATTAGTCGCTATGCGATGTGCGGACAACGATTTGTCAAAGTATGACATGAAAAATAAAATAAATACGGAAGTGTGCCAACATGACGTACACATAGGATGATAGAATAGGTCCTGAAATTTAGTATTATACCACCCAAGTTACCGTAAAAACTTAGGTTTTGGAAATATGGGTGATTAAATTAGTCGCTATGCGATGTGCGGACAACGATTTGTCTAAGTTTGACATGAAATATAAAAAAAAATACGGAATTGTGGATACATGACGTACACATAGGGTGATAGAATAGGACCAGAACTTCAGTATTATACCACTCAGGTTATCGTCAAAACTTATGTTTTGGAAATATGGGTGATTAAAATAGTCGCTATGCGATGTGCGGACAACGATTTGTCTAAGTATGACATGAAATATAAAAAATAAATACGGAATTAATTGTGGATACATGACGATCACATAGGGTAATAAAATAGGACCAGAGATTTAGTATTATACCACCCAAGTTACCTTAAAAACTTAGGTTTTGGAAATACGGGTAATTAAATTAGTCACTATGCGATGTGCGGACAACGATTTGTCGAAGTTTGACACGAAATATAATAATAAATACGGAAGTGTGCCAACATTACGTACATATAGGGTGATAGAATAGGACCAGAACTTCTGTACTATACCAACCAAGTTACCGTAAAAACTTAGGTTTTGGAAATATGGGTGATTAAAGTAGTCGCATTGAGATGTGCGGACAACGATTTTTCTAAGTTTGACACAAAATATAAAAAAAATACGGAGGTGTGCCAACATGACGTACACATAGGATGATAGAATAGGTCCAGAACTTTAGTACTATACCACCCAAGTTACCGTAAAAACTTAGGTTTTGGAAATATGGCTGATTAAAGTAGTCGCATTGAGATGTGCGGACAGCGATTTGTCAAAGTATGACATGAAAAATAAAATAAATACGGAAGTGTGCCAACATGACGTACACATAGGATGATAGAATAGGTCCTTAAATTTAGTATTATACCACCCAAGTTACCTTAAAAACTTAGGTTTTGGAAATATGGGTGATTAAATTAGTCGCAATGCGATGTGCGGACAACGATTTGTCTAAGTTTGACATGAAATATAAAAATAAATACGGAATTGTGGATACATGACGTACACATAGGGTGATAGAATAGGACCAGAACTTCTGTATTATACCACCCAAGTTACCGTAAAAACTTAGGTTTTGGAAATATGGGTGATTAAATTAGTCGCTATGCGATGTGCGGACAACGATTTGTCGAAGTTTGACACGAAATATAAAAAAAATACGGAGGTGTGCCAACATGACGTACACATAGGATGATAGAATAGGTCCTGAAATTTAGTATTATACCACCCAAGTTACCATAAAAACTTAGGTTTTGGAATTATGGGTGATTAAATTAGTCGCTATGCGATGTGCGGACAACGATTTGTCTAAGTTTGACATGAAATATAAAAATAAATACGGAATTGTGGATACATGACGTACATATAGGGTGATAGAATAGGACCAGAACTTCTGTATTATACCACCCAAGTTACCGTAAAAACTTAGGTTTTGGAAATATGGCTGATTAAAGTAGTCGCATTGAGATGTGCGGACAGCGATTTGTCAAAGTATGACATGAAAAATAAAATAAATACGAAAGTGTGCCAACATGACGTACACAAAGGATGATAGAATAGGTCCTGAAATTTAGTATTATACCACCCAAGTTACCTTAAAAACTTAGGTTTTGGAAATATGGGTGATTAAATTAGTCGCAATGCGATGTGCGGACAACGATTTGTCTAAGTTTGACATGAAATATAAAAATAAATACGGAATTTTGGATACATGACGTACACATTGGGTGATAGAATAGGATTAGAACTATATTATTATACCACTCAGGTTACCGTCAAAACTTAGGTTTTGGAAATACGGGTGATTAAAATAGTCGCTTTGGATGTGTGGACAGCGATCCACCTAAGTTTGACATAAAATATAAAATAAATACGGCTGTGTGTCAGCATGACGTACACGTAGGGTGATGAAATAGGACCAGAACTTCTGTATTATACCACCCAAGTTACCTTAAAAACTTAGGTTTTGGAAATATGGCTGATTAAATTAGTCGCTATGCGATGTGCGGACAACGATTTGTCAAAGTATGACATGAAAAATAAAATAAATACGGAAGTGTGCCAACATGACGTACACATAGGATGATAGAATAGGTCCTGAAATTTAGTATTATACCACCCAAGTTACCGTAAAAACTTAGGTTTTGGAAATATGGGTGATTAAATTAGTCGCTATGCGATGTGCGGACAACGATTTGTCTAAGTTTGACATGAAATATAAAAAAAAATACGGAATTGTGGATACATGACGTACACATAGGGTGATAGAATAGGACCAGAACTTCAGTATTATACCACTCAGGTTATCGTCAAAACTTATGTTTTGGAAATATGGGTGATTAAAATAGTCGCTATGCGATGTGCGGACAACGATTTGTCTAAGTATGACATGAAATATAAAAAATAAATACGGAATTAATTGTGGATACATGACGATCACATAGGGTAATAAAATAGGACCAGAGATTTAGTATTATACCACCCAAGTTACCTTAAAAACTTAGGTTTTGGAAATACGGGTAATTAAATTAGTCACTATGCGATGTGCGGACAACGATTTGTCGAAGTTTGACACGAAATATAATAATAAATACGGAAGTGTGCCAACATTACTTACATATAGGGTGATAGAATAGGACCAGAACTTCTGTACTATACCACCCAAGTTACCGTAAAAACTTAGGTTTTGGAAATATGGGTGATTAAAGTAGTCGCATTGAGATGTGCGGACAACGATTTTTCTAAGTTTGACACAAAATATAAAAAAAATACGGAGGTGTGCCAACATGACGTACACATAGGATGATAGAATAGGTCCAGAACTTTAGTACTATACCACCCAAGTTACCTTAAAAACTTAGGTTTTGGAAATATGGGTGATTAAATTAGTCGCTATGCGATGTGCGGACAACGATTTGTCAAAGTATGACATGAAAAATAAAATAAATACGGAAGTGTGCCAACATGACGTACACATAGGATGATAGAATAGGTCCTGAAATTTAGTATTATACCACCCAAGTTACCTTAAAAACTTAGGTTTTGGAAATATGGGTGATTAAATTAGTCGCTATGCGATGTGCGGACAACGATTTGTCTAAGTTTGACATGAAATATAAAAATAAATACGGAATTGTGGATACATGACGTACACATAGGGTGATAGAATAGGACCAGAACTTCTGTATTATACCAACCAAGTTACCGTAAAAACTTAGGTTTTGGAAATATGGGTGATTAAATTAGTCGCTATGCGATGTGCGGACAACGATTTGTCGAAGTTTGACATGAAATATAAAAATAAATACGGAATTGTGGATACATGACGTACACATAGGGTGATAGAATAGGTCCAGAACTTCTGTATTATACCACCCAAGTTACCGTAAAAACTTAGGTTTTGGAAATATGGGTGATTAAATTAGTCGCTATGCTATGTGCGGACAACGATTTGTCGAAGTTTGACACGAAATATAATAATAAATACGGAAGTGTGCCAACATTACGTACATATAGGGTGATAGAATAGGTCCAGAACTTTAGTACTATACCACCCAAGTTACCTTAAAAACTTAGGTTTTGGAAATACGGGTGATCAAAATAGTCGCTTTGGATGTGTGGACAGTGATCCACCTAAGTTTGACATAAAATATAAAATAAATACGGCAGTGTGTCAGCATGACGTACACGTAGGGTGATGAAATAGGACCAGAACTTCTGTATTATACCACCCAAGTTACCGTAAAAACTTAGGTTTTGGAAATATGGCTGATTAAAGTAGTCGAATTGAGATGTGCGGACAGCGATTTGTCAAAGTATGACATGAAAAATAAAATAAATACGGAGGTGTGCCAACATGACGTACACATAGGATGATAGAATAGGACCAGAACTTTAGTATTATACCACCCAAGTTACCTTAAAAACTTAGGTTTTGGAAATATGGGTGATTAAATTAGTCGCTATGCGATGTGCGGACAACGATTTGTCAAAGTTTGACATGAAATATAAAATAAATACGGAAGTCTGCCAACATGACGTACACATAGAATGATAGAATAGGTCCTGAAATTTAGTATTATACCACCCAAGTTACCTTAAAAACTTAGGTTTTGGAAATATGGGTGATTAAATTAGTCGCTATGCGAAGTGCGGACAACGATTTGTCTAAGTTTGACATGAAATATAAAAAAAAATACGGAATTGTGGATACATGACGTACACATAGGGTGATAGAATAGGACCAGAACTTCTCTATTATACCACCCAAGTTACCGTAAAAACTTAGGTTTTGGAAATATGGGTGATTAAATTAGTCGCTATGCGGTGTGCGGACAACGATTTGTCTAAGTTTGACATGAAATATAAAAATAAATACGGAATTGTGGATACATGACGTACAAATAGGGTGATAGAATAGGTCCAGAACTTTAGTACTATACCACCCAAGTTACCTTAAAAACTTAGGTTTTGGAAATACGGGTGATTAAAATAGTCGCTTTGGATGTGTGGACAGTGATCCACCTAAGTTTGACATAAAATATAAAATAAATACGGCAGTATGTCAGCATGACGTACACGTAGGGTGATGAAATAGGACCAGAACTTCTGTATTATACCACCCAAGTTACCGTAAAAACTTAGGTTTTGGAAATATGGCTGATTAAAGTATTCGCATTGATATGTGCGGACAGCGATTTGTCAAAGTATGACATGAAAAATAAAATAAATACGGAGGTGTGCCAACATGACGTACACATAGGATGATAGAATAGGACCAGAACTTTAGTATTATACCACCCAAGTTACCTTAAAAACTTAGGTTTTGGAAATATGGGTGATTAAATTAGTCGCTATGCGATGTACGGACAACGATTTGTCTAAGTTTGACATGAAATATAAAAATAAATACGGAATTGTGGATACATGACGTACACAAAGGGTGATAGAATAGGACCAGAACTTCTGTATTATACCACCCAAGTTACCGTAAAAACTTAGGTTTTGGAAATATGGCTGATTAAACTAGTCGCTATGCGATGTGCGGACAACGATTTGTCGAAGTTTGACACAAAATATAAAAAAAATACGGAGGTGTGCCAACATGACGTACACATAGGATGATAGAATAGGTCCAGAACTTTAGTACTATACCACCCAAGTTGCCTTAAAAACTTAGGTTTTGGAAATACGGGTGATTAAAGTAGTCGCTTTGGATGTGTAGACAGGGATCCACCTAAGTTTGACATAAAATATAAAATAAATACGGAAGTGTGTCAGCATGACGTACACGTAGGATGAAAGAATAGGACCAGAACTTTAGTACTATACCACCCAAGTTACCTTAAAAACTTAGGTTTTGGAAATATGGGTGATTCAATTAGTCGCTATGCGATGTGCGGACAACGATTTGTCTAAGTATGACATGAAATATAATAATAAATACGGAGGTGTGCCAACATTACGTACACGTAGGGTGATAGAATAGGACCAGAACTTCTGTATTATACCACCCAAGTTACCGTAAAAACTTAGGTTTTGGAAATATGGCTGATTAAAGTAGTCGCATTGAGATGTGCGGACAGAGATTTGTCGAAGTTTGAAACGAAATATAAAAAAAATACGGAGGTGTGACAACATGACGTACACATAGGATGATAGAATAGGTCCAGAACTTTAGTACTATACCACCCAAGTTACCTTAAAAACTTAGGTTTTGGAAATATGGGTGATTAAATTAGTCGCTATGCGATGTGCGGACAACGATTTGTCTAAGTTTGACATGAAATAGAAAAATAAATACGGAATTGTGGATACATGACGTACACATAGGGTGATAGAATAGGACCAGAACTTCTGTATTATACCACCCAAGTTACCGTAAAAACTTAGGTTTTGGAAATATGGGTGATTAAATTAGTCGCTATGCGATGTGCGGACAACGATTTGTCGAAGTTTGACACGAAATATAAAAAAAATACGGAGGTGTGCCAACATGACGTACACATAGGATGATAGAATAGGTCCAGAACTTTAGTACTATACCACCCAAGTTACCGTAAAAACTTAGGTTTTGGAAATATGGCTGATTAAAGTAGTCGCATTGAGATGTGCGGACAGCGATTTGTCAAAGTATGACATGAAAAATAAAATAAATACGGAAGTGTGCCAACATGACGTACACATAGGATGATAGAATAGGTCCTGAAATTTAGTATTATACCACCCAAGTTACCTTAAAAACTTAGGTTTTGGAAATATGGGTGATTAAATTAGTCGCAATGCGATGTGCGGACAACGATTTGTCTAAGTTTGACATGAAATATAAAAATAAATACGGAATTGTGGATACATGACGTACACATAGGGTGATAGAATAGGACCAGAACTTCTGTATTATACCACCCAAGTTACCGTAAAAACTTAGGTTTTGGAAATATGGGTGATTAAATTAGTCGCTATGCGATGTGCGGACAACGATTTGTCGAAGTTTGACACGAAATATAAAAAAAATACGGAGGTGTGCCAACATGACGTACACATAGGATGATAGAATAGGTCCTGAAATTTAGTATTATACCACCCAAGTTACCATAAAAACTTAGGTTTTGGAATTATGGGTGATTAAATTAGTCGCTATGCGATGTGCGGACAACGATTTGTCTAAGTTTGACATGAAATATAAAAATAAATACGGAATTGTGGATACATGACGTACACATAGGGTGATAGAATAGGACCAGAACTTCTGTATTATACCACCCAAGTTACCGTAAAAACTTAGGTTTTGGAAATATGGCTGATTAAAGTAGTCGCATTGAGATGTGCGGACAGCGATTTGTCAAAGTATGACATGAAAAATAAAATAAATACGGAAGTGTGCCAACATGACGTACACAAAGGATGATAGAATAGGTCCTGAAATTTAGTATTATACCACCCAAGTTACCTTAAAAACT
Organism: Flexamia atlantica; assembly: GCA_035578135.1. Lineage (NCBI taxonomy): Eukaryota > Metazoa > Arthropoda > Insecta > Hemiptera > Cicadellidae > Flexamia > Flexamia atlantica. The sequence goes on along the minus strand of JAQJVK010000055.1, from coordinate 1,147,206 downwards.
TAGGTTTTGGAAATATGGGTGATTAAATTAGTCGCAATGCGATGTGCGGACAACGATTTGTCTAAGTTTGACATGAAATATAAAAATAAATACGGAATTTTGGATACATGACGTACACATTGGGTGATAGAATAGGATTAGAACTATATTATTATACCACTCAGGTTACCGTCAAAACTTAGGTTTTGGAAATACGGGTGATTAAAATAGTCGCTTTGGATGTGTGGACAGCGATCCACCTAAGTTTGACATAAAATATAAAATAAATACGGCTGTGTGTCAGCATGACGTACACGTAGGGTGATGAAATAGGACCAGAACTTCTGTATTATACCACCCAAGTTACCTTAAAAACTTAGGTTTTGGAAATATGGCTGATTAAATTAGTCGCTATGCGATGTGCGGACAACGATTTGTCAAAGTATGACATGAAAAATAAAATAAATACGGAAGTGTGCCAACATGACGTACACATAGGATGATAGAATAGGTCCTGAAATTTAGTATTATACCACCCAAGTTACCGTAAAAACTTAGGTTTTGGAAATATGGGTGATTAAATTAGTCGCTATGCGATGTGCGGACAACGATTTGTCTAAGTTTGACATGAAATATAAAAAATATACGGAATTGTGGATACATGACGTACACATAGGGTGATAGAATAGGACCAGAACTTCAGTATTATACCACTCAGGTTATCGTCAAAACTTATGTTTTGGAAATATGGGTGATTAAAATAGTCGCTATGCGATGTGCGGACAACGATTTGTCTAAGTATGACATGAAATATAAAAAATAAATACGGAATTAATTGTGGATACATGACGATCACATAGGGTAATAAAATAGGACCAGAGATTTAGTATTATACCACCCAAGTTACCTTAAAAACTTAGGTTTTGGAAATACGGGTAATTAAATTAGTCACTATGCGATGTGCGGACAACGATTTGTCGAAGTTTGACACGAAATATAATAATAAATACGGAAGTGTGCCAACATTACGTACATATAGGGTGATAGAATAGGACCAGAACTTCTGTACTATACCACCCAAGTTACCGTAAAAACTTAGGTTTTGGAAATATGGGTGATTAAAGTAGTCGCATTGAGATGTGCGGACAACGATTTTTCTAAGTTTGACACAAAATATAAAAAAAATACGGAGGTGTGCCAACATGACGTACACATAGGATGATAGAATAGGTCCAGAACTTTAGTACTATACCACCCAAGTTACCTTAAAAACTTAGGTTTTGGAAATATGGGTGATTAAATTAGTCGCTATGCGATGTGCGGACAACGATTTGTCAAAGTATGACATGAAAAATAAAATAAATACGGAAGTGTGCCAACATGACGTACACATAGGATGATAGAATAGGTCCTGAAATTTAGTATTATACCACCCAAGTTACCTTAAAAACTTAGGTTTTGGAAATATGGCTGATTAAATTAGTCGCTATGCGATGTGCGGACAACGATTTGTCTAAGTTTGACATGAAATATAAAAATAAATACGGAATTGTGGATACATGACGTACACATAGGGTGATAGAATAGGACCAGAACTTCTGTATTATACCACCCAAGTTACCGTAAAAACTTAGGTTTTGGAAATATGGGTGATTAAATTAGTCGCTATGCGATGTGCGGACAACGATTTGTCGAAGTTTGACATGAAATATAAAAATAAATACGGAATTGTGGATACATGACGTACACATAGGGTGATAGAATAGGTCCAGAACTTCTGTATTATACCACCCAAGTTACCGTAAAAACTTAGGTTTTGGAAATATGGGTGATTAAATTAGTCGCTATGCTATGTGCGGACAACGATTTGTCGAAGTTTGACACGAAATATAATAATAAATACGGAAGTGTGCCAACATTACGTACATATAGGGTGATAGAATAGGTCCAGAACTTTAGTACTATACCACCCAAGTTACCTTAAAAACTTAGGTTTTGGAAATACGGGTGATCAAAATAGTCGCTTTGGATGTGTGGACAGTGATCCACCTAAGTTTGACATAAAATATAAAATAAATACGGCAGTGTGTCAGCATGACGTACACGTAGGGTGATGAAATAGGACCAGAACTTCTGTATTATACCACCCAAGTTACCGTAAAAACTTAGGTTTTGGAAATATGGCTGATTAAAGTAGTCGAATTGAGATGTGCGGACAGCGATTTGTCAAAGTATGACATGAAAAATAAAATAAATACGGAGGTGTGCCAACATGACGTACACATAGGATGATAGAATAGGACCAGAACTTTAGTATTATACCACCCAAGTTACCTTAAAAACTTAGGTTTTGGAAATATGGGTGATTAAATTAGTCGCTATGCGATGTGCGGACAACGATTTGTCAAAGTTTGACATGAAATATAAAATAAATACGGAAGTCTGCCAACATGACGTACACATAGGATGATAGAATAGGTCCTGAAATTTAGTATTATACCACCCAAGTTACCTTAAAAACTTAGGTTTTGGAAATATGGGTGATTAAATTAGTCGCTATGCGATGTGCGGACAACGATTTGTCTAAGTTTGACATGAAATATAAAAAAAAATACGGAATTGTGGATACATGACGTACACATAGGGTGATAGAATAGGACCAGAACTTCTCTATTATACCACCCAAGTTACCGTAAAAACTTAGGTTTTGGAAATATGGGTGATTAAATTAGTCGCTATGCGGTGTGCGGACAACGATTTGTCTAAGTTTGACATGAAATATAAAAATAAATACGGAATTGTGGATACATGACGTACAAATAGGGTGATAGAATAGGTCCAGAACTTTAGTACTATACCACCCAAGTTACCTTAAAAACTTAGGTTTTGGAAATACGGGTGATTAAAATAGTCGCTTTGGATGTGTGGACAGTGATCCACCTAAGTTTGACATAAAATATAAAATAAATACGGCAGTATGTCAGCATGACGTACACGTAGGGTGATGAAATAGGACCAGAACTTCTGTATTATACCACCCAAGTTACCGTAAAAACTTAGGTTTTGGAAATATGGCTGATTAAAGTATTCGCATTGATATGTGCGGACAGCGATTTGTCAAAGTATGACATGAAAAATAAAATAAATACGGAGGTGTGCCAACATGACGTACACATAGGATGATAGAATAGGACCAGAACTTTAGTATTATACCACCCAAGTTACCTTAAAAACTTAGGTTTTGGAAATATGGGTGATTAAATTAGTCGCTATGCGATGTGCGGACAACGATTTGTCTAAGTTTGACATGAAATATAAAAATAAATACGGAATTGTGGATACATGACGTACACAAAGGGTGATAGAATAGGACCAGAACTTCTGTATTATACCACCCAAGTTACCGTAAAAACTTAGGTTTTGGAAATATGGCTGATTAAACTAGTCGCTATGCGATGTGCGGACAACGATTTGTCGAAGTTTGACACAAAATATAAAAAAAATACGGAGGTGTGCCAACATGACGTACACATAGGATGATAGAATAGGTCCAGAACTTTAGTACTATACCACCCAAGTTGCCTTAAAAACTTAGGTTTTGGAAATACGGGTGATTAAAGTAGTCGCTTTGGATGTGTAGACAGGGATCCACCTAAGTTTGACATAAAATATAAAATAAATACGGCAGTGTGTCAGCATGACGTACACGTAGGGTGATGAAATAGGACGAGAACTTCTGTATTATACCACCCAAGTTACCGTAAAAACTTAGGTTTTGGAAATATGGGTGATTAAATTAGTCGCATTGAGATGTGCGGACAGCGATTTGTCAAAGTATGACATGAAAAACAAAATAAATACGGAAGTATGCCAACATGACGTACACAAAGGATGATAGAATAGGTCCTGAAATTTAGTATTATACCACCCAAGTTACCATAAAAACTTAGGTTTTGGAAATATGGGTGATTAAATTAGTCGCTATGCGATGTGCGGACAACGATTTGTCTAAGTTTGACATGAAATATAAAAATAAATACGGAATTGTGGATACATGACGTACACATAGGGTGATAGAATAGGACCAGAACGTCTGTATTATACCACCCAAGTTACCGTAAAAACTTAGGTTTTGGAAATATGGCTGATTAAAGTAGTCGCATTGAGATGTGCGGACAGCGATTTGTCAAAGTATGACATGAAAAATAAAATAAATACGGAAGTGTGCCAACATGACGTACACATAGGATGATAGAATAGGTCCTGAAATTTAGTATTGTACCACCCAAGTTACCTTAAAAACTTAGGTTTTGGAAATATGGGTGATTAAATTAGTCGCTATGCGATGTGCGGACAACGATTTGTCTAAGTTTGACATGAAATATAAAAATAAATACGGAATTTTGGATACATGAAGTACACATTGGGTGATAAAATAGGATTAGAACTATATTATTATACCACTCAGGTTACCGTCAAAACTTAGGTTTTGGAAATACGGGTGATTAAAATAGTCGCTTTGGATGTGTGGACAGCGATCCACCTAAGTTTGACATTAAATATAAAATAAATACGGCTGTGTGTCAGCATGACGTAAACGTAGGGTGATGAAATAGGACCAGAACTTCTGTATTATACCACCCAAGTTACCTTAAAAACTTAGGTTTTGGAAATATGGCTGATTAAATTAGTCGCTATGCGATGTGCGGACAACGATTTGTCAAAGTATGACATGAAAAATAAAATAAATACGGAAGTGTGCCAACATGACGTACACATAGGATGATAGAATAGGTCCTGAAATTTAGTATTATACCACCCAAGTTACCGTAAAAACCTAGGTTTTGGAAATATGGGTGATTAAATTAGTCGCTATGCGATGTGCGGACAACGATTTGTCTAAGTTTGACATGAAATATAAAAAAAATACGGAATTGTGGATACATGACGTACACATAGGGTGATAGAATAGGACCAGAACTTCTGTATTATACCACCCAAGTTACCGTAAAAACTTAGGTTTTGGAATTATGGGTGATTAAATTAGTCGCTATGCGATGTGCGGACAACAATTTGGCGAAGTTTGACACGAAATATAATAATAAATACGGAAGTGTGCCAACATTACGTACATATAGGGTGATAGAATAGGACCAGAACTTCTGTACTATACCACCCAAGTTACCGTAAAAACTTAGGTTTTGGAAATATGGGTGATTAAAGTAGTCGCATTGAGATGTGCGGACAACGATTTTTCATAACTGACACAAAATATAAAAAAAATACGGAGGTGTGCCAACATGACGTACACATAGGATGATAGAATAGGTCCAGAACTTTAGTACTATACCACCCAAGTTACCTTAAAAACTTAGGTTTTGGAAATATGGGTGATTAAATTAGTCGCTATGCGATGTGCGGACAACGATTTGTCAAAGTATGACATGAAAAATAAAATAAATACGGAAGTGTGCCAACATGACGTACACATAGGATGATAGAATAGGTCCTGAAATTTAGTATTATACCACCCAAGTTACCTTAAAAACTTAGGTTTTGGAAATATGGGTGATTAAATTAGTCGCTATGCGATGTGCGGACAACGATTTGTCGAAGTTTGACATGAAATACAAAAATAAATACGGAATTGTGGATACATGACGTACACATAGGGTGATAGAATAGGACCAAAACTTTTGTATTATACCACCCAAGTTACCGTAAAAACTTAGGTTTTGGAAATATGGGTGATTAAATTAGTCGCTATGCGATGTGCGGACAACGATTTGTCGAAGTTTGACATGAAATATAAAAATAAATACGGAATTGTGGATACATGACGTACACATAGGGTGATAGAATAGGTCCAGAACTTCTGTATTATACCACCCAAGTTACCGTAAAAACTTAGGTTTTGGAAATATGGGTGATTAAATTAGTCGCTATGCGATGTGCGGACAACGATTTGTCGAAGTTTGACACGAAATATAAAATAAATACGGAAGTGTGTCAGCATGACGTACACATAGGATGAAAGAATAGGACGAGAACTTTAGCTCTATACCACCCAAGTTACCTTAAAAACCTAGGTTTTGGAAATATGGGTGATTAAATTAGTCGCTATGCGATGTGCGGACAACGATTTGTCTAAGTATGACATGAAATATAAAAATAAATACGGAAGTGTGCCTACATTACGTACACGTAGGGTGATAGAATAGGACCAGAAGTTCTGTATTATACCACCCAAGTTACCGTAAAAACTTAGGTTTTGGAAATATGGCTGATTAAAGTAGTCGCATTGAGATGTGCGGACAGCGATTTGTCAAAGTATGACATGAAAAATAAAATAAATACGGAAGTGTGCCAACATGACGTACACATAGGATGATAGAATAGGTCCTGAAATTTAGTATTGTACCACCCAAGTTACCTTAAAAACTTAGGTTTTGGAAATATGGGTGATTAAATTAGTCGCTATGCGATGTGCGGACAACGATTTGTCTAAGTTTGACATGAAATATAAAAATAAATACGGAATTTTGGATACATGAAGTACACATTGGGTGATAAAATAGGATTAGAACTATATTATTATACCACTCAGGTTACCGTCAAAACTTAGGTTTTGGAAATACGGGTGATTAAAATAGTCGCTTTGGATGTGTGGACAGCGATCCACCTAAGTTTGACATTAAATATAAAATAAATACGGCTGTGTGTCAGCATGACGTAAACGTAGGGTGATGAAATAGGACCAGAACTTCTGTATTATACCACCCAAGTTACCTTAAAAACTTAGGTTTTGGAAATATGGCTGATTAAATTAGTCGCTATGCGATGTGCGGACAACGATTTGTCAAAGTATGACATGAAAAATAAAATAAATACGGAAGTGTGCCAACATGACGTACACATAGGATGATAGAATAGGTCCTGAAATTTAGTATTATACCACCCAAGTTACCGTAAAAACCTAGGTTTTGGAAATATGGGTGATTAAATTAGTCGCTATGCGATGTGCGGACAACGATTTGTCTAAGTTTGACATGAAATATAAAAAAAATACGGAATTGTGGATACATGACGTACACATAGGGTGATAGAATAGGACCAGAACTTCTGTATTATACCACCCAAGTTACCGTAAAAACTTAGGTTTTGGAATTATGGGTGATTAAATTAGTCGCTATGCGATGTGCGGACAACAATTTGGCGAAGTTTGACACGAAATATAATAATAAATACGGAAGTGTGCCAACATTACGTACATATAGGGTGATAGAATAGGACCAGAACTTCTGTACTATACCACCCAAGTTACCGTAAAAACTTAGGTTTTGGAAATATGGGTGATTAAAATAGTCGCATTGAGATGTGCGGACAACGATTTTTCATAACTGACACAAAATATAAAAAAAATACGGAGGTGTGCCAACATGACGTACACATAGGATGATAGAATAGGTCCAGAACTTTAGTACTATACCACCCAAGTTACCTTAAAAACTTAGGTTTTGGAAATATGGGTGATTAAATTAGTCGCTATGCGATGTGCGGACAACGATTTGTCAAAGTATGACATGAAAAATAAAATAAATACGGAAGTGTGCCAACATGACGTACACATAGGATGATAGAATAGGTCCTGAAATTTAGTATTATACCACCCAAGTTACCTTAAAAACTTAGGTTTTGGAAATATGGGTGATTAAATTAGTCGCTATGCGATGTGCGGACAACGATTTGTCGAAGTTTGACATGAAATACAAAAATAAATACGGAATTGTGGATACATGACGTACACATAGGGTGATAGAATAGGACCAAAACTTTTGTATTATACCACCCAAGTTACCGTAAAAACTTAGGTTTTGGAAATATGGGTGATTAAATTAGTCGCTATGCGATGTGCGGACAACGATTTGTCGAAGTTTGACATGAAATATAAAAATAAATACGGAATTGTGGATACATGACGTACACATAGGGTGATAGAATAGGTCCAGAACTTCTGTATTATACCACCCAAGTTACCGTAAAAACTTAGGTTTTGGAAATATGGGTGATTAAATTAGTCGCTATGCGATGTGCGGACAACGATTTGTCGAAGTTTGACACGAAATATAAAAAAAATACGGAGGTGTGCCAACATGACGTACACATAGGATGATAGAATAGGTCCTGAAATTTAGTATTACACCACCCAAGTTACCATAAAAACTTAGGTTTTGGAAATATGGGTGATTAAATTAGTCGCTATGCGATGTGCGGACAACGATTTGTCTAAGTTTGACATGAAATATAAAAATAAATACGGAATTGTGGATACATGACGTACACATAGGGTGATAGAATAGGACCAGAACTTCTGTATTATACCACCCAAGTTACCGTAAAAACTTAGGTTTTGGAAATATGGCTGATTAAAGTAGTCGCATTGAGATGTGCGGACAGCGATTTGTCAAAGTATGACATGAAAAATAAAATAAATACGGAAGTGTGCCAACATGACGTACACATAGGATGATAGAATAGGTCCTTAAAATTAGTATTGTACCACCCAAGTTACCTTAAAAACTTAGGTTTTGGAAATATGGGTGATTAAATTAGTCGCTATGCGATGTGCGGACAACGATTTGTCTAAGTTTGACATGAAATATAAAAATAAATACGGAATTTTGGATACATGACGTACACATTGGGTGATAAAATAGGATTAGAACTATATTATTATACCACTCAGGTTACCGTCAAAACTTACGTTTTGGAAATACGGGTGATTAAAATAGTCGCTTTGGATGTGTGGACAGCGATCCACCTAAGTTTGACATTAAATATAAAATAAATACGGCTGTGTGTCAGCATGACGTACACGTAGGGTGATGAAATAGGACCAGAACTTCTGTATTATACCACCCAAGTTACCGTAAAAACTTAGGTTTTGGAAATATGGCTGATTAAAGTAGTCGCATTGAGATGTGCGGACAGCGATTTGTCAAAGTATGACATAAAAAATAAAATAAATACGGAAGTGTGCCAACATGACGTACACATAGGATGATAGAATAGGTCCTGAAATTTAGTATTGTACCACCCAAGTTACCTTAAAAACTTAGGTTTTGGAAATATGGGTGATTAAATTAGTCGCTATGCGATGTGCGGACAACGATTTGTCTAAGTTTGACATGAAATATAAAAAAAAATACGGAATTGTGGATACATGACGTACACATAGGGTGATAGAATAGGACCAGAACTTCTGTATTATACCACCAAAGTTACCGTAAAAACTTAGGTTTTGGAATTATGGGTGATTAAATTAGTCGCTATGCGATGTGCGGACAACAATTTGTCGAAGTTTGACACGAAATATAATAATAAATACGGAAGTGTGCCAACATTACGTACATATAGGGTGATAGAATAGGTCCAGAACTTTAGTACTCTACCACCCAAGTTACCTTAAAAACTTAGGTTTTGGAAATACGGGTGATCAAAATAGTCGCTTTGGATGTGTGGACAGTGATCCACCTAAGATTGACATAAATTATAAAATAAATAAGGCAGTTTGTCAGCATGACGTACACGTAGGGTGATGAAAGAGGACCAGAACCTCTGTATTATACAACCAAGTTACCGTAAAAACTTAGGTTTTGGAAATATGGCTGATTAAAGTAGTCGAATTGAGATGTGCGGACAGCGATTTGTCAAAGTATGACATGAAAAATAAAATAAATACGGAGGTGTGCCAACATGACGTACACATAGGATGATAGAATAGGACCAAAACTTTAGTATTATACCACCCAAGTTACCTTAAAAACTTAGGTTTTGGAAATATGGGTGATTAAATTAGTCGCTATGCGATGTGCGGACAACGATTTGTCAAAGTTTGACATGAAATATAAAATAAATACGGAAGTGTGCCAACATGACGTACACATAGGATGATAGAATAGGTCCTGAAATTTAGTATTATACCACCCAAGTTACCTTAAAAACTTAGGTTTTGGAAATATGGGTGATTAAATTAGTCGCTATGCGATGTGCGGACAACGATTTGTCTAAGTTTGACATGAAATATAAAAATAAATACGGAATTGTGGATACATGACGTACACATAGGGTGATAGAATAGGACCAGAACTTCTGTATTATACCACCCAAGTTACCGTAAAAACTTAGGTTTTGGAAATATGGGTGATTAAATTAGTCGCTATGCGATGTGCGGACAACGATTTGTCTAAGTTTGACATGAAATATAAAAATAAATACGGAATTGAGGATACATGACGTACACATAGGGTGATAGAATAGGTCCAGAACTTTAGTACTATACCACCCAAGTTACCTTAAAAACTTAGGTTTTGGAAATACGGTTGATTAAAATAGTCGCTTTGGATGTGTGGACAGTGATCCACCTAAGTTTGACATAAAATATAAAATAAATACGGCAGTATGTCAGCATGACGTACACGTAGGGTGATGAAATAGGACCAGAACTTCTGTATTATACCACCCAAGTTACCGTAAAAACCTAGGTTTTGGAAATATGGCTGATTAAAGTAGTCGCATTGAGATGTGCGGACAGCGATTTGTCAAAGTATGACATGAAAAATAAAATAAATACGGAGGTGTGCAAACATGACGTACACATAGGATGATAGAATAGGACCAGAACTTTAGTATTATACCACCCAAGTTACCTTAAAAACTTAGGTTTTGGAAATATGGGTGATTAAATTAGTCGCTATGCGATGTGCGGACAACGATTTGTCTAAGTTTGACATGAAATATAAAAATAAATACGGAATTGTGGATACATGACGTACACAAAGGGTGATAGAATAGGACCAGAACTTCTGTATTATACCACCCACGTTACCGTAAAACCTTAGGTTTTGGAAATATGGGTGATTAAATTAGTCGCTATGCGATGTGCGGACAACGATTTGTCGAAGTTTGACACAAAATATAAAAAAAATACGGAGGTGTGCCAACATGACGTACACATAGGATGATAGAATAGGTCCAGAACTTTAGTACTATACCACCCAAGTTACCTTAAAAACTTAGGTTTTGGAAATACGGGTGATTAATATAGTCGCTTTGGATGTGTGGACAGTGATCCACCTAAGTTTGACATAAAATATAAAATAAATACGGCAGTGTGTCATTATGACGTACACGTAGGGGGATGAAATAGGACCAGAACTTCTGTATTATACCACCCAAGTTACCGTAAAAACTTAGGTTTTGGAAATATGGCTGATTAAAGTAGTCGAATTGAGATGTGCGGACAGCGATTTGTCAAAGTATGACATGAAAAAAAAATAAATACGGCAATGTGTCAGCATGACGTACACGTAGGGTGATGAAATAGGACCAGAACTTCTGTATTATACCACCCAAGTTACCGTAAAAACTTAGGTTTTGGAAATATGGCTGATTAAAGTAGTCGAATTGAGATGTGCGGACAGCGATTTGTCAAAGTATGACATGAAAAATAAAATAAATACGGAGGCGTGCCAACATGACGTACACATAGGATGATAGAATAGGACCAGATCTTTAGTATTATACCACCCAAGTTACCTTAAAAACTTAGGTTTTGGAAATATGGGTGATTAAATTAGTCGCAATGCGATGTGCGGACAACGATTTGTCAAAGTTTGACATGAAATATAAAATAAATACGGAAGTGTGCTAACATGACGTACACATAGGATGATAGAATAGGTCCTGAAATTTAGTATTATACCACCCAAGTTACCGTAAAAACTTAGGTTTTGGAAATATGGGTGATTAAATTAGTCGCTATGCGATGTGCGGACAACGATTTGTCTAAGTTTGACATTAAATATAAAAATAAATACGGAATTGTGGATACATGACGTACACATAGGGTGATAGAATAGGTCCAGAACTTTAGTACTATACCACCCAAGTTACCTTAAAAACTTAGGTTTTGGAAATACGGGTGATTAAAATAGTCGCTTTGGATGTGTGGACAGCGATCCACCTAAGTTTGACATAAAATATAAAATAAATACGGCAGTATGTCAGCATGACGTACACGTAGGGTGATGAAATAGGACCAGAAATTCTGTATTATACCACCCAAGTTACCGTAAAAACTTAGGTTTTGGAAATATGGCTGATTAAAGTAGTCGCATTGAGATGTGCGGACAGCGATTTGTCAAAGTATGACATGAAAAATAAAATAAATACGGAGGTCTGCTAACATGACGTACACATAGGATGATAGAATAGGACCAGAACTTTAGTATTATACCACCCAAGTTACCTTAATAACTTAGGTTTTGGAAATATGGGTGATTAAATTAGTCGCTATGCGATGTGCGGACAACGATTTGTCTAAGTTTGACATGAAATATAAAAAAAATACGGAATTGTGGATACATGACGTACACAAAGGGTGATAGAATAAGACCAGAACTTCTGTATTATACCACCCAAGTTACCGTAAAAACTTAGGTTTTGGAAATATGGGTGATTAAATTAGTCGCTATGCGATGTGCGGACAACGATTTGTCGAAGTTTGACACAAATAAAAAAAAAATACGGAGGTGTGCCAACATGACGTACACATAGGATGATAGAATAGGTCCAGAACTTTAGTACTATACCACCCAAGTTACCTTAAAAACTTAGGTTTTGGAAATACGGGTGATTAAAATTGTCGCTTTGGATGTGTGGACAGTGATCCACCTAAGTTTGACATAAAATATAAAATAAATACGGCAGTGTGTCAGCATGACGTACACGTAGGGTGATGAAATAGGACCAGAACTTCTGTATTATACCACCCAAGTTACCGTAAAAACTTAGGTTTTGGAAATATGGCTGATTAAAGTAGTCGAATTGAGATGTGCGGACAGCGATTTGTCAAAGTATGACATGAAAAATACAATAAATACGGAGGTGTGCCAACATGACGTACACATAGGATGATAGAATAGGACCAGAACTTTAGTATTATACCACCCAAGTTACCTTAAAAACTTAGGTTTTGGAAATATGGGTGATTAAATTAGTCGCTATGCGATGTGCGGACAACGATTTGTCAAAGTTTGACATGAAATATAAAATAAATACGGAAGTGTGCTAACATGACGTACACATAGGATGATAGAATAGGTCCTGAAATTTAGTATTATACCACCCAAGTTACCGTAAAAACTTAGGTTTTGGAAATATGGGTGATTAAATTAGTCGCTATGCGATGTGCGGACAACGATTTGTCTAAGTTTGACATGAAATATAAAAATAAATACGGAATTGTGGATACATGACGTACACATAGGGTGATAGAATAGGTCCAGAACTTTAGTACTCTACCACCCAAGTTACCTTAAAAACTTAGGTTTTGGAAATACGGGTGATCAAAATAGTCGCTTTGGATGTGTGGACAGTGATCCACCTAAGATTGACATAAATTATAAAATAAATAAGGCAGTGTGTCAGCATGACGTACACGTAGGGTGATGAAAGAGGACCAGAACCTCTGTATTATACAACCAAGTTACCGTAAAAACTTAGGTTTTGGAAATATGGCTGATTAAAGTAGTCGAATTGAGATGTGCGGACAGCGATTTGTCAAAGTATGACATGAAAAATAAAATAAATACGGAGGTGTGCCAACATGACGTACACATAGGATGATAGAATAGGACCAAAACTTTAGTATTATACCACCCAAGTTACCTTAAAAACTTAGGTTTTGGAAATATGGGTGATTAAATTAGTCGCTATGCGATGTGCGGACAACGATTTGTCAAAGTTTGACATGAAATATAAAATAAATACGGAAGTGTGCCAACATGACGTACACATAGGATGATAGAATAGGTCCTGAAATTTAGTATTATACCACCCAAGTTACCTTAAAAACTTAGGTTTTGGAAATATGGGTGATTAAATTAGTCGCTATGCGATGTGCGGACAACGATTTGTCGAAGTTTGACACAAAATATAAAAAAAATACGGAGGTGTGCCAACATGACGTACACATAGGATGATAGAATAGGTCCAGAACTTTAGTACTATACCACCCAAGTTACCTTAAAAACTTAGGTTTTGGAAATACGGGTGATTAATATAGTCGCTTTGGATGTGTGGACAGTGATCCACCTAAGTTTGACATAAAATATAAAATAAATACGGCAGTGTGTCATTATGACGTACACGTAGGGTGATGAAATAGGACCAGAACTTCTGTATTATACCACCCAAGTTACCGTAAAAACCTAGGTTTTGGAAATATGGCTGATTAAAGTAGTCGCATTGAGATGTGCGGACAGCGATTTGTCAAAGTATGACATGAAAAATAAAATAAATACGGAGGTGTGCAAACATGACGTACACATAGGATGATAGAATAGGACCAGAACTTTAGTATTATACCACCCAAGTTACCTTAAAAACTTAGGTTTTGGAAATATGGGTGATTAAATTAGTCGCTATGCGATGTGCGGACAACGATTTGTCTAAGTTTGACATGAAATATAAAAATAAATACGGAATTGTGGATACATGACGTACACAAAGGGTGATAGAATAGGACCAGAACTTCTGTATTATACCACCCACGTTACCGTAAAACCTTAGGTTTTGGAAATATGGGTGATTAAATTAGTCGCTATGCGATGTGCGGACAACGATTTGTCGAAGTTTGACACAAAATATAAAAAAAATACGGAGGTGTGCCAACATGACGTACACATAGGATGATAGAATAGGTCCAGAACTTTAGTACTATACCACCCAAGTTACCTTAAAAACTTAGGTTTTGGAAATACGGGTGATTAATATAGTCGCTTTGGATGTGTGGACAGTGATCCACCTAAGTTTGACATAAAATATAAAATAAATACGGCAGTGTGTCATTATGACGTACACGTAGGGTGATGAAATAGGACCAGAACTTCTGTATTATACCACCCAAGTTACCGTAAAAACTTAGGTTTTGGAAATATGGCTGATTAAAGTAGTCGAATTGAGATGTGCGGACAGCGATTTGTCAAAGTATGACATGAAAAAAAAATAAATACGGCAATGTGTCAGCATGACGTACACGTAGGGTGATGAAATAGGACCAGAACTTCTGTATTATACCACCCAAGTTACCGTAAAAACTTAGGTTTTGGAAATATGGCTGATTAAAGTAGTCGAATTGAGATGTGCGGACAGCGATTTGTCAAAGTATGACATGAAAAATAAAATAAATACGGAGGCGTGCCAACATGACGTACACATAGGATGATAGAATAGGACCAGATCTTTAGTATTATACCACCCAAGTTACCTTAAAAACTTAGGTTTTGGAAATATGGGTGATTAAATTAGTCGCAATGCGATGTGCGGACAACGATTTGTCAAAGTTTGACATGAAATATAAAATAAATACGGAAGTGTGCTAACATGACGTACACATAGGATGATAGAATAGGTCCTGAAATTTAGTATTATACCACCCAAGTTACCGTAAAAACTTAGGTTTTGGAAATATGGGTGATTAAATTAGTCGCTATGCGATGTGCGGACAACGATTTGTCTAAGTTTGACATTAAATATAAAAATAAATACGGAATTGTGGATACATGACGTACACATAGGGTGATAGAATAGGTCCAGAACTTTAGTACTATACCACCCAAGTTACCTTAAAAACTTAGGTTTTGGAAATACGGGTGATTAAAATAGTCGCTTTGGATGTGTGGACAGCGATCCACCTAAGTTTGACATAAAATATAAAAAAAATACGGAATTGTGGATACATGACGTACACAAAGGGTGATAGAATAAGACCAGAACTTCTGTATTATACCACCCAAGTTACCGTAAAAACTTAGGTTTTGGAAATATGGGTGATTAAATTAGTCGCTATGCGATGTGCGGACAACGATTTGTCGAAGTTTGACACAAATAAAAAAAAAATACGGAGGCGTGCCAACATGACGTACACATAGGATGATAGAATAGGTCCAGAACTTTAGTACTATACCACCCAAGTTACCTTAAAAACTTAGGTTTTGGAAATACGGGTGATTAAAATTGTCGCTTTGGATGTGTGGACAGTGATCCACCTAAGTTTGACATAAAATATAAAATAAATACGGCAGTGTGTCAGCATGACGTACACGTAGGGTGATGAAATAGGACCAGAACTTCTGTATTATACCACCCAAGTTACCGTAAAAACTTAGGTTTTGGAAATATGGCTGATTAAAGTAGTCGAATTGAGATGTGCGGACAGCGATTTGTCAAAGTATGACATGAAAAATACAATAAATACGGAGGTGTGCCAACATGACGTACACATAGGATGATAGAATAGGACCAGAACTTTAGTATTATACCACCCAAGTTACCTTAAAAACTTAGGTTTTGGAAATATGGGTGATTAAATTAGTCGCTATGCGATGTGCGGACAACGATTTGTCAAAGTTTGACATGAAATATAAAATAAATACGGAAGTGTGCTAACATGACGTACACATAGGATGATAGAATAGGTCCTGAAATTTAGTATTATACCACCCAAGTTACCGTAAAAACTTAGGTTTTGGAAATATGGGTGATTAAATTAGTCGCTATGCGATGTGCGGACAACGATTTGTCTAAGTTTGACATGAAATATAAAAATAAATACGGAATTGTGGATACATGACGTACACATAGGGTGATAGAATAGGTCCAGAACTTTAGTACTCTACCACCCAAGTTACCTTAAAAACTTAGGTTTTGGAAATACGGGTGATCAAAATAGTCGCTTTGGATGTGTGGACAGTGATCCACCTAAGATTGACATAAATTATAAAATAAATAAGGCAGTGTGTCAGCATGACGTACACGTAGGGTGATGAAAGAGGACCAGAACCTCTGTATTATACAACCAAGTTACCGTAAAAACTTAGGTTTTGGAAATATGGCTGATTAAAGTAGTCGAATTGAGATGTGCGGACAGCGATTTGTCAAAGTATGACATGAAAAATAAAATAAATACGGAGGTGTGCCAACATGACGTACACATAGGATGATAGAATAGGACCAGAACTTTAGTATTATACCACCCAAGTTACCTTAAAAACTTAGGTTTTGGAAATATGGGTGATTAAATTAGTCGCTATGCGATGTGCGGACAACGATTTGTCTAAGTTTGACATGAAATATAAAAATAAATACGGAATTGTGGATACATGACGTACACAAAGGGTGATAGAATAGGACCAGAACTTCTGTATTATACCACCCACGTTACCGTAAAACCTTAGGTTTTGGAAATATGGGTGATTAAATTAGTCGCTATGCGATGTGCGGACAACGATTTGTCGAAGTTTGACACAAAATATAAAAAAAATACGGAGGTGTGCCAACATGACGTACACATAGGATGATAGAATAGGTCCAGAACTTTAGTACTATACCACCCAAGTTACCTTAAAAACTTAGGTTTTGGAAATACGGGTGATTAATATAGTCGCTTTGGATGTGTGGACAGTGATCCACCTAAGTTTGACATAAAATATAAAATAAATACGGCAGTGTGTCATTATGACGTACACGTAGGGTGATGAAATAGGACCAGAACTTCTGTATTATACCACCCAAGTTACCGTAAAAACTTAGGTTTTGGAAATATGGCTGATTAAAGTAGTCGAATTGAGATGTGCGGACAGCGATTTGTCAAAGTATGACATGAAAAAAAAATAAATACGGCAATGTGTCAGCATGACGTACACGTAGGGTGATGAAATAGGACCAGAACTTCTGTATTATACCACCCAAGTTACCGTAAAAACTTAGGTTTTGGAAATATGGCTGATTAAAGTAGTCGAATTGAGATGTGCGGACAGCGATTTGTCAAAGTATGACATGAAAAATAAAATAAATACGGAGGCGTGCCAACATGACGTACACATAGGATGATAGAATAGGACCAGATCTTTAGTATTATACCACCCAAGTTACCTTAAAAACTTAGGTTTTGGAAATATGGGTGATTAAATTAGTCGCAATGCGATGTGCGGACAACGATTTGTCAAAGTTTGACATGAAATATAAAATAAATACGGAAGTGTGCTAACATGACGTACACATAGGATGATAGAATAGGTCCTGAAATTTAGTATTATACCACCCAAGTTACCGTAAAAACTTAGGTTTTGGAAATATGGGTGATTAAATTAGTCGCTATGCGATGTGCGGACAACGATTTGTCTAAGTTTGACATTAAATATAAAAATAAATACGGAATTGTGGATACATGACGTACACATAGGGTGATAGAATAGGTCCAGAACTTTAGTACTATACCACCCAAGTTACCTTAAAAACTTAGGTTTTGGAAATACGGGTGATTAAAATAGTCGCTTTGGATGTGTGGACAGCGATCCACCTAAGTTTGACATAAAATATAAAATAAATACGGCAGTATGTCAGCATGACGTACACGTAGGGTGATGAAATAGGACCAGAAATTCTGTATTATACCACCCAAGTTACCGTAAAAACTTAGGTTTTGGAAATATGGCTGATTAAAGTAGTCGCATTGAGATGTGCGGACAGCGATTTGTCAAAGTATGACATGAAAAATAAAATAAATACGGAGGTCTGCTAACATGACGTACACATAGGATGATAGAATAGGACCAGAACTTTAGTATTATACCACCCAAGTT
Organism: Flexamia atlantica; assembly: GCA_035578135.1. Taxonomy (NCBI): domain Eukaryota; kingdom Metazoa; phylum Arthropoda; class Insecta; order Hemiptera; family Cicadellidae; genus Flexamia; species Flexamia atlantica. The sequence goes on along the minus strand of JAQJVK010000055.1, from coordinate 1,128,520 downwards.
ACCTTAATAACTTAGGTTTTGGAAATATGGGTGATTAAATTAGTCGCTATGCGATGTGCGGACAACGATTTGTCTAAGTTTGACATGAAATATAAAAAAAATACGGAATTGTGGATACATGACGTACACAAAGGGTGATAGAATAAGACCAGAACTTCTGTATTATACCACCCAAGTTACCGTAAAAACTTAGGTTTTGGAAATATGGGTGATTAAATTAGTCGCTATGCGATGTGCGGACAACGATTTGTCGAAGTTTGACACAAATAAAAAAAAAATACGGAGGTGTGCCAACATGACGTACACATAGGATGATAGAATAGGTCCAGAACTTTAGTACTATACCACCCAAGTTACCTTAAAAACTTAGGTTTTGGAAATACGGGTGATTAAAATTGTCGCTTTGGATGTGTGGACAGTGATCCACCTAAGTTTGACATAAAATATAAAATAAATACGGCAGTGTGTCAGCATGACGTACACGTAGGGTGATGAAATAGGACCAGAACTTCTGTATTATACCACCCAAGTTACCGTAAAAACTTAGGTTTTGGAAATATGGCTGATTAAAGTAGTCGAATTGAGATGTGCGGACAGCGATTTGTCAAAGTATGACATGAAAAATACAATAAATACGGAGGTGTGCCAACATGACGTACACATAGGATGATAGAATAGGACCAGAACTTTAGTATTATACCACCCAAGTTACCTTAAAAACTTAGGTTTTGGAAATATGGGTGATTAAATTAGTCGCTATGCGATGTGCGGACAACGATTTGTCAAAGTTTGACATGAAATATAAAATAAATACGGAAGTGTGCTAACATGACGTACACATAGGATGATAGAATAGGTCCTGAAATTTAGTATTATACCACCCAAGTTACCGTAAAAACTTAGGTTTTGGAAATATGGGTGATTAAATTAGTCGCTATGCGATGTGCGGACAACGATTTGTCTAAGTTTGACATGAAATATAAAAATAAATACGGAATTGTGGATACATGACGTACACATAGGGTGATAGAATAGGTCCTGAAATTTAGTATTATACCACCCAAGTTACCGTAAAAACTTAGGTTTTGGAAATATGGGTGATTAAATTAGTCGCTATGCGATGTGCGGACAACGATTTGTCTAAGTTTGACATGAAATATAAAAATAAATACGGAATTGTGGATACATGACGTACACATAGGGTGATAGAATAGGTCCAGAACTTTAGTACTATACCACCCAAGTTACCTTAAAAACTTAGGTTTTGGAAATACGGGTGATTAAAATAGTCGCTTTGGATGTGTGGACAGTGATCCACCTAAGTTTGACATAAAATATAAAATAAATACGGCAGTATGTCAGCATGACGTACACGTAGGGTGATGAAATAGGACCAGAACTTCTGTATTATACCACCCAAGTTACCGTAAAAACTTAGGTTTTGGAAATATGGCTGATTAAAGTAGTCGCATTGAGATGTGCGGACAGCGATTTGTCAAAGTATGACATGAAAAATAAAATAAATACGGAGGTCTGCCAACATGACGTACACATAGGATGATAGAATAGGACCAGAACTTTAGTATTATACCACCCAAGTTCCCTTAAAAACTTAGGTTTTGGAAATATGGGTGATTAAATTAGTCGCTATGCGATGTGCGGACAACGATTTGTCTAAGTTTGACATGAAATATAAAAATAAATACGGAATTGTGGATACATGACGTACACATAGAGTGATAGAATAGGACCAGAACTTCTGTATTATACCACCCAAGTTACCGTAAAAACTTAGGTTTTGGAAATATGGCTGATTAAAGTAGTCGCATTGAGATGTGCGGACAGCGATTTGTCAAAGTATGACATGAAAAATAAAATAAATACGGAAGTGTGCCAACATGACGTACACATAGGATGATAGAATAGGTCCTAAAATTTAGTATTATACCACCCAAGTTACCTTAAAAACTTAGGTTTTGGAAATATGGGTGATTAAAGTAGTCGCATTGAGATGTGCGGACAGAGATTTGTCGAAGTTTGACACGAAATATAAATAAATACGGAGGAGTGCCAACATGACGTACACATAGGATGATAGAATAGGTCCAGAACTTTAGTACTATACCACCCAAGTTACCGTAAATACTTAGGTTTTGGAAATATGGCTGATTAAAGTAGTCGCATTGAGATGTGCGGACAGCGATTTGTCTAAGTTTGACATGAAATATAAAAATAAATACGAAATTGTGGATACATGACGTACACATAGGGTGATAGAATAGGACCAGAACTTCTGTATTATACCACCCAAGTTACCGTAAAAACTTAGGTTTTGGAAATATGGGTGATAAAATTAGTCGCTATGCGATGTGCGGACAACGATTTGTCGAAGTTTGACATGAAAAATAAAATAAATACGGAAGTGTGCCAACATTACGTACACGTAGGGTGATAGAATAGGACCAGAACTTTAGTACTATACCACCCAAGTTACCGTAAAAACTTAGGTTTTGGAAATATGGCTGATTAAAGTAGTCGCATTGAGATGTGCGGACAGCGATTTGTCTAAGTTTGACATGAAATTTAAAAATAAATACGGAATTGTGGATACATGACGTACACATAGGGTGATACAATAGGTTCAGAACTTAAGTACTATACCACCCAAGTTACCGTAAAAACATAGGTTTTGGAAATATGGGTGATTAAATTAGTCGCTATGCGATGTGCGGACAACGATTTGTCAAAGTATGACATGAAAAATAAAATAAATACGGAGGTCTGCTAACATGACGTACACATAGGATGATAGAATAGGACCAGAACTTTAGTATTATACCACCCAAGTTACCTTAATAACTTAGGTTTTGGAAATATGGGTGATTAAATTAGTCGCTATGCGATGTGCGGACAACGATTTGTCTAAGTTTGACATGAAATATAAAAAAAATACGGAATTGTGGATACATGACGTACACAAAGGGTGATAGAATAAGACCAGAACTTCTGTATTATACCACCCAAGTTACCGTAAAAACTTAGGTTTTGGAAATATGGGTGATTAAATTAGTCGCTATGCGATGTGCGGACAACGATTTGTCGAAGTTTGACACAAATAAAAAAAAAATACGGAGGTGTGCCAACATGACGTACACATAGGATGATAGAATAGGTCCAGAACTTTAGTACTATACCACCCAAGTTACCTTAAAAACTTAGGTTTTGGAAATACGGGTGATTAAAATTGTCGCTTTGGATGTGTGGACAGTGATCCACCTAAGTTTGACATAAAATATAAAATAAATACGGCAGTGTGTCAGCATGACGTACACGTAGGGTGATGAAATAGGACCAGAACTTCTGTATTATACCACCCAAGTTACCGTAAAAACTTAGGTTTTGGAAATATGGCTGATTAAAGTAGTCGAATTGAGATGTGCGGACAGCGATTTGTCAAAGTATGACATGAAAAATACAATAAATACGGAGGTGTGCCAACATGACGTACACATAGGATGATAGAATAGGACCAGAACTTTAGTATTATACCACCCAAGTTACCTTAAAAACTTAGGTTTTGGAAATATGGGTGATTAAATTAGTCGCTATGCGATGTGCGGACAACGATTTGTCAAAGTTTGACATGAAATATAAAATAAATACGGAAGTGTGCTAACATGACGTACACATAGGATGATAGAATAGGTCCTGAAATTTAGTATTATACCACCCAAGTTACCGTAAAAACTTAGGTTTTGGAAATATGGGTGATTAAATTAGTCGCTATGCGATGTGCGGACAACGATTTGTCTAAGTTTGACATGAAATATAAAAATAAATACGGAATTGTGGATACATGACGTACACATAGGGTGATAGAATAGGTCCTGAAATTTAGTATTATACCACCCAAGTTACCGTAAAAACTTAGGTTTTGGAAATATGGGTGATTAAATTAGTCGCTATGCGATGTGCGGACAACGATTTGTCTAAGTTTGACATGAAATATAAAAATAAATACGGAATTGTGGATACATGACGTACACATAGGGTGATAGAATAGGTCCAGAACTTTAGTACTATACCACCCAAGTTACCTTAAAAACTTAGGTTTTGGAAATACGGGTGATTAAAATAGTCGCTTTGGATGTGTGGACAGTGATCCACCTAAGTTTGACATAAAATATAAAATAAATACGGCAGTATGTCAGCATGACGTACACGTAGGGTGATGAAATAGGACCAGAACTTCTGTATTATACCACCCAAGTTACCGTAAAAACTTAGGTTTTGGAAATATGGCTGATTAAAGTAGTCGCATTGAGATGTGCGGACAGCGATTTGTCAAAGTATGACATGAAAAATAAAATAAATACGGAGGTCTGCCAACATGACGTACACATAGGATGATAGAATAGGACCAGAACTTTAGTATTATACCACCCAAGTTCCCTTAAAAACTTAGGTTTTGGAAATATGGGTGATTAAATTAGTCGCTATGCGATGTGCGGACAACGATTTGTCTAAGTTTGACATGAAATATAAAAATAAATACGGAATTGTGGATACATGACGTACACATAGAGTGATAGAATAGGACCAGAACTTCTGTATTATACCACCCAAGTTACCGTAAAAACTTAGGTTTTGGAAATATGGCTGATTAAAGTAGTCGCATTGAGATGTGCGGACAGCGATTTGTCAAAGTATGACATGAAAAATAAAATAAATACGGAAGTGTGCCAACATGACGTACACATAGGATGATAGAATAGGTCCTAAAATTTAGTATTATACCACCCAAGTTACCTTAAAAACTTAGGTTTTGGAAATATGGGTGATTAAAGTAGTCGCATTGAGATGTGCGGACAGAGATTTGTCGAAGTTTGACACGAAATATAAATAAATACGGAGGAGTGCCAACATGACGTACACATAGGATGATAGAATAGGTCCAGAACTTTAGTACTATACCACCCAAGTTACCGTAAATACTTAGGTTTTGGAAATATGGCTGATTAAAGTAGTCGCATTGAGATGTGCGGACAGCGATTTGTCTAAGTTTGACATGAAATATAAAAATAAATACGAAATTGTGGATACATGACGTACACATAGGGTGATAGAATAGGACCAGAACTTCTGTATTATACCACCCAAGTTACCGTAAAAACTTAGGTTTTGGAAATATGGGTGATAAAATTAGTCGCTATGCGATGTGCGGACAACGATTTGTCGAAGTTTGACATGAAAAATAAAATAAATACGGAAGTGTGCCAACATTACGTACACGTAGGGTGATAGAATAGGACCAGAACTTTAGTACTATACCACCCAAGTTACCGTAAAAACTTAGGTTTTGGAAATATGGCTGATTAAAGTAGTCGCATTGAGATGTGCGGACAGCGATTTGTCTAAGTTTGACATGAAATTTAAAAATAAATACGGAATTGTGGATACATGACGTACACATAGGGTGATACAATAGGTTCAGAACTTAAGTACTATACCACCCAAGTTACCGTAAAAACATAGGTTTTGGAAATATGGGTGATTAAATTAGTCGCTATGCGATGTGCGGACAACGATTTGTCAAAGTTTGACATGAAATATAAAATAAATACGGAAGTGTGCCAACATGACGTACACATAGGATGATAAAATAGGTCCTGAAATTTAGTATTATACCACCCAAGTTACCTTAAAAACTTAGGTTTTGGAAATATGGGTGATTAAATTAGTCGCTATGCGATGTGCGGACAACGATTTGTCTAAGTTTGACATGAAATATAAAAATAAATACGGAATTGTGGATACATGACGTACACATAGGGTGATAGAATAGGACCAGAACTTCTGTATTATACCACCCAAGTTACCGTAAAAACTTAGGTTTTGGAAATATGGGTGATTAAATTAGTCGCTATGCGATGTGCGGACAACGATTTGTCGACGTTTGACACAAAATATAAAAAAAATACGGAGGTGTGCCAACATGACGTACACATAGGATGATAGAATAGGTCCAGAACTTTAGTACTATACCACCCAAGTTACCTTAAAAACTTAGGTTTTGGAAATACAGGTGATCAAAATAGTCGCTTTGGATGTGTGGACATTGATCCACCTAAGTTTGACATAAAATATAAAATAAATACGGCAGTGTGTGAGCATGACGTACACGTAGGGTGATGAAATAGGACCAGAACTTCTGTATTATACCACCCAAGTTACCGTAAAAACTTAGGTTTTGGAAATATGGCTGATTAAAGTAGTCGAATTGAGATGTGCGGACAGCGATTTGTCAAAGTATGACATGAAAAATAAAATAAATACGGAGGTGTGCCAACATGACGTACACATAGGATGATAGAATAGGACCAGAACTTTAGTATTATACCACCCAAGTTACCTTAAAAACTTAGGTTTTGGAAATATGGGTGATTAAATTAGTCGCTATGCGATGTGCGGACAACGATTTGTCTAAGTTTGACATGAAATATAAAAATAAATACGGAATTGTGGATACATGACGTACACATAGGGTGATAGAATAGGACCAGAACTTCTGTATTATACCACCCAAGTTACCGTAAAAACTTAGGTTTTGGAAATATGGGTGATTAAATTAGTCGCTATGCGATGTGCGGACAACGATTTGTCTAGGTTTGACATGAAATATAAAAATAAATACGGAATTGAGGATACATGACGTACACATAGGGTGATAGAATAGGTCCAGAACTTTAGTACTATACCACCCAAGTTACCTTAAAAACTTAGGTTTTGGAAATACGGTTGATTAAAATAGTCGCTTTGGATGTGTGGACAGTGATCCACATAAGTTTGACATAAAATATAAAATAAATACGGCAGTATGTCAGCATGACGTACACGTAGGGTGATGAAATAGGACCAGAACTTCTGTATTATACCACCCAAGTTACCGTAAAAACTTAGGTTTTGGAAATATGGCTGATTAAAATAGTCGCATTGAGATGTGCGGACAGCGATTTGTCAAAGTATGACATGAAAAATAAAATAAATACGGAGGTGTGCAAACATGACGTACACATAGGATGATAGAATAGGACCAGAACTTTAGTATTATACCACCCAAGTTACCTTAAAAACTTAGGTTTTGGAAATATGGGTGATTAAATTAGTCGCTATGCGATGTGCGGACAACGATTTGTCTAAGTTTGACATGAAATATAAAAATAAATACGGAATTGTGGATACATGACGTACACAAAGGGTGATAGAATAGGACCAGAACTTCTGTATTATACCACCCAAGTTACCGTAAAACCTTAGGTTTTGGAAATATGGGTGATTAAATTAGTCGCTATGCGATGTGCGGACAACGATTTGTCGAAGTTTGACACAAAATATAAAAAAAATACGGAGGTGTGCCAACATGACGTACACATAGGATGATAGAATAGGTCCAGAACTTTAGTACTATACCACCCAAGTTACCTTAAAAACTTAGGTTTTGGAAATACGGGTGATTAATATAGTCGCTTTGGATGTGTGGACAGTGATCCACCTAAGTTTGACATAAAATATAAAATAAATACGGCAGTGTGTCATTATGACGTACACGTAGGGTGATGAAATAGGACCAGAACTTCTGTATTATACCACCCAAGTTACCGTAAAAACTTAGGTTTTGGAAATATGGCTGATTAAAGTAGTCGCATTGAGATGTGCGGACAGCGATTTGTCAAAGTATGACATGAAAAACAAAATAAATACGGAAGTTTGCCAACATGACGTACACATAGGATGATAGAATAGGTCCTGAAATTTAGTATTATACCACCCAAGTTACCTTAAAAACTTAGGTTTTTGAAATATGGGTGATTAAATTAGTCGCTATGCGATGTGCGGACAACGATTTGTCTAAGTTTGACATGAAATATAAAAATAAATAAGGAATTGTGGATACATGACGTACACATAGGGTGATAGAATAGGACCAGAACTTCTGTATTATACCACCCAAGTTACCGTAAAAACTTAGGTTTTGGAAATATGGGTGATTAAATTAGTCGCTATGCGATGTGCGGACAACGATTTGTCTAAGTTTGACATGAAATACAAAAATAAATACGGAATTGTGGATACATGACGTACACATAGGGTGATAGAATAGGTCAAGAACTTTAGTACTATACCACCCAAGTTACCTTAAAAACTTAGGTTTTGGAAATACGGGTGATCAAAATAGTCGCTTTGGATGTGTGGACAGTGATCCACCTAAGTTTGACATAAAATATAAAATAAATACGGCAGTGTGTCAGCATGACGTACACGTAGGGTGATGAAATAGGACCAGAACTTCTGTATTATACCACCCAAGTTACCGTAAAAACTTAGGTTTTGGAAATATGGCTGATTAAAGTAGTCGAATTGAGATGTGCGGACAGCGATTTGTCAAAGTATGACATGAAAAATAAAATAAATACGGAGGTGTGCCAACATGACGTACACATAGGATGATAGAATAGGACCAGAACTTTAGTATTATACCACCCAAGTTACCTTAAAAACTTAGGTTTTGGAAATATGGGTGATTAAATTAGTCGCTATGCGATGTGCGGACAACGATTTGTCAAAGTTTGACATGAAATATAAAATAAATACGGAAGTGTGCCAACATGACGTACACATAGGATGATAGAATAGGTCCTGAAATTTAGTATTATACCACCCAAGTTACCGTAAAAACTTAGGTTTTGGAAATATGGGTGATTAAATTAGTCGCTATGCGATGTGCGGACAACGATTTGTCTAAGTTTGACATGAAATATAAAAATAAATACGGAATTGTGGATACATGACGTACACATAGGGTGATAGAATAGGTCCAGAACTTTAGTACTATACCACCCAAGTTACCTTAAAAACTTAGGTTTTGGAAATACGGGTGATTAAAATAGTCGCTTTGGATGTGTGGACAGTGATCCACCTAAGTTTGACATAAAATATAAAATAAATACGGCAGTATGTCAGCATGACGTACACGTAGGGTGATGAAATAGGACCAGACCTTCTGTATTATACCACCCAAGTTACCGTAAAAACTTAGGTTTTGGAAATATGGCTGATTAAAGTAGTCGCATTGAGATGTGCGGACAGCGATTTGTCAAAGTATGACATGAAAAATAAAATAAATACGGAGGTCTGCCAACATGACGTACACATAGGATGATAGAATAGGACCAGAACTTTAGTATTATACCACCCAAGTTCCCTTAATAACTTAGGTTTTGGAAATATGGGTGATTAAATTAGTCGCTATGCGATGTGCGGACAACGATTTGTCTAAGTTTGACATGAAATATAAAAATAAATACGGAATTGTGGATACATGACGTACACAAAGGGTGATAGAATAGGACCAGAACTTCTGTATTATACCACCCAAGTTACCGTAAAAACTTAGGTTTTGGAAATATGGGTGATTAAATTAGTCGCTATGCGATGTGCGGACAACGATTTGTCGATGTTTGACATGAAAAATAAAATAAATACGGAAGTGTGCCAACATTACGTACACGTAGGGTGATAGAATAGGACCAGAACTTTAGTACTATACCACCCAAGTTACCGTAAAAACTTAGGTTTTGGAAATATGGCTGATTAAAGTAGTCGCATTGAGATGTGCGGACAGCGATTTGTCTAAGTTTGACATGAAATTTAAAAATAAATACGGAATTGTGGATACATGACGTACACATAGGGTGATACAATAGGTTCAGAACTTAAGTACTATACCACCCAAGTTACCGTAAAAACTTAGGTTTTGGAAATATGGGTGATTAAATTAGTCGCTATGCGATGTGCGGACAACGATTTGTCTAAGTTTGACATGAAATATAAAAATAAATACGGAATTGTGGATACATGACGTACACATAGGGTGATAGAATAGGACCAGAACTTCTGTATTATACCACCCAAGTTACCGTAAAAACTTAGGTTTTGGAAATATGGGTGATTAAATTAGTCGCTATGCGATGTGCGGACAACGATTTGTCGACGTTTGACACAAAATATAAAAAAAATACGGAGGTGTGCCAACATGACGTACACATAGGATGATAGAATAGGTCCAGAACTTTAGTACTATACCACCCAAGTTACCTTAAAAACTTAGGTTTTGGAAATATGGGTGATTAAATTAGTCGCTATGCGATGTGCGGACAACGATTTGTCAAAGTATGACATGAAAAATAAAATAAATACGGAAGTGTGCCAACATGACGTACACATAGGATGATAGAATAGGTCCTGAAATTTAGTATTATACCACCCAAGTTACCTTAAAAACTTAGGTTTTGGAAATATGGGTGATTAAATTAGTCGCTATGCGATGTGCGGACTACGATTTGTCGAAGTTTGACATGAAATATAAAAATAAATACGGAATTGTGGATACATGACGTACACATAGGGTGATAGAATAGGACCAGAACTTCTGTATTATACCACCCAAGTTACCGTAAAAACTTAGGTTTTGGAAATATGGGTGATTAAATTAGTCGCTATGCGATGTGCGGACAACGATTTGTCGACGTTTGACACAAAATATAAAAAAAATACGGAGGTGTGCCAACATGACGTACACATAGGATGATAGAATAGGTCCAGAACTTTAGTACTATACCACCCAAGTTACCTTAAAAACTTAGGTTTTGGAAATATGGGTGATTAAATTAGTCGCTATGCGATGTGCGGACAACGATTTGTCAAAGTATGACATGAAAAATAAAATAAATACGGAAGTGTGCCAACATGACGTACACATAGGATGATAGAATAGGTCCTGAAATTTAGTATTATACCACCCAAGTTACCTTAAAAACTTAGGTTTTGGAAATATGGGTGATTAAATTAGTCGCTATGCGATGTGCGGACTACGATTTGTCGAAGTTTGACATGAAATACAAAAATAAATACGGAATTGTGGATACATGACGTACACATAGGGTGATAGAATAGGACCAAAACTTTTGTATTATACCACCCAAGTTACCGTAAAAACTTAGGTTTTGGAAATATGGGTGATTAAATTAGTCGCTATGCGATGTGCGGACAACGATTTGTCGAAGTTTGACATGAAATATAAAAATAAATACGGAATTGTGGATACATGACGTACACATAGGGTGATAGAATAGGTCCAGAACTTCTGTATTATACCACCCAAGTTACCGTAAAAACTTAGGTTTTGGAAATATGGGTGATTAAATTAGTCGCTATGCGATGTGCGGACAACGATTTGTCGAAGTTTGACACGAAATATAAAAAAAATACGGAGGTGTGCCAACATGACGTACACATAGGATGATAGAATAGGTCCTGAAATTTAGTATTACACCACCCAAGTTACCATAAAAACTTAGGTTTTGGAAATATGGGTGATTAAATTAGTCGCTATGCGATGTGCGGACAACGATTTGTCTAAGTTTGACATGAAATATAAAAATAAATACGGAATTGTGGATACATGACGTACACATAGGGTGATAGAATAGGACCAGAACTTCTGTATTATACCACCCAAGTTACCGTAAAAACTTAGGTTTTGGAAATATGGCTGATTAAAGTAGTCGCATTGAGATGTGCGGACAGCGATTTGTCAAAGTATGACATGAAAAATAAAATAAATTCGGAAGTGTGCCAACATGACGTACACATAGGATGATAGAATAGGTCCTGAAAATTAGTATTGTACCACCCAAGTTACCTTAAAAACTTAGGTTTTGGAAATATGGGTGATTAAATTAGTCGCTATGCGATGTGCGGACAACGATTTGTCTAAGTTTGACATGAAATATAAAAATAAATACGGAATTTTGGATACATGACGTACACATTGGGTGATAAAATAGGATTAGAACTATATTATTATACCACTCAGGTTACCGTCAAAACTTACGTTTTGGAAATACGGGTGATTAAAATAGTCGCTTTGGATGTGTGGACAGCGATCCACCTAAGTTTGACATTAAATATAAAATAAATACGGCTGTGTGTCAGCATGACGTACACGTAGGGTGATGAAATAGGACCAGAACTTCTGTATTATACCACCCAAGTTACCGTAAAAACTTAGGTTTTGGAAATATGGCTGATTAAAGTAGTCGCATTGAGATGTGCGGACAGCGATTTGTCAAAGTATGACATGAAAAATAAAATAAATACGGAAGTGTGCCAACATGACGTACACATAGGATGATAGAATAGGACCAGAACTTTAGTATTATACCACCCAAGTTACCTTAAAAACTTAGGTTTTGGAAATATGGGTGATTAAATTAGTCGCTATGCGATGTGCGGACAACGATTTGTCAAAGTTTGACATGAAATATAAAATAAATACGGAAGTGTGCCAACATGACGTACACATAGGATGATAGAATAGGTCCTGAAATTTAGTATTATACCACCCAAGTTACCTTAAAAACTTAGGTTTTGGAAATATGGGTGATTAAATTAGTCGCTATGCGATGTGCGGACAACGATTTGTCTAAGTTTGACATGAAATATAAAAATAAATACGGAATTGTGGATACATGACGTACACATAGGGTGATAGAATAGGACCAGAACTTCTGTATTATACCACCCAAGTTACCGTAAAAACTTAGGTTTTGGAAATATGGGTGATTAAATTAGTCGCTATGCGATGTGCGGACAACGATTTGTCTAAGTTTGACATGAAATATAAAAATAAATACGGAATTGAGGATACATGACGTACACATAGGGTGATAGAATAGGTCCAGAACTTTAGTACTATACCACCCAAGTTACCTTAAAAACTTAGGTTTTGGAAATACGGTTGATTAAAATAGTCGCTTTGGATGTGTGGACAGTGATCCACCTAAGTTTGACATAAAATATAAAATAAATACGGCAGTATGTCAGCATGACGTACACGTAGGGTGATGAAATAGGACCAGAACTTCTGTATTATACCACCCAAGTTACCGTAAAAACTTAGGTTTTGGAAATATGGCTGATTAAAGTAGTCGCATTGAGATGTGCGGACAGCGATTTGTCAAAGTATGACATGAAAAATAAAATAAATACGGAGGTGTGCAAACATGACGTACACATAGGATGATAGAATAGGACCAGAACTTTAGTATTATACCACCCAAGTTACCTTAAAAACTTAGGTTTTGGAAATATGGGTGATTAAATTAGTCGCTATGCGATGTGCGGACAACGATTTGTCTAAGCTTGACATGAAATATAAAAATAAATACGGAATTGTGGATACATGACGTACACAAAGGGTGATAGAATAGGACCAGAACTTCTGTATTATACCACCCAAGTTACCGTAAAACCTTAGGTTTTGGAAATATGGGTGATTAAATTAGTCGCTATGCGATGTGCGGACAACGATTTGTCGAAGTTTGACACAAAATATAAAAAAAATACGGAGGTGTGCCAACATGACGTACACATAGGATGATAGAATAGGTCCAGAACTTTAGTACTATACCACCCAAGTTACCTTAAAAACTTAGGTTTTGGAAATACGGGTGATTAATATAGTCGCTTTGGATGTGTGGACAGTGATCCACCTAAGTTTGACATAAAATATAAAATAAATACGGCAGTGTGTCATTATGACGTACACGTAGGGTGATGAAATAGGACCAGAACTTCTGTATTATACCACCCAAGTTACCGTAAAAACTTAGGTTTTGGAAATATGGCTGATTAAAGTAGTCGCATTGAGATGTGCGGACAGCGATTTGTCAAAGTATGACATGAAAAACAAAATAAATACGGAAGTTTGCCAACATGACGTACACATAGGATGATAGAATAGGTCCTGAAATTTAGTATTATACCACCCAAGTTACCTTAAAAACTTAGGTTTTTGAAATATGGGTGATTAAATTAGTCGCTATGCGATGTGCGGACAACGATTTGTCTAAGTTTGACATGAAATATAAAAATAAATAAGGAATTGTGGATACATGACGTACACATAGGGTGATAGAATAGGACCAGAACTTCTGTATTATACCACCCAAATTACCGTAAAAACTTAGGTTTTGGAAATATGGGTGATTAAATTAGTCGCTATGCGATGTGCGGACAACGATTTGTCTAAGTTTGACATGAAATACAAAAATAAATACGGAATTGTGGATACATGACGTACACATAGGGTGATAGAATAGGTCAAGAACTTTAGTACTATACCACCCAAGTTACCTTAAAAACTTAGGTTTTGGAAATACGGGTGATCAAAATAGTCGCTTTGGATGTGTGGACAGTGATCCACCTAAGTTTGACATAAAATATAAAATAAATACGGCAGTGTGTCAGCATGACGTACACGTAGGGTGATGAAATAGGACCAGAACTTCTGTATTATACCACCCAAGTTACCGTAAAAACTTAGGTTTTGGAAATATGGCTGATTAAAGTAGTCGAATTGAGATGTGCGGACAGCGATTTGTCAAAGTATGACATGAAAAATAAAATAAATACGGAGGTGTGCCAACATGACGTACACATAGGATGATAGAATAGGACCAGAACTTTAGTATTATACCACCCAAGTTACCTTAAAATCTTAGGTTTTGGAAATATGGGTGATTAAATTAGTCGCTATGCGATGTGCGGACAACGATTTGTCAAAGTTTGACATGAAATATAAAATAAATACGGAAGTGTGCTAACATGACGTACACATAGGATGATAGAATAGGTCCTGAAATTTAGTATTATACCACCCAAGTTACCGTAAAAACTTAGGTTTTGGAAATATGGGTGATTAAATTAGTCGCTATGCGATGTGCGGACAACGATTTGTCTAAGTTTGACATGAAATATAAAAATAAATAAGGAATTGTGGATACATGACGTCCACATCGGGTGATAGAATAGGTCCAGAACTTTAGTACTATACCACCCAAGTTACCTTAAAAACTTAGGTTTTGGAAATACGGGTGATTAAAATAGTCGCTTTGGATGTGTGGACAGTGATCCACCTAAGTTTGACATAAAATATAAAATAAATACGGCAGTATGTCAGCATGACGTACACGTAGGGTGATGAAATAGGACCAGAACTTCTGTATTATACCACCCAAGTTACCGTAAAAACTTAGGTTTTGGAAATATGGCTGATTAAAGTAGTCGCATTGAGATGTGCGGACAGCGATTTGTCAAAGTATGACATGAAAAATAAAATAAATACGGAGGTGTGCAAACATGACGTACACATAGGATGATAGAATAGGACCAGAACTTTAGTATTATACCACCCAAGTTACCTTAAAAACTTAGGTTTTGGAAATATGGGTGATTAAATTAGTCGCTATGCGATGTGCGGACAACGATTTGTCTAAGCTTGACATGAAATATAAAAATAAATACGGAATTGTGGATACATGACGTACACAAAGGGTGATAGAATAGGACCAGAACTTCTGTATTATACCACCCAAGTTACCGTAAAACCTTAGGTTTTGGAAATATGGGTGATTAAATTAGTCGCTATGCGATGTGCGGACAACGATTTGTCGAAGTTTGACACAAAATATAAAAAAAATACGGAGGTGTGCCAACATGACGTACACATAGGATGATAGAATAGGTCCAGAACTTTAGTACTATACCACCCAAGTTACCTTAAAAACTTAGGTTTTGGAAATACGGGTGATTAATATAGTCGCTTTGGATGTGTGGACAGTGATCCACCTAAGTTTGACATAAAATATAAAATAAATACGGCAGTGTGTCATTATGACGTACACGTAGGGTGATGAAATAGGACCAGAACTTCTGTATTATACCACCCAAGTTACCGTAAAAACTTAGGTTTTGGAAATATGGCTGATTAAAGTAGTCGCATTGAGATGTGCGGACAGCGATTTGTCAAAGTATGACATGAAAAACAAAATAAATACGGAAGTTTGCCAACATGACGTACACATAGGATGATAGAATAGGTCCTGAAATTTAGTATTATACCACCCAAGTTACCTTAAAAACTTAGGTTTTTGAAATATGGGTGATTAAATTAGTCGCTATGCGATGTGCGGACAACGATTTGTCTAAGTTTGACATGAAATATAAAAATAAATAAGGAATTGTGGATACATGACGTACACATAGGGTGATAGAATAGGACCAGAACTTCTGTATTATACCACCCAAATTACCGTAAAAACTTAGGTTTTGGAAATATGGGTGATTAAATTAGTCGCTATGCGATGTGCGGACAACGATTTGTCTAAGTTTGACATGAAATACAAAAATAAATACGGAATTGTGGATACATGACGTACACATAGGGTGATAGAATAGGTCAAGAACTTTAGTACTATACCACCCAAGTTACCTTAAAAACTTAGGTTTTGGAAATACGGGTGATCAAAATAGTCGCTTTGGATGTGTGGACAGTGATCCACCTAAGTTTGACATAAAATATAAAATAAATACGGCAGTGTGTCAGCATGACGTACACGTAGGGTGATGAAATAGGACCAGAACTTCTGTATTATACCACCCAAGTTACCGTAAAAACTTAGGTTTTGGAAATATGGCTGATTAAAGTAGTCGAATTGAGATGTGCGGACAGCGATTTGTCAAAGTATGACATGAAAAATAAAATAAATACGGAGGTGTGCCAACATGACGTACACATAGGATGATAGAATAGGACCAGAACTTTAGTATTATACCACCCAAGTTACCTTAAAATCTTAGGTTTTGGAAATATGGGTGATTAAATTAGTCGCTATGCGATGTGCGGACAACGATTTGTCAAAGTTTGACATGAAATATAAAATAAATACGGAAGTGTGCTAACATGACGTACACATAGGATGATAGAATAGGTCCTGAAATTTAGTATTATACCACCCAAGTTACCGTAAAAACTTAGGTTTTGGAAATATGGGTGATTAAATTAGTCGCTATGCGATGTGCGGACAACGATTTGTCTAAGTTTGACATGAAATATAAAAATAAATAAGGAATTGTGGATACATGACGTCCACATCGGGTGATAGAATAGGTCCAGAACTTTAGTACTATACCACCCAAGTTACCTTAAAAACTTAGGTTTTGGAAATACGGGTGATTAAAATAGTCGCTTTGGATGTGTGGACAGTGATCCACCTAAGTTTGACATAAAATATAAAATAAATACGGCAGTATGTCAGCATGACGTACACGTAGGGTGATGAAATAGGACCAGAACTTCTGTATTATACCACCCAAGTTACCGTAAAAACTTAGGTTTTGGAAATATGGCTGATTAAAGTAGTCGCATTGAGATGTGCGGACAGCGATTTGTCAAAGTATGACATGAAAAATAAAATAAATACGGAGGTCTGCCAACATGACGTACACATAGGATGATAGAATAGGACCAGAACTTTAGTATTATACCACCCAAGTTACCGTAAAAACTTAGGTTTTGGAAATATGGGTGATTAAATTAGTCGCTATGCGATGTGCGGACAACGATTTGTCGAAGTTTGACAAAAAATAAAAAAAAAATACGGAGGTGTGCCAACATGACGTACACATAGGATGATAGAATAGGTCCAGAACTTTAGTACTTTACCACCCAAGTTACCTTAAAAACTTAGGTTTTGGAAATACGGGTGATTAAAATAGTCGCTTTGGATGTGTGGACAGTGATCGACCTAAGTTTGACATAAAATATAAAATAAATACGGCAGTGTGTCAGCATGACGTACACGTAGGGTGATGAAATAGGACCAGAACTTCTGTATTATACCACCCAAGTTACCGTAAAAACTTAGGTTTTGGAAATATGGGTGATTAAATTAGTCGCTATGCGATGTGCGGACAACGATTTGTCTAAATTTGACATGAAATATAAAAATAAATACGGAATTGTGGATACATGACGTACACATAGGGTGAGAGAATAGGACCAGAACTTCTGTATTATACCACCCAAGTTACCGTAAAAACTTAGGTTTTGGAAATATGGGTGATTAAATTAGTCGCTATGCGATGTGCGGACAACGATTTGTCGAAGTTTGACATGAAAAATAAAATAAATACGGAAGTGTGCCAACATTACGTACACGTAGGGTGATAGAATAGGACCAGAACTTTAGTACTATACCACCCAAGTTACCGTAAAAACTTAGGTTTTGGAAATATGGCTGATTAAAGTAGTCGCATTGAGATGTGCGGACAGCGATTTGTCTAAGTTTGACATGAAATTAAAAAAAAAATACGGAATTGTGGATACATGACGTACACATAGGGTGATACAATAGGTTCAGAACTTAAGTACTATACCCCCCAAGTTACCGTAAAACTTATGTTTTGGAAATATGGGTGATTAAATTAGTCGCTATGCGATGTGCGGACAACGATTTGTCAAAGTTTGACATGAAATATAAAATAAATACGGAAGTGTGCCAACATGACGTACACATAGGATGATAAATTAGGTCCTGAAATTTAGTATTATACCACACAAGTTACCTTAAAAACTTAGGTTTTGGAAACATGGGTGATTAAATTAATCGCTATGCGATGTGCGGACAACGATTTGTCTAAGTTTGACATGAAATATAAAAATAAATACGGAATTGTGGATACATGACGTACACATAGGGTGATAGAATAGGACCAGAACTTCTGTATTATACCACCCAAGTTACCGTAAAAACTTAGGTTTTGGAAATATGGGTGATTAAATTAGTCGCTATGCGATGTGCGGACAACGATTTGTCAAAGTTTGACATGAAATATAAAATAAATACGGAAGTGTGCCAACATGACGTACACATAGGATGATAAAATAGGTCCTGAAATTTAGTATTATACCACCCAAGTTACCTTAAAAACTTAGGTTTTGGAAATATGGGTGATTAAATTAGTCGCTATGCGATGTGCGGACAACGATTTGTCTAAGTTTGACATGAAATATAAAAATAAATACGGAATTGTGGATACATGACGTACACATAGGGTGATAGAATAGGACCAGAACTTCTGTATTATACCACCCAAGTTACCGTAAAAACTTAGGTTTTGGAAATATGGGTGATTAAATTAGTCGCTATGCGATGTGCGGACAACGATTTGTCGAAGTTTGACACAAAATATAAAGAAAAACGGAGGTGTGCCAACATGACGTACACATAGGATGATAGAATAGGTCCAGAACTTTAGTACTATACTACCCAAGTTACCTTAAAAACTTAGGTTTTGGAAATACGGGTGATTAAAATAGTCGCTTTGGATGTGTGGACAGTGATCCACCTAAGTTTGACATAAAATATAAAAAAAATACGGCAGTATTTTAGCATGACGTACACGTAGGGTGATGAAATAGGACCAAAACTTCTGTATTATACCACCCAAGTTACCGTAAAAACTTAGGTTTTGGAAATATGGCTGATTAAAGTAGTCGCATTGAGATGTGCGGACAGCGATTTGTCAAAGTATGACATGAAAAATAAAATAAATACGGAGGTCTGCCAACATGACGTACACATAGGATGATAGAATAGGACCAGAACTTTAGGATTATACCACCCAAGTTACCTTAATAACTTAGGTTTTGGAAATATGGGTGATTAAATTAGTCGCTATGCGATGTGCGGACAACGATTTGTCTAAGTTTGACATGAAATATAAAAATAAATACGGAATTGTGGATACATGACGTACACAAAGGGTGATAGAATAGGACCAGAACTTCTGAATTATACCACCCAAGTTACCGTAAAAACTTAGGTTTTGGAAATATGGGTGATTAAATTAGTCGCTATGCGATGTGCGGACAACGATTTGTCGAAGTTTGACACAAAATAAAAAAAAATACGGAGGTGTGCCAACATGACGTACACATAGGATGATAGAATAGGTCCAGAACTTTAGTACTATACCACCCAAGTTACCTTAAAAACTTAGGTTTTGGAAATACGGGTGATCAAAATAGTCGCTTTGGATGTGTGGACAGTGATCCACCTAAGTTTGACATAAAATATAAAATAAATACGGCAGTGTGTCAGCATGACGTACACGTAGGGTGATGAAATAGGACCAGAACTTCTGTATTATACCACCCAAGTTACCGTAAAAACTTAGGTTTTGGAAATATGGCTGATTAAAGTAGTCGAATTGAGATGTGCGGACAGCGATTTGTCAAAGTATGACATGAAAAATAAAATAAATACGGAGGTGTGCCAACATGACGTACACATAGGATGATAGAATAGGACCAGAACTTTAGTATTATACCACCCAAGTTACCTTAAAAACTTAGGTTTTGGAAATATGGGTGATTAAATTAGTCGCTATGCGATGTGCGGACAACGATTTGTCAAAGTTTGACATGAAATATAAAATAAATACGGAAGTGTGCTAACATGACGTACACATTGGATGATAGAATAGGTCCTGAAATTTAGTATTATACCACCCAAGTTACCGTAAAAACTTAGGTTTTGGAAATATGGGTGATTAAATTAGTCGCTATGCGATGTGCGGACAACGATTTGTCTAAGTTTGACATGAAATATAAAAATAAATAAGGAATTGTGGATACATGACGTCCACATCGGGTGATAGAATAGGTCCAGAACTTTAGTACTATACCACCCAAGTTACCTTAAAAACTTAGGTTTTGGAAATACGGGTGATTAAAATAGTCGCTTTGGATGTGTGGACAGTGATCCACCTAAGTTTGACATAAAATATAAAATAAATACGGCAGTGTGTCAGCATGACGTACACGTAGGTTGATGAAATAGGACCAGAACTTCTGTATTATACCACCCAAGTTACCGTAAAAACTTAGGTTTTGGAAATATGGCTGATTAAAGTAGTCGCATTGAGATGTGCGGACAGCGATTTGTCAAAGTATGACATGAAAAACAAAATAAATACGGAAGTTTGCCAACATGACGTACACATAGGATGATAGAATAGGTCCTGAAATTTAGTATTATACCACCCAAGTTACCTTAAAAACTTAGGTTTTGGAAATATGGGTGATTAAATTAGTCGCTATGCGATGTGCGGACAACGATTTGTCTAAGTTTGACATGAAATATAAAAATAAATACAGAATTGTGGATACATGACGTACACATAGGGTGATAGAATAGGACCAGAACTTCTGTATTATACCACCCAAGTTACCGTAAAAACTTAGGTTTTGGAAATATGGCTGATTAAAGTAGTCGCATTGAGATGTGCGGACAGCGATTTGTCAAAAAATGAAATGAAAAATAAAATAAATACGGAAGTGTGCCAACATGACGTACACATAGGATGATAGAATAGGTCCTAAAATTTAGTATTATACCACCCAAGTTACCTTAAAAACTTAGGTTTTGGAAATATGGGTGATTAAATTAGTCGCTATGCGATGTGCGGACAACGATTTGTCTAAGTTTGACATGAAATATAAAAATAAATACGGAATTGTGGATACATGACGTACACATAGGGTGATAGAATAGGACCAGAACTTCTGTATTATACCACCCAAGTTACCGTAAAAACTTAGGTTTTGGAAATATGGGTGATTAAATTCGCTATGCGATGTGCGAACAACGATTTGTCTAAGTTTGACATGAAATATAAAAATAAATACGGAATTGTGGATACATGACGTACTCATAGGGTGATAGAATAGGTCCAGAACTTTAGTACTATACCACCCAAGTTACCTTAAAAACTTAGGTTTTGGAAATACGGGTGATTAAAATAGTCGCTTTGGATGTGTGGACAGTGATCCACCTAAGTTTGACATAAAATATAAAATAAATACGGCAGTATGTCAGCATGACGTACACGTAGGGTGATGAAATAGGACCAGAACTTCTGTATTATACCACCCAAGTTACCGTAAAAACTTAGGTTTTGGAAATATGGCTGATTAAAGTAGTCGCATTGAGATGTGCGGACAGCGATTTGTCAAAGTATGACATGAAAAATAAAATAAATACGGAGGTGTGCCAACATGACGTACACATAGGATGATAGAATAGGACCAGAACTTTAGTATTATACCACCCAAGTTACCTTAAAAACTTAGGTTTTGGAAATATGGGTGATTAAATTAGTCGCTATGCGATGTGCGGACAACGATTTGTCTAAGTTTGACATGAAATATAAAAATAAATACGGAATTGTGGATACATGACGTACACAAAGGGTGATAGAATAGGACCAGAACTTCTGTATTATACCACCCAAGTTACCGTAAAAACTTAGGTTTTGGAAATATGGGTGATTAAATTAGTCGCTATGCGATGTGCGGACAACGATTTGTCGAAGTTTGACACAAAATATAAAAAAAATACGGAGGTGTGCCAACATGACGTACACATAGGATGATAGAATCGGTCCAGAACTTTAGTACTATACCACCCAAGTTACCTTAAAAACTTAGGTTTTGGAAATACGGGTGATCAAAATAGTCGCTTTGGATGTGTGGACAGTGATCCACCTAAGTTTGACATAAAATATAAAATAAATACGGCAGTGTGTCAGCATGACGTACACGTAGGTTGATGAAATAGGACCAGAACTTCTGTATTATACCACCCAAGTTACCGTAAAAACTTAGGTTTTGGAAATATGGCTGATTAAAGTAGTCGCATTGAGATGTGCGGACAGCGATTTGTCAAAGTATGACATGAAAAACAAAATAAATACGGAAGTTTGCCAACATGACGTACACATAGGATGATAGAATAGGACCTGAAATTTAGTATTATACCACCCAAGTTACCTTAAAAACTTAGGTTTTGGAAATATGGGTGATTAAATTAGTCGCTATGCGATGTGCGGACAACGATTTGTCTAAGTTTGACATGAAATATAAAAATAAATACAGAATTGTGGATACATGACGTACACATAGGGTGATAGAATAGGACCAGAACTTCTGTATTATACCACCCAAGTTACCGTAAAAACTTAGGTTTTGGAAATATGGCTGATTAAAGTAGTCGCATTGAGATGTGCGGACAGCGATTTGTCAAAGTATGACATGAAAAATAAAATAAATACGGAAGTGTGCCAACATGACGTACACATAGGATGATAGAATAGGTCCTAAAATTTAGTATTATACCACCCAAGTTACCTTAAAAACTTAGGTTTTGGAAATATGGGTGATTAAATTAGTCGCTATGCGATGTGCGGACAACGATTTGTCTAAGTTTGACATGAAATATAAAAATAAATACGGAATTGTGGATACATGACGTACACATAGGGTGATAGAATAGGACCAGAACTTCTGTATTATACCACCCAAGTTACCGTAAAAACTTAGGTTTTGGAAATATGGGTGATTAAATTAGTCGCTATGCGATGTGCGAACAACGATTTGTCTAAGTTTGACATGAAATATAAAAATAAATACGGAATTGTGGATACATGACGTACACATAGGGTGATAGAATAGGTCCAGAACTTTAGTACTATACCACCCAAGTTACCTTAAAAACTTAGGTTTTGGAAATACGGGTGATTAAAATAGTCGCTTTGGATGTGTGGACAGTGATCCACCTAAGTTTGACATAAAATATAAAATAAATACGGCAGTATGTCAGCATGACGTACACGTAGGGTGATGAAATAGGACCAGAACTTCTGTATTATACCACCCAAGTTACCGTAAAAACGTAGGTTTTGGAAATATGGCTGATTAAAGTAGTCGCATTGAGATGTGCGGACAGCGATTTGTCAAAGTATGACATGAAAAATAAAATAAATACGGAGGTGTGCCAACATGACGTACACATAGGATGATAGAATAGGACCAGAACTTTAGTATTATACCACCCAAGTTACCTTAAAAACTTAGGTTTTGGAAATATGGGTGATTAAATTAGTCGCTATGCGATGTGCGGACAACGATTTGTCTAAGTTTGACATGAAATATAAAAATAAATACGGAATTGTGGATACATGACGTACACAAAGGGTGATAGAATAGGACCAGAACTTCTGTATTATACCACCCAAGTTACCGTAAAAACTTAGGTTTTGGAAATATGGGTGATTAAATTAGTCACTATGCGATGTGCGGACAACGATTTGTCGAAGTTTGACACAAAATATAAAAAAAATACGGAGGTGTGCCAACATGACGTACACATAGGATGATAGAATAGGTCCAGAACTTTAGTACTATACCACCCAAGTTACCTTAAAAACTTAGGTTTTGGAAATACGGGTGATTAAAATAGTCGCTTTGGATGTGTGGACAGTGATCCACCTAAGTTTGACATAAAATATAAAATAAATACGGCAGTGTGTCAGCATTACGTACACGTAGGGTGATGAAATAGGACCAGAACTTCTGTATTATACCACCCAAGTTACCGTAAAAACTTAGGTTTTGGAAATATGGCTGATTAAAGTAGTCGCATTGAGATGTGCGGACAGCGATTTGTCAAAGTATGACATGAAAAATAAAATAAATACGGAAGTGTGCCAACATGACGTACACATAGGATGATAGAATAGGTCCTAAAATTTAGTATTATACCACCCAAGTTACCTTAAAAACTTAGGTTTTGGAAATATGGGTGATTAAATTAGTCGCTATGCGATGTGCGGACAACGATTTGTCTAAGTTTGACATGAAATATAAAAATAAATACGGAATTGTGGATACATGACGTACACATAGGATGATAGAATAGGTCCAGAACTTTAGTACTATACCACCCAAGTTACCGTAAAAACTTAGGTTTTGGAAATATGGCTGATTAAAGTAGTCGCATTGAGATGTGCGGACAGAGATTTGTCGAAGTTTGACACGAAATATAAATAAATACGGAGGTGTGCCAACATGACGTACACATAGGATGATAGAATAGGTCCAGAACTTTAGTACTATACCACCCAAGTTACCGTAAAAACTTAGGTTTTGGAAATATGGCTGATTAAAGTAGTCGCATTCAGATGTGCGGACAGCGATTTGTCTAAGTTTGACATGAAATTTAAAAATAAATACGGAATTGTGGATACATGACGTACACATAGGGTGATACATTAGGTTCAGAACTTAAGTACTATACCACCCAAGTTACCGTAAAAACTTAGATTTTGGAAATATGGGTGATTAAAGTAGTCGCTTTGCGATGTGCGGACAACGATTTGTCTAAGTTTGACATGAAATATAAAAATAAATACGGAGGTGTGCCAACATTACGTACACGTAGGGTGATAGAATAGGACCAGAACTTCTGTATTATACCACCCAAGTTACCGTAAAAACTTAGGTTTTGGAAATATGGCTGATTAAAGTAGTCGCATTGAGATGTGCGGACAGCGATTTGTCAAAGTATGACATGAAAAATAAAATAAATACGGAAGTGTGCCAACATGACGTACACATAGGATGATAGAATAGGTCCTGAAATTTAGTATTATACCACCCAAGTTACCTTAAAAACTTAGGTTTTGGAAATATGGCTGATTAAAGTAGTCGCATTGAGATGTGCGGACAGCGATTTGTCAAAGTATGACATGAAAAATAAAATAAATACGGAAGTGTGCCAACATGACGTACACATAGGATGATAGAATAGGTCCTGAAATTTAGTATTATACCACCCAAGTTACCTTAAAAACTTAGGTTTTGGAAATATGGGTGATTAAATTAGTCGCTATGCGATGTGCGGACAACGATTTGTCTAAGTTTGACATGAAATATAAAAATAAATACGGAATTGTGGATACATGACGTACACATAGGGTGATAGAATAGGACCAGAACTTCTGTATTATACCACCCAAGTTACCGTAAAAACTTAGGTTTTGGAAATATGGGTGATTAAATTAGTCGCTATGCGATGTGCGGACAACGATTTGTCGAAGTTTGACATGAAAAATAAAATAAATACGGAAGTTTGCCAACATTACGTACACGTAGGGTGATAGAATAGGTCCTGAAATTTAGTATTATACCACCCAAGTTACCGTAAAAACTTAGGTTTTGGAAATATGGGTGATTAAATTAGTCGCTATGCGATGTGCGGACAACGATTTGTCTAAGTTCGTCATGAAATATAAAAATAAATACGGAATTTTGGATACATGACGTACACATTGGGTGATAGAATAGGATTAGAACTATATTATTATACCACCCAAGTTACCGTAAAAACTTAGGTTTTGGAAATATGGGTGATTAAATTAGTCGCATTGAGATGTGCGGACAGAGATTTGTCGAAGTTTGACACGAAATATAAAAAAAATACGGAGGTGTGCCAACATGACGTACACATAGGATGATAGAATAGGTCCAGAACTTTAGTACTATACCACCCAAGTTACCTTAAAAACTTAGGTTTTGGAAATAGGGGTGATTAAAATAGTCGCTTTGGATGTGTGGACAGTGATCCACCTAAGTTTGACATGAAATATAAAATAAATACGGCAGTGTGTCAGCATGAAGTACACGTAGGGTGATGAAATAGGACCAGAACTTCTGTATTATACCACCCAAGTTACCGTAAAAACTTAGGTTTTGGAAATATGGGTGATTAAATTAGTCGCTATGCGATGTGCGGACAACGATTTGTCTAAGTTTGACATGAAATATAAAAATAAATACGGAATTGTGGATACATGACGTACACATAGGGTGATAGAATAGGACCAGAACTTCTGTATTATACCACCCAAGTTACCGTAAAAACTTAGGTTTTGGAAATATGGCTGATTAAAGTAGTCGCATTGAGATGTGCGGACAGCGATTTGTCAAAGTATGACATGAAAAACAAAATAAATACGGAAGTGTGCCAACATGACGTACACATAGGATGATAGAATAGGTCCTAAAATTTAGTATTATACCACCCAAGTTACCTTAAAAACTAAGGTTTTGGAAATATGGGTGATTAAATTAGTCGCTATGCGATGTGCGGACAACGATTTGTCTAAGTTTGACATGAAATATAAAAATAAATACGGAATTGTGGATACATGACGTACACATAGGATGATAGAATAGGTCCAGAACTTTAGTACTATACCACCCAAGTTACCGTAAAAACTTAGGTTTTGGAAATATGGCTGATTAAAGTAGTCACATTGAGATGTGCGGACAGAGATTTGTCGAAGTTTGACACGAAATATAAAAAAATACGGAGGTGTGCCAACATGACGTACACATAGGATGATAGAATAGGTCCAGAACTCTAGTACTATACCACCCAAGTTACCGTAAAAACTTAGGTTTTGGATATATGGCTGATTAAAGTAGTCGCATTGAGATGTGCGGACAGCGATTTGTCTAAGTTTGACATGAAAAATAAAATAAATACGGAAGTGTGCCAACATTACGTACACGTAGGGTGATAGAATAGGACCAGAACTTTAGTACTATACCACCCAAGTTACCGTAAAAACTTAGTTTTTGGAAATATGGCTGATTAAAGTAGTCGCATTGAGATGTGCGGACAGCGATTTGTCTAAGTTTGACATGTAATATAGAAATAAATAAGGAAGTGTGCCAACATTACGGTCACATAGGGTGATAGAATAGGACCAGAAAGTCTGTATTATACCACCCAAGTTACCGTAAAAACTAAGGTTTTGGAAATATGGCTGATTAAAGTAGTCGCTTTGCGATGTGCGGACAGCGATTTGTCTAAGTTTGACATGAAATATAAAAATTAATACGGAATTTTGGATACATGACTTACACATTGGGTGATAGAATAGGATTAGAACTATATTATTTTACCACCCAAGTTACCGTAAAAACTTAGGTTTTGGAAATATGGGTGATTAAATTAGTCGCATTGAGATGTGCGGACAGCGATTTGTCTAAGTTTGACATGAAATATAAAAATAAATACGGAATTGTGGATACATGACGTACACGTAGGGTGATAGAATAGGACCAGAACTTCTGTATTATACCACCCAAGTTACCGTAAAAACTTAGGTTTTGGAAATATGGCTGATTAAAGTAGTCGCATTGAGATGTGCGGACAGCGATTTGTCAAAGTATGACATGAAAAATAAAATAAATACGGAAGTGTGCCAACATGACGTACACATAGGATGAAAGAATAGGACCAGAACTTCTGTATTATACCACCCAAGTTACCGTAAAAACTTAGGTTTTGGAAATATGGGTGATTAAATTAGTCGCTATGCGATGTGCGGACAACGATTTGTCTAAGTTTGACATGAAATATAAAAATAAATACGGAATTTTGGATACATGACATACACATTGGGTGATATAATAGGATTAGAACTATATTATTATACCACTCAGGTTACCGTCAAAACTTAGGTTTTGGAAATACGGGTGATTAAAATAGTCGCTTTGGATGTGTGGACAGCGATCCACCTAAGTTTGACATAAAATATAAAATAAATACGGCAGTGTGTCAGCATGACGTACACGTAGGATGAAAGAATAGGTCTTGAAATTTTGTATTATACCACCCAAGTTACCTTAAAAACTTAGGTTTTGGAAATATGGGTGGTTGAATTAGTCGCCATGCGATGTGCGGACAACGATTTGTCTAAGTTTGACATGAAATATAAAAATAAATACGGAATTGTGGATACATGACGTACACATAGGGTGATAGAATAGGACCAGAACTTCTGTATTATACCACCCAAGTTACCTTAAAAACTTAGGTTTTGGAAATATGGCTGATTAAAGTAGTCGCATTGAGATGTGCGGACAGAGATTTGTCGAAGTTTGACACGAAATATAAAAAAATACGGAAGTGTGCCAACATGACGTACACATAGGATGATAGAATAGGCACAGAACTTTAGTACTATACCACCCAAGTTACCTTATAAACTTAGGTTTTGGAAATATGGGTGATTAAATTAGTCGCTATGCGATGTGCGGACAACGATTTGTCTAAGTTTGACATGAAATATAAAAATAAATACGGAATTGTGGATACATGACGTACACATAGGGTGATAGAATAGGACCAGAACTTTTGTATTATACCACCCAAGTTACCGTAAAAACTTAGGTTTTGGAAATATGGGTGATTAAATTAGTCGCTATGCGATGTGCGGACAACGATTTGTCGAAGTTTGACATGAAATATAAAAATAAATACGGAATTGTGGATACATGACGTACACATAGGGTGATAGAATAGGACCAGAACTTCTGTATTATACCACCCAAGTTACCGTAAAAACTTAGGTTTTGGAAATATGGGTGATTAAATTAGTCGCTATGCGATGTGCGGACAACGATTTGTCGAAGTTTGACACGAAATATAAAAAAAATACGGAGGTGTGCCAACATTACGTACACATAGGGTGATAGAATAGGACCAGAACTTCTGTATTATACCACCCAAGTTACCGTAAAACTTAGGTTTTGGAAATACGGGTGATTAAAATAGTCGCTTTGGATGTGTGGACAGTGATCCACCTAAGTTTGACATAAAATATAAAATAAATACGGCAGTGTGTCAGCATGACGTACACGTAGGGTGATGAAATAGGACCAGAACTTCTGTATTATACCACCGAAGTTACCGTAAAAACTTAGGTTTTGGAAATATGGCTGATTAAAGTAGTCGCATTGAGATGTGCGGACAGAGATTTGTCGAAGTTTGACACGAAATATGAAAAAAATACGGAGGTGTGCCAACATGACGTACACATAGGATGATAGAATAGGTCCAGAACTTTAGTACTATACCACCCAAGTTACCTTAAAAACTTAGGTTTTGGAAATATGGGTGATTAAATTAGTCGCTATGCGATGTGCGGCCAACGATTTGTCTAAGTTTGACATGAAATATAAAAATAAATACGGAATTTTGGATACATGACGTACACATTGGGTGATAGAATAGGATTAGAACTATATTATTATACAACTCAGGTTACCGTCAAAACTTAGGTTTTGGAAATACGGGTGATTAAAATAGTCGCTTTGGATGTGTGGACAGCGATCCACCTAAGTTTGACATAAAATATAAAATAAATACGGCAGTGTGTCAGCATGACGTACACGTAGAGTGATGAAATAGGACAAGAACTTCTGTATTATACCACCCAAGTTACCTTAAAAACTTAGGTTTTGGAAATATGGGTGATTAAATTAGTCGCTATGCGATGTGCGGACAACGATTTGTCTAAGTTTGACATGAAATATAAAAATAAATACGGAATTGTGGATACATGACGTACACATAGGATGATAGAATAGGTCCAGAACTTTAGTACTATACCACCCAAGTTACCGTAAAAACTTAGGTTTTGGAAATATGGCTGATTAAAGTAGTCGCATTGAGATGTGCGGACAGAGATTTGTCGAAGTTTGACACGAAATATAAATAAATACGGAGGTGTGCCAACATGACGTACACATAGGATGATAGAATAGGTCCAGAACTTTAGTACTATACCACCCAAGTTACCGTAAAAACTTAGGTTTTGGAAATATGGCTGATTAAAGTAGTCGCATTCAGATGTGCGGACAGCGATTTGTCTAAGTTTGACATGAAATTTAAAAATAAATACGGAATTGTGGATACATGACGTACACATAGGGTGATACATTAGGTTCAGAACTTAAGTACTATACCACCCAAGTTACCGTAAAAACTTAGATTTTGGAAATATGGGTGATTAAAGTAGTCGCTTTGCGATGTGCGGACAGCGATTTGTCTAAGTTTGACATGAAATATAAAATAAACACGGAAGTGTGCCAACATGACGTACACATAGGATGAAAGAATAGGACTAGAACTTTAGTACCATACCACCCTAAGTTACCTTAAAAACGTAGGTTTTGGAAATATGGCTGATTAAAGTAGTCGCATTGAGATGTGCGGACAACGATTTGTCTAAGTTTGACATGAAATATAAAAATAAATACGGAGGTGTGCCAACATTACGTACACGTAGGGTGATAGAATAGGACCAGAACTTCTGTATTATACCACCCAAGTTACCGTAAAAACTTAGGTTTTGGAAATATGGCTGATTAAAGTAGTCGCATTGAGATGTGCGGACAGCGATTTGTCAAAGTATGACATGAAAAATAAAATAAATACGGAAGTGTGCCAACATGACGTACACATAGGATGATAGAATAGGTCCTGAAATTTAGTATTATACCACCCAAGTTACCTTAAAAACTTAGGTTTTGGAAATATGGCTGATTAAAGTAGTCGCATTGAGATGTGCGGACAGCGATTTGTCAAAGTATGACATGAAAAATAAAATAAATACGGAAGTGTGCCAACATGACGTACACATAGGATGATAGAATAGGTCCTGAAATTTAGTATTATACCACCCAAGTTACCTTAAAAACTTAGGTTTTGGAAATATGGGTGATTAAATTAGTCGCTATGCGATGTGCGGACAACGATTTGTCTAAGTTTGACATGAAATATAAAAATAAATACGGAATTGTGGATACATGACGTACACATAGGGTGATAGAATAGGACCAGAACTTCTGTATTAAACCACCCAAGTTACCGTAAAAACTTAGGTTTTGGAAATATGGGTGATTAAATTAGTCGCTATGCGATGTGCGGACAACGATTTGTCGAAGTTTGACATGAAAAATAAAATAAATACGGAAGTTTGCCAACATTACGTACACGTAGGGTGATAGAATAGGTCCTGAAATTTAGTATTATACCACCCAAGTTACCGTAAAAACTTAGGTTTTGGAAATATGGGTGATTAAATTAGTCGCTATGCGATGTGCGGACAACGATTTGTCTAAGTTCGTCATGAAATATAAAAATAAATACGGAATTTTGGATACATGACGTACACATTGGGTGATAGAATAGGATTAGAACTATATTATTATACCACCCAAGTTACCGTAAAAACTTAGGTTTTGGAAATATGGGTGATTAAATTAGTCGCATTGAGATGTGCGGACAGAGATTTGTCGAAGTTTGACAAGAAATATAAAAAAAATACGGAGGTGTGCCAACATGACGTACACATAGGATGATAGAATAGGTCCAGAACTTTAGTACTATACCACCCAAGTTACCTTAAAAACTTAGGTTTTGGAAATAGGGGTGATTAAAATAGTCGCTTTGGATGTGTGGACAGTGATCCACCTAAGTTTGACATGAAATATAAAATAAATACGGCAGTGTGTCAGCATGAAGTACACGTAGGGTGATGATATAGGACCAGAACTTCTGTATTATACCACCCAAGTTACCGTAAAAACTTAGGTTTTGGAAATATGGCTGATTAAAGTAGTCGCATTGAGATTTGCGGACAGCGATTTGTCAAAGTATGACATGAAAAACAAAATAAATACGGAAGTTTGCCAACATGACGTACACATAGGATGATAGAATAGGTCCTGAAATTTAGTAATATACCACCCAAGTTACCTTAAAAACTTAGGTTTTGGAAATATGGGTGATTAAATTAGTCGCTATGCGATGTGCGGACAACGATTTGTCTAAGTTTGACATGAAATATAAAAATAAATACGGAATTGTGGATACATGACGTACACATAGGGTGATAGAATAGGACCAGAACTTCTGTATTATACCACCCAAGTTACCGTAAAAACTTAGGTTTTGGAAATATGGCTGATTAAAGTAGTCGCATTGAGATGTGCGGACAGCGATTTGTCAAAGTATGACATGAAAAACAAAATAAATACGGAAGTGTGCCAACATGACGTACACATAGGATGATAGAATAGGTCCTAAAATTTAGTATTATACCACCCAAGTTACCTTAAAAACTAAGGTTTTGGAAATATGGGTGATTAAATTAGTCGCTATGCGATGTGCGGACAACGATTTGTCTAAGTTTGACATGAAATATAAAAATAAATACGGAATTGTGGATACATGACGTACACATAGGATGATAGAATAGGTCCAGAACTTTAGTACTATACCACCCAAGTTACCGTAAAAACTTAGGTTTTGGAAATATGGCTGATTAAAGTAGTCACATTGAGATGTGCGGACAGAGATTTGTCGAAGTTTGACACGAAATATAAAAAAATACGGAGGTGTGCCAACATGACGTACACATAGGATGATAGAATAGGTCCAGAACTCTAGTACTATACCACCCAAGTTACCGTAAAAACTTAGGTTTTGGATATATGGCTGATTAAAGTAGTCGCATTGAGATGTGCGGACAGCGATTTGTCTAAGTTTGACATGAAAAATAAAATAAATACGGAAGTGTGCCAACATTACGTACACGTAGGGTGATAGAATAGGACCAGAACTTTAGTACTATAGCACCCAAGTTACCGTAAAAACTTAGTTTTTGGAAATATGGCTGATTAAAGTAGTCGCATTGAGATGTGCGGACAGCGATTTGTCTAAGTTTGACATGTAATATAGAAATAAATAAGGAAGTGTGCCAACATTACGGTCACATAGGGTGATAGAATAGGACCAGAAAGTCTGTATTATACCACCCAAGTTACCGTAAAAACTAAGGTTTTGGAAATATGGCTGATTAAAGTAGTCGCTTTGCGATGTGCGGACAGCGATTTGTCTAAGTTTGACATGAAATATAAAAATTAATACGGAATTTTGGATACATGACTTACACATTGGGTGATAGAATAGGATTAGAACTATATTATTTTACCACCCAAGTTACCGTAAAAACTTAGGTTTTGGAAATATGGGTGATTAAATTAGTCGCATTGAGATGTGCGGACAGCGATTTGTCTAAGTTTGACATGAAATATAAAAATAAATACGGAATTGTGGATACATGACGTACACGTAGGGTGATAGAATAGGACCAGAACTTCTGTATTATACCACCCAAGTTACCGTAAAAACTTAGGTTTTGGAAATATGGCTGATTAAAGTAGTCGCATTGAGATGTGCGGACAGCGATTTGTCAAAGTATGACATGAAAAATAAAATAAATACGGAAGTGTGCCAACATGACGTACACATAGGATGAAAGAATAGGACCAGAACTTCTGTATTATACCACCCAAGTTACCGTAAAAACTTAGGTTTTGGAAATATGGGTGATTAAATTAGTCGCTATGCGATGTGCGGACAACGATTTGTCTAAGTTTGACATGAAATATAAAAATAAATACGGAATTTTGGATACATGACATACACATTGGGTGATATAATAGGATTAGAACTATATTATTATACCACTCAGGTTACCGTCAAAACTTAGGTTTTGGAAATACGGGTGATTAAAATAGTCGCTTTGGATGTGTGGACAGCGATCCACCTAAGTTTGACATAAAATATAAAATAAATACGGCAGTGTGTCAGCATGACGTACACGTAGGATGAAAGAATAGGTCTTGAAATTTTGTATTATACCACCCAAGTTACCTTAAAAACTTAGGTTTTGGAAATATGGGTGGTTGAATTAGTCGCCATGCGATGTGCGGACAACGATTTGTCTAAGTTTGACATGAAATATAAAAATAAATACGGAATTGTGGATACATGACGTACACATAGGGTGATAGAATAGGACCAGAACTTCTGTATTATACCACCCAAGTTACCTTAAAAACTTAGGTTTTGGAAATATGGCTGATTAAAGTAGTCGCATTGAGATGTGCGGACAGAGATTTGTCGAAGTTTGACACGAAATATAAAAAAATACGGAAGTGTGCCAACATGACGTACACATAGGATGATAGAATAGGCACAGAACTTTAGTACTATACCACCCAAGTTACCTTATAAACTTAGGTTTTGGAAATATGGGTGATTAAATTAGTCGCTATGCGATGTGCGGACAACGATTTGTCTAAGTTTGACATGAAATATAAAAATAAATACGGAATTGTGGATACATGACGTACACATAGGGTGATAGAATAGGACCAGAACTTTTGTATTATACCACCCAAGTTACCGTAAAAACTTAGGTTTTGGAAATATGGGTGATTAAATTAGTCGCTATGCGATGTGCGGACAACGATTTGTCGAAGTTTGACATGAAATATAAAAATAAATACGGAATTGTGGATACATGACGTACACATAGGGTGATAGAATAGGACCAGAACTTCTGTATTATACCACCCAAGTTACCGTAAAAACTTAGGTTTTGGAAATATGGGTGATTAAATTAGTCGCTATGCGATGTGCGGACAACGATTTGTCGAAGTTTGACACGAAATATAAAAAAAATACGGAGGTGTGCCAACATTACGTACACATAGGGTGATAGAATAGGACCAGAACTTCTGTATTATACCACCCAAGTTACCGTAAAACTTAGGTTTTGGAAATACGGGTGATTAAAATAGTCGCTTTGGATGTGTGGACAGTGATCCACCTAAGTTTGACATAAAATATAAAATAAATACGGCAGTGTGTCAGCATGACGTACACGTAGGGTGATGAAATAGGACCAGAACTTCTGTATTATACCACCGAAGTTACCGTAAAAACTTAGGTTTTGGAAATATGGCTGATTAAAGTAGTCGCATTGAGATGTGCGGACAGAGATTTGTCGAAGTTTGACACGAAATATGAAAAAAATACGGAGGTGTGCCAACATGACGTACACATAGGATGATAGAATAGGTCCAGAACTTTAGTACTATACCACCCAAGTTACCTTAAAAACTTAGGTTTTGGAAATATGGGTGATTAAATTAGTCGCTATGCGATGTGCGGCCAACGATTTGTCTAAGTTTGACATGAAATATAAAAATAAATACGGAATTTTGGATACATGACGTACACATTGGGTGATAGAATAGGATTAGAACTATATTATTATACAACTCAGGTTACCGTCAAAACTTAGGTTTTGGAAATACGGGTGATTAAAATAGTCGCTTTGGATGTGTGGACAGCGATCCACCTAAGTTTGACATAAAATATAAAATAAATACGGCAGTGTGTCAGCATGACGTACACGTAGAGTGATGAAATAGGACCAGAACTTCTGTATTATACCACCCAAGTTACCTTAAAAACTTAGGTTTTGGAAATATGGGTGATTAAATTAGTCGCTATGCGATGTGCGGACAACGATTTGTCTAAGTATGACATGAAATATAATATAAAACGGAGGTGTGCCAACATTACGTACACGTAGGGTGATAGAATAGGACCAGAACTTCTGTATTATACCACCCAAGTTACCGTAAAAACTTAGGTTTTGGAAATATAGCTGATTAAACTAGTCGCATTGAGATGTGCGGACAGAGATTTGTCGAAGTATGACATGAAAAATAAAATAAATACGGAAGTGTGCCAACA
Source organism: Flexamia atlantica (assembly GCA_035578135.1). Classification (NCBI taxonomy): domain Eukaryota; kingdom Metazoa; phylum Arthropoda; class Insecta; order Hemiptera; family Cicadellidae; genus Flexamia; species Flexamia atlantica. Next base: position 1,092,239 of record JAQJVK010000055.1, on the reverse strand, counting down.
TGACGTACACATAGGATGATAGAATAGGTCCTGAAATTTAGTATCATACCACCCAATTTACCTTAAAAACTTAGGTTTTGGTAATATGGGTGATTAAATTAGTCGCTATGCGATGTGCGGACAACGATTTGTCTAAGTTTGACATGAAATATAAAAATAAATACGGAATTGTGGATACATGACGTACACATAGGGTGATAGAATAGGACCAGAACGTCTGTATTATACCACCCAAGTTACCGTAAAAACTTAGGTTTTGGAAATATGGCTGATTAAAGTAGTCGCATTGAGATGTGCGGACAGCGATTTGTCAAAGTATGACATGAAAAATAAAATAAATACGGAAGTGTGCCAACATGACGTACTCATAGGATGATAGAATAGGTCCTGAAATTTAGTATTATACCACCCAAGTTACCTTAAAAACTTAGGTTTTGGAAATATGGGTGATTAAATTAGTCGCTATGCGATGTGCGGACAACGATTTGTCTAAGTTTGACTTGAAATATAAAAATAAATACGGAATTGTGGATACATGACGTACACATTGGGTGATAGAATAGGACCAGAACTTCTGTATTATACCACCCAAGTTATCGTAAAAACTTAGGTTTTGGAAATATGGGTGATTAATTAGTCGCTATGCGATGTGCGGACAACGATTTGTCGAAGTTTGACACGAAATATAAAAAAAATACGGAGGTGTGCCAACAAGACGTACACATAGGATGATAGAATAGGTCCAGAACTTTAGTACTATACCACCCAAGTTACCTTAAAAACTTAGGTTTTGGAAATACGGGTGATTAAAATAGTCGCTTTGGATGTGTGGACAGTGATCCACCTAAGTTTGACATAAAATATAAAATAAATACGGCAGTGTGTCAGCATTACGTACACGTAGGATGAAAAAATAGGACCAGAACTTTAGTACTATACCACCCAAGTTACCGTAAAAACTTAGGTTTTGGAAGTATGGCTGATTAAAGTAGTCGCATTGAGATGTGCGGACAGAGATTTGTCGAAGTTTGACACGAAATATAAAAAAAATACGGAGGTGTGCCAACATGACGTACATATAGGATGATAGAATAGGTCCAGAACTTTAGTACTATACCACCCAAGTTACCGTAAATACTTAGGTTTTGGAAATATGGCTGATTAAAGTAGTCGCATTGAGATGTGCGGACAGCGATTTGTCTAAGTTTGACATGAAATATAAAAATAAATACGGAATTGTGGATACATGACGTACACATAGGGTGATAGAATAGGACCAGAACTTCTGTATTATACCACCCAAGTTACCGTAAAAACTTAGGTTTTGGAAATATGGGTGATTAAATTAGTCGCTATGCGATGTGCGGACAACGATTTGTATAAGTTTGACATGAAATATAAAAATAAATACGGAATTGTGGATACATGACGTACATATAGGGTGATAGAATAGGACCAGAACTTCTGTATTATACCACCCAAGTTACCGTAAAAACTTTGGTTTTGGAAATATGGCTGATTAAAGTAGTCGCATTGAGATGTGCGGACAGCGATTTGTCAAAGTATGACATGAAAAATAAAATAAATACGGAAGTGTTCCAACATGACGTACACATAGGATGATAGAATAGGTCCTAAAATTTAGTATTATACCACCCAAGTTACCTTAAAAACTTAGGTTTTGGAAATATGGGTGATTAAATTAGTCGCTATGCGATGTGCGGACAGCGATTTGTCTAAGTTTGACATGAAATATAAAAATAAATACGGAATTGTGGATACATGACGTACACATAGGATGATAGAATAGGTCCAGAACTTTAGTACTATACCACCCAAGTTACCGTAAAAACTTAGGTTTTGGAAGTATGGCTGATTAAAGTAGTCGCATTGAGATGTGCGGACAGAGATTTGTCGAAGTTTGACACGAAATATAAAAAAAATACGGAGGTGTGCCAATATGACGTACACATAGGATGATAGAATAGGTCCAGAACTTTAGTACTATACCACCCAAGTTACCGTAAATACTTAGGTTTTGGAAATATGGCTGATTAAAGTAGTCGCATTGAGATGTGCGGACAGCGATTTGTCTAAGTTTGACATGAAATATAAAAATAAATACGGAATTGTGGATACATGACGTACACATAGGGTGATAGAATAGGACCAGAACTTCTGTATTATACCACCCAAGTTACCGTAAAAACTTAGGTTTTGGAAATATGGGTGATTAAATTAGTCGCTATGCGATGTGCGGACAACGATTTGTCTAAGTTTGACATGAAATATAAAAATAAATACGGAGGTGTGCCAACATTACGTACACGTAGGGTGATAGAATAGGACCAGAAAGTCTGTATTATACCACCCAAGTTACCGTAAAAACTAAGGTTTTGGAAATATGGCTGATTAAAGTAGTCGCTTTGCGATGTGCGGACAGCGATTTGTCTAAGTTTGACATGAAATATAAAATAAACACGGAAGTGTGCCAGCATGACGTACACAGAGGATGAAAGAATAGGACTAGAACTTTAGTACCATACCACCCTAAGTTACCTTAAAAAATTAGGTTTTGGAAATATGGGTGATTAAATTAGTCGCTATGCGATGTGCGGACAACGATTTGTCTAAGTTTGACATGAAATATAAAAATAAATACGGAGGTGTGCCAACATTACGTACACGTAGGGTGATAGAATAGGACCAGAACTTCTGTATTATACCACCCAAGTTACCGTAAAAACTTAGGTTTTGGAAATATGGCTGATTAAAGTAGTCGCATTGAGATGTGCGGACAGCGATTTGTCAAAGTATGACATGAAGTATAAAATAAATACGGAAGTGTGCCAACATGACGTACAAATAGGATGATAGAATTGGTCCTGAAATTTAGTATTACACCACCCAAGTTACCTTAAAAACTTAGGTTTTGGAAATATGGCTGATTAAATTAGTCGCATTGAGATGTGCGGACAGCGATTTGTCAAAGTATGACATGAAAAATAAAATAAATACGGAAGTGTGCCAACATGACGTACACATAGGATGATAGAATAGGTCCTGAAATTTAGTATTATACCACCCAAGTTACCTTAAAAACTTAGGTTTTGGAAATATGGGTGATTAAATTAGTCGCTATGCGATGTGCGGACAACGATTTGTCTAAGTTTGACATGAAATATAAAAATAAATACGGAATTGTGGATACATGACGTACACATAGGGTGATAGAATAGGACCAGAACTTCTGTATTATACCACCCAAGTTACCGTAAAAACTTAGGTTTTGGAAATATGGGTGATTAAATTAGTCGCTATGCGATGTGCGGACAACGATTTGTCGAAGTTTGACATGAAAAATAAAATAAATACGGACGTTTGCCAACATTACGCACACGTAGGGTGATAGAATAGGTCCTGAAATTTAGTATTATACCACCCAAGTTACCGTAAAAACTTAGGTTTTGGAAGTATGGGTGATTAAATTAGTCGCCATGCGATGTGCGGACAACGATTTGTCTAAGTTTGACATGAAATATAAAAATAAATACGGAATTGTGGATACATGACGTACACGTAGGGTGATAGAATAGGACCAGAACTTCTGTATTATACCACCCAAGTTACCGTAAAAACTTAGGTTTTGGAAATATGGCTGATTAAAGTAGTCGCATTGAGATGTGCGGACAGCGATCTGTCAAAGTATGACATGAAAAATAAAATAAATACAGAAGTGTGCCAACATGACGTACACATAGGATGAAAGAATAGGACCAGAACTTTAGTACTATACCACCCAAGTTACCGTAAAAACTTAGGTTTTGGAAATACGGTTGATTAAATTAGTCGCTATGCGATGTGCGGACAACGATTTGTCTAAGTTTGACATGAAATATAAAAATAAATACGGAATTGTGGATACATGACGTACACATAGGGTGATAGAATAGGACCAGAACTTCTGTATTATACCACCCAAGTTACCTTAAAAACTTAGGTTTTGGAAATATGGCTGATTAAAGTAGTCGCATTGAGATGTGCGGACAGAGATTTGTCGCAGTTTGACACGAAATATAAAAAAAATACGGAGGTGTGCCAACATGACGTACACATAGGATGATAGAATAGGTCCAGAACTTTAGTACTATACCACCCAAGTTACCTTATAAACTTAGGTTTTGGAAATATGGGTGATTAAATTAGTCGCTATGCGATGTGCGGACAACGATTTGTCTAAGTTTGACATGAAATATAAAAATAAATACGGAATTGTGGATACATGACGTACACATAGGGTGATAGAATAGGACCAGAACTTCTGTATTATACCACCCAAGTTACCGTAAAAACTTAGCTTTTGGAAATATGGGTGATTAAATTAGTCGCTATGCGATGTGCGGACAACGATTTGTCGAAGTTTGACATGAAATATAAAAATAAATACGGAATTGTGGATACATGACGTACACATAGGGTGATAGAATAGGACCAGAACTTCTGTATTATACCACCCAAGTTACCGTAAAAACTTAGGTTTTGGAAATATGGGTGATTAAATTAGTCGCATTGAGATGTGCGGACAGCGATTTGTCTAAGTTTGACATGAAATATAAAAATAAATACGGAATTGTGGATACATGACGTACACATAGGGTGATAGAATAGGACCAGAACTTCTGTATTATACCACCCAAGTTACCTTAAAAACTTAGGTTTTGGAAATATGGCTGATTAAAGTAGTCGCATTGAGATGTGCGGACAGCGATTTGTCAAAGTATGACATGAAAAATAAAATAAATACGGAAGTGTTCCAACATGACGTACACATAGGATGATAGAATAGGTCCTAAAATTTAGTATTATACCACCCAAGTTACCTTAAAAACTTAGGTTTGGGAAATATGGGTGATTAAATTAGTCGCTATGCGATGTGCGGACAGCGATTTGTCTAAGTTTGACATGAAATATAAAAATAAATACGGAATTGTGGATACATGACGTACACATAGGATGATAGAATAGGTCCAGAACTTTAGTACTATACCACCCAAGTTACCGTAAAAACTTAGGTTTTGGAAGTATGGCTGATTAAAGTAGTCGCATTGAGATGTGCGGACAGAGATTTGTCGAAGTTTGACACGAAATATAAAAAAAATACGGAGGTGTGCCAATATGACGTACACATAGGATGATAGAATAGGTCCAGAACTTTAGTACTATACCACCCAAGTTACCGTAAATACTTAGGTTTTGGAAATATGGCTGATTAAAGTAGTCGCATTGAGATGTGCGGACAGCGATTTGTCTAAGTTTGACATGAAATATAAAAATAAATACGGAATTGTGGATACATGACGTACACATAGGGTGATAGAATAGGACCAGAACTTCTGTATTATACCACCCAAGTTACCGTAAAAACTTAGGTTTTGGAAATATGGGTGATTAAATTAGTCGCTATGCGATGTGCGGACAACGATTTGTCGAAGTTTGACATGAAAAATAAAATAAATACGGAAGTGTGCCAACATTACGTACACGTAGGGTGATAGAATAGGACCAGAACTTTAGTACTATACCACCCAAGTTACCGTAAAAACTTAGGTTTTGGAAATATGGCTGATTAAAGTAGTCGCATTGAGATGTGCGGACAACGATTTGTCTAAGTTTGACATGAAATATAGAAATAAATACGGAAGTGTGCCAACATTACGGTCACATAGGGTGATAGAATAGGACCAGAAAGTCTGTAATATACCACCCAAGTTACCGTAAAAACTAAGGTTTTGGAAATATGGCTGATTAAAGTAGTCGCTTTGCGATGTGCGGACAACGATTTGTCTAAGTTTGACATGAAATATAAAAATAAATACGGAGGTGTGCCAACATTACGTACACGTAGGGTGATAGAATAGGACCAGAACTTCTGTATTATACCACCCAAGTTACCGTAAAAACTTAGGTTTTGGAAATATGGCTGATTAAAGTAGTCGCATTGAGATGTGCGGACAGCGATTTGTCAAAGTATGACATGAAGTATAAAATAAATACGGAAGTGTGCCAACATGACGTACAAATAGGATGATAGAATTGGTCCTGAAATTTAGTATTATACCACCCAAGTTACCTTAAAAACTTAGGTTTTGGAAATATGGCTGATTAAAGTAGTCGCATTGAGATGTGCGGACAGCGATTTGTCAAAGTATGACATGAAAAATAAAATAAATACGGAAGTGTGCCAACATGACGTACACATAGGATGATAGAATAGGTCCTGAAATTTAGTATTATACCACCCAAGTTACCTTAAAAACTTACGTTTTGGAAATATGGGTGATTAAATTAGTCGCTATGCGATGTGCGGACAACGATTTGTCTAAGTTTGACATGAAATATAAAAATAAATACGGAATTGTGGATACATGACGTACACATAGGGTGATAGAATAGGACCAGAACTTCTGTATTATACCACCCAAGTTACCGTAAAAACTTAGGTTTTGGAAATATGGGTGATTAAATTAGTCGCTATGCGATGTGCGGACAACGATTTGTCGAAGTTTGACATGAAAAATAAAATAAATACGGACGTTTGCCAACATTACGTACACGTAGGGTGATAGAATAGGTCCTGAAATTTAGTATTATACCACCCAAGTTACCGTAAAAACTTAGGTTTTGGAAGTATGGGTGATTAAATTAGTCGCTATGCGATGTGCGGACAACGATTTGTCTAAGTTTGACATGAAATATAAAAATAAATACGGAATTGTGGATACATGACGTACACGTAGGGTGATAGAATAGGACCAGAACTTCTGTATTATACCACCCAAGTTACCGTAAAAACTTAGGTTTTGGAAATATGGCTGATTAAAGTAGTCGCATTGAGATGTGCGGACAGCGATTTGTCAAAGTATGACATGAAAAATAAAATAAATACAGAAGTGTGCCAACATGACGTACACATAGGATGAAAGAATAGGACCAGAACTTTAGTACTATACCACCCAAGTTACCGTAAAAACTTAGGTTTTGGAAATACGGTTGATTAAATTAGTCGCTATGCGATGTGCGGACAACGATTTGTCTAAGTTTGACATGAAATATAAAAATAAATACGGAATTGTGGATACATGACGTACACATAGGGTGATAGAATAGGACCAGAACTTCTGTATTATACCACCCAAGTTACCTTAAAAACTTAGGTTTTGGAAATATGGCTGATTAAAGTAGTCGCATTGAGATGTGCGGACAGAGATTTGTCGCAGTTTGACACGAAATATAAAAAAAATACGGAGGTGTGCCAACATGACGTACACATAAGGATGGTAGAATAGGTCCAGAACTTTAGTACTATACCACCCAAGTTACCTTATAAACTTAGGTTTTGGAAATATGGGTGATTAAATTAGTCGCTATGCGATGTGCGGACAACGATTTGTCTAAGTTTGTTATGAAATATAAAAATAAATACGGAATTGTGGATACATGACGTACACATAGGGTGATAGAATAGGACCAGAACTTCTGTATTATACCACCCAAGTTACCGTAAAAACTTAGCTTTTGGAAATATGGGTGATTAAATTAGTCGCTATGCGATGTGCGGACAACGATTTGTCGAAGTTTGACATGAAATATAAAAATAAATACGGAATTGTGGATACATGACGTACACATAGGGTGATAGAATAGGACCAGAACTTCTGTATTATACCACCCAAGTTACCGTAAAAACTTAGGTTTTGGAAATATGGGTGATTAAATTAGTCGCTATGCGATGTGCGGACAACGATTTGTCGAAGTTTGACACGAAATATAAAAAAAATACGGAGGTGTGCCAACATTACGTACACATAGGGTGATAGAATAGGACCAGAACTTCTGTATTATACCACCCAAGTTACCGTAAAAACTTAGGTTTTGGAAATATGGGTGATTAAATTAGTCGCATTGAGATGTGCGGACAGCGATTTGTCTAAGTTTGACATGAAATATAAAAATAAATACGGAATTTTTGATACATGACGTACACATTGGGTGATAGAATAGGATTAGAACTATATTATTATACCACTCAGGTTACCGTCAAAACTTAGGTTTTGGAAATACGGGTGATTAAAATAGTCGCTTTGGATGTGTGGACAGTGATCCACCTAAGTTTGACATAAAATATAAAATAAATACGGCAGTGTGTCAACATGACGTACACGTAGGGTGATGAAATAGGACCAGAACTTCTGTATTATACCACCGAAGTTACCGTAAAAACTTAGGTTTTGGAAATATGGCTGATTAAAGTAGTCGCATTGAGATGTGCGGACAGAGATTTGTCGAAGTTTGACACGAAATATAAAAAAAATACGGAGGTGTGCCAACATGACGTACACATAGGATGATAGAATAGGTCCAGAACTTAAGTACTATACCACCCAATTTACCTTAAAAACTTAGGTTTTGGAAATATGGGTGATTAAATTAGTCGCTATGCGATGTGCGGACAACGATTTGTCTAAGTTTGACATGAAATATAAAAATAAATACGGAATTTTGGATACATGACGTACACATTGGGTGATAGAATAGGATTAGAACTATATTATTATACCACTCAGGTTACCGTCAAAACTTAGGTTTTGGAAATACGGGTGATTAAAATAGTCGCTTTGGATGTGTGGACAGCGAACCACCTAAGTTTGACATAAAATATAAAATAAATACGGAAGTGTGCCAACATGACGTACACATAGGATGATAGAATAGGTCCAGAACTTTAGTACTATACCACCCAAGTTACCTTATAAACTTAGGTTTTGGAAATATGGGTGATTAAATTAGTCGCTATGCGATGTGCGGACAACGATTTGTCTAAGTTTGACATGAAATATAAAAAAAATACGGAGGTGTTCCAACATGACGTACACATAGGATGATAGAATAGGTCCAGAACTTTAGTAATATACCACCCAAGTTACCGTAAAAACTTAGGTTTTGGAAATATGGGTGATTAAATTAGTCGCTATATGATGTGCGGACAACGATTTGTCTAAGTTTGACACGAAATATAAAAAACATACGGAGGTGTGCCACTATGACGTACACATAGTATGATAGAATAGGACCAGAACTTCTGTATTATACCAACCAAGTTACCGTAAAAACTTAGGTTTTGGAAATATGGCTGATTAAAGTAGTCGCATTGAGATGTGCGGACAGAGATTTGTCGAAGTTTGACACGAAATATAAAAAAAATACGGAGGTGTGCCAACATGACGTACACATAGGATGATAGAATAGGACCAGAACTTCTGTATTATACCACCTAAGTTACCTTAAAAACTTAGGTTTTGGAAATATGGGTGATTAAATTAGTCGCTATGCGATGTGCGGACAACGATTTGTCTAAGTATGACATGAAATATAATAATAAATACGGAGGTGTGCCAACATTACGTACACGTAGGGTGATAGAATAGGACCAGAACTTCTGTATTATACCACCCAAGTTACCGTAAAAACTTAGGTTTTGGAAATATGGCTGATTAAAGTAGTCGCATTGAGATGTGCGGACAGCGATTTGTCAAAGTATGACATGAAAAATAAAATAAATACGGAAGTGTGCCAACATGACGTACACATAGGATGAAAGAATAGGTCCTGAAATTTAGTATTATACCACCCAAGTTACCGTAAAAACTTAGGTTTTGGAAATATGGGTGATTAAATTAGTCGCTATGCGATGTGCGGACAGCGATTTGTCAACGTTTGACACGAAATATAAAAAAAATACGGAAGTGTGCCAACATGACGTACACATAGGATGAAAGAATAGGACCAGAACTTTAGTACTATACCACCCAAGTTACCGTAAAAACTTAGGTTTCGGAAATATGGTTGATTAAATTAGTCGCTATGCGATGTGCGGACAACGATTTGTCTAAGTATGACATGAAATATAATAATAAATACGGAGGTGTGCCAACATTACGTACACGTAGGGTGATAGAATAGGACCAGAACTTCTGTATTATACCACCCAAGTTACCGTAAAAACTTAGGTTTCGGAAATATGGCTGATTAAAGTAGTCGCATTGAGATGTGCGGACAGAGATTTGTCGAAGTTTGACACGAAATATAAAAAAATACGGAGGTGTGCCAACATGACGTACACATAGGATGATAGAATAGGTCCAGAACTTTAGTACTATACCACCCAAGTTACCTTAAAAACTTAGGTTTTGGAAATACGGGTGATTAAAATAGTCGCATTGAGATGTGCGGACAGCGATTTGTCAAAGTATGACATGAAATATAAAAATAAATACGCAATTGTGGATACATGACATCCACATAGGGTGATAAAATAGGACCAGAAATTTAGTATTATACCACCCATGTTACCTTAAAAACTTAGGTTTTGGAAATATGGGTGATTAAATTAGTCGCTATAAGATGTGCGGACAACGATTTGTCTAATTATGACATGAAATATAATAATAAATACGGAGGTGTGCCAACATTACGTACACGTAGGGTGATAGAATAGGACCAGAACTTCTGTATTATACTACCCAAGTTACCTTAAAAACTTAGGTTTTGGAAATATGGGTGATTAAATTATTCGCTATGCGATGTGCGGACAACGATTTGTCTAAGTATGACATGAAATATAATAATAAATACGGAGGTGTGTCAAACTTCGACAAATCGTTGTCCGCACATCTCAATGCGACTACTTTAATCACCCATATTTCCAAAACCTAAGTTTTTACGGTAACTTGGGTGGTATAGTACTAAAGTTCTGGACCTATTCTATCATCCTATGTGTACGTCATGTTGGCACACCTCCGTATTTTTTTATATTTCGTGTCAAACTTAGACAAATCTCTGTCCGCACATCTCAATGCGACTACTTTAATCAGCCATATTTCCAAAACCTAAGTTTTTACGGTAACTTGGGTGGTATAATACAGAAGTTCTGGTCCTATTCTATCACCCTATGTGTACGTCATGTATCCACAATTCCGTATTTATTTTTATATTTCGTGTCAAACTTCGACAAATCTCTGTCCGCACATCTCAATGCGACTACTTTAATCAGCCATATTTCCAAAACCTAAGTTTTTACGGTAACTTGGGTGGTATAGTACTAAAGTTCTGGTCCTATTCTATGACCCTACGTGTACGTAATGTTGGCACACCTCCGTATTTATTATTATATTTCATGTCAAACTTAGACAAATCTTTGTCCGCACATCGCATAGCGACTAATTTAATCACCCATATTTCCAAAACCTAAGTTTTTACGGTAACTTGGGTGGTATAGTACTAAAGTTCTGGACCTATTCTATCATCCTATGTGTACGTTATGTTGGCACACCTCCGTATTTATTTTTATATTTCATGTCAAACTTAGACAAATCGTTGTCCGCACATCGCATAGCGACTAATTTAATCACCCATATTTCCAAAACCTAAGTTTTTACGGTAACTTGGGTGGTATAGTACTAAAGTTCTGGACCTATTCTATCATCCTATGTGTACGTCATGTTGGAACACCTCCGTATTTTTTTAATATTTCATTTCAAACTTAGACAAATCATTGTCCGCACATCGCATAGCGACTAATTTAATCACCCATATTTCCAAAACCTAAGTTTTTAAGGTAACTTGGGTGGTATAATACAGAAGTTCTGGACCTATTCTATCATCCTATGTGTACGTCATGTTGGCACACTTCCGTATTTATTTTATTTTTCATGTCATATTTTGACAAATCGCTGTCCGCACATCTCAATGCGACTACTTTAATCAGCCATATTTCCAAAACCTAAGTTTTTACGGTAACTTGGGTGGTATAATACAGAAGTTCTGGTCCTATTCTATCACCCTATGTGTACGTCATTCCGTATTTATTTTTATATTTCATGTCAAACTGAGACAAATCGTTGTCCGCACATCGCATAGCGACTAATTTAATCACCCATATTTCCAAAACCTAAGTTTTTACTGTAACTTGGGTGGTATAATACAGAAGTTCTGGTCCTATTCTATCACCCTATGTGTACGTCATGTATCCACAATTCCGTATTTATTTTTATATTTCATGTCATACTTTGACAAATCGCTGTCCGCACATCTCAATACGACTACTTTAATCAGCCATATTTCCAAAACCTAAGTTTTTACGGTAACTTGGGTGGTATAGTACTAAAGTTCTGGACCTATTCTATCATCCTATGTGTACGTCATGTTGGCACACCTCCGTATTTTTTTTATATTTCGTGTCAAACTTCGACAAATCTCTGTCCGCACATCTCAATGCGACTACTTTAATCAGCCATATTTCCAAAACCTAAGTTTTTACGGTAACTTGGGTGGTATAATACAGAAGTTCTGGTCCTATTCTATCACCCTACGTGTACGTAATGTTGGCACACCTCCGTATTTATTATTATATTTCATGTCATACTTAGACAAATCGTTGTCCGCACATCGCATAGCGACTAATTTAATCACCCATATTTCCAAAACCTAAGTTTTTACGGTAACTTGGGTGGTATAATACAGAAGTTCTGTTAAATTAGTCGCTATGCGATGTGCGGACAACGATTTGTCTAAGTTTGACATGAAATATAAAAAAAATACGGAGGTGTGCCAACATGACGTACACATAGGATGATAGAATAGGTCCAGAACTTTAGTACTATACCACCCAAGTTACCTTAAAAACTTAGGTTTTGGAAATACGGGTGATTAAAATAGTCGCCTTGGATGTGTGGACAGTGATCCACCTAAGTTTGACATAAAATATAAAATAAATACGGCAGTGTGTCAGCATGACGTACACGTAGGGGGATGAAATAGGACCAGAACTTCTGTATTATACCACCCAAGTTACCGTAAAAACTTAGGTTTTGGAAATATAGGTGATTAAATTAGTCGCCATGCGATGTGCGGACAACGATTTGTCTAAGTTTGACATGAAATATAAAAATAAATACGGAATTGTGGATACATGACGTACACATAGGGTGATAGAATAGGACCAGAACTTCTGTATTATACCACCCAAGTTACCGTAAAAACTTAGGTTTTGGAAATATGGGTGATTAAATTAGTCGCTATGCGATGTGCGGACAACGATTTGTCTAAGTATAACATGAAATATAATAATAAATACGGAGGTGTGCCAACATTACGTTCACGTAGAGTGATAGAATAGGACCAGAACTTCTGTATTATACCACCCAAGTTACCCTAAAAACGTAGGTTTTGGAAATATGGCTGATTAAAGTAGTCGCATTGAGATGTGCGGACAGAGATTTGTCTAAGTATGACATGAAATATAATAATAAATACGGAGGTGTGCCAACATGACGTACACATAGGATGATAGAATAGGTCCTGAAATTTAGTATTATACCATCCAAGTTACCGTAAAAACTTAGGTTTTGGAAATATGGGTGATTAAATTAGTCGCTATGCGATGTGCGGACAACGATTTGTCTAAGTTTGACATAAAATATAAAATAAATACGGCAGTGTGTCAGCATGACGTACACGTAGGATGAAAGAATAGGACCAGAACTTTAGTACTATACCACCCAAGTTACATTAAAAACTTAGGTTTTGGAAATATGGGTGATTAAAATAGTCGCTTTGGATGTGTGGACAGTGATCCACCTGTTTGACATAAAATATAAAATAAATACGGCAGTGTGTCAGCATGACGTACACGTAGGGTGATGAAATAGGACCAGAACTTCTGTATTATACCACCCAAGTTACCGTAAAAACTTAGGTTTTGGAAATATGGCTGATTAAAGTAGTCGCATTGAGATGTGCGGAAGCGATTTGTCAAAGTATGACATGAAAAATAAAATAAATACGGAAGTGTGCCAACATGACGTACACATAGGATGATAGAATAGGTCCTGAAATTTAGTATTATACCACCCAAGTTACCTTAAAAACTTAGGTTTTGGAAATATGGGTGATTAAATTAGTCGCTATGCGATGTGCGGACAACGATTTGTCTAAGTTTGACATGAAATATAAAAATAAATACGGAATTGTGGATACATGACGTACACATTGGGTGATAGAATAGGTTTAGAACTTTAATACTATACCACCCAAGTTACCTTAAAAACTTAGGTTTTGGAAATATGGGTGATTAAATTAGTCGCTATGCGATGTGCGGACAGCGATTTGTCAAAGTATGACATGAAATAATAGTACTAAAGTTCTGGTCCTATTCTATCATCCTATGTGTACGTCATGTTGGCACACCTCCGTATTTTTTTTATATTTCATGTCATACTTAGACAAATCGTTGTCCGCACATCGCATAGCGACTAATTTAATCACCCATATTTCCAAAACCTAAGTTTTTAAGGTAACTTGGGTGGTATAGTACTAAAGTTCTGGTCCTATTCTTTCATCCTATGTGTACGTCACGTTGGCACACTTCCGTATTTATTTTATTTTTCATGTCATACTTTGACAAATCGCTGTCCGCACATCTCAATGCGACTAATTTAATCAGCCATATTTCCAAAACCTAAGTTTTTACGGTAACTTGGGTGGTATAATACAGAAGTTCTGGTCCTATTCTATCACCCTATGTGTACGTCATGTATCCACAATTCCGTATTTATTTTTATATTTCATGTTATACTTAGACAAATCGTTGTCCGCACATCGCATAGCGACTAATTTAATCACCCATATTTCCAAAACCTAAGTTTTTACGGTAACTTGGGTGGTATAATACAGAAGTTCTGGTCCTATATTATCACCCTATGTTTACGTCATGTATCCACAATTCCGTATTTATTTTTATATTTCATGTCATACTTAGACAAATCGTTGTCCGCACATCGCATAGCGACTAATTTAATCACCCATATTTCCAAAACCTAAGTTTTTAAGTTAACTTGGGTGGTATAGTACTAAAGTTCTGGTCCTATTCTTTCCTCCTATGTGTACGTCACGTTGGCACACTTCCGTATTTATTTTATTTTTCATGTCATACTTTGACAAATCGCTGTCCGCACATCTCAATGCGACTACTTTAATCAGCCATATTTCCAAAACCTAAGTTTTTACGGTAACTTGGGTGGTATAGTACTAAAGTTCTGGACCTATTCTATCATCCTATGTGTACGTAATGTTGGCACACATCCGTATTTTTTTATATTTCGTGTCAAACTTCGACAAATCTCTGTCCGCACATCTCAATGCGACTACTTTAATCAGCCATATTTCCAAATCCTAAGTTTTTACGGTAACTTGGGTGGTATAGTACTAAAGTTCTGGACTTTTCTATCATCCTATGTGTACGTCATGTTGGCACACCTCCGTATTTTTTTATATTTCGTGTCAAACTTCTACAAATCTCTGTCCGCACATCTCAATGCGATTAATTTAATCAGCCATATTTCCAAAACCTAAGTTTTTACGGTAACTTGGGTGGTATAATACAGAAGTTCTGGTCCTAGTCTATCACCCTATGTGTACGTCATGTATCCACAATTCCGTATTTATTTTTATATTTCATGTCAAACTTAGACAAATCGTTGTCCGCACATCGCATAGCGACTAATTTAATCACCCATATTTCCAAAACCTAAGTTTTTACGGTAACTTGGGTGGTATAATACAGAAGTTCTGGTCCTATTCTATCACCCTATGTGTACGTCATGTATCCACAATTCCGTATTTATTTTTATATTTCATGTCAAACTTAGACAAATCGCTGTCCGCACATCTCAATGCGACTACTTTAATCAGCCATATTTCCAAAACCTAAGTTTTTACGGTAACTTGGGTTGTATAGTACTAAAGTTCTGGACCTATTCTATCATCCTATGTGTACGTCATGTTGGCACACCTCTGTATTTTTTTATATTTCGTGTCAAACTTCGACAAATCTCTGTCCGCACATCTCAATGCGACTACTTTAATCAGCCATATTTCCAAAACCTAAGTTTTTACGGTAACTTGGGTGGTATAGTACTAAAGTTCTGGACCTATTCTATCATCCTATGTGTACGTCATGTTGGCACACCTCCGTATTTTTATATATTTCGTGTCAAACTTCGACAAATCTCTGTCCGCACATCTCAATGCGACTAATTTAATTACCCATATTTCCAATACCTAAGTTTTTAAGGTAACTTGGGTGGTATAGTACTAAAGTTCTGGTCCTATTTTTTCATCCTATGTGTACGTCACGTTGGCACACTTCCGTATTTATTTTATTTTTCATGTCGTACTTTGACAAATCGCTGTCCGCACATCTCAATGCGACTACTTTAATCAGCCATATTTCCAAAACCTAAGTTTTTACGGTAACTTGGGTGGTATAATACAGAAGTTCTGGTCCTATTCTATCACCCTATGTGTACGTCATGTATCCACAATTCCGTATTTATTTTTATATTTCATGTCAAACTTAGACAAATCGTTGTCCGCATATCGCATAGCGACTAATTTAATCACCCATATTTCCAAAACCTTAGTTTTTACGGTAACTTGGGTGGTATAATACAGAAGTTCTGGTCCTATTCTATCACCCTATGTGTACGTCATGTATCCACAATTCCGTATTTATTTTTATATTTCATGTCATACTTAGACAAATCGTTGTCCGCACATCGCATAGCGACTAATTTAATCACCCATATTTCCAAAACCTAAGTTTTTAGGGTAACTTGGGTGGTATAGTACTAAAGTTCTGGTCCTATTCTTTCATCCTATGTGTATGTCACGTTGGCACACTTCCGTATTTATTTTATTTTTCATGTCATACTTTGACAAATCGCTGTCCGCACATCTCAATGCGACTACTTTAATCAGCCATATTTCCAAAACCTAAGTTTTTACGGTAACTTGGGTGGTATAATACAGAAGTTCTGGTCCTATTCTATCACCCTATGTGTACGTCATGTATCCACAATTCCGTATTTATTTTTATATTTCATGTCAAACTTAGACAAATCGCTGTCCGCACATCTCAATGTGACTACTTTAATCAGCCATATTTCCAAAACCTAAGTTTTTACGGTAACTTGGGTGGTATAGTACTAAAGTTCTGGACCTATTCTATCATCCTATGTGTACGTCATGTTGGCACACCTCCGTATTTTTTTATATTTCGTGTCAAACTTTGACAAATCTCTGTCCGCACATCTCAATGCGACTACTTTAATCACCCATATTTTTAAAACCTAAGTTTTTACGGTAACTTGGGTGGTATAGTACTAAAGTTCTGGACCTATTCTATCATCCTATGTGTACGTCTTGTTGGCACACCTCCGTATTTTTTTATATTTCGTGTCAAACTTCAACAAATCTCTGTCCGCACATCTCAATGCGACTAATTTAATCACCCATATTTCCAAAACCTAAGTTTTTAAGGTAACTTGGGTGGTATAATACTAAATTTCAGGACCTATTCTATCATCCTATGTGTACGTCATGTTGGCA
This sequence comes from Flexamia atlantica, assembly GCA_035578135.1. NCBI lineage: Eukaryota > Metazoa > Arthropoda > Insecta > Hemiptera > Cicadellidae > Flexamia > Flexamia atlantica. The sequence continues at coordinate 1,074,734 of JAQJVK010000055.1, read as the reverse complement.
CACTTCCGTATTTATTTTATTTTTCATGTCATACTTTGACAAATCGCTGTCCGCACATCTCAATGCGACTACTTTAATCAGCCATATTTCCAAAACCTAAGTTTTTAAGGTAACTTGGGTGGTATAATACTAAATTTCAGGACATATTCTATCATCCTATGTTTACGTCATGTTGGCACACTTCCGTATTTATTTTATTTTTCATGTCATACTTTGACAAATCGCTGTCCGCACATCTCAATGCGACTACTTTAATCAGCCATATTTCCAAAACCTAAGTTTTTACGGTAACTTGGGTGGTATAATACAGAAGTTCTGGTCCTATTCTATCACCCTACGTGTACGTAATGTTGGCACACCTCCGTATTTATTTTTATATTTCATGTCAAACTTAGACAAATCGTTGTCCGCACATCGCATAGCGACTAATTTAATCACCCATATTTCCAAAATCTAATTTTTTAAGGTAACTTAGGGTGGTATGGTACTAAAGTTCTAGTCCTATTCTTTCATACTATGTGTACGTCATGCTGGCACACTTTCGTGTTTATTTTATATTTCATGTCAAACTTAGACAAATCGCTGTCCGCACATCGCAAAGCGACTACTTTAATCAGCCATATTTCCAAAACCTTAGTTTTTACGGTAACTTGGGTGGTATAGTACTAAAGTTCTGGTCCTATTCTATCACCGTATGTGACCGTAATGTTGGCACACTTCCGTATTTATTTCTATATTACATGTCAAACTTAGACAAATCGCTGTCCGTACATCTCAATGCGACTACTTTAATCAGCCATATTTCCAAAACCTAGGTTTTTACGGTAACTTGGGTGGTATAGTACTAATGTTCTGGTCCTATTCTATCACCCTACGTGTACGTAATGTTGGCACACTTCCGTATTTATTTTATTTTTCATGTCAAACTTCGACAAATCGTTGTCCGCACATCGCATAGCGACTAATTTAATCACCCATATTTCCAAAACCTAAGTTTTTACGGTAACTTGGGTGGTATAATACAGAAGTTCTGGTCCTATTCTATCACCCTATATGTACGTCATGTATCCAGAATTCCGTATTTATTTTTATATTACATGTCAAACTTAGACAAATCGTTGTCCGCACATCGCATAGCGACTAATTTAATCACCCATATTTCCAAAACCTTAGTTTTTACGGTAACTTGGGTGGTATGATACTAAATTTCAGGACCTATTCTATCATCCTATGTGTACGTCATGTTGGCACACTTCCGTATTTATTTTATTTTTCATGTCATACTTTGACAAATCGCTGTCCGCACATCTCAATGCGACTACTTTAATCAGCCATATTTCCAAAACCTAAGTTTTTACGGTAACTTGGGTGGTATAATACAGAAGTTCTGGTCCTATTCTATCACCCTATGTGTACGTCATGTATCCACAATTCCGTATTTATTTTTATATTTCATGTCAAACTTAGACAAATCGTTGTCCGCACATCGCATAGCGACTAATTTAATCACCCATATTTCCAAAACCTAAGTTTTTAAGGTAACTTGGGTCTTATAATACTAAATTTCGGGACCTATTCTATCATCCTATGTGTACGTCATGTTGGCACACTTCCGTATTTATTTTATTTTTCATGTCATTTTTTGACAAATCGCTGTCCGCACATCTCAATGCGACTACTTTAATCAGCCATATTTCCAAAACCTAAGTTTTTACGGTAACTTGGGTGGTATAATACAGAACTTCTGGTCCTATTTCATCACCCTACGTGTACGTCATGCTGACACACTGCCGTATTTATTTTATATTTTATGTCAAACTTAGGTGGATCACTGTCCACACATCGAAAGCGACTATTTTAATCACCCGTATTTCCAAAACCTAAAGTTTTAAGGTAACTTGGGTGGTAAAGTACTAAAGTTCTGGTCCTATTCTTTCATCCTACGTGGACGTCATGCTGACACACTGCCGTATTTATTTTATATTTTATGTCAAACTTAGACAAATCGTTGTCCGCACATCGCATAGCGACTAATTTAATCACCCATATTTCCAAAACCTAAGTTTTTACGGTAACTTGGGTGGTATAATACTAAATTTGAGGACCTATTCTATCATCCTATGTGTACGTCATGTTGGCACACCTCCATATTTATTATTATATTTCATGTCATACTTAGACAAATCTCTGTCCGCACATCTCAATGCGACTACTTTAATCAGCCATATTTCCAAAACCTAAGTTTTTACGGTAACTTGGGTGGTATAATACAGAAGTTCTGGTCCTATTCTATCAACCTACGTGTACGTAATGTTGGCACACCTCCGTATTTATTATTATATTTCATGTCATACTTAGACAAATCGTTGTCCGCACATCGCATAGCGACTAATTTAATCACCCATATTTCCAAAACCTAAGTTTTTAAGGTAACTTGGGTGGTATAGTACTAAAGTTCTGGTCCTATTCTTTCATCCTACGTGTACGTCATGTTGACACACTTCCGTATTTATTTTATATTTTATGTCAAACTTAGACAAATCGTTGTCCGCACATCGCATAGCGACTAATTTAATCACCCATATTTCCAAAACCTAAGTTTTTAAGGTAACTTGGGTGGTATAATACTAAATTTCAGGACCTATTCTATCATCCTATGTGTACGTCATGTTGGCACACTTCCGTATTTATTTTATTTTTCATGTCATACTTTGACAAATCGCTGTCCGCACATCTCAATGCGACTACTTTAATCAGCCATATTTCCAAAACCTAAGTTTTTACGGTAATTGGGTGGTATAATACAGAAGTTCTGGTCCTATTCTATCACCCTACGTGTACGTAATGTTGGCACACCTCCGTATTTATTTTTATATTTCATGTCAAACTTAGACAAATCGTTGTCCGCACATCGCATAGCGACTAATTTAATCACCCATATTTCCAAAACCTAATTCTTTAAGGTAACTTAGGGTGGTATGGTACTAAAGTTCTAGTCCTATTCTTTCATCCTATGTGTACGTCATGCTGGCACACTTTCGTGTTTATTTTATATTTCATGTCAAACTTAGACAAATCGCTGTCCGCACATCGCAAAGCGACTACTTTAATCAGCCATATTTCCAAAACCTTAGTTTTTACGGTAACTTGGGTGGTATAATACAGACTTTCTGGTCCTATTCTATCACCCTATGTGACCGTAATGTTGGCATACTTCCGTATTTATTTCTATATTACATGTCAAACTTAGACAATTCGCTGTCCGTACATCTCAATGCGACTACTTTAATCAGCCATATTTCCAAAACCTTGGTTTTTACGGTAACTTGGGTGGTATAGTACTAAAGTTCTGGTCCTATTCTATCACCCTACGTGTACGTAATGTTGGCACACTTCCGTATTTATTTTATTTTTCATGTCAAACTTCGACAAATCGTTGTCCGCACATCGCATAGCGACTAATTTAATCACCCATATTTCCAAAACCTAAGTTTTTACGCTAACTTGGGTGGTATAATACAGAAGTTCTGGTCCTATTCTATCACCCTATATGTACGTCATGTATCCACAATTCCGTATTTATTTTTATATTACATGTCAAACTTAGACAAATCGTTGTCCGCACATCGCATAGCGACTAATTTAATCACCCATATTTCCAAAACCTTAGTTTTTACGGTAACTTGGGTGGTATAATACTAAATTTCAGGACCTATTCTATCATCCTATGTGTACGTCATGTTGGCACACTTCCGTATTTATTTTATTTTTCATGTCATACTTTGACGAATCGCTGTCCGCACATCTCAATGCGACTACTTTAATCAGCCATATTTCCAAAACCTAAGTTTTTACGGTAACTTGGGTGGTATAATACAGAAGTTCTGGTCCTATTCTATCACCCTATGTGTACGTCATGTATCCACAATTCCGTATTTATTTTTATATTTCATGTCAAACTTAGACAAATCGTTGTCCGCACATCGCATAGCGACTAATTTAATCACCCATATTTCCAAAACCTAAGTTTTTACGGTAACTTGGGTGGTACAATACAGAAGTTCTGGTCCTATTCTATCACCCTACGTGTACGTAATGTTGGCACACTTCCGTATTTATTTTATTTTTCATGTCATACTTTGACAAATCGCTGTCCGCACATCTCAATGCGACTACTTTAATCAGCCATATTTCCAAAACCTAAGTTTTTACGGTAACTTGGGTGGTATAATACAGAAGTTCTGGTCCTATTCTATCACCCTACAAGTACGTAATGTTGGCACACCTCCGTATTTATTAATATATTTCATGTCATACCTAGACAAATCGTTGTCCGCACATCGCATAGCGACTAATTTAATCACCCATATTTCCAAAACCTAAGTTTTTAAGGTAAATTGGGTGGTATAGTACTTAAGTTCTGGTCCTATTCTTTTATCCTACGTGTACGTCATGCTGACACACTGCCGTATTTATTATCATATTTCATGTCATACTTTGACAAATCGCTGTCCGCACATCTCAATGCGACTACTTTAATCAGCCATATTTCCAAAACCTTAGTTTTTACGGTAACTTGGGTGGTATAATACAGACTTTCTGGTCCTATTCTATCACCCTATGTGACCGTAATGTTGGCACACTTCCGTATTTATTTCTATATTACATGTCAAACTTAGACAAATCGTTGTCCGCACATCGCATAGCGACAAATTTAATCACCCATATTTCCAAAACCTAAGTTTTTACGGTAACTTGGGTGGTATAATACAGAAGTTCTGGTCCTATTCTATCACCCTATATGTACGTCATGTATCCACAATTCCGTATTTATTTTTATATTACATGTCAATCTTAGACAAATCGCTGTCCGCACATCTCAATGCGACTACTTTAATCAGCCATATTTCCAAAACCTTAGTTTTTACGGTAACTTGGGTGGTATACTACAGACTTTCTGGTCCTATTCTATCACCCTATGTGACCGTAATGTTGGCACACTTCCGTATTTATTTCTATATTACATGTCAAACTTAGACAAATCGCTGTCCGTACATCTCAATGCGACTACTTTAATCAGCCATATTTCCAAAACCTAGGTTTTTACGGTAACTTGGGTGGTATAATACTAAAGTTCTGGTCCTATTCTATCACCCTACGTGTACGTAATGTTGGCACACTTCCGTATTTATTTTATTTTTCATGTCAAACTTCGACAAATCGTTGTCCGCACATCGCACAGCGACTAATTTAATCACCCATATTTCCAAAACCTAAGTTTTTACGGTAACTTGGGTGGTATAATACAGAAGTTCTGGTCCTATTCTATCACCCTATATGTACGTCATGTATCCACAATTCCGTATTTATTTTTATATTACATGTCAAACTTAGACAAATCGTTGTCCGCACATCGCATAGCGACTAATTTAATCACCCATATTTCCAAAACCTTAGTTTTTAAGGTAACTTGGGTGGTATAATACTAAATTTCAGGACCTATTCTATCATCCTATGTGTACGTCATGTTGGCACACTTCCGTATTTATTTTATTTTTCATGTCATACTTTGACAAATCGCTGTCCGCACATCTCAATGCGACTACTTTAATCAGCCATATTTCCAAAACCTAAGTTTTTACGGTAACTTGGGTGGTATAATACAGAAGTTCTGGTCCTATTCTATCACCCTATGTGTACGTCATGTATCCACAATTCCGTATTTATTTTTATATTTCATGTCAAACTTAGACAAATCGTTGTCCGCACATCGCATAGCGACTAATTTAATCACCCATATTTCCAAAACCTAAGTTTTTAAGGTAACTTGGGTGGTATAATACTAAATTTCAGGACCTATTCTATCATCCTATGTGTACGTCATGTTGGCACACTTCCGTATTTATTTTATTTTTCATGTCATTTTTTGACAAATCGCTGTCCGCACATCTCAATGCGACTACTTTAATCAGCCATATTTCCAAAACCTAAGTTTTTACGGTAACTTGGGTGGTATAATACAGAAGTTCTGGTCCTATTTCATCACCCTACGTGTACGTCATGCTGACACACTGCCGTATTTATTTTATATTTTATGTCAAACTTAGGTGGATCACTGTCCACACATCCAAAGCGACTATTTTAATCACCCGTATTTCCAAAACCTAAGTTTTTAAGGTAATTTGGGTGGTATAGTACTAAATTTCTGGTCCAATTCTTTCATCATACGTGGACGTCATGCTGACACACTGCCGTATTTATTTTATATTTTATGTCCAACTTAGACAAATCGTTGTCCGCACATCGCATAGCGACTAATTTAATCACCCATATTTCCAAAACCTAAGTTTTTACGGTAACTTGGGTGGTATAATACTAAATTTGAGGACCTATTCTATCATCCTATGTGTACGTCATGTTGGCACACCTCCGTATTTATTATTATATTTCATGTCATACTTAGACAAATCGTTGTCCGCACATCGCATAGCGACTAATTTAATCACCCATATTTCCAAAACCTAAGTTTTTAAGGTAACTTGGGTGGTATAGTACTAAATTTCTGGTCCTATTCTTTCATCCTACGTGTACGTCATGCTGACACACTTCCGTATTTATTTTATATTTTATGTCAAACTTAGGTGGATCGCTGTTAACACATCCAAAGCGAGTATTTTAATCACCCGTATTTCCAAAATCTAAGTTTTGACGGTAACCTGAGTGGTGTAATAATATAGTTCTAATCCTATTCTATCACCCAATGTGTACGTCATGTATCCAAAATTCCAAATTTATTTTAATGTTTCATGTCAAACTTAGACAAATCGTTATCCGCACATCGCTTAGCGACTAATTTAATCACCCATAATTCCAAAACCTAAGTTTTTACGGTAACTTGGGTGGTATAATACAGAAGTTCTGGTCCTATTAGTAGTGCAATAGTGGGGCTGCTGGCCCAATCAAACTTTGACAGGCAGTCAATTTTTTGACAGCTACTTCCGGTCACGTGACCGGAAGTGACGTCATCAGCTGTGACGTAGCTGTGACGTGTTTTTGGTGGGTATTTAAAGTTTAAATGCCCTGCTGTGCTGGGTATTTAAATTTTAAATGGCCGGAAGTGTGTCAAGGTCTTTTGGGGGTGTTTTTAAAAAAGATCTTGCATTTTCGGAAAATCCGAAAATGCAAGATAATTTTTGTTTCTTTTTACAAACTGTTGTTTTGTTGATTTTCACGTCTGTTAAAATACCATGTAAAAAATGGAATTGACAAATTAACAAGAAAATATCCTGCTACAAAGTATCCAAATAAAGATGCAATTACATAAACATAAACTTTAAAATATAGCGAATGTTCTTCCTTTTTATCTGTTAGCATTTCCTGAACAAGGTAACCAAAATTGTAACCACATAAAAATGAAAGTAGGCAAATAATAAATTTCGACGGGTTCACAAAAACCAAGTTGTAAAGTAGCGAATTTCTTTCTTCTTCCATTGTTGAATTTTTAGTCGAAACCAATTAATGATAACATTATTGCTTGCGCATCAGAACTAACAGTTGATGAAATTTCATTTACTTGTAGACTTGTATTAGTTTCATTTGTAGTAGGTAATTGTTCGGAAGTTGGTGTAGATGTAGAAGAAACAGTATTATATTGAAGCTCAGAGTCCATGTGTGCTCGGGTAAAGAGCTGAAGCTTTAATGACGTGTGGTAGCCGTGTCCTACTGTGCATCAGTAGTTGTTGGTGGTGGGGGGTCGTTTGTTTCTTGCACTGAAATGTAGATGGAATCATAACTTTCTGGAGGATGTACTAAAATTTGTTGTATAGGATCTGCATCAATAGGAAAACTTTGCGTTTCAATGCAAAGTCCATCTTTAATAAAAGAAACATATAAAACAGAACTCATGTTTATTTAGATGTTTACTCTGCCAGTTCTACTAGCAAACTGATGTGTCAGCAGCGGCGCTGCAACCTCCCTTGACATGTGCAGCTCGGAACATCTGCCCTCCCCCCACCACCATAAGAGACTCCTCGCAATTTTTGGATTTGTAGTGTTAGTTCTAACGTAGGTGTTGTAGGGTGAACATCTCAGTACTAAACAATTGTTTTTTTAACATTTGGCTTAAAATATTTATTTAACTTTGTACAAGTTACAATATTTTTAAAGATGCTACTTTATTATATTACCTTAATACTTAGTTATAATATTTAGTTAAAGAAATCGAAACTGTAGTTGCGATTCAAAATAGAAACATGGTTTCTTAACATTTGCCTTAAAAATATTTGTAACAAAATATCGTAAGAAAATTTTTACAACATATTTGAATTAATATGTTTGCAAACCCTATCATGCGAGTTTTAAAAGATAAACGAGACCGAGTGGGCCGGGTTTGACCTCGCATGCTTTCGCTTGTTGCCGACCAGTTAGCAATACAACTGGTTGACCTTGCGCCGCACTTTCGCTTGCGGCCGGCCGGCGAATACAGGTCGTCGTCCTTGCTGCATCACCCGGCACACCTGTCCTTGATTGTATAACACACTCTACACTCTACACTCGACAAGTTATTCTTTCCTTTGCCACCGTCCTAACAACACCTACTTCAATTTCACAATGAACCGCTCCGAGTATACCGAGATTTGGTATAACTGGTTTTCCTATCTTCAACTGCTTGGGGTACGAATTATTCAATCGAACAACAATCGTGATTGGTATGATGTTACAACCACTATTGCTCGAAAACCTTTTCAGCAAGTTTGGAAAAACATTCTTACCGGCACCAAAATTCGCACCGAACCACCCAAAATTCGCACCAAACCACCTCTATCACCTGTATCTTCAAACGTACCCCAGCAAAAATTTCATCTAAAAAAACTGAAACTTAACCGAAAATATGAAATCTTAAGACATTTATCTTCTTCTATTTTCATTTTTAATTCTGAAAAAACCAAAATTTATGTCATTGACATTCCCAAAAAAATTCCTATTCCCCTTAACCCTCGACACTTGATAATAAATAAAAAAGGTGCAAAGTTAAACATAAATATTACCGAGTAAAACCTTTTCCCACCTCCAAAGTCCACCCTGGTGGCAAAAAAAAGGCCCTTCTAAGGGCCGACCTAAGACTTTCAAATTTAGGCTTAAGTTTAAGTATCAACCCTTGGTGACTAACAAGGGGTGGTTTGCGAAAGCCCCTATGGGACTTAGAGGTACACGGACCTTTTGTTAGTCACCAAAGGTTAAGGCTTTAGCAAAAGCTCCCCGCTATTGACTCAACCTTTGGGACTTAGAGGTATGTGAACCGCTTGTTAGTCACCAAGGGTTGAGGCTTTAGCGTCCAACCCTTTGTGACTTAGTGGTACACAGACCACTTGTTAGTCACCAAGGGTTGAGGCTTTAGCGAAAGCCCCCCGCTATTGACTCAACCTTTGGGACTTAGAGGTATATGAACCGCTTGTAGTCACCAAGGGTTGAGGCCCTAACTTAAGCCTAAATTTGAAAGTCTTAGGGTGGCCCTTAGAAGGGCCGATTTTGCCACCAGGGTGGACTTTGATTGAGAAGGGAAAGGAATATAAGGTTTAATTTAATATATTTATTCTCAATTTTCCACCCTCCGCTGTTACTAGTAAAAATTTTGGATCTGTCGGGACAAGTGGTGGTTTGGTTTTTGGAGTTGTGAGGATATAAATTTTCGTCCTCTCCTCGTTGTAGATATAAATTTTGTTTTCTTCAATTCTGTACAGATTATATTTTTTGTTTTTCTTTAATTCCTTTAGCCTGATGTTCTTTACTGGTGCGGGATGAATTGTTTGGGGGGTGGGGGTTTCTTTGATTGGTGCGGGTTGAATTTGTTGGGGGGTAGAAGAAGGGTGCAGTCCGCACAACTCCATCCAGTCTTCAGTTAAAATGTCGTCACAAATTGGAGCGATCGGAATCTCTTCAATTTGCGGCGTTGATGTTTCTGTAACTGGTGTGGGATTCTGAAATAATTGGGGTTGATCTTCATTAACAGCATCAGCTATTATTTCGTTAATGGAGGAGGAGAGGACGGGAGTAGAAGATTTTTGCGGAATAAAATCGTTGATTGCAGAAAGGCTGATCGATACCGGGATGGAATGTTGCTTCATCAGAGGTTTCTTGAGCAGACCCAGAAGAATAGGGCAGGATGAAGAGGCAGATGAGGAGTCCATAATTAGATAAAGGAAATAATAAAATGGATATAATGAAATAGAAAAAACGTGGGAATGGATAGTAACAGCGATGGTGGCGAGTGGCAGAATAACACAAGGCGGGCGAATGGGGTTCTTATAGGCAGCAGACACAACAACCTTGTAGTCAAGGTAGTGACCAGGTCCAAGTAGGCACACAACAACCTTGTAGTCAAGGTAGTGACCAGGTCCAAGTAGGCCAGACGAAGTTGTGAGAGCGGTGGCTAGCGACCCGGCCAAGGCTACCGGCCTCGGCAGAGCGACACGTTGACCTACTAGTCAAGGCTCGCTAGCGAGGTCGAGTCTCGAGCTCGCTGATATAAGCAAGCGCGCAACGTTTCTCTTTGGCATTACGGTGAAGGTGTAACTGGTCCGCTTACGTGGAGGGTTATGCTGTAACGTAATGTTCGCCATGGTGTGTGGGGTGGCTTATGTCAAGCACACACTGCGTTCGGCTATTGTGGGAGAGGCGCCCTCCTATAATAGTCGGTCGCAATGGCAATCCACCTACCTTTCCATTTCCTGCGTGGTTTAATTGTCAGGGTTAATATTACGGTGAGGTGTGTGAGTTCGCTTACGTGATGATCACACCGTAACTGTAATATTAAGTTAGGTGTAATATTATAGGGAGGTGTGTGAGTTCGCTTACGTGATGATCACACCGTAACTGTAATATTACATAGTATAAGATAGAATAGGGGGAACGTTAGGTAGGGGTTAAGATATGATAGGGCGGTGAGGTGTGTGAGTTCGCTTACGTGATGATCACACCGTAACCGCATGCATGATAGCATTTAAGGGGTAGTATAAGTTATAATAAAGTAGTATAGAAATAAAGTAGTAGAATAAGGTAGGGACCCCACGCTTCCCCACCCCCCTTTTTTTATAATTTTTAAATGACCTTGACCTAGTTTTGATTGTTCTACTTTCGGACTTAGAATTATTTTAAATGATCTATTTTTTAGACTTAGATATTTTAATTTCAAAAGACTTACTTGTTTGACTTATATATTGATTGATTTTAAAACTCTACTTTTGAGACTTAAATATTTTGTTAAAGTTTTAAATAACCTAAGATTTTAGTTTTGTGTTGTATCTTTTATTAAATAATTATTATTTTTAACATTTGGGTTTTTGTAAATGTTTTAATTTTGTTGATGGTGAGTTTAGTTTTCGCGTTGGTTATTAATATTTTTGAGTTTTTGCGTCATAACTTTTATACCGTTGGTTTAATCAAAAAATGTTACTGGACCTTTTTTGTTTGTCTTTTAATTCCGCTTAATTTGAGTACCCGTACGATAGATTTGGAGCATTTTTTGTTATATCCCCCCCCCTCCCCGCGAAACCCCCCCCAGTAACATTTTTTGATTAAACCAACGGTATAAAAGTTATGACGCAAAAACTCAAAAATCGAGGCTATAGGCAGTGGATATAACAAAAATGCTCCAAATCTATCGTGCGGGTAGTCAAATTAAGCAGAATTAAAAGACAAACAAAAAAGGTCCAGTAACATTTTTTGATTAAACCAACGGTATAAAAGTTATGACGCAAAAACTCAAAAATCGAGGCTATAGGCAGTGGATATAACAAAAATGCTCCAAATCTATCGTGCGGGTAGTCAAATTAAGCGAAATTAAAAGACAAACAAAAAAGGTCCAGTAACATTTTTTGATAAAACCAACGGTATAAAAGTTATGACGCAAAAACTCAAAAATCGAGGCTATAGCCTTGGGCTCACAGTATATATATAAGGTGTGCTGTAGTCTTGTGGTTACATTTGCCATGGAATCCCTCATGATCTTTAGTGCTGTGCACAACTTTGTCGAAGCCAAAAAAGTACTATGGTACATAAGAACGTATCATAGCAATCTGAAGTGTATTAGTGGAGTACTTGAAGCTGTTAAAGCAGACGGTACAAAAATCTGTTGCACTTCGGATTCTATGGATTACGAAGGACTCGAAACATGGGTCCTTTATTATGTACAATTTTGTACAAAAATTCACATCAAAGTTGACACGGACTAAAGGGGTTTTCTAGGAGGAAAGAAAAGAATAGATACCAACAATGCATGTTGGTAGCTATTCTTTTCATTCTTCCGCTAAGATTTAAATGACCTTGACCTACTTAGGACTTAGAAAATTTTCACTAAGTTACAATTGACCTTCAAAATAAGTAGGTCAAGGTCATTTAACTTTAAGCGGAAAAAAGAGAGGAACAGTGTTATTAATTAACACTGTTCCTCTCTTTTTTCCTAAAAGGCAGGGGGAGAAGTTCCGTTAATGTCTACTTTTATGTGGCAGAATCATATCCATCATCATCTGATTCATTTTGAAAGTTGATGTAATCTACATCAACCCAAAGATAATGGAATCCTTGTTCAAAAGCCATAGTATCAATGTATGTTTCAAGTGTTGAAAACCAATTCGGATCTACGAAAGGGTTGATGGTAACTAATAAACGTTGATATGTTAAATTTACCATTCTTTCCCCAGTAACATTAATCGTAAGAAAATTAATATTCTGGAGGACATGGATTAAATTTAACATAAATTGAATATGTTGTTGAGGAGTGCAAAAAACATTGTAAAACATACGGAAACTTTCCATGATTATCGGTGAGGGAAGTGATGCCTCTTCATATAATCCACGGTTTATATATACATTTTCCCCACCATAAAGTTTTAAAAGTGGGTCAAGGTCATCTGAAGATACCCTATGAACGGGGAACAGAGCAGTAAGTGGTTAGACCACAAACTGCTCTGTTCCCCGTCCCTATTTAATTTCTCATAATTATATGTGTTTATAAACACATACAATTAATTTCATATTTTGCCAGGGGGCAGAAATTGCAGAGATGACATTTTTCTTGAGGTGCCGGCATTTGTAGTTTATACCCAATTATTCCGCTTCTATAAGCAATAGTTCGATAAAGCTCGTCCCCCGGGCCGGCAAGAGGAAGCGCCTGAAAAAAAAAATTATTAGTTTAAAGAAATTAAAAAAAATAATATATTGTTAACAAAAAATAAACAATGCAGTTAATGAAAAAACGTACCATGTGACATACGGCACATATTCTGCCAACATTTGGCCCTTCAAACCAAATTTTGGTTTTGTAGACGCATCGTCTTTTATGCTCATAAATGAGCTCTCCTTGCAAAATTGGCGGCAGCGGCTCTGACACCCTTCTGATATGCCGGAGCATAGGGTTATCGGTGCAGATACGCTGCAGACACAACTCGTACAAGGAGCTCATAGTTATGGTCTGGCTATGCAAACCTCAAAGCTTTAAATACGTACCAATCACCTTGATGGCGAAGGTGATTCCCCCTCCCCCCGGGTTTCCACTATATATTGAGCGGATAGAAGCTTTATAGAATTAATAGTTTGCTACATTTTGAATCAACAAAACGTTATGGAATCTTTCCTAAAATACCTGATTGATCAAAGATTAAGTAGAAACCGAAGGGAACAAAGAAGAAAACACAGATTAAAAAAAGCTTTTGAAAAATTAAAATTAGCTGTACCGGAAAGTCAAAAACAAAAAAAAATTAACAGACAATCTATAGTTCAAAATGCAATAGATTACATTAAAAAATTGGAAGAAGACTTGAAATCACCAACATTTAACTTAGAACAACAAGAATTTGAACAATCCGAACAGACATTTTTACAGGATATAGAAGAATTCCAACAATTCGAACAGAAATTTGTACAGGAAATAGAAGAATATCTTCAAACTTCGCAAAATTTAAACCAAGACATTTATGAAATTTTGTATCAACCTTTTGAAACTGTTTCCTTGCCAGTGTTAGAAAGCTTGGATGAATATTTTTTTGACGTCGAAAAGTAGAGGGGGTAAATGGGTGGTGAGCTGTTATAAAGGCAGGGTAAACAGAGTAATCTTTACTTTCTTCGGATCCAGCGCTATGGCAAGCACTTCGTCTTCGTCCAGGTCTTCTTCCTCGTCATCAAGAACATCATCATCATCTGTTGTTTCTATTGTGAAACAAAAATCTCCTTCTCCAAAAAAATCTTCACCGAAAAAATCTCCTTCTCCAAAAAAATCTTCACCAAAAAAATCTCCTAAAAAAATTTCTGAAAAACTTCAAAAACTTCAAAAATTAAGAAAATCCTGTTTTAAGAAAGAACAATGTGCTCATATTTTAAAAAAAGGAGCGAACAAAGGTGAAAGGTGTGTGAAGTTGTGTAGTGTAGGTGAAAAATTGTGTAATTTGCATAACAAACGTGAACCTTCAAAAATTCAACCTTCTAAAAAAGTTAAAATTGAACCTTCCAAAAGTGAATTGCCAGAAAAAAATGAAAACTATAAAAGAATTAAAATCAACAGATTGAAATTAAACCACAAATATGTTTTTGTAAAAAAGATCAGTAACAGGGATGTTGTTCTTAGATGTTGTGATGAACTCTACTTGCTCAAATTACCAGTAAATCTTCAAATTCCAAATATCAGTAATGTTCATTATTATTTAGTAAGAAAATCTCCATCTGATAAAGTTAAATGGTCAAATTAAACACAAGACAAAAAAAAATGGAGCGGGGGAATAGACCACTTTGTAATTCCAAGAGAATTACTTAGCGGTCTATTCCCCCGCTCATAGGGTATTTTTGAATGACCTTGACCTATTTTCAAAATTTACAATGGAGGGTTAATTTCTTATAAAAGCGGGATAACAAAATAACTTTTTACTTTTTACAATCTAGTCCTAAAAAAGAACAATGTTCGTATATTATTAAAAAAGGGTAAAAGATGTGTTGTGTAAATCAAACATTATGCAGTGCGCACAACAAATACCTCCTTTTGTTAAAACTGAGAGGTTAGTGTAAAAATGAAATAAAAAAAAAATAGGAGCGGGGGAATAGACCACTTTGTAATTCTAAAAGAATTACTTAGCGGTCTATTCCCCCGTTCATAGGGTATTTTTTGGTGACCTTGACCTACTTCTTACACTTATAAATTTTCGCTAACTGCTATTGACCTTGAAAATAAATAGGTCAAGGTCATTCAATAATTAAAAAGAAAATGGAGGTGTACGGTTTTACAGAACCGTACACCTCAAAAACCTAACAGAAGAAAAGCTAAATCTACCTATATATAAATGACCTTGAGACTTAGAAATTTTCGCTAAGTCTTTTTGTTGACCTTGAAAATAAGTAGGTCAAGGTCATTCGATAACTAAAAAGAAAATGGGGGTGTACGGTTTTACAGAACCGTACACCCCCGGAAACCTAAAAGAAGAAAAGCTAATTTACAATACAATCTGCCTAGAGTTTAAGAATTAATAAAAATAAAAAAATAAAGAAATAAAATTTAGTTTAAAAAAAATAGCTAGACAGCCCAGCGCTGCACATCATGATTACAGTGTGATCATCACGTAAGCGAACTCACACACCTCACCATAAGCGCACAACGCTAAGCTAAAACAAAAATGTTATTTTGAAATAGCAAGTTGTTTAATTAAATTTAGGAAAAAATGTTATACAAATATGTTTTTTATTTCCTAACACTAAAGGAGCCAGTGTCTCGCCATTAGCGACGCAGAACAACTGAGGTCTAGCGAAACTCCGGAGGTAGGCGAACTACCCATCCAGCACGTATAGAGGTTGTAAGTGACCCGCTTTGGTGAGCGTAATCACTACAAAAGCGGTTGCCGGTTTTACCATTATTGGTTTTACCATGCAAAAGATGGAAGGAAAAAAGGAAAGGAAATTGGAATTGAAAGGTGTCCCTAACTAAAAAGGAGTACAAGACAAGAGAGGGAATGCCCTCAACAAGCTTGTTGGAAAAAGGAAATTGGAATAGAAAGGTATTAAAAACATATCATATAACATTCCTAAAAACAAAAATGTTACTTTAAATTTAAACATTCCAGGCAGAAATATATTGTAAGTAAAAGAAAGATTTTAAAATAATACTAACTACCAAACCAGCAAATTAAAAACAAACTACAAACCCTAGGGTATCTACAAGCACAAACAACTACCATGCCTTAAAATTAATCAGTCCTACGTCAAGATGTTATTATACAAATAACACCAAGATATTTTCACCAAACAGCAAAAATGATAAAATGTTCAGGGCGCCTTCTGAACATGTTACCACCTCACTGTCTAGCGAGCAACTGATGCCGAACCACACGCGCAGATCCCGGACCCCAACTCGGCTTGAGGTCATCCCCCCTCCTCGCTTACCCCCTCCCAAACCACAGGACCCTTACTGCGGGTTTGGTTTCCATCATTCTTTTGCCATTGTTCCAACAGGCAACAACATTTCTTTCTTTACTTTACATTGGATTTGTAAATATTTTAAGTGTTAAAACTTCTCAATATTTAATATTTTAGGACTTTGAAAAATTTTCAAACCTATCATTCTTTTGCAAATGTTTAAACAGGCAACAACACTTCTTTCTTTATTTTTACTTTACATTGGACTTGTAAAACTTCCTAATAATTAATACTTTCGGACTTAGAAAAATTTTCAAACATTTGCTTCAACATTTATTTTACAATATCAAGTTTCTTTTATAATGCCTCCAACAGACAACAATTTTCCTTTTGGATGTACAATTTGTGAAAAAATATATAAAATAGTTGAACCAGAAGACTTAACGGATGACGAAAGTATTTTTGAAAATAGTTTGATTCCAGTAGAAGATACATCTGATGCTACATCCGATGCTACATCCGATGCTACGTCTGATGCTACAAGTGATGAAGAAAATATTTTGGAAGTACCAGTAGCAATAGGCGAAGAAACACCGTTAACACATGTTGTAACAATTAACTATGATCCAGTACAATATATACATGCTCTTGTTCGGCGACGTTTGTTTCCGGCATCGGACATGGAGGAAGATGAAAGCGATAACGATTTGGAAATAACATATTTAAACAACAGCAATGATGATCACACTTACGACGCATAATATATGTATTATTTTGAACTTAAATTATTTGACGTTGGCACTTAGATTTTTTTAAAACTTCCATTATTTGACCTTGAGACTTAGAATTTTTTTAAAACTTCCATTATTTGACCTTGAGACTTAGATTTTTTCTAAAACTTTCATTATTTGACCTTGACACTTAGATTTTTTTAATACCTGCATTATTTGGCATTTAGATGTTTTTTTAAACTTGCATTATTTGACCTTGACACTTAGGAGTTTTGAAATATAAGAAATTTAACTGTTATTAACACTTTTTGTGTTTAATACAGAAAAAGTGGTGGGGGTAGTGCTATAAATAGGGGTAGTTTAAGAGTGGTTCTTATTATTACTGCAACTTTTGTGGAGAGCACACCTACGTCATGTATTACTGCATCAGTTGTGAAGAATCTTTTGAAAATGAAAACTTACTACAAATACACAAAGAAGTGTACCATAACAACGAAACAAGAAACAATGCAGAAGAAGAAGATTTGGAAGAATTAGATCAAATGCTGGCTACCCATCAACAACAACTAAATTCAAGACCAAGTGTTATTCAATACGCACCCGGACCATCTTTGGATGTGGAATTATACGCCCGAGCTTTACCAGGCAGTGTAGTAACTCATTTTAAGATTGACAATGCTCAATTGCAACTAGCACAATTTATATTGAAAGCAAAAACATTAGTAACAGAAACATTGAAGAATGAACTAAGAAGATTAAATTTTATAAAGTTTGGAATATTATTAGATACTGTATTTACAAATGTTCAGAATGAAACATCACCAAGAGGATTTTTAACTAAAAACAAAACCATCATGTTTGCATCGGATATAAGCTCAATTGTGGATGATTGTTTTGAAGAACTTTTAACAAAATTACAAGAACATGAAGGAAGAGGTTCTGGATGGAGTTTGTTAAGTATAACAAGCTTAGATGTGAGAGTTCATAAACATGGATATGGAATGAGAGGTAGTAGTTATATTGCTTTGCCAAGGAAGATTCGAGTAACCAAATCTTGTGTTAATGTACAAAATGAAAATGCTGAATGTTTCAAGTATGCAATGCTTGCAAAATATGTAGAAGATCATGTGGAACGACCGAGTAGAGCATACGATGAGGTTTCCTATATGTATAACTTTCAAGGCATGACTTATCCTGTTTCAATTCAAGACATATCAAAATTTGAAAAGAAAAATCCTTTTGCATCTGTAAACATCTTTGGCTTAGATTCATCCAACAATGTCTATCCCTTACGTATAACACCCACCGAACGCAGAGATCATACTGATTTATTATTAATAACAAAAGGTGATATTTCACATTATGTATATATTAAAGACTTTGAAGCTCTAGTTTGCAAACAGTTATCAAAACATAAAGTAGAAAAAACCACTTGTAAAAGATGTTTTTGTTTTGTAAACAAACCATTAAGAAGAGGTGGTTCAGAATGGTTGATGGAACATCAAAAATTATGCAATGGAAACTATGAAGTAAGAATTAAATTACCACACCCTAGCAGATCACAAGTAAAATTTGATAAAGTTATCCAACAATACAGAATTCCCGTTGTAGTGTATGCAGATTTTGAATCTTCATTGCTTCCACTTGAACAAGAAGAAGGAGAGGAAATTACAAGCAGAACAAAGTATCAACTTCACAAACCAAACAGCTACTGTTTAATAGTAAAATCCACTCTGCCTGAAGAACATCTTCAAGAATATGGTTTGACATCTACACCAAAGATTTATCGTGGAGAAGAAGCAGCTCGATACTTTGTTGATGATTTATACGACATCGCTGGGAAAGTGGAAGCAATGTATAGCAATGTGGTTCCTATGTCACCTATGACACCGGAAGAAATTTATCTTTATGATTCGACAACAACATGCTATTTGTGTAACAATCAATTTACAGAAACTAAAGTTAAAGTTCGCGACCATGACCATCTGACAGGAGCCTACAGAGGTGCAGCTTGCAACGGATGTAACATCAACTACAAACTACCATCTTTTATTCCCGTGGTTTTTCACAATCTTAGCGGATACGATGGACATTTTATCATTCCCGAATTAGCAAGAGACAACGGTGAAATAGACGTTATAGCACAAACTATGGAAAAATTTATAAGCTTTTCAAAAAAGGTGGGCAAAATTAAACTTAGATTTGTTGATTCTTTTCGATTTATGCCTTCCAGTCTTATGAAACTTTCTGAAAATTTAAGGAGACAAAATTTAATAGAAACAAGCAAAATTGTACCTGCAGAAAAAATGGATTTGGTTCTTCGGAAAGGAGTTTTCCCGTATGATTACATCGATGGACTACATAAATTTCAAGAAACGTCACTTCCTCCACCAGAAGCTTTCAAAAGTAAACTTACCGATTTGGACATTTCACCTGAAGACTATCAACACGCATGCAGAGTTTGGGACGAATTGGAAATGAACACTCTGGGAGATTATTCTGACTTTTATGTAAAACTTGATGTGACCCTTCTCTGCGATGTGATGGAAGAATTTAGAAACACCTGCTTTGAAGCTTACGGATTAGACCCTCTTCATTCTTATACTTCTCCAGGACTAGCTTGGCAAGCTATGCTAAAAGAAACAAAGTGCAACCTTCAATTATTAACAGATATTGACATGGTGTTGATGATCGAATCGGGCGTTAGAGGTGGATTGACCCAAAGTGTTACTAGACATGTTAAAGCTAACAACAAATATCTTCCAAACTACGATAAAGAAAAACCATCAGTGTTCTTAGGATATTTCGATGCCAACAATTTATACGGATGGGCCATGTCTAATCCACTTCCTTTTGGAAACTTTGAATGGGTTAATCCAGACTCTATTGGTGATATTTCGCAAATTTCAAAAGACGGAGACACCGGATACATATTGGACTGTGACTTTGAATATCCAGAACACTTGCATGATTTTCATTACGATCTTCCGCTCCTTGCAAAAACAGAAGTTTCACCAATTGGCAAACATCCAAAATTAATGATGACTCTTGAAAATAAACAAAGATACGTAGCTCACTTTTGGGTTGTCCAACAAGCACTCCAATTGGGTTTACGTATAACCAAAATTCATAGAGTTTTAAAATTTTCCCAATCTTGCTGGTTAAAACCGTACATTGATTCAAACACCAGAAGAAGAGCAGCTGCAACATCAACATTTCAAAAGGACTTTTTTAAATTAATGAATAATGCGATATTTGGAAAAACATTGGAAAACAAAAGAAAACACAAAAATGTTAAATTAATTACAGATCCTATAAAACTAGAAAAACTTGTACAAAAACCAAACTTTGAAACATCCGTTATCATCAATGAAAACCTTGTGGCAGTATCTATGAAGAAGACAAGCGTGAAAATGGATCGTCCGTTGTACGTTGGAATGTCAATCTTGGATATTTCCAAAACCCACATGTACGATTTCCACTACAACAAAATGGTCGCCTTCTACGGCAGAGATAACATCGGAATCGCCTACATGGACACGGACGCTTTCATCTACTGGATTCTTACTGAAGATATGTATTTGGATCTTCGAACATTTGTTCACAAAAATGAATTTGATTTTAGTGACTATCCAAAAGATCATTTAAATTATGACAATGATCGGAACAAAAAGAAACTTGGAAAATTTAAAGACGAAGCAAATGGAATTTTACTGAAAGAACTTATTGCACTAATGTCAAAATTGTATTCACTACAATTGCATAAAGAAGAAAACAATATTATTAAAAAAGCTAAGGGAGTAAAAAGTTTGTATCTTAAGAAGAATGTAAATTTTGAACACTACAAGCAATGCTTATTTGAAGAAACGACTATAACTGCAAAATTCAACACCATCAGAAGTTTCAACCATCAACTGTACAGCGTAACAGAAGTGAAAAAAGCACTCTGCTCCAATGATGACAAACGACACATTCTTCCAGACAAAATTCACACTCTACCATTCGGCCACTACTCTCTCAATCCTATCAATGAGTAAAAAGAAAAAGAAAAAAAGAAAAAAAAGAAAAAAATAAAAAAAATAAAAAAAGAAAAAAAGAAAAAAAAGAAAAAAAAGGGGAAATCACAGCATGCTCGCTGTGATTTCCCCTTTTTTTAAAATATGTTGAAATGACCTTGAACTATAAAAGCGGATGCAGAAAAAGAAACACTCAATAATAACTTGACTTTGTTAGTAAAATCATCATGATAGACTTAAAGGAAAAGATTGTTAATGAACTTCATAAACCTGCAGGAATAAAGTTTCCACGACGAAATACTGTTGTAAAAGGAATAAATGATTTATATCAAGCAGATTTAATTGAAATGCAACCGCATAGTAAAATAAATAAAGGATTTAAATACATACTTACGATTATTAATTGTTTTACTAAAGTTGCAGATGCTTTGCCATTAAAAGACAAAACTGGTAACAGCATAACAAAAGCTATGGAAGTAGCTATAAAAAGAGATAAAAATAAAATTAAACATTTACAAACTGATGATGGGAAAGAATTTTTTAATAAACATTTTGCCTTGTTAATGAAAAAATATAACATAAATCATTATTCCACAAATTCTGAGAAAAAGGCAGCTATAATTGAAAGATTTAATAGAACCTTAAAAGGTGCAATGTATAAAATGTTTTCGAAAAGAGGTTCTTACGTATGGGTTGATATCTTACCAAAATTAATAAGCGATTACAACAACAAGTTTCATAGAACTATCGGTATGGCACCTAACAAAGTGAATAAGAAAAACGCTAAACTAGTTTTACAACGAATTAAAAAGAATACACAGCCAAAAGCGGAACAAAGAAAACCAAGAAAATTTAATGTTAATGATAAAGTTCGAATTAGTAAATACAAAGGAGTGTTTACTAAAAAATACCTGCCCAATTGGACAAACGAAGTTTTTACAGTGTATAAAGTACAACCTACTGTACCGGAAACTTATATTTTAAAAGATAACAAAGGAAATTTGTTACAAGGCGGTTTTTACGGACATGAATTGTTAAAGTCAACAGTAGGCGATGTTTATCTTGTTGAAAAGGTGTTGCAAAGGAAAAAAGACCAAGTTAAAGTACGTTGGTTGGGGTTTGATAAAACTGAAGATTCGTGGATACCTATAAAAGATTTGATTTAGTTTTAAATCAACTTATTTACTCTTCTGCCTTTGAATAAGATGGAGATTGTTCACCATAAAGATAAATTTAATATTAATAACATTGATGATTTAACCGTAGATAACGTTAAAATCAACAATGGTAAACACGGCAGTTTATTTCCAAACACTGTACGATGTATAGTCAGCGGTCCTTCAAACTGTGGCAAAACTAACGTTGTGTTTAACTTAATTACAAACACAAAAGGATTGCGATTTAATAACCTATATATTTTTTCAAAGTCCTTACATCAACCAAAGTATCAATTGTTGGAAAAGATCCTGACTGATGTGCCCGATGTTAACTATTACAAATTTAATGCTAGTGACAGTGTTATGCAACCAGACCAGGCTAAGCCGTATTCTGTATTTGTATTTGATGATGTATCTAGTGAAAATCATGATACTATTAGAAACTATTTTGCCATGGGAAGACATAATAATATTGATAGCATATATATCGGACAAACATATAGCAAAATTCCAAAACAACTAATTAGAGACAATGCAAATATTTTAGTTTTATTCAAACAAGACGATACAAACCTAAAACATATATACAACGATCATGTAAATGCTGATATGTCATTTGATAAATTCAAAGAGCTTTGTGGAAAAGCTTGGGCGGAAAAATATGGGTTTTTGGTAATTATGAAAGATAAAGCTATAACAGATGGTCGTTACCGCATAGGTTTTGATAAATTTGTTTTAATACATTAATTAACAACATTATCGTACAAGTCTTCATGGTGTAAACATGGTTAATCAGGAAAAGCTATTAAAAGAAATAAAATCACTTAGTGATTCTATTAGACATAAAAACAGAGCGTTAAGATTAGGAATAAGTGAAAGAGAGAAATTTCTGGAATCAACATTTAAACCTATTACTGAGCCATTAAAACAATTAGGACAAAATGTTAAACATTCAACATTTAATTTTTCCGGAGATGCTATTTTACCCATTTCAAAATTTGAACAAAAAGAAGAATATGAAAGTGATACAAGTTTTACACAACAAGGAGAAACAACTGAAGAAGAAAGCGAACTAGGTGAAGAAACGGATGTTTTAACAGAAAAAGAAGGTCTTTCTACAAGCGAAGAACAACAAGAAGAAGAAGAGCCTATTAATCCATCCAACTTGAGCAAATTGGGCTCGGATATCGCGTATAAAGGGCCGCTTGCAAGACAATTTGTATTAAAAATGTTACATTCTGCACAACCAACTCGAAAATATCATACTTTTGGTGCTAGAATAGAAGAAAATGGGCTAATGATTGGAGATAGCAAACTTGATGTAGACGAACATGACAATATTATTATAAATAATAAACAATACAAGGGTACAAAAGGATTGTTTGAACTTATTTTTAAGCCGAAACCTAATAAATATACTAAAAAGGATTTAAACATTTTTAAACAAATATTGGAGGATACAAATGCGCATAAGAAAAATTATTCTAAAAATTTTAATGTTCATAGAAATGCATCAGAAAAATATAAAACTATTATTGCTAAACTTTTCCCACCAAAAAGAAGGGAACCCATAAAAAGAAAATCATTATCTTCTGCTGAAATAAATATTTTACATAAAAGAAGAAAAACAAATCAATCAAGTTTATCAGGAAAAGGATTATTAAAAAACTTGTATGATACTAATATAATATACTACAACGATATAAACAAATTGGTTGACAGAATGAAGTTGATATATGAAGCTAAACAAGCCGGACATAGTGATTTAGAAAATGAATGGGTAGCTTTGGTCGGCGAACTGCGAAATCGAGGAGTAATTGCATAAAAAATATGAGTATATATAATACAAGTATAACTGATTAAATATTCAGTATAACCATGAGTGTGGATAAGTTTGGACGGTATTCCGAAACTGGAAGCAAATCAGGATCTTATGGAAAAAGAGGTGGTTTACCACTAACATCCGATGGAGATTATGATATAAATAACAAACGTTTAAAGTTTGTAAATGATCCAAAAGATGAAAATGATGCGGTAAATTTTAAAACTTTAAGAAGTGAAACATTACCTAGCTTAAAGCTTCAAAATGAAGTGTATAACGCTAATTTTTATAGAATTGTAAATCTTCCAAAACCAATAGATAAGAATGATTCGGTAAATAAAGAATATTTAATGTGGTACATAAACCAAACCTTACGATATGATCCTAGGAGTAATAATAAAGTATATGATGCAAAAGATCTTAGAATAGCCAATATAGCAGATCCTATTAATGATCAAGATTCAGTTACAAAAAAGTATTTACATTCAGTCATCCCTGAAAAAACAGATAAATTTTCCTTTTACAACTTTGTAATACATGATATTGGAGACCCTAAAGATATGAAAGATGCTGTAAACCTTCAATATCTTACAGATCATTGTATTACGCATGATATTAATACAATTGATTGCAAAAATAAAGTGTTAACTAACGTTAAGGAAGGAACTGCAAAATCACATGCAGCTACAATAAGTCAAATAATGAAATTAAAAGATAAGAAATGGGATGCTGATGCAAAAATAATTACTAATGTTAAAAAAGGGTCGGATGAAACTGATGTAGCAACAATTGGACAAGTTCCTGTATTACAAGAAGGCGGCCGACAAGCCTTTGATTGCAAAGGGAAACCACTAGTCAATGTTGCAGAAGGAATAAGAGACAATGATGTAGTTACAGTAGCACAAATGCATGAGAAGGGACACATATACTATAATCTTTTTCTAAGAAAAGATTTAAATAAGCAGTCTTTTTTTTGTGAAGACTTGCGATTGACTAGCTTAAAAGACCCTATTAATTTTACTGATGCTGTTAATGTAAATTACATTGTAAGACTCTTAAGTGTAGTATTATATGATATTTATAACACAATAAAGCCTATAAAATCTGATCAAAAATTAAATTGGGTTAAAAAGAATGTTATGGAAAAATATTTTTTAAATAAGGAAACTGATACTTTAAGAACTTCTAAAGGTGATGATGATCAAGAAGATACAATCCTTCCACAAAACTGGAAAAAAATGTTTTACCCAAAACAAACATACTTATAAATAAACAATGTCAAAGGATAAGTGCATCATTCATTATAAAGCATTTATAAAATAAACAAGTATCGACATTTCCTTTCACTATAAAAGACCATGTTGAAAGTTCAACGCATCAGTCATAATCGACACGTTATAAAGAGAGGAAGAGGAATAGCATCAACAGCACTTTCTCTTATTACTAAGCCGGTTGGAGCTATAGTTAATAAAGCTATCGATTTATTACCTGTAGAACTACATTTACCAGGAGGTTATCAATATTGTGGTCCTGGAACAAAATTGAAAAAAAGACTCGCTAGAGGAGATCTTGGAATAAATAAACTTGATCAAGCCTGCAAACAACACGATATAGCATATTCAAAGTTTGCAGATACTAAAAATAGATCAATAGCGGATAGAGCACTTGCTGAAAAAGCTTGGCAAAGAGTAACATCCAGTGACGCTAGTATCGGTGAAAAAGCAGCAGCTTTAGCGGTATCAGCAGCAATGAAGGGTAAAACGATGTTTGGAGGTGGAAAGAAGAAAGGAGGTGGAAAAAGGAGAAGAAAACCTGCAAAGAAACGTGGAGGAAATATAAGAAGAAAACGACGATCCACCGCAGGTAAAAATAAAAAGAAACAAACAATATGGTCAATGATAAAAAAAGGAGGAGGATTATACCTAAGACCGTATCGTGTGTATTAAACAGAAAAAAACAATTACTAATTCCAAATAAAGAATTAACAGATAAAGAATTAATTACTTATGTTTCTTGTTTAAAAATTCCATTTTTTAGAGGAGTGTTTATGAAAGATGCATTACCTGTTAAAATATGGAAAAATGAAACCGGAATAGTAAATTTAGATAATAGTAAAGGATCAGGCACTCATTGGGTATGTTATAAGAAACTAGGATCAACTATTTACTACTTTGATAGTTTTGGTAATCTCCCACCACCAAAAGAACTACAATATTACTTTAAAACAGCTAAAAATGTACTATACAATTATAAAAGAGAGCAACCTGATGATACGGTAATCTGTGGACATTTATGTTTAGATTTTTTAACAAAAAGCGTTAGTCAACTTTAAGATGTCTTCCTATACAGTATCATTAACTGGAACTTCATCTACTTTGCGAAGTGTTCTTTTCCCTGCGTTACGTTTGGAAAAAGATAAATTATGGGAAGCCGCATTATTAGATATAACAACTTATAATTCTATTCCCAACGTTACTGAAAATGTTAATGACAAAATACATTATTACAAAACAAAAGATAAAAATTCAAACAAATATTCAGATATACAAGTATTTAGTTTACCCACTGGAGCATATGAAATTGATGATATAAATGAAGCGATACAAAATCATATGGGAAAAGATAATATAACAATAAAAGGAAATAACAATACTATGAAAGCTGAAATTAAATCTAAATATTATATAGATTTTAGCAAAGAACATTCAATTGGTAGTTTATTAGGATTTCCTAAAACAACAAAAATTTTAGAACCTAATATTAACCATTCAGGTGCTAGAACTGTAACAATAATGAAAGTTAACAGTATAGATATTACATGTAATATTATACATGGTTCTTATAGAGATGGTGAAAATACTCATATATTGCACACATTCTATCCAACGGTCGCTCCGGGTTTTAAAATTGTGGAAAAGCCACAAAACTTGGTGTACCTACCGTTAAACACCAGTTTTATTTCAGACATTGTGGTGAACATACTAGATCAAGACGGAAATCATATTGATTTTAGAGACGAACCTATAACTATACGAATACATATAAAATCAACCGTATAACAATGGGGTTATCATTTAAAAAGAAAGAGCTGACTGGTAAACAAGTCAGTAGCACTTCAGCTATAGAAGGATTAACAAGTGATAACATTCGTTTTCTAGAAGAAATTGGATTAAAACTTATTAATAATGGAAATATTGGATATAGCGCAGGGTCCGACATTCGACGAAACCTTATGGGAAAAGGAATATCATACGCACAACCCTTACGCTTCATCAAAATTAAATAATAATGATGAAATTAGAATTCCCATACAACAACAGGATATTTATACACTTCCATGTGAAAGTTATTTGTATATCGAAGGAAGAGTAACAAAAAGAGATGGAAGCACTGCAAGTACTGTTCCGTTCATAAATAACCCCATGGCATATTTGTTTGATGAAATAAGATATGAAATTTCCGGAGTTACAGTAGATTCAACAAAAAAGGTGGGAATTACAAGTACATTAAAAGGATTAGCATCTTTAACACCGAGTGAAAAAAATATGCTGGCCGCCGCAGGATGGGTAGCACCCGATTCCAGTACAATCACTCCAAACACTTCAGGCAATTTTGACTTTTACATTCCTTTAAGATTACTTTTAGGCTTTGCCGAAGATTACCGAAAGATAATAATAAACGTAAAACAAGAATTAGTTTTGTTAAGATCATCAAACGACAAAGATATTATTATGGCGCCTGATGGAACAACGGAAGCTACTTTAGAATGGAAAATGCAATTAGACAAGATTGTTTGGAGAGTACCGCATGTACGGTTAAACGATCAGAATAGAATTTCATTATTAAGAACTTTAAAATCAGATCGTGATATCGTAATACCATTTAGAAGTTGGGAGTTTCATGAATATCCGGTTTTACCGGAAACACAACGTCATACATGGACTGTAAAAACTTCTACCCATTTGGAAAAGGCAAGATATGTAATATTTGGATTACAAACAAAAAGAAGAAATGAAATAACTAAACATGCTGGTGAATTCGATCATTGCAAACTTACAAATTTTAAGGTGTTTCTAAACTCTCAATTCTTTCCATACGACAACTTTAACATAAACTTTACAAAAGACAGGTTTAGCGTTTTGTACGATATGTACGCAAGATTCCAAAATTCATATTATGGAAAAACAAACACACCTTTATTAACGCCAAACCAATTTAAATCTAACTATCCGATTGTTGTAGTTGATTGTTCAAAACAAAACGAATCTGTAAAATCTTCCAGTGTAGATATAAAAATAGAAATGGAATTTGAACAAAATGTACCCAAAGATACATCTGCTTATTGTTTAATTTTACATGACAAAATTGTTACATATACACCTTTAACAGGAATTGTAAAAGCAGTTTTGTAACATGAAAAGGAAAAAAAAATACCCCCACCACTCGGTTATAAAAGCAGGAGCGGGAACGAAAATTGTTTAGTTTACTGTCTACAGTTGTATGGGTAACATCGTCTACAGCATTATAAACAAAATGAGTTCTTTATCAGTTGTACAAGACGTTTCCGAAACAGCACCTTTATTGGAAAATGATGATAAACATTTTGAAGAAAATATTGTAAAGGAAATTGATGACTTTTTAAAGTTTGGAAAACAAAATAAAAAGTTGGAAAATAATAAAACAAACGTAAGAAAGAAAAGAAAACTTGAAGAAAATATTCCCCCAAACATTTTAACTGAAGTTTTCCTTCGCATCTTTTATCCTATTTCATCTTGCATGAGTAAAAGTGTGTCGATAG
This sequence comes from Flexamia atlantica, assembly GCA_035578135.1. NCBI lineage: Eukaryota > Metazoa > Arthropoda > Insecta > Hemiptera > Cicadellidae > Flexamia > Flexamia atlantica. Next base: position 1,045,821 of record JAQJVK010000055.1, on the reverse strand, counting down.
GATTGGTAAAATCATTAGACTACTCTCCCGCAGTAATCCTAAGCCATGGAACAAAGATGGTTTTATTTTCAGAAAATGCTTGGGATTCCTTTTTAAAACATCTACATCTTATTGAATGTTATTTAGCCAACAGTTTCTTTGGAAGAAAAACTAACATTCGACTTTTGGATTGTGACAATGAAATTGACATTATTAAACATCGTGGTCAACAACAAGTAAGAATTAGAGACTCGACACAATTTGAAAATAAAATTCTTCTAACACGTGAAGAATTTTACATTTTAAACTATGCAACATCACCTATTACCAGGTATATGAAACAATTAGTATTTTCAAGCTCTGTTATTAAGGAATATCTGGTAGATGCATGCGAAAAACAACCAGAAAGCACTTTACAATACGGACCAATAGATACATCCATCTTTAATAGAATACCTCACGAAGTGGAAATGTGGAGGCAGTTAAGAAACTTTGAACCTTTTACTGAAGTTGCAACGGAGGCTACAGAAGAAGAAACCAACAACAACAACAGTACAGAAGAAGAAACCAACAACAACAATAATACAGAAGAAGAAACTTTGCTAGGTTAAAACTACAATGTAATTTAACAAAAGAATAAACCGTGGGGTAGGCCTACTGGGGATGGTGCCCACGTTAAACATACACCAACGCGCCTACAACTGTACGGCCTGGTTTATATATATCTAACCTACCGTGGTGTGGAAAACAGTTGATCAGCAGACACCATGATGAGCAGACAGGATGAAGAAATGGCAGCAAAACCTTGTGTAATTGAATTTCAAGCATTTCGCGGAAACGATGATAGATTTATCATAAAAGAATTGGTAATTTTGGATTTGCTTACACAAGTAGCATACCCGTTTTTATTTGAAGCACCGTGTTCTGTCCATGAACTAAAGTCAAAAGCTAAAATAACAAACAGATGGCTAACAAATAATTTTCATCATATCCATTGGTATGAAGGTTTCCTACCGTACAACAATGTACACAAAATTATGTTTCATTTTTGCAAACAATTTACACACATATATACCAGAGGATTGGAAAAAAAGAATTGGATACGACAGTACACAAACAAAGAAGTTTTAAACTTAAAAGTGGACAAAACATTTCACTTTGATGCTAGAAATATTTGTGTTTCTACAATAAATCCGAAACACAACCAATCTCAATGCGCATTACAAAACGCGTATCACTTGGCTGCTTACTTACAACAACAAACGGAAGAATGTAGTGGGGGTTCCGAAGGTTATATAAACGAAGAGGCAACACACCCCGAGTATCAGTCTAACTCCATACTCCGAACAGACAACATCTCCTGTGAAGGATGGCATCACAACAGTTTCTCCAATGTTTAGTTGAACAATTCAATTTGCATTCAAAATCAAATACTCTAATTATCAAGAAATGTTCAGAATTAAAAGAACAGAAACATTATATTGTTCATGAAATGAAGAAAATTGATACAACGCATGGAGACGCAGTCGTCGCATCTTTATCCGATGCACCATATACACCGGGTGATGAACCAAAGTTTCAAGTATATCTTCCAAAACGATTCGTCCAGTTGCTGCAAAATGAAGATCTGCGGGAAATTCAACCAGGATCATTATATTTGGTGTCACACGGAATGAGCGGAAACAACTCTACGGAACTAACTCTGCACATCGCACAAAAATAACATTGTAAAAAAAATGTTTTAAATAAAAAGATAAAAAACAACATATCAGTATATGTTTTTATATACTGATATGTTGTATTTTTTTAAAACCTCAAACGGATGACCTTGAACTTTTAATCGATAATATTATTCGATTATTTTAATCGATAGTATTATTCGATTATTTTATTCGATAGTTTCATTCGAATACTTTACATAAATACGAAACTTTAACGTTGAGAGGCTCAGTTCTGTTTAAGACAAGCTACAACCAACATGTCATCCAAAAGAAATAATCTAACACTTATAACTTATTGTTGCAAAGAAAAATGTTTTAGAATACCTGAAGATCAAGTTGACGGAAAAGCTTGTACAAAATGTAATTCTTTCAGCTATTGTAAATGTAGTTGCAAAACATATCAAAAGAACCGGTTGGATAAACTAGAAGAATTGCAACATCGACTCGGTCTATTGTGGCAACGATTAAATTCAAAGTGATTAAACAAACACCTGCCATTACCCCCACCACTACCCCCACTACCATCGGAGGTACCTGCAGCACCGGCTTTGCAATAGTCATTCCTGCTACACCTCTCGTCGAGTAAACAACTCTAGTCATGTCTCTCAACATTCGCGGGATTCACTACAACACTATCAATCTTACAACCTACAAGGATTTGGAAATTTTTAGTGAAGAACTAAAACAACTTATAACCACTGGGTTTGGTTTATCTTTAGAACTTTATGCAACAAACAATCAAAACGAAAAAAATGTGTTTTTGCCAACTTACAACAACAAGAAGAATGAAAATAAACAAGAACTTTCAGCACCGACAACAACTTACTTTTCAAATTTAGGAGCAAACTTTACTAACTTGTAAAATAATACTTTTGTAAAAAAAACAAATAAATAAAAAAAGAAAATATCTTGCATTTTCGGATTTTCCGAAAATGCGAGATCTTTTTTAAAAACATCCCCAAACGACCTTGACACACTTCCGGCCATTTAAAATTTAAATACCCAGCACAGCAGGGCATTTAAACTTTAAATACCCACCAAAAACACGTCACAGCTACGTCACAGCTGATGACGTCACTTCCGGTCACGTGACCGGAAGTAGCTGTCAAAAAATTGACTGCCTGTCAAAGTTTGATTGGGCCAGCAGCCCCACTATTGCACTACTCCTATTCTATCACCCTATGTGTACGTCATATATCCACAATTCCGTATTTATTTTTATATTTCATGTCAAACTTAGACAAATCGCTGTCCGCACATCTTAATGCGACTACTTTAATCAGCCATATTTCCAAAACCTAAGTTTTTACGGTAACTTGGGTGGTATAGTACTAAAGTTCTGGACCTATTCTATCATCCTACGTGTACGTCATGTTGGCACACCTCCGTATTTTTTTTATATTTCGTGTCAAACTTCGACAAATCTCAGTCCGCACATCTCAATGCGACTATTTTAATCAGCCATATTTCCAAAACCTAAGTTGTTTCGGTAACTTGGGTGGTATAATACAGAAGTTCTGGTCCTATTCTTTCACCCTACGTGTACGTAATGTTGGCACACCTCCGTATTTATTATTATATTTCATGTCATACTTAGACAAATCGTTGTCCGCACATCGCATAGCGACTAATTTAATCACCCATATTTCCAAAACCTAAGTTTTTACGGTAACTTGGGTGGTATAATACAGAAGTTCTGGTCCTATTCTATCACCCTATGTGTACGTCATGTATCCACAATTCCGTATTTATTTTTATATTTCATGTCAAACATAGACAAATCGCTGTCCGAACATCTCAATGCGACTACTTTAATCAGCCACATTTCCAAAACCTAAGTTTTTACGGTAACTTGGTTGGTATAATACAGAAGTTCTGGTCCTATTCTATCACCCTACGTGTACGTAATGTTGGCACACCTCCGTATTTATTATTATATTTCATGTCATACTTAGACAAATCGTTGTCCGCACACCGCATAGCGACTAATTTAATCACCCATATTTCCAAAACCTAAGTTTTTACGGTAACTTGGGTGGTATAATACAGAAGTTCTGTTAAATTAGTCGCTAAGCGATGTGCGGACAACGATTTATCTAAGTTTGACATGAAATATAAACAAAAAAAAGGAGGTGTGCCAACATGACATACACATTGGATGATAGAATAGGTCCAGAACTTTAGTACTATACCACCCAAGTTACCTTAAAAACTTAGGTTTTGGAAATACGGGTGATTAAAACAGTCGCTTTGGATGTTTTGACAGTGATCCACCTAAGTTTGACATAAAATATAAAATAAATACGGCAGTGTGTCAGCATGACGTACACGTAGGGTGATGAAATAGGACCAGAACTTCTGTATTATACCAACCAAGTTACCGTCAAAACTTAGGTTTTGGAAATATGGCTGATTAAAGTAGTCGCATTGAGATGTGCGGACAATGATTTGTCTAAGTTTAACATGAAATATAAAAATAAATACTGAATTGTGGATACATGACGTACACATAGGGTGATAGAATAGGACCAGAACTTCTGTATTATACCACCCAAGTTACCGTAAAAACTTAGGTTTTGGAAATATGGGTGATTAAATTAGTAGCTATGCGATGTGCGGACAACGATTTGTCGAAGTTTGACATGAAATATAAAAATAAATACGGAATTGTGGATACATGACGTACACATAGGGTGATAGAATAGGACCAGAACTTCTGTATTATACCACCCAAGTTACCGTAAAAACTTAGGTTTTGGAAATATGGCTGATTAAAGTAGTCGCATTGAGATGTGCGGACAGCGATTTGTCAAAGTATGACATGAAAAATAAAATAAATACGGAAGTGTGCCAACATGACGTACACATAGGATGACAGAATAGGTCCTGAAATTTAGTATTATACCACCCAAGTTACCTTAAAAACTTAGGTTTTGGAAATATGGGTGATTAAATTAGTCGCTATGCGATGTGCGGACAACGATTTGTCTAAGTTTGACATGAAATATAAAAATAAATACGGAATTGTGGATACATGACGTACACATAGGGTGATAGAATAGGACCAGAACTTCTGTATTATACCACCCAAGTTACCGTAAAAACTTAGGTTTTGGAAATATGGGTGATTAAATTAGTCGCTATGCGATGTGCGGACAACGATTTGTCTAAGTTTGACATGAAATATAAAAATAAATACGGAATTGTGGATACATGACGTACACATAGGGTGATAGAATAGGACCAGAACTTCTGTATTATACCACCCAAGTTACCGTAAAAACTTAGGTTTTGGAAATATGGGTGATTAAATTAGTCGCTATGCGATGTGCGGACAACGATTTGTCTAAGTATGACATGAAATATAATAATAAATACGGAGGTTTGCCAACATTACGTACACGTAGGGTGATAGAATAGGACCATAACTTCTGTATTATACCACCCAAGTTACCGTAAAAACTTAGGTTTTGGAAATATGGCTGATTAAAGTAGTCTCATTGAGATGTGCGGACAGAGATTTGTCGAAGTTTGACACGAAATATAAAAAAATACGGAGGTGTGCCAACATGACGTACACATAGGATGATAGAATAGGTTCAGAACTTTAGTACTATACCAACCAAGTTACCGTAAAAACCTAGGTTTTGGAAATATGGGTGATTAAATTAGTCGCTATGCGATGTGCGGACAACGATTTGTCTAAGTTTGACATGAAATATAAAAATAAATACGGAATTGTGGATACATGACGTACACGTAGGGTGATAGAATAGGACCAGAACTTCTGTATTATACCACCCAAGTTACCGTAAAAACTTAGGTTTTGGAAATATGGCCGATTAAAGTAGTCGCATTGAGATGTGCGGAGAGCGCTTTGTCAAAGTATGACATGAAAAATAAAATAAATACGGAAGTGTGCCAACATGACGTACACATAGGAACTTAGGTTTTGGAAATATGGGTGATTAAATTAGTCGCTATGTGATGTGCGGACAACGATTTGTCTAAGTTTGACATGAAATATAAAAATAAATACGGAATTGTGGATACATGACGTACACATAGGGTGATAGAATAGGACCAGAACTTCTGTATTATACCACCCAAGTTACCGTAAAAACTTAGGTTTTGGAAATATGGGTGATTAAATTAGTCGCTATGCGATGTGCGGACAACGATTTGTCTAAGTTTGACATGAAATATAAAAATAAATACGGAATTGTGGATACATGACGTACACATAGGGTGATAGAATAGACCAGAACTTCTGTATTATAACACCCAAGTTACCGTAAAAACTTAGGTTTTGGAAATATGGGTGATTAAATTAGTCGCTATGCGATGTGCGGACAACGATTTGTCTAAGTATGACATGAAATATAATAACAAATACGGAGGTTTGCCAACATTACGTACACGTAGGGTGATAGAATAGGACCAGAACTTCTGTATTATACCACCCAAGTTACCGTAAAAACTTGGGTTTTGGAAATATGGCTGATTAAAATAGTCGCTTTGGATGTTTGGACAGTGATCCACCTAAGTTTGACATGAAATATAAAATAAATACGCGAGTGTGCCAACAAGACGTACACATAGGGTGATAGAATAGGACCAGAACTTCTGTATTATACCACCCAAGTTACCGTAAAAACTTGAGTTTTGGAAATATGGCTGATTAAAGTAGTCGCTTTGCGATGGGCGGACAGCGATTTGTCTAAGTTTGACATGAAATATAAAATAAATACGGAAGTGTTCCAACATGACGTACACATAGTATGATAGAATAGGTCCAGAACTTTAGTACTATACCACCCAAGTTACCTTATAAACTTAGGTTTTGGAAATATGGGTGATTAAATTAGTCGCTATGCGATGTGCGGACAACGATTTGTCTAAGTTTGACATGAAATATAAAATAAATACGGAATTTTGGATACATGACGTACACGTAGGGTGATAGAATAGGACCAGAACTTCTGTATTATACCACCCAAGTTACTGTAAAAACCTAGGTTTTGGAAATATGGCTGATTAAAGTAGTCGCATTGAGATGTGCGGACAACGATTTGTCTAAGTTTGACATGAAATATAAAAATAAATACGGAATTTTGGATACATGACGTACTCATTGGGTGATAGAATAGGATTAGAACTATATTATTATACCACTCAGGTTACCGTCAAAACTTAGGTTTTGGAAATACGGGTGATTAAAATAGTCGCTTTGGATGTGTGGACAGCGATCCACCTAAGTTTGACATAAAATATAAAATAAATACGGCAGTGTGTCAGCATGACGTACACGTAGGATGAAAGAATAGGACCAGAACTTTAGTACTATACCCACCCCCAAGTTACCTTAAAAACTTAGGTTTTGGAAATATGAGTGATTAAATTAGTCGCTATGCGATGTGCGGACAACGATTTGTCTAAGTATGACATGAAATATAATAATAAATACGGAGGTGTGCCAACATTACGTACACGTAGGGTGATAGAATAGGACCAGAACTTCTGTATTATACCACCCAAGATACCGTAAAAACTTAGGTTTTGGAAATATGGCTGATTAAAGCAGTCGCATTGAGATGTGCGGACAGAGATTTGTCGAAGTTTGACACGAAATATAAAAAAATACGGAGGTGTGCCAGCATGACGTACACATAGGATGATAGAATAGGTCCAGAACTTTAGTACTATACCACCCAAGTTACCGTAAAAACTTAGGTTTTGGAAATATGGGTGATTAAATTAGTCGCTATGCGATGTACGGACAACGATTTGTCTAAGTTTGACATGAAATATAAAAATAAATACAGAATTGTGGATACATGACGTACACAGAGGGTGATAGAATTGGACCAAAACTTCTGTATTATACCATCCAAGTTACCGTAAAAACTTAGGTTTTGGAAATATGGGTGATTAAATTAGTCGCTATGCGATGTGCGGACAACGATTTGTCTAAGTTTGACATGAAATATAAAAATAAATACGGAATTTTGGATACATGACGTACACATTGGGTGATAAAATAGGATTAGAACTATATTATTATACCACTCAGGTTACCGTCAAAACTTAGGTTTTGGAAATACGGGTGATTAAAATAGTCGCTTTGGATGTGTGGACAGCGATCCCCCTAAGTTTGACATAAAATATAAAATAAATACGGCAGTGTGTCAGCATGACGTACACGTAGGATAAAAGAATAGGACCAGAACTTTAGTACTATACCACCCAAGTTACCGTAAAAACTTAGGTTTTGGAAATATGGGTGATTAAATTAGTCGCTATGCGATGTACGGACAACGATTTGTCCAAGTTTGACATGAAATATAAAAATAAATACGGAATTGTGGATACATGACGTACACATAGGGTGATAGAATAGGACCAGAACTTTTGTATTATACCACCCAAGTTACCGTAAAAACTTAGGTTTTGGAAATATGGCTGATTAAAGTAGTCGCATTGAGATGTGCGGACAGCGATTTGTCAAAGTATGACATGAAAAATAAAATAAATACGGAAGTGTGCCAACATGACGTACACATAGGATGATATAATAGGTCCTGAAATTTAGTATTATACCACCCAAGTTACCTTAAAAACTTAGGTTTTGGAAATATGGGTGATTAAATTAGTCGCTATGCGATGTGCGGACAACGATTTGTCTAAGTATGACATGAAATATAATAATAAATACGGAGGTGTGCCAACATTACGTACACGTAGGGTGATAGAATAGGACCAGAACTTCTGTATTATACCACCCAAGTTACCGTAAAAACTTAGGTTTTGGAAATATGGCTGATTAAAGTAGTCGCATTGAGATGTGCGGACAGAGATTTGTCGAAGTTTGACACGAAATATAAAAAAAATACGGAGGTGTGCCAACATGACGTACACATAGGATGATAGAATAGGTCCAGAACTTTAGTACTATACCACCCAAGTTACCTTAAAAACTTAGGTTTTGGAAATACGGGTGATTAAAATAGTCGCTTTGGATGTGTGGACAGTGATCCACCTAAGTTTGACATAAAATATAAAATAAATACGGCAGTGTGTCAGCATGACGTACACGTAGGGTGATGAAATAGGACCAGAACTTCTGTATTATACCACCCAAGTTACCGTAAAAACTTAGGTTTTGGAATATGGGTGATTAAATTAGTCGCTATGCGATGTGCGGACAACGATTTGTCTAAGTATGACATGAAGTATAATAATAAATACGGATGTGTGCCAACATTACGTACACGTAGGGTGATAGAATAGGACCAGAACTTCTGTATTATACCACCCAAGTTACCGTAAAAACTTAGGTTTTGGAAATATGGCTGATTAAAGTAGTCGCATTGAGATGTGCGGACAGCGATTTGTCAAAGTATGACATGAAAAATAAAATAAATACGGAAGTGTGCCAACATGACGTACACATAGGATGATAGAATAGGTCCTGAAATTTAGTATTATACCACCCAAGTTACCTTAAAAACTTAGGTTTTGGAAATATGGGTGATTAAATTAGTCGCTATGCGATGTGCGGACAACAATTTGTCTAAGTTGACATGAAATATAAAAATAAATACGGAATTGTGGATACATGACGTACACATAGGGTGATAGAATAGGACCAGGACTTCTGTATTATACCACCCAAGTTACCGTAAAAACTTAGGTTTTGGAAATATGGCTGATTAAAGTAGTCGCATTGAGATGTGCGGACAAGGATTTGTCGAAGTTTGACACGAAATATAAAAAAAATACGGAGGTGTGCCAACATGACGTACACATAGGATGATAGAATAGGTCCAGAACTTTAGTACTATACCACCCAAGTTACCGTAAAAACTTAGGTTTTGGAAATATGGCTTATTAAACTAGTCGCATTGAGATGTGCGGACAGCGATTTGTCAAAGTATGACATGAAAAATAAAATAAATACGGAAGTGTGCCAACATGACGTACACATAGGATGATAGAATAGGTCCTGAAATTTAGTATTATACCACCCAAGTTACCTTAAAAACTTAGGTTTTGGAAATATGGGTGATTAAATTAGTCGCTATGCGATGTGCGGACAACGATTTGTCTAAGTTTGACATGAAATATAAAAATAAATACGGAATTGTGGATACATGACGTACACATAGGGTGATAGAATAGGACCAGAACCTCTGTATTATACCACCCAAGTTACCGTAAAAACTTAGGTTTTGGAAATATGGCTGATTAATGTAGTCGCATTGAGATGTGCGGACAGAGATTTGTCGAAGTTTGACACGAAATATAAAAATAAATACGGAATTGTGGATACATGACGTACACGTAGGGTGATAGAATAGGACCAGAACTTCTGTATTATACCACCCAAGTTACCGTAAAAACTTAGGTTTTGGAAATATGGCTGATTAAAGTAGTCGCATTGAGATGTGCGGACAGCGATTTGTCAAAGTATGACATGAAAAATAAAATAAATACGGAAGTGTGCCAACATGACGTACACATAGGATGATAGAATAGGTCCTGAAATTTAGTATTATACCACCCAAGTTACCTTAAAAACTTAGGTTTTGGAAATATGGGTGATTAAATTAGTCGCTATGCGATGTGCGGACAACGATTTGTCTAAGTTTGACATGAAATATAAAAATAAATACGGAATTGTGGATACATGACGTACACATAGGGTGATAGAATAGGACCAGAACTTCCGTATTATACCACCCAAGTTACCGTAAAAACTTAGGTTTTGGAAATATGGCTGATTAAAGTAGTCGCATTGAGATGTGCGGACAGCGATTTGTCAAAGTATGACATGAAAAATAAAATAAATACGGAAGTGTGCCAACATGACGTACACATAGGATGATAGAATAGGTCCTGAAATTTAGTATTATACCACCCAAGTTACCTTAAAAACTTAGGTTTTGGAAATATGGGTGATTAAATTAGTCGCTATGCGATGTGCGGACAACGATTTGTCTAAGTTTGACATGAAATATAAAAATAAATACGGAATTTTGGATACATGACGTACACATAGGGTGATAGAATTGGACCAAAACTTTTGTATTATACCACCCAAGTTACCGTAAAAACTTAGGTTTTGGAAATATGGGTGATTAAATTAGTCGCTATGCGATGTGCGGACAACAATTTGTCTAAGTTTGACATGAAATATAAAAATAAATACGGAATTTTGGATACATGACGTACACATTGGGTGATAAAATAGGATTAGAACTATATTATTATACCACTCAGGTTACCGTCAAAACTTAGGTTTTGGAAATACCGGTGATTAAAATAGTCGCTTTGGATGTGTGGACAGCGATCCACCTAAGTTTGACATAAAATATAAAATAAATACGGCAGTGTGTCAGCATGACGTACACGTAGGATAAAAGAATAGGACCAGAACTTTAGTACTATACCACCCAAGTTACCGTAAAAACTTAGGTTTTGGAAATATGGGTGATTAAATTAGTCGCTATGCGATGTACGGACAACGATTTGTCCAAGTTTGACATGAAATATAAAAATAAATACGGAATTGTGGATACATGACGTACACATAGGGTGATAGAATAGGACCAGAACTTTTGTATTATACCACCCAAGTTACCGTAAAAACTTAGGTTTTGGAAATATGGCTGATTAAAGTAGTCGCATTGAGATGTGCGGACAGCGATTTGTCAAAGTATGACATGAAAAATAAAATAAATACGGAAGTGTGCCAACATGACGTACACATAGGATGATATAATAGGTCCTGAAATTTAGTATTATACCACCCAAGTTACCTTAAAAACTTAGGTTTTGGAAATATGGGTGATTAAATTAGTCGCTATGCGATGTGCGGACAACGATTTGTCTAAGTATGACATGAAATATAATAATAAATACGGAGGTGTGCCAACATTACGTACACGTAGGGTGATAGAATAGGACCAGAACTTCTGTATTATACCACCCAAGTTACCGTAAAAACTTAGGTTTTGGAAATATGGCTGATTAAAGTAGTCGCATTGAGATGTGCGGACAGAGATTTGTCGAAGTTTGACACGAAATATAAAAAAAATACGGAGGTGTGCCAACATGACGTACACATAGGATGATAGAATAGGTCCAGAACTTTAGTACTATACCACCCAAGTTACCTTAAAAACTTAGAATTTGGAAATACGGGTGATTAAAATAGTCGCTTTGGATGTGTGGACAGTGATCCACCTAAGTTTGACATAAAATATAAAATAAATACGGCAGTGTGTCAGCATGACGTACACGTAGGGTGATGAAATAGGACCAGAACTTCTGTATTATACCACCCAAGTTACCGTAAAAACTTAGGTTTTGGAAATATGGGTGATTAAATTAGTCGCTATGCGATGTGCGGACAACGATTTGTCTAAGTATGACATGAAGTATAATAATAAATACGGATGTGTGCCAACATTACGTACACGTAGGGTGATAGAATAGGACCAGAACTTCTGTATTATACCACCCAAGTTACCGTAAAAACTTAGGTTTTGGAAATATGGCTGATTAAAGTAGTCGCATTGAGATGTGCGGACAGCGATTTGTCAAAGTATGACATGAAAAATAAAATAAATACGGAAGTGTGCCAACATGACGTACACATAGGATGATAGAATAGGTCCTGAAATTTAGTATTATACCACCCAAGTTACCTTAAAAACTTAGGTTTTGGAAATATGGGTGATTAAATTAGTCGCTATGCGATGTGCGGACAACGATTTGTCTAAGTTGACATGAAATATAAAAATAAATACGGAATTGTGGATACATGACGTACACATAGGGTGATAGAATAGGACCAGAACTTCTGTATTATACCACCCAAGTTACCGTAAAAACTTAGGTTTTGGAAATATGGCTGATTAAAGTAGTCGCATTGAGATGTGCGGACAAGGATTTGTCGAAGTTTGACACGAAATATAAAAAAAATACGGAGGTGTGCCAACATGACGTACACATAGGATGATAGAATAGGTCCAGAACTTTAGTACTATACCACCCAAGTTACCGTAAAAACTTAGGTTTTGGAAATATGGCTGATTAAACTAGTCGCATTGAGATGTGCGGACAGCGATTTGCCAAAGTATGACATGAAAAATAAAATAAATACGGAAGTGTGCCAACATGACGTACACATAGGATGATAGAATAGGTCCTGAAATTTAGTATTATACCACCCAAGTTACCTTAAAAACTTAGGTTTTGGAAATATGGGTGATTAAATTAGTCGCTATGCGATGTGAGGACAACGATTTGTCTAAGTTTGACATGAAATATAAAAATAAATACGGAATTGTGGATACATGACGTACACATAGGCTGATAGAATAGGACCAGAACCTCTGTATTATACCACCCAAGTTACCGTAAAAACTTAGGTTTTGGAAATATGGCTGATTAATGTAGTCGCATTGAGATGTGCGGACAGAGATTTGTCGAAGTTTGACACGAAATATAAAAATAAATACGGAATTGTGGATACATGACGTACACGTAGGGTGATAGAAGAGGACCAGAACTTCTGTATTATACCACCCAAGTTACCGTAAAAACTTAGGTTTTGGAAATATGGCTGATTAAAGTAGTCGCATTGAGATGTGCGGACAGCGATTTGTCAAAGTGTGACATGAAAAATAAAATAAATACGGAAGTGTGCCAACATGACGTACACATAGGATGATAGAATAGGTCCTGAAATTTAGTATTATACCACCCAAGTTACCTTAAAAACTTAGGTTTTGGAAATATGGGTGAATAAATTAGTCGCTATGCGATGTGCGGACAACGATTTGTCTAAGTTTGACATGAAATATAAAAATAAATACGGAATTGTGGATACATGACGTACACATAGGGTGATAGAATAGGACCAGAACTTCTGTATTATACCACCCAAGTTACCGTAAAAACTTAGGTTTTGGAAATATGGCTGATTAAAGTAGTCGCATTGAGATGTGCGGACAGCGATTTGTCAAAGTATGACATGAAAAATAAAATAAATACGGAAGTGTGCCAACATGACGTACACATAGGATGATAGAATAGGTCCTGAAATTTAGTATTATACCACCCAAGTTACCTTAAAAACTTAGGTTTTGGAAATGTGGGTGATTAAATTAGTCGCTATGCGATGTGCGGACAACGATTTGTCTAAGTTTGACATGAAACATAAAAATAAATTTGGAATTTTGGATACATAACGTACACATTGGGTGATAGAATAGGATTAGAACTTCTGTATTATACCACCCAAGTTACCGTAAAAACTTAGGTTTTGGAAATATGGCTGATTAAAGTAGTCGCATTGAGATGTGCGGACAGCGATTTGTCAAAGTATGACATGAAAAATAAAATAAATACGGAAGTGTGCCAACATGACTTACACATAGGATGATAGAATAGGTCCTGAAATTTAGTATTATACCACCCAAGTTACCTTAAAAACTTAGGTTTTGGAAATATGGCTGATTAAAGTAGTCGCATTGAGATGTGCGGACAGCGATTTGTCAAAGTATGACATGAAAAATAAAATAAATACGGAAGTGTGCCAACATGACGTACACATAGGATGATAGAATAGGTCCTGAAATTTAGTATTATACCACCCAAGTTACCTTAAAAACTTAGGTTTTGGAAATATGGGTGATTAAATTAGTCGCTATGCGATGTGCGGACAACGATTTGTCTAAGTTTGAAATGAAATATAAAAATAAATACGGAATTGTGGATACATGACGTACACATAGGGTGATAGAATAGGACCAGAACTTCTGTATTATACCACCCAAGTTACCGTAAAAACTTAGGTTTTGGAAATATGGCTGATTAAAGTAGTCGCATTGAGATGTGCGGACAGCGATTTGTCAAAGTATGACATGAAAAATAAAATAAATACGGAAGTGTGCCAACATGACTTACACATAGGATGATAGAATAGGTCCTGAAATTTAGTATTATACCACCCAAGTTACCTTAAAAACTTAGGTTTTGGAAATATGGGTGATTAAATTAGTCGCTATGCGATGTGCGGACAACGATTTGTCTAAGTTTGACATGAAATATAAAAATAAATACGGAGGTGTGCCAACATTACGTACACATAGGGTGATAGAATAGGACCAGAACTTCTGTATCATACCACCCAAGTTACCGTAAAAACTTGGGTTTTGGAAATATGGCTGATTAAAGTAGTCGCTTTGCGATGAGCGGACAGCGATTTGTCTAAGTTTGACATGAAATATAAAATAAATACGGAAGTGTTCCAACATGACGTACACATAGTATGATAGAATAGGTCCAGAACTTTAGTACTATACCACCCAAGTTACATTAAAAACTTAGGTTTTGGAAATATGGAATCGCTGTCCGCACATCTCAATGCGAATACTTTAATCAGCCATATTTCCAAAACCTAAGTTTTTACGGAAACTTGGGTGGTATAGTACAGAGGTTCTGATCCTATTCTATCACCCTATGTGTACGTCATGTATCCACAATTCCGTATTTATTTTTATATTTCATGTCAAACTTAGACAAATCGTTGTCCGCACATCGCATAGCGACTAATTTAATCACCCGTATTTCCAAAACCTAAGTTTTTAAGGTAACTTGGGTGGTATAGTACTAAAGTTCAGGACCTATTCTATCATCCTATGTGTACGTCATGTTGGCACACTTCCGTATTTATTTTATTTTTCATGTCATACTTTGACAAATCGCTGTCCGCACATCTCAATGCGACTACTTTAATCAGCCATATTTCCAAAACCTAAGTTTTTACGGTAACTTGGGTGGTATAGTACTAAAGTTCTGGACCTATTCTATCATCCTATGTGTACGTCATGTTAACACACTTCCGTATTTATTTTATTTTTCATGTCATACTTTGACAAATCGCTGTCCGCACATCTCAATGCGACTACTTTAATCAGCCATATTTCCAAAACCTAAGTTTTACGGTAACTTGGGTGGTATAGTACTAAAGTTCTGGACCTATTCTATCATCCTATGTGTACGTCATGTTGGCACACCTCCGTATTTTTTTTATATTTCGTGTCAAACTTCGACAAATCTCTGTCCGCACATCTCAATGCGACTACTTTAATCAGCCATATTTCCAAAACCTAAGTTTTTACGGTAACTTGGGTGGTATAATACAGAAGTTCTGGTCCTATTCTATCACCCTATGTGTACGTCATGTATCCACAATTCCGTATTTATTTTTATATTTCATGTCAAACTTAGACAAATCGTTGTCCGCACATTGCATAGCGACTAATTTAATCACCCATATTTCCAAAACCTAAGTTTTTAAGGTAACTTGGGTGGTATAATACTAAATTTCAGGACCTATTCTATCATCCTATGTGTACGTCATGTTGGCACACTTCCGTATTTATTTTATTTTTCATGTCATACTTTGACAAATCGCTGTCCGCACATCTCAATGCGACTACTTTAATCAGCCATATTTCCAAAACCTAAGTTTTTACGGTAACTTCGGTAACTTGGGTGGTATAGTACTAAAGTTCTGGACCTATTCTATCATCCTATGTGTACGTCATGTTGGCACACCTCCGTATTTTTTTATATTTCGTGTCAAACTTCGACAAATCTCTGTCCGCACATCTCAATGCGACTACTTTAATCAGCCATATTTCCAAAACCTAAGTTTTTACGGTAACTTGGGTGGTATAATACAGAAGTTCTGGTCATATTCTATCACCCTATGTGTACGTCATGTATCCACAATTCCGTATTTATTTTTATATTTCATGTCAAACCTAGACAAATCGTTTTCCGCACATCGCATAGCGACTAATTTAATCACCCATATTTCCAAAACCTAAGTTTTTAAGGTTACTTCGGTGGTATAATACTAAAGTTCTGGTCCTATTCTATCACCCTACGTGTACGTAATGTTGGCACACCTCCGTATTTATTATTATATTTCATGTCATACTTAGACAAATCGTTGTCCGCACATCGCATAGCGACTAATTTAATCACCCATATTTCCAAAACCTAAGTTTTTACGGTAACTTTGGTGGTATAGTACTAAAGTTCTGGACCTATTCTATCATCCTATGTGTACGTCATGTTGGCACACCTCCGTATTTTTTTTATATTTCGTGTCAAACTTCGAAAAATCGTTGTCCGCACATCGCATAGCGACTACTTTAATCAGCCATATTTCCAAAACCTAAGTTTTTACGGTAACTTGGGTGGTATAATACAGAAGTTCTGGTCCTATTCTATCACCCTATGTGTACGTCATGTATCCACAATTCCGTATTTATTTTTATATTTCATGTCAAACTTAGACAAATCGTTGTCCGCACATCGCATAGCGACTAATTTAATCACCCATATTTCCAAAACCTAAGTTTTTAAGGTAACTTGGGTGGTATAATACTAAATTTCAGGACCTATTCTATCATCCTATGTGTACGTCATGTTGGCACACTTCCGTATTTATTTTATTTTTCATGTCATACTTTGACAAATGGCTGTCCGCACATCTCAATGCGACTACTTTAATCAGCCATATTTCCAAAACCTAAGTTTTTACGGTAACTTGGGTGGTATAATACAGAAGTTCTGGTCCTATTTCATCACTCTACGTGTACGTCATGCTGACACACTGCCGTATTTATTTTATATTTTATGTCAAACTTAGGTGGATCACTGTCCACACATCCAAAGCGACTATTTTAATCACCCGTATTTCCAAAACCTAAGTTTTTAAGGTAACTTGGGTGGTATAGTACTAAAGTTCTGGACCTATTCTATCATCCTATGTGTACGTCATGTTTGCACACCTCCGTATTTTTTTTATATTTCGTGTCAAACTTCGACAAATCTCTGTCCGCACATCTCAATGCGACTCCTTTAATCAGCCATATTTCCAAAACCTAAGTTTTTACGGTAACTTGGCTGGTATAATACAGAAGTTCTGGTCCTATTCTATCACCCTACGTGTACGTAATGTTGGCACACCTCCGTATTTATTATTATATTTCATGTCATACTTAGACAAATCATTGTCCGCACATCGCATAGCGACTAATTTAATCACCCATATTTCCAAAACCTAAGTTTTTAAGGTAACTTGGGTGGTATAGTACTAAAGTTCTGGTCCTATTCTTTCATCCTACGTGTACGTCATGCTGACACACTGCCGTATTTATTTTATATTTTATGTCAAACTTAGGTGGATCGCTGTCCACACATCCAAAGCGACTATTTTAATCACCCGTATTTCCAAAACCTAAGTTTTGACGGTTACCTATGTGGTATAATAATATAGTTCTAATCCTATTCTATCACCCAATGTGTACGTCATGTATCCAAAATTCCGTATTTATTTTTATATTTCATGTCAAACTTAGACAAATCGTTGTCCGCACATCGCATAGCGACTAATTTAATCACCCATATTTCCAAAACCTAAGTTTTTACGGTAACTTGGGTGGTATAATACAGAAGTTCTGGTCCTATTCTATCACCCTATGTGTACGTCATGTATCCACAATTCCGTATTTATTTTTATATTTCATGTCAAACTTAGACAAATCGTTGTCCGCACATCGCATAGCGACTAATTTAATCACCCATATTTCCAAAACCTAAGTTTTTAAGGTAACTTGGGTGGTATAATACTAAATTTCAGGACCTATTCTATCACCCTACGTGTACGTAATGTTGGCACACCTCCGTATTTATTATTATATTTCATGTCATACTTAGACAAATCGTTGTCCGCACATCGCATAGCGACTAATTTAATTACCCATATTTCCAAAACCTAAGTTTTTACGGTAACTTGGGTGGTATAGTACTAAAGTTCTGGACCTATTCTATCATCCTATGTGTACGTCATGTTGGCACACCTCCGTATTTTTTTATATTTCGTGTCAAACTTCGACAAATCGTTGTCCGCACATCGCATAGCGACTACTTTAATCAGCCATATTTCCAAAACCTAAGTTTTTAAGGTAACTTGGGTGGTATAATACAGAAGTTCTGGTCCTATTCTATCACCCTATGTGTACGTCATGTATCCACAATTCCGTATTTATTTTTATATTTCATGTCAAACTTAGACAAATCGTTGTCCGCACATCGCAAAGCGACTAATTTAATCACCCATATTTCCAAAACCTAAGTTTTTAAGGTAACTTGGGTGGTATAATACTAAATTTCAGGACCTATTCTATCATCCTATGTGTACGTCATGTTGGCACACTTCCGTATTTATTTTATTTTTCATGTCATACTTTGACAAATCGCTGTCCGCACATCTCAATGCGACTACTTTAATCAGCTATATTTCCAAAACCTAAGTTTTTACGGTAACTTGGGTGGTATAGTACTAAAGTTCTGGACCTATTCTATCATCCTATGTGTACGTCATGTTGGCACACCTCCGTATTTTTTTATATTTCGTGTCAAACTTCGATAAATCTCTGTCCGCACATCTCAATGCGACTACTTTAATCAGCCATATTTCCAAAACCTAAGTTTTTACGGTAACTTGGGTGGTATAATACAGAAGTTCTGGTCATATTCTATCACCCTATGTGTACGTCATGTATCCACAATTCCGTATTTATTTTTATATTTCATGTCAAACTTAGACAAATTGTTGTCCGCACATCGCATAGCGACTAATTTAATCACCCATATTTCCAAAACCTAAGTTTTTAAGGTTACTTGGGTGGTATAATACTAAAGTTCTGGTCCTATTCTATCACCCTACGTGTACGTAATGTTGGCACACCTTCGTATTTATTATTATATTTCATGTCATACTTAGACAAATCGTTGTCCGCACATCGCATAGCGACTAATTTAATCACCCATATTTCCAAAACCTAAGTTTTTAAGGTAACTTGGGTGGTATAATACTAAATTTCAGGACCTATTCTATCATCCTATGTGTACGTCATGTTGGCACACTTCCGTATTTATTTTATTTTTCATGTCATACTTTGACAAATGGCTGTCCGCACATCTCAATGCGACTACTTTAATCAGCCATATTTCCAAAACCTAAGTTTTTACGGTAACTTGGGTGGTATAATACAGAAGTTCTGGTCCTATTTCATCACCCTACGTGTACGTCATGCTGACACACTGCCGTATTTATTTTATATTTTATGTCAAACTTCGACAAATCTCTGTCCGCACATCTCAATGCGACTACTTTAATCAGCCATATTTCCAAAACCTAAGTTTTTACGGTAACTTGGCTGGTATAATACAGAAGTTCTGGTCCTATTCTATCACCCTACGTGTACGTAATGTTGGCACACCTCCGTATTTATTATTATATTTCATGTCATACTTAGACAAATCGTTGTCCGCACATCGCATAGCGAATAATTTAATCACCCATATTTCCAAAACCAAAGTTTTTAAGGTAACTTGGGTGGTATAATACTAAAGTTCTGGTCCTATTCTTTCATCCTACGTGTACGTCATGCTGACACACTGCCGTATTTATTTTATATTTTATGTCAAACTTAGGTGGATCGCTGTCCACACATCCAAAGCGACTATTTTAATCACCCGTATTTCCAAAACCTAAGTTTTTAAGGTAACTTGGGTGGTATAGTACTAAAGTTCTGGACCTATTCTATCATCCTATGTGTACGTAATGTTGGCACACCTCCGTATTTTTTTATATTTCGTGTCAAACTTCGACAAATCTCTGTCCGCACATCTTAATGCGACTACTTTAATCAGCCATATTTCCATAACCTAAGTTTTTACGGTAACTTGGGTGGTATAATACAGAAGTTCTGGTCCTATTCTATCACCCTATATGTACGTAATGTTGGCACACTTACGTATTTATTATTATATTTCATGTCATACTTAGACAAATCGTTGTCCGCACATCGCATAGCGACTAATTTAATCACCCATATTTCCAAAACCTAAGTTTTTAAGGTAACTTGGGTGGTATAGTACTAAAGTTCTGGTCCTATTCTTTCATCCTACGTGTACGTCATGCTGACACACTGCCGTATTTATTTTATATTTTATGTCAAACTTAGGTGGATCGCTGTCCACACATCCAAAGCGACTATTTTAATCACCCGTATTTCCAAAACCTAAGTTTTGACGGTAACCTGAGTGGTATAATAATATAGTTCTAATCCTATTCTATCACCCAATGTGTACGTCATGTATCCAAAATTCCGTATTTATTTTTATATTTCATGTCAAACTTAGACAAATCGTTGTCCGCACATCGCATAGCGACTAATTTAATCACCCATATCTCCAAAACCTAAGTTTTTACGGTAACTTGGGTGGTATAATACAGAAGTTCTGGTCCTATTGTATCACCCTATGTGTACGTCATGTATCCACAATTCCGTATTAATTTTTTATATTTCATGTCACACTTAGACAAATCGTTGTCCGCACATCGCATAGCGACTAATTTAATCACCCATATTTCCAAAACCTAAGTTTTTAAGGTAACTTGGGTGGTATAATACTAAATTTCAGGACCTATTCTATCACCCTACGTGTACGTAATGTTGGCACACCTCCGTATTTATTATTATATTTCATGTCATACTTAGACAAATCGTTGTCCGCACATCGCATAGCGACTAATTTAATCACCCATATTTCCAAAACCTAAGTTTTTACCGTAACTTGGGTGGTATAGTACTAAAGTTCTGGACCTATTCTATCATCCTATGTGTACGTCATGTTGGCACACCTCCGTATTTTTTTTATATTTCGTGTCAAACTTCGACAAATCGTTGTCCGCACATCGCATAGCGACTAATTTAATCACCCATATTTCCAAAACCTAAGTTTTTAAGGTAACTTGGGTGGTATAATACTAAATTTCAGGACCTATTCTATCATCCTATGTGTACGTCATGTTGGCACACTTCCGTATCTATTTTATTTTTCATGTCATACTTTGACAAATCGCTGTCCGCACATCTCAATGCGACTACTTTAATCAGCCATATTTCCAAAACCTAAGTTTTTACGGTAACTTGGGTGGTATAGTACTAAAGTTCTGGATTCTATCATCCTATGTGTACGTCATGTTGGCACACCTCCGTATTTTTTTTATATTTCGTGTCAAACTTCGACAAATCTCTGTCCGCACATCTCAATGCGACTACTTTAATCAGCCATATTTCCAAAACCTAAGTTTTTTCGGTAACTTGGGTGGTATAATACAGAAGTTCTGGTCATATTCTATCACCCTATGTGTACGTCATGTATCCACAATTCCGTATTTATTTTTATATTTCATGTCAAACTTAGACAAATCGTTGTCCGCACATCGCATAGCGACTAATTTAATCACCCATATTTCCAAAAACTAAGTTTTTAAGGTTACTTGGGTGGTATAATACTAAAGTTCTGGTCCTATTCTATCACCCTACGTGTACGTAATGTTGGCACACCTCAGTATTTATTATTTTATTTCATGTCATACTTAGACAAATCGTTGTCCGCACATCGCATAGCGACTAATTTAATCACCCATATTTCCAAAACCTAAGTTTATACGGTAACTTTGGTGGTATAGTACTAAAGTTCTGGACCTATTCTATCATCCTATGTGTACGTCATGTTGGCACACCTCCGTATTTTTTTTATATTTCGTGTCAAACTTCGACAAATCGTTGTCCGCACATCGCATAGCGACTACTTTAATCAGCCATATTTCCAAAACCTAAGTTTTTACGGTAACTTGGGTGGTATAATACAGAAGTTCTGGTCCTATTCTATCACCCTATGTGTACGTCATGTATCCACAATTCCGTATTTATTTTTATATTTCATGTCAAACTTAGACAAATCGTTGTCCGCACATCGCATAGCGACTAATTTAATCACCCATATTTCCAAAACCTAAGTTTTTAAGGTAACTTGGGTGGTATAATACTAAATTTCAGGACCTATTCTATCATCCTATGTGTACGTTAGTTGGCACACTTCCGTATTTATTTTATTTTTCATGTCATACTTTGACAAATCGCTGTCCGCACATCTCAATGCGACTACTTTAATCAGCCATATTTCCAAAACCTAAGTTTTTACGGTAACTTGGGTGGTAT
This sequence comes from Flexamia atlantica, assembly GCA_035578135.1. Classification (NCBI taxonomy): domain Eukaryota; kingdom Metazoa; phylum Arthropoda; class Insecta; order Hemiptera; family Cicadellidae; genus Flexamia; species Flexamia atlantica. Next base: position 1,022,951 of record JAQJVK010000055.1, on the reverse strand, counting down.
AATACAGAAGTTCTGGTCCTATTCTATCACCCTACGTGTACGTCATGTATCCACAATTCCGTATTTATTTTTATATTTCGTGTCAAACTTCGACAAATCTCTGTCCGCACATCTCAATGCGACTACTTTAATCAGCCATATTTCCAAAACCTATGTTTTTACGGTAACTTGGGTGGTATAATACAGAAGTTCTGGTCCTATTCTATCACCCTATGTGTACGTCATGTATCCACAATTCCGTATTTATTTCCATATTTCATGTCAAACTTAGACAAATCGTTGTCCGCACATCGCATAGCGACTAATTTAATCACCCATATTTCCAAAACTTAAGTTTTTAAGGTAACTTGGGTGGTATAATACTAAATTTCAGTACCTATTATATCATCCTATGTGTACGTCATGTTGGCACACTTCCGTATCTATTTTATTTTTCATGTCATACTTTGACAAATCGCTGTCCGCACATCTCAATGCGACTACTTTAATCAGCCATATTTCCAAAACCTAAGTTTTTACGGTAACTTGGGTGGTATAGTACTAAAGTTCTGGACCTATTCTATCATCCTATGTGTACGTCATGTTGGCACACCTCCGTATTTTTTTTATATTTCGTGTCAAACTTCGACAAATCTCTGTCCGCACATCTCAATGCGACTACTTTAATCAGCCATATTTCCAAAACCTAAGTTTTTACGGTAACTTGGGTGGTATAATACAGAAGTTCTGGTCCTATTTTATCACGCTACGTGTACGTAATGTTGGCACACCTCCGTATTTATTATTATATTTCATGTCATACTTAGACAAATCGTTGTCCGCACATCGCATAGCGACTAATTTAATCACCCATATTTCCAAAATCTAAGTCTTTAAGGTAACTTGGGTGGTATAGTACTAAAGTTCTGGTCCTATTCTTTCATCCTACGTGTACGTAATGTTGGCACACCTCCGTATTTATTTTTATATTTCATGTCAAACTCAGACAAATCGTTGTCCGCACATCGCATAGCGACTAATTTAATCACCCATATTTCCAAAACCTAAGTTTTTACGGTAACTTGGGTGGTATAATACAGAAGTTCTGGTCCTATTCTATCACCCTATGTGTACGTCATGTATTCACAATTCCGTATTTTTTTTTATATTTCATGTCAATCTTAGACAAATCGTTGTCCGCACATCGCATAGCGACTAATTTAATCACCCATATTTCCAAAACCTAAGTTTTTAAGATAACTTGGGTGGTATAATACTAAATTTCAGGACCTATTCTATCATCCTATGTGTACGTCATGTTGGCAAACTTCAGTATTTATTTTATTTTTCATGTCATACTTTGACAAATCGCTGTCCGCACATCTCAATGCGACTACTTTAATCAGCCATATTTCCAAAACCTAAGTTTTTACGGTAACTTGGGTGGTATAATACAGAAGTTCTGGTCCTATTCTATCACCCCATGTGTACGTCATGTTGGCACACCTCCGTATTTATTATTATATTTCATGTCATACTTAGACAAATCGTTGTCCGCACATCGCATAGCGACTAATTTAATCACCCATATTTCCAAAACCTAAGTTTTTAAGGTAACTTGGGTGGTAAAGTACTAAAGTTCTGGTCCTATTCATTCATCCTACGTGTACGTAATGTTGGCACACCTCCGTATTTATTTTTATATTTCATGTCAAACTTAGACAAATCGTAGTCCGCACATCGCATAGCGACTAATTTAATCACCCATATTTCCAAAACCTAAGTTTTGAAAGTAACTTGGGTGGTATAATACTAAATTTCAGGACCTATTCTATCATCCTATGTGTACGACATGTTGGCACACTTCCGTATTTATTTTATTTTTCATGTCATACTTTGACAAATCGCTGTCCGCACATCTCAATGCGACTACTTTAATCAACCATATTTCCAAAACCTAAGTTTTTACGGTAACTTGGGTGGTATAATACAGAAGTTCTGGTCCTATTCTATCACCCTACGTGTACGTCATGTATCCACAATTCCGTATTTATTTTTATATATCATGTCAAACTTAGACAAATCGTTGTCCGCACATCGCATAGCGACTAATTTAATCACCCATATTTCCAAAACCTAAGTTTTTAAGGTAACTTGGGTGGTATAATACTAAATTTCAGGACCTATTCTATCATCCTATGTGTACGTCATGTTGGCACACTTCCGTATTTATTTTATTTTTCATGTCATACTTTGACAAATCGCTGTCCGCACATCTCAATGCGACTAATTTAATCAGCCATATTTCCAAAACCTAAGTTTTTACGGTAACTTAGGTGGTATAGTACTAAAGTTCTGGACCTATTCTATCATCCTATGTGTACGTAATGTTGCACACCTCCGTATTTATTATTATATTTCATGTCATACTTAGACAAATCGTTGTCCGCACATCGCATAGCGACTAATTTAATCACCCATCTTTCCAAAACCTAAGTTTTTACGGTAACTTGGGTGGTATAATACAGAAGTTCTGGTCCTATTCTATCACCCTATGTGTACGTCATGTTGGCACACCTCCGTATTTATTATTATATTTCATGTCATACTTAGACAAATCGTTGTCCGCACATCGCATAGCGACTAATTTAATCACCCATATTTCCAAAACCTAAGTTTTTAAGGTAACTTGGGTGGTATAATACAGAGGTTCTGGTCCTATTCTATCACCCTACGTGTACGTCATGTATCCACAATTCCGTATTTATTTTTATATATCATGTCAAACTTAGACAAATCGTAGTCCGCACATCGCATAGCGACTAATTTAATCACCCATATTTCCAAAACCTAAGTTTTGAAAGTAACTTGGGTGGTATAATACTAAATTTCAGGACCTATTCTATCATCCTATGTGTACGACATGTTGGCACACTTCCGTATTTATTTTATTTTTCATGTCATACTTTGACAAATCGCTGTCCGCACATCTCAATGCGACTACTTTAATCAGCCATATTTCCAAAACCTAAGTTTTTACGGTAACTTGGGTGGTATAATACAGAAGTTCTGGTCCTATTCTATCACCCTACGTGTACGTCATGTATCCACAATTCCGTATTTATTTTTATATATCATGTCAAACTTAGACAAATCGTTGTCCGCACATCGCATAGCGACTAATTTAATCACCCATATTTCCAAAACCTAAGTTTTTAAGGTAACTTGGGTGGTATAATACTAAATTTCAGGACCTATTCTATCATCCTATGTGTACGTCATGTTGGCACACTTCCGTATTTATTTTATTTTTCATGTCATACTTTGACAAATCGCTGTCCGCACATCTCAATGCGACTACTTTAATCAGCCATATTTCCAAAACCTAAGTTTTTACGGTAACTTGGGTGGTATAGTACTAAAGTTCTGGACCTATTCTATCATCCTATGTGTACGTAATGTTGGCACACCTCCGTATTTATTATTATATTTCATGTCATACTTAGACAAATCGTTGTCCGCACATCGCATAGCGACTAATTTAATCACCCATATTTCCAAAACCTAAGTTTTTACGGTAACTTGGGTGGTATAATACAGAAGTTCTGGTCCTATTCTATCACCCTATGTGTACGTCATGTTGGCACACCTCCGTATTTATTATTATATTTCATGTCATACTTAGACAAATCGTTGTCCGCACATCGCATAGCGACTAATTTAATCACCCATATTTCCAAAACCTAAGTTTTTAAGGTAACTTGGGTGGTAAAATACAGAAGTTCTGGTCCTATTCTATCACCCTACGTGTACGTCATGTATCCACAATTCCGTATTTATTTTTATATATCATGTCAAACTTAGACAAATCGTTGTCCGCACATCGCATAGCGACTAATTTAATCACCCATATTTCCAAAACCTAAGTTTTTAAGGTAACTTGGGTGGTATAATACTAAATTTCAGGACCTATTCTATCATCCTATGTGTACGTCATGTTGGCACACTTCCGTATTTATTTTATTTTTCATGTCATACTTTGACAAATCGCTGTCCGCACATCTCAATGCGACTACTTTAATCAGCCATATTTCCAAAACCTAAGTTTTTACGGTAACTTGGGTGGTATAATACAGAAGTTCTGGTCCTATTCTAACACCCTACGTGTACGTCATGTATCCACAATTCCGTATTTATTTTTATATTTCATGTCAAACTTAGACAAATCGTTGTCCGCACATCGCATAGCGACTAATTTAATCACCCATATTTCCAAAACCTAAGTTTTTAAGGTAACTTGAGTGGTATAATACAGAAGTTCTGGTCCTATTCTATCACCCTATGTGTACGTCATGTATCCACAATTCCGTATTTATTTTTATATTTCGTGTCAAACTTCGACAAATCGTTGTCCGCACATCTCAATGCGACTACTTTAATCACCCATATTTCCAAAACCTAAGTTTTTACGGTAACTTGGGTGGTATAATACTAAATTTCAGGACCTATTCTATCATCCTATGTGTACGTCATGTTGGCACACTTCCGTATTTATTTTATTTTTCATGTCATACTTTGACAAATCGCTGTCCGCACATCTCAATGCGACTACTTTAATCAGCCATATTACCAAAACCTAAGTTTTTACAATAACTTGGGTGGTATAATACAGAAGTTCTGGTCCTATTCTATCACCCTATGTGTACGTCATGTATCCACAATTCCGTATTTATTTTTATTTTTCATGTCATACTTTGACAAATCGCTGTCCGCACATCTCAATGCGACTACTTTAATCACCCATATTTCCAAAACCTAAGTTTTTACGGTAACTTGGGTGGTATAATACTAAATTTCAGGACCTATTCTATCATCCTATGTGTACGTCATGTTGGCACACTTCCGTATTTATTTTATTTTTCATGTCATACTTTGTCATGTCATACATTCTGTATTTATTTTTATATTTCGTGTCAAACTTCGACAAATCTCTGTCCGCACATCTCAATGCGACTACTTTAATCAACCATATTTCCAAAACCTAAGTTTTTACGGTAACTTGGGTGGTATAATACAGAAGTTCTGGTCCTATTCTATCACCCTACGTGTACGTAATGTTGGCACACCTCCGTATTTTTTTTAAATTTCGTGTCAAACTTCGACAAATCTCTGTCCGCACATCTCAATGCGACTACTTTAATCAGCCATATTTCCAAAACCTAAGTTTTTACGGTAACTTGGGTGGTATAATACAGAAGTTCTGGTCCTATTCTATCACCCTATATGTACGTAATGTTGGCACACTTCCGTATTTATTATTATATTTCATGTCATACTTAGACAAATCGTTGTCCGCACATCGCATAGCGACTAATTTAATCACCCATATTTCCAAAACCTAAGTTTTTAAGGTAACTTGGGTGGTATAGTACTAAAGTTCTGGTCCTATTCTTTCATCCTACGTGTACGTCATGCTGACACACTGCCGTATTTATTTTATATTTCATGTCAAACTTAGGTGGATCGCTGTCCACACATCCAAAGCGACTATTTTAATCACCCGTATTTCCAAAACCTAAGTTTTGACGGTAACCTGAGTGGTATAATAATATAGTTCTAATCCTATTCTATCACCCAATGTGTACGTCATGTATCCAAAATTTCGTATTTATTTTTATATTTCATGTCAAACTTCGACAAATCTCTGTCCGCACATCTCAATGCGACTACTTTAATCAGCCATATTTCCAAAACCTAAGTTTTTTCGGTAACTTGGGTGGTATAATACAGAAGTTCTGGTCATATTCTATCACCCTATGTGTACGTCATGTATCCACAATTCCGTATTTATTTTTATATTTCATGTCAAACTTAGACAAATCGTTGTCCGCACATCGCATAGCGACTAATTTAATCACCCATATTTCCAAAACCTAAGTTTTTAAGGTTACTTGGGTGGTATAATACTAAAGTTCTGGTCCTATTCTATCACCCTACGTGTACGTAATGTTGGCACACCTCCATATTTATTATTATATTTCATGTCATACTTAGACAAATCGTTGTCCGCACATCGCATAGCGACTAATTTAATCACCCATATTTCCAAAACCTAAGTTTTTACGTTAACTTTGGTGGTATAGTACTAAAGTTCTGGACCTATTCTATCATCCTATGTGTACGTCATGTTGGCACACCTCCGTATTTTTTTTATATTTCGTGTCAAACTTCGACAAATCGTTGTCCGCACATCGCATAGCGACTACTTTAATCAGCCATATTTCCAAAACCTAAGTTTTTACGGTAACTTGGGTGGTATAATACAGAAGTTCTGGTCCTATTCTATCACCCTATGTGTACGTCATGTATCCACAATTCCGTATTTATTTTTATATTTCATGTCAAACTTAGACAAATCGTTGTCCGCACATCGCATAGCGACTAATTTAATCACCCATATTTCCAAAACCTAAGTTTTTAAGGTAACTTGGGTGGTATAATACTAAATTTCAGGACCTATTCTATCATCCTTTGTGTACGTCAGTTGGCACACTTCCGTATTTATTTTATTTTTCATGTCATACTTTGACAAATCGCTGTCCGCACATCTCAATGCGACTACTTTAATCAGCCATATTTCCAAAACCTAAGTTTTTACGGTAACTTGGGTGGTATAATACAGAAGTTCTGGTCCTATTCTATCACCCTACGTGTACGTCATGTATCCACAATTCCGTATTTATTTTATTTGTATATTTCGTGTCAAACTTCGACAAATCTCTGTCCGCACATCTCAATGCGACTACTTTAATCAGCCATATTTCCAAAACCTAAGTTTTTACGGTAACTTGGGTGGTATAATACAGAAGTTCTGGTCCTATTCTATCACTCTACGTGTACGTAATGTTGCCACACCTCCGTATTTTTTTTATATTTCGTGTCAAACTTCGACAAATCTCTGTCCGCACATCTCAATTCGACTACTTTAATCAGCCATATTTCCAAAACCTAAGTTTTTACGGTAACTTGGGTGGTATAATACAGAAGTTCTGGTCCTATTCTATCACCCTATGTGTACGTCATGTATCCACAATTCCGTATTTATTTTCATATTTCATGTCAAACTTAGACAAATCGTTGTCCGCACATCGCATAGCGACTAATTTAATCACCCATATTTCCAAAACTTAAGTTTTTAAGGTAACTTGGGTGGTATAATACTAAATTTCAGTACCTATTATATCATCCTATGTGTACGTCATGTTGGCACACTTCCGTATTTATTTTATTTTTCATGTCATACTTTGTCATGTCATACATTCTGTATTTATTTTTATATTTCGTGTCAAACTTCGACAAATCTCTGTCCGCACATCTCAATGCGACTACTTTAATCAGCCATATTTCCAAAACCTAAGTTTTTACGGTAACTTGGGTGGTATAATACAGAAGTTCTGGTCCTATTCTAACACCCTACGTGTACGTCATGTATCCACAATTCCGTATTTATTTTTATATTTCATGTCAAACTTAGACAAATCGTTGTCCGCACATCGCATAGCGACTAATTTAATCACCCATATTTCCAAAACCCTGGTTTTTAAGGTAACTTGGGTGGTATAATACAGAAGTTCTGGTCCTATTCTATCACCCTATGTGTACGTCATGTATCCACAATTCCGTATTTATTTTTATATTTCGTGTCAAACTTCGACAAATCGTTGTCCGCACATCTCAATGCGACTACTTTAATCACCCATATTTCCAAAACCTAAGTTTTTACGGTAACTTGGGTGGTATAATACTAAATTTCAGGACCTATTCTATCATCCTATGTGTACGTCATGTTGGCACACTTCCGTATTTATTTTATTTTTCATGTCATACTTTGACAAATCGCTGTCCGCACATCTCAATGCGACTACTTTAATCAGCCATATTACCAAAACCTAAGTTTTTACAATAACTTGGGTGGTATAATACAGAAGTTCTGGTCCTATTCTATCACCCTATGTGTACGTCATGTATCCACAATTCCGTATTTATTTTTATTTTTCATGTCATACTTTGACAAATCGCTGTCCGCACATCTCAATGCGACTACTTTAATCACCCATATTTCCAAAACCTAAGTTTTTACGGTAACTTGGGTGGTATAATACTAAATTTCAGGACCTATTCTATCATCCTATGTGTACGTCATGTTGGCACACTTCCGTATTTATTTTATTTTTCATGTCATACTTTGTCATGTCATACATTCTGTATTTATTTTTATATTTCGTGTCAAACTTCGACAAATCTCTGTCCGCACATCTCAATGCGACTACTTTAATCAACCATATTTCCAAAACCTAAGTTTTTACGGTAACTTGGGTGGTATAATACAGAAGTTCTGGTCCTATTCTATCACCCTACGTGTACGTAATGTTGGCACACCTCCGTATTTTTTTTAAATTTCGTGTCAAACTTCGACAAATCTCTGTCCGCACATCTCAATGCGACTACTTTAATCAGCCATATTTCCAAAACCTAAGTTTTTACGGTAACTTGGGTGGTATAATACAGAAGTTCTGGTCCTATTCTATCACCCTATATGTACGTAATGTTGGCACACTTCCGTATTTATTATTATATTTCATGTCATACTTAGACAAATCGTTGTCCGCACATCGCATAGCGACTAATTTAATCACCCATATTTCCAAAACCTAAGTTTTTAAGGTAACTTGGGTGGTATAGTACTAAAGTTCTGGTCCTATTCTTTCATCCTACGTGTACGTCATGCTGACACACTGCCGTATTTATTTTATATTTTATGTCAAACTTAGGTGGATCGCTGTCCACACATCCAAAGCGACTATTTTAATCACCCGTATTTCCAAAACCTAAGTTTTGAAGGTAACCTGAGTGGTATAATAATATAGTTCTAATCCTATTCTATCACCCAATGTGTACGTCATGTATCCAAAATTCCGTATTTATTTTTATATTTCATGTCAAACTTCGACAAATCTCTGTCCGCACATCTCAATGCGACTATTTTAATCAGCCATATTTCCAAAACCTAAGTTTTTTCGGTAACTTGGGTGGTATAATACAGAAGTTCTGGTCCTATTCTATCACCCTACGTGTACGTAATGTTGGCACACCTCCGTATTTTTTTTAAATTTCGTGTCAAACTTCGACAAATCTCTGTCCGCACATCTCAATGCGACTACTTTAATCAACCATATTTCCAAAACCTAAGTTTTTACGGTAACTTGGGTGGTATAATACTAAATTTCAGGACCTATTCTATCATCCTATGTGTACGACATGTTGGCACACTTCCGTATTTATTTTATTTTTCATGTCATACTTTGACAAATCGCTGTCCGCACATCTCAATGCGACTACTTTAATCAGCCATATTTCCAAAACCTAAGTTTTTACGGTAACTTGGGTGGTATAATACAGAAGTTCTGGTCCTATTCTATCACCCTACGTGTACGTCATGTATCCACAATTCCGTATTTATTTTTATATATCATGTCAAACTTAGACAAATCGTTGTCCGCACATCGCATAGCGACTAATTTAATCACCCATATTTCCAAAACCTAAGTTTTTAAGGTAACTTGGGTGGTATAATACTAAATTTCAGGACCTATTCTATCATCCTATGTGTACGTCATGTTGGCACACTTCCGTATTTATTTTATTTTTCATGTCATACTTTGACAAATCGCTGTCCGCACATCTCAATGCGACTACTTTAATCAGCCATATTTCCAAAACCTAAGTTTTTACGGTAACTTGGGTGGTATAGTACTAAAGTTCTGGACCTATTCTATCATCCTATGTGTACGTAATGTTGGCACACCTCCGTATTTATTATTATATTTCATGTCATACTTAGACAAATCGTTGTCCGCACATCGCATAGCGACTAATTTAATCACCCATATTTCCAAAACCTAAGTTTTTACGGTAACTTGGGTGGTATAATACAGAAGTTCTGGTCCTATTCTATCACCCTATGTGTACGTCATGTTGGCACACCTCCGTATTTATTATTATATTTCATGTCATACTTAGACAAATCGTTGTCCGCACATCGCATAGCGACTAATTTAATCACCCATATTTCCAAAACCTAAGTTTTTAAGGTAACTTGGGTGGTAAAATACAGAAGTTCTGGTCCTATTCTATCACCCTACGTGTACGTCATGTATCCACAATTCCGTATTTATTTTTATATATCATGTCAAACTTAGACAAATCGTTGTCCGCACATCGCATAGCGACTAATTTAATCACCCATATTTCCAAAACCTAAGTTTTTAAGGTAACTTGGGTGGTATAATACTAAATTTCAGGACCTATTCTATCATCCTATGTGTACGTCATGTTGGCACACTTCCGTATTTATTTTATTTTTCATGTCGTACTTTGACAAATCGCTGTCCGCACATCTCAATGCGACTACTTTAATCAGCCATATTTCCAAAACCTAAGTTTTTACGGTAACTTGGGTGGTATAATACAGAAGTTCTGGTCCTATTCTAACACCCTACGTGTACGTCATGTATCCACAATTCCGTATTTATTTTTATATTTCATGTCAAACTTAGACAAATCGTTGTCCGCACATCGCATAGCGACTAATTTAATCACCCATATTTCCAAAACCTAAGTTTTTAAGGTAACTTGAGTGGTATAATACAGAAGTTCTGGTCCTATTCTATCACCCTATGTGTACGTCATGTATCCACAATTCCGTATTTATTTTTATATTTCGTGTCAAACTTCGACAAATCGTTGTCCGCACATCTCAATGCGACTACTTTAATCACCCATATTTCCAAAACCTAAGTTTTTACGGTAACTTGGGTGGTATAATACTAAATTTCAGGACCTATTCTATCATCCTATGTGTACGTCATGTTGGCACACTTCCGTATTTATTTTATTTTTCATGTCATACTTTGACAAATCGCTGTCCGCACATCTCAATGCGACTACTTTAATCAGCCATATTACCAAAACCTAAGTTTTTACAATAACTTGGGTGGTATAATACAGAAGTTCTGGTCCTATTCTATCACCCTATGTGTACGTCATGTATCCACAATTCCGTATTTATTTTTATTTTTCATGTCATACTTTGACAAATCGCTGTCCGCACATCTCAATGCGACTACTTTAATCACCCATATTTCCAAAACCTAAGTTTTTACGGTACCTTGGGTGGTATAATACTAAATTTCAGGACCTATTCTATCATCCTATGTGTACGTCATGTTGGCACACTTCCGTATTTATTTTATTTTTCATGTCATACTTTGTCATGTCATACATTCTGTATTTATTTTTATATTTCGTGTCAAACTTCGACAAATCTCTGTCCGCACATCTCAATGCGACTACTTTAATCAACCATATTTCCAAAACCTAAGTTTTTACGGTAACTTGGGTGGTATAATACAGAAGTTCTGGTCCTATTCTATCACCCTACGTGTACGTAATGTTGGCACACCTCCGTATTTTTTTTAAATTTCGTGTCAAACTTCGACAAATCTCTGTCCGCACATCTCAATGCGACTACTTTAATCAGCCATATTTCCAAAACCTAAGTTTTTACGGTAACTTGGGTGGTATAATACAGAAGTTCTGGTCCTATTCTATCACCCTATATGTACGTAATGTTGGCACACTTCCGTATTTATTATTATATTTCATGTCATACTTAGACAAATCGTTGTCCGCACATCGCATAGCGACTAATTTAATCACCCATATTTCCAAAACCTAAGTTTTTAAGGTAACTTGGGTGGTATAGTACTAAAGTTCTGGTCCTATTCTTTCATCCTACGTGTACGTCATGCTGACACACTGCCGTATTTATTTTATATTTTATGTCAAACTTAGGTGGATCGCTGTCCACACATCCAAAGCGACTATTTTAATCACCCGTATTTCCAAAACCTAAGTTTTGAAGGTAACCTGAGTGGTATAATAATATAGTTCTAATCCTATTCTATCACCCAATGTGTACGTCATGTATCCAAAATTCCGTATTTATTTTTATATTTCATGTCAAACTTCGACAAATCTCTGTCCGCACATCTCAATGCGACTACTTTAATCAGCCATATTTCCAAAACCTAAGTTTTTTCGGTAACTTGGGTGGTATAATACAGAAGTTCTGGTCATATTCTATCACCCTATGTGTACGTCATGTATCCTCCATTCCGTATTTATTTTTATATTTCATGTCAAACTTAGACAAATCGTTGTCCGCACATCGCATAGCGACTAATTTAATCACCCATATTTCCAACACCTAAGTTTTTAAGGTTACTTGGGTGGTATAATACTAAAGTTCTGGTCCTATTCTATCACCCTACGTGTACGTAATGTTGGCACACCTCCGTATTTTTTTTAAATTTCGTGTCAAACTTCGACAAATCTCTGTCCGCACATCTCAATGCGACTACTTTAATCAACCATATTTCCAAAACCTAAGTTTTTACGGTAACTTGGGTGGTATAATACAGAAGTTCTGGTCCTATTCTATCACCCTACGTGTACGTAATGTTGGCACACCTCCGTATTTTTTTTAAATTTCGTGTCAAACTTCGACAAATCTCTGTCCGCACATCTCAATGCGACTACTTTAATCAGCCATATTTCCAAAACCTAAGTTTTTACGGTAACTTGGGTGGTATAATACAGAAGTTCTGGTCCTATTCTATCACCCTATGTGTACGTCATGTTGGCACACCTCCGTATTTATTATTATATTTCATGTCATAATTAGACAAATCGTTGTCCGCACATCGCATAGCGACTAATTTAATCACCCATATTTCCAAAACCTAAGTTTTTAAGGTAACTTGGGTGGTATAATACAGAGGTTCTGGTCCTATTCTATCACCCTACGTGTACGTCATGTATCCACAATTCCGTATTTATTTTTATATATCATGTCAAACTTAGACAAATCGTAGTCCGCACATCGCATAGCGACTAATTTAATCACCCATATTTCCAAAACCTAAGTTTTGAAAGTAACTTGGGTGGTATAATACTAAATTTCAGGACCTATTCTATCATCCTATGTGTACGACATGTTGGCACACTTCCGTATTTATTTTATTTTTCATGTCATACTTTGACAAATCGCTGTCCGCACATCTCAATGCGACTACTTTAATCAGCCATATTTCCAAAACCTAAGTTTTTACGGTAACTTGGGTGGTATAATACAGAAGTTCTGGTCCTATTCTATCACCCTACGTGTACGTCATGTATCCACAATTCCGTATTTATTTTTATATATCATGTCAAACTTAGACAAATCGTTGTCCGCACATCGCATAGCGACTAATTTAATCACCCATATTTCCAAAACCTAAGTTTTTAAGGTAACTTGGGTGGTATAATACTAAATTTCAGGACCTATTCTATCATCCTATGTGTACGTCATGTTGGCACACTTCCGTATTTATTTTATTTTTCATGTCATACTTTGACAAATCGCTGTCCGCACATCTCAATGCGACTACTTTAATCAGCCATATTTCCAAAACCTAAGTTTTTACGGTAACTTGGGTGGTATAGTACTAAAGTTCTGGACCTATTCTATCATCCTATGTGTACGTAATGTTGGCACACCTCCGTATTTATTATTATATTTCATGTCATACTTAGACAAATCGTTGTCCGCACATCGCATAGCGACTAATTTAATCACCCATATTTCCAAAACCTAAGTTTTTACGGTAACTTGGGTGGTATAATACAGAAGTTCTGGTCCTATTCTATCACCCTATGTGTACGTCATGTTGGCACACCTCCGTATTTATTATTATATTTCATGTCATACTTAGACAAATCGTTGTCCGCACATCGCATAGCGACTAATTTAATCACCCATATTTCCAAAACCTAAGTTTTTAAGGTAACTTGGGTGGTAAAATACAGAAGTTCTGGTCCTATTCTATCACCCTACGTGTACGTCATGTATCCACAATTCCGTATTTATTTTTATATATCATGTCAAACTTAGACAAATCGTTGTCCGCACATCGCATAGCGACTAATTTAATCACCCATATTTCCAAAACCTAAGTTTTTAAGGTAACTTGGGTGGTATAATACTAAATTTCAGGACCTATTCTATCATCCTATGTGTACGTCATGTTGGCACAAATCCGTATTTATTTTATTTTTCATGTCGTACTTTGACAAATCGCTGTCCGCACATCTCAATGCGACTACTTTAATCAGCCATATTTCCAAAACCTAAGTTTTTACGGTAACTTGGGTGGTATAATACAGAAGTTCTGGTCCTATTCTAACACCCTACGTGTACGTCATGTATCCACAATTCCGTATTTATTTTTATATTTCATGTCAAACTTAGACAAATCGTTGTCCGCACATCGCATAGCGACTAATTTAATCACCCATATTTCCAAAACCTAAGTTTTTAAGGTAACTTGAGTGGTATAATACAGAAGTTCTGGTCCTATTCTATCACCCTATGTGTACGTCATGTATCCACAATTCCGTATTTATTTTTATATTTCGTGTCAAACTTCGACAAATCGTTGTCCGCACATCTCAATGCGACTACTTTAATCACCCATATTTCCAAAACCTAAGTTTTTACGGTAACTTGGGTGGTATAATACTAAATTTCAGGACCTATTCTATCATCCTATGTGTACGTCATGTTGGCACACTTCCGTATTTATTTTATTTTTCATGTCATACTTTGACAAATCGCTGTCCGCACATCTCAATGCGACTACTTTAATCAGCCATATTACCAAAACCTAAGTTTTTACAATAACTTGGGTGGTATAATACAGAAGTTCTGGTCCTATTCTATCACCCTATGTGTACGTCATGTATCCACAATTCCGTATTTATTTTTATTTTTCATGTCATACTTTGACAAATCGCTGTCCGCACATCTCAATGCGACTACTTTAATCACCCATATTTCCAAAACCTAAGTTTTTACGGTAACTTGGGTGGTATAATACTAAATTTCAGGACCTATTCTATCATCCTATGTGTACGTCATGTTGGCACACTTCCGTATTTATTTTATTTTTCATGTCATACTTTGTCATGTCATACATTCTGTATTTATTTTTATATTTCGTGTCAAACTTCGACAAATCTCTGTCCGCACATCTCAATGCGACTACTTTAATCAACCATATTTCCAAAACCTAAGTTTTTACGGTAACTTGGGTGGTATAATACAGAAGTTCTGGTCCTATTCTATCACCCTACGTGTACGTAATGTTGGCACACCTCCGTATTTTTTTTAAATTTCGTGTCAAACTTCGACAAATCTCTGTCCGCACATCTCAATGCGACTACTTTAATCAGCCATATTTCCAAAACCTAAGTTTTTACGGTAACTTGGGTGGTATAATACAGAAGTTCTGGTCCTATTCTATCACCCTATATGTACGTAATGTTGGCACACTTCCGTATTTATTATTATATTTCATGTCATACTTAGACAAATCGTTGTCCGCACATCGCATAGCGACTAATTTAATCACCCATATTTCCAAAACCTAAGTTTTTAAGGTAACTTGGGTGGTATAGTACTAAAGTTCTGGTCCTATTCTTTCATCCTACGTGTACGTCATGCTGACACACTGCCGTATTTATTTTATATTTCATGTCAAACTTAGGTGGATCGCTGTCCACACATCCAAAGCGACTATTTTAATCACCCGTATTTCCAAAACCTAAGTTTTGACGGTAACCTGAGTGGTATAATAATATAGTTCTAATCCTATTCTATCACCCAATGTGTACGTCATGTATCCAAAATTCCGTATTTATTTTTATATTTCATGTCAAACTTCGACAAATCTCTGTCCGCACATCTCAATGCGACTACTTTAATCAGCCATATTTCCAAAACCTAAGTTTTTTCGGTAACTTGGGTGGTATAATACAGAAGTTCTGGTCATATTCCATCACCCTATGTGTACGTCATGTATCCACAATTCCGTATTTATTTTTATATTTCATGTCAAACTTAGACAAATCGTTGTCCGCACATCGCATAGCGACTAATTTAATCACCCATATTTCCAAAACCTAAGTTTTTAAGGTTACTTGGGTGGTATAATACTAAAGTTCTGGTCCTATTCTATCACCCTACGTGTACGTAATGTTGGCACACCTCCATATTTATTATTATATTTCATGTCATACTTAGACAAATCGTTGTCCGCACATCGCATAGCGACTAATTTAATCACCCATATTTCCAAAACCTAAGTTTTTACGTTAACTTTGGTGGTATAGTACTAAAGTTCTGGACCTATTCTATCATCCTATGTGTACGTCATGTTGGCACACCTCCGTATTTTTTTTATATTTCGTGTCAAACTTCGACAAATCTCTGTCCGCACATCTCAATTCGACTACTTTAATCAGCCATATTTCCAAAACCTAAGTTTTTACGGTAACTTGGGTGGTATAATACAGAAGTTCTGGTCCTATTCTATCACCCTATGTGTACGTCATGTATCCACAATTCCGTATTTATTTTCATATTTCATGTCAAACTTAGACAAATCGTTGTCCGCACATCGCATAGCGACTAATTTAATCACCCATATTTCCAAAACTTAAGTTTTTAAGGTAACTTGGGTGGTATAATACTAAATTTCAGTACCTATTATATCATCCTATGTGTACGTCATGTTGGCACACTTCCGTATTTATTTTATTTTTCATGTCATACTTTGTCATGTCATACATTCTGTATTTATTTTTATATTTCGTGTCAAACTTCGACAAATCTCTGTCCGCACATCTCAATGCGACTACTTTAATCAGCCATATTTCCAAAACCTAAGTTTTTACGGTAACTTGGGTGGTATAATACAGAAGTTCTGGTCCTATTCTAACACCCTACGTGTACGTCATGTATCCACAATTCCGTATTTATTTTTATATTTCATGTCAAACTTAGACAAATCGTTGTCCGCACATCGCATAGCGACTAATTTAATCACCCATATTTCCAAAACCCTGGTTTTTAAGGTAACTTGGGTGGTATAATACAGAAGTTCTGGTCCTATTCTATCACCCTATGTGTACGTCATGTATCCACAATTCCGTATTTATTTTTATATTTCGTGTCAAACTTCGACAAATCGTTGTCCGCACATCTCAATGCGACTACTTTAATCACCCATATTTCCAAAACCTAAGTTTTTACGGTAACTTGGGTGGTATAATACTAAATTTCAGGACCTATTCTATCATCCTATGTGTACGTCATGTTGGCACACTTCCGTATTTATTTTATTTTTCATGTCATACTTTGACAAATCGCTGTCCGCACATCTCAATGCGACTACTTTAATCAGCCATATTACCAAAACCTAAGTTTTTACAATAACTTGGGTGGTATAATACAGAAGTTCTGGTCCTATTCTATCACCCTATGTGTACGTCATGTATCCACAATTCCGTATTTATTTTTATTTTTCATGTCATACTTTGACAAATCGCTGTCCGCACATCTCAATGCGACTACTTTAATCACCCATATTTCCAAAACCTAAGTTTTTACGGTAACTTGGGTGGTATAATACTAAATTTCAGGACCTATTCTATCATCCTATGTGTACGTCATGTTGGCACACTTCCGTATTTATTTTATTTTTCATGTCATACTTTGTCATGTCATACATTCTGTATTTATTTTTATATTTCGTGTCAAACTTCGACAAATCTCTGTCCGCACATCTCAATGCGACTACTTTAATCAACCATATTTCCAAAACCTAAGTTTTTACGGTAACTTGGGTGGTATAATACAGAAGTTCTGGTCCTATTCTATCACCCTACGTGTACGTAATGTTGGCACACCTCCGTATTTTTTTTAAATTTCGTGTCAAACTTCGACAAATCTCTGTCCGCACATCTCAATGCGACTACTTTAATCAGCCATATTTCCAAAACCTAAGTTTTTACGGTAACTTGGGTGGTATAATACAGAAGTTCTGGTCCTATTCTATCACCCTATATGTACGTAATGTTGGCACACTTCCGTATTTATTATTATATTTCATGTCATACTTAGACAAATCGTTGTCCGCACATCGCATAGCGACTAATTTAATCACCCATATTTCCAAAACCTAAGTTTTTAAGGTAACTTGGGTGGTATAGTACTAAAGTTCTGGTCCTATTCTTTCATCCTACGTGTACGTCATGCTGACACACTGCCGTATTTATTTTATATTTTATGTCAAACTTAGGTGGATCGCTGTCTACACATCCAAAGCGACTATTTTAATCACCCGTATTTCCAAAACCTAAGTTTTGAAGGTAACCTGAGTGGTATAATAATATAGTTCTAATCCTATTCTATCACCCAATGTGTACGTCATGTATCCAAAATTCCGTATTTATTTTTATATTTCATGTCAAACTTCGACAAATCTCTGTCCGCACATCTCAATGCGACTACTTTAATCAGCCATATTTCCAAAACCTAAGTTTTTTCGGTAACTTGGGTGGTATAATACAGAAGTTCTGGTCATATTCTATCACCCTATGTGTACGTCATGTATCCTCCATTCCGTATTTATTTTTATATTTCATGTCAAACTTAGACAAATCGTTGTCCGCACATCGCATAGCGACTAATTTAATCACCCATATTTCCAAAACCTAAGTTTTTAAGGTTACTTGGGTGGTATAATACTAAAGTTCTGGTCCTATTCTATCACCCTACGTGTACGTAATGTTGGCACACCTCCGTATTTATTATTATATTTCATGTCATACTTAGACAAATCGTTGTCCGCACATCGCATAGCGACTAATTTAATCACCCATATTTCCAAAACCTAAGTTTTTACGGTAACTTTGGTGGTATAGTACTAAAGTTCTGGACCTATTCTATCATCCTATGTGTACGTCATGTTGGCACACCTCCGTATTTTTTTTATATTTCGTGTCAAACTTCGACAAATCGTTGTCCGCACATCGCATAGCGACTACTTTAATCAGCCATATTTCCAAAACCTAAGTTTTTACGGTAACTTGGGTGGTATAATACAGAAGTTCTGGTCCTATTCTATCACCCTATGTGTACGTCATGTATCCACAATTCCGTATTTATTTTTATATTTCATGTCAAACTTAGACAAATCGTTGTCCGCACATCGCATAGCGACTAATTTAATCACCCATATTTCCAAAACCTAAGTTTTTAAGGTAACTTGGGTGGTATAATACTAAATTTCAGGACCTATTCTATCATCCTTTGTGTACGTCAGTTGGCACACTTCCGTATTTATTTTATTTTTCATGTCATACTTTGACAAATCGCTGTCCGCACATCTCAATGCGACTACTTTAATCAGCCATATTTCCAAAACCTAAGTTTTTACGGTAACTTGGGTGGTATAATACAGAAGTTCTGGTCCTATTCTATCACCCTACGTGTACGTCATGTATCCACAATTCCGTATTTATTTTATTTTTATATTTCGTATCAAACTTCGACAAATCTCTGTCCGCACATCTCAATGCGACTACTTTAATCAGCCATATTTCCAAAACCTAAGTTTTTACGGTAACTTGGGTGGTATAATACAGAAGTTCTGGTCCTATTCTATCACTCTACGTGTACGTAATGTTGCCACACCTCCGTATTTTTTTTATATTTCGTGTCAAACTTCGACAAATCTCTGTCCGCACATCTCAATTCGACTACTTTAATCAGCCATATTTCCAAAACCTAAGTTTTTACGGTAACTTGGGTGGTATAATACAGAAGTTCTGGTCCTATTCTATCACCCTTTGTGTACGTCATGTATCCACAATTCCGTATTTATTTTCATATTTCATGTCAAACTTAGACAAATCGTTGTCCGCACATCGCATAGCGACTAATTTAATCACCCATATTTCCAAAACTTAAGTTTTTAAGGTAACTTGGGTGGTATAATACTAAATTTCAGTACCTATTATATCATCCTATGTGTACGTCATGTTGGCACACTTCCGTATTTATTTTATTTTTCATGTCATACTTTGTCATGTCATACATTCTGTATTTATTTTTATATTTCGTGTCAAACTTCGACAAATCTCTGTCCGCACATCTCAATGCGACTACTTTAATCAGCCATATTTCCAAAACCTAAGTTTTTACGGTAACTTGGGTGGTATAATACAGAAGTTCTGGTCTTATTCTATCACCCTACGTGTACGTAATGTTGGCACACCTCCGTATTTTTTTTAAATTTCGTGTCAAACTTCGACAAATCTCTGTCCGCACATCTCAATTCGACTACTTTAATCAGCCATATTTCCAAAACCTAAGTTTTTACGGTAACTTGGGTGGTATAATACAGAAGTTCTGGTCCTATTCTATCACCCTATATGTACGTAATGTTGGCACACTTCCGTATTTATTTTTATATTTCATGTCATACTTAGACAAATCGTTGTCCGCACATCGCATAGCGACTAATTTAATCACCCATATTTCCAAAACCTAAGTTTTAAAGGTAACTTGGGTGGTATAGTACTAAAGTTCTGGTCCTATTCTTTCATCCTACGTGTACGTCATGCTGACACACTGCCGTATTTATTTTATATTTTATGTCAAACTTAGGTGGATCGCTGTCCACACATCCAAAGCGACTATTTTAATCACCCGTATTTCCAAAACCTAAGTTTTGACGGTAACCTGAGTGGTATAATAATATAGTTCTAATCCTATTCTATCACCCAATGTGTACGTCATGTATCCAAAATTCCGTATTTATTTTTATATTTCATGTCAAACTTAGACAAATCGTTGTCCGCACATCGCATAGCGACTAATTTAATCACCCATATTTCCAAAACCTAAGTTTTTACGGTAACTTGGGTGGTATAATACAGAAGTTCTGGTCCTATTGTATCACCCTATGTGTACGTCATGTATCCACAATTCCGTATTAATTTTTATATTTCATGTCAAACTTAGACAAATCGTTGTCCGCACATCGCATAGCGACTAATTTAATCACCCATATTTCCAAAACCTAAGTTTTTAAGGTAACTTGGGTGGTATAATACTAAATTTCAGGACCTATTCTATCATCCTTTGTGTACGTCAGTTGGCACACTTCCGTATTTATTTTATTTTTCATGTCATACTTTGACAAATCGCTGTCCGCACATCTCAATGCGACTACTTTAATCAGCCATATTTCCAAAACCTAAGTTTTTACGGTAACTTGGGTGGTATAATACAGAAGTTCTGGTCCTATTCTATCACCCTACGTGTACGTCATGTATCCACAATTCCGTATTTATTTTATTTTTATATTTCGTGTCAAACTTCGACAAATCTCTGTCCGCACATCTCAATGCGACTACTTTAATCAGCCATATTTCCAAAACCTAAGTTTTTACGGTAACTTGGGTGGTATAATACAGAAGTTCTGGTCCTATTCTATCACTCTACGTGTACGTAATGTTGCCACACCTCCGTATTTTTTTTATATTTCGTGTCAAACTTCGACAAATCTCTGTCCGCACATCTCAATTCGACTACTTTAATCAGCCATATTTCCAAAACCTAAGTTTTTACGGTAACTTGGGTGGTATAATACTAAATTTCAGGACCTATTCTATCATCCTATGTGTACGTCATGTTGGCACACTTCCGTATTTATTTTATTTTTCATGTCATACTTTGACAAATCGTTGTCCGCACATCGCATAGCGACTAATTTAATCACCCATATTTCCAAAACCTAAGTTTTTACGGTAACTTGGGTGGTATAGTACTAAAGTTCTGGACCTATTCTATCATCCTATGTGTACGTCATGTTGGCACACCTCCGTATTTTTTTTATATTTCGTGTCAAACTTCGACAAATCGTTGTCCGCACATCGCATAGCGACTAATTTAATCACCCATATTTCCAAAACCTAAGTTTTTAAGGTAACTTGGGTGGTATAATACTAAATTTCAGGACCTATTCTATCATCCTATGTGTACGTCATGTTGGCACACTTCCGTATTTATTTTATTTTTCATGTCATACTTTGACAAATCGCTGTCCGCACATCTCAATGCGACTACTTTAATCAGCCATATTTCCAAAACCTAAGTTTTTACGGTAACTTGGGTGGTATAGTACTAAAGTTCTGGATTCTATCATCCTATGTGTACGTCATGTTGGCACACCTCCGTATTTTTTTTATATTTCGTGTCAAACTTCGACAAATCTCTGTCCGCACATCTCAATGCGACTACTTTAATCAGCCATATTTCCAAAACCTAAGTTTTTTCGGTAACTTGGGTGGTATAATACAGAAGTTCTGGTCATATTCTATCACCCTATGTGTACGTCATGTATCCACAATTCCGTATTTATTTTTATATTTCATGTCAAACTTAGACAAATCGTTGTCCGCACATCGCATAGCGACTAATTTAATCACCCATATTTCCAAAACCTAAGTTTTTAAGGTTACTTGGGTGGTATAATACTAACGTTCTGGTCCTATTCTATCACCCTACGTGTACGTAATGTTGGCACACCTCCGTATTTATTATTATATTTCATGTCATACTTAGACAAATCGTTGTCCGCACATCGCATAGCGACTAATTTAATCACCCATATTTCCAAAACCTAAGTTTTTACGGTAACTTTGGTGGTATAGTACTAAAGTTCTGGACCTATTCTATCATCCTATGTGTACGTCATGTTGGCACACCTCCATATTTTTTTTATATTTCGTGTCAAACTTCGACAAATCGTTGTCCGCACATCGCATAGCGACTACTTTAATCAGCCATATTTCCAAAACCTAAGTTTTTACGGTAACTTGGGTGGTATAATACAGAAGTTCTGGTCCTATTCTATCACCCTATGTGTACGTCATGTATCCACAATTCCGTATTTATTTTTATATTTCATGTCAAACTTAGACAAATCGTTGTCCGCACATCGCATAGCGACTAATTTAATCACCCATATTTCCAAAACCTAAGTTTTTAAGGTAACTTGGGTGGTATAATACTAAATTTCAGGACCTATTCTATCATGCTATGTGTACGTCAGTTGGCACACTTCCGTATTTATTTTATTTTTCATGTCATACTTTGACAAATCGCTGTCCGCACATCTCAATGCGACTACTTTAATCAGCCATATTTCCAAAACCTAAGTTTTTACGGTAACTTGGGTGGTATAATACAGAAGTTCTGGTCCTATTCTATCACCCTACGTGTACGTCATGTATCCACAATTCCGTATTTATTTTTATATTTCGTGTCAAACTTCGACAAATCTCTGCCCGCACATCTCAATGCGACTACTTTAATCAGCCATATTTCCAAAACCTAATTTTTACGGTAACTTGGGTGGTATAATACAGAAGTTCTGGTCCTATTCTATCACCCTACGTGTACGTAATGTTGGCACACCTCCGTATTTTTTTTATATTTCGTGTCAAACTTCGACAAATCTCTGTCCGCACATCTCAATTCGACTACTTTAATCAGCCATATTTCCAAAACCTAAGTTTTTACGGTAACTTGGGTGGTATAATACAGAAGTTCTGGTCCTATTCTATCACCCTATGTGTACGTCATGTATCCACAATTCCGTATTTATTTTCATATTTCATGTCAAACTTAGACAAATCGTTGTCCGCACATCGCATAGCGACTAATTTAATCACCCATATTTCCAAAACTTGAGTTTTTAAGGTAACTTGGGTGGTATAATACTAAATTTCAGTACCTATTATATCATCCTATGTGTACGTCATGTTGGCACACTTCCGTATCTATTTTATTTTTCATGTCATACTTTGACAAATCGCTGTCCGCACATCTCAATGCGACTACTTTAATCAGCTATATTTCCAAAACCTAAGTTTTTACGGTAACTTGGGTGGTATAGTACTAAAGTTCTGGACCTATTCTATCATCCTATGTGTACGTCATGTTGGCACACCTCCGTATTTTTTTTATATTTCGTGTCAAACTTCGACAAATCTCTGTCCGCACATCTCAATGCGACTACTTTAATCAGCCATATTTCCAAAACCTAAGTTTTTACGGTAACTTGGGTGGTATAATACAGAAGTTCTGGTCCTATTCTATCACCCTACGTGTACGTAATGTTGCCACACCTCCGTATTTATTATTATATTTCATGTCATACTTAGACAAATCGTTGTCCGCACATCGCATAGCGACTAATTTAATCACCCATATTTCCAAAACCTAAGTTTTTACGGTAACTTGGGTGGTATAATACAGAAGTTCTGGTCCTATTCTATCACCCTATGTGTACGTCATGTATTCACAATTCCGTATTTATTTTTATATTTCATGTCAATCTTAGACAAATCGTTGTCCACACATCGCATAGCGACTAATTTAATCACCCATATTTCCAAAACCTAAGTTTTTAAGATAACTTGGGTGGTATAATACTAAATTTCAGGACCTATTCTATCATCCTATGTGTACGTCATGTTGGCACACTTCAGTATTTATTTTATTTTTCATGTCATACTTTGACAAATCGCTGTCCGCACATCTCAATGCGACTACTTTAATCAGCCATATTTCCAAAACCTAAGTTTTTACGGTAACTTGGGTGGTATAATACAGAAGTTCTGGTCCTATTCTATCACCCTATGTGTACGTCATGTTGGCACACCTCCGTATTTATTATTATATTTCATGTCATACTTAGACAAATCGTTGTCCGCACATCGCATAGCGACTAATTTAATCACCCATATTTCCAAAACCTAAGTTTTTAAGGTAACTTGGGTGGTATAGTACTAAAGTTCTGGTCCTATTCTTTCATCCTACGTGTACGTAATGTTGGCACACCTCCGTATTTATTTTTATATTTCATGTCAAACTTAGACAAATCGTAGTCCGCACATCGCATAGCGACTAATTTAATCACCCATATTTCCAAAACCTAAGTTTTGAAAGTAACTTGGGTGGTATAATACTAAATTTCAGGACCTATTCTATCATCCTATGTGTACGACATGTTGGCACACTTCCGTATTTATTTTATTTTTCATGTCATACTTTGACAAATCGCTGTCCGCACATCTCAATGCGACTACTTTAATCAGCCATATTTCCAAAACCTAAGTTTTTACGGTAACTTGGGTGGTATAATACAGAAGTTCTGGTCCTATTCTATCACCCTACGTGTACGTCATGTATCCACAATTCCGTATTTATTTTTATATATCATGTCAAACTTAGACAAATCGTTGTCCGCACATCGCATAGCGACTAATTTAATCACCCATATTTCCAAAACCTAAGTTTTTAAGGTAACTTGGGTGGTATAATACTAAATTTCAGGACCTATTCTATCATCCTATGTGTACGTCATGTTGGCACACTTCCGTATTTATTTTATTTTTCATGTCATACTTTGACAAATCGCTGTCCGCACATCTCAATGCGACTACTTTAATCAGCCATATTTCCAAAACCTAAGTTTTTACGGTAACTTGGGTGGTATAATACAGAAGTTCTGGTCCTATTCTATCACCCTACGTGTACGTCATGTATCCACAATTCCGTATTTATTTTTATATATCATGTCAAACTTAGACAAATCGTTGTCCGCACATCGCATAGCGACTAACTTAATCACCCATATTTCCAAAACCTAAGATTTTACGGTAACTTGGGTGGTATAATACTAAATTTCAGGACCTATTCTATCATCCTATGTGTACGTCATGTTGGCACACTTCCGTATTTATTTTATTTTTCATGTCATACTTTGACAAATCGCTGTCCGCACATCTCAATGCGACTACTTTAATCAGCCATATTTCCAAAACCTAAGTTTTTACGGTAACTTGGGTGGTATAGTACTAAAGTTCTGGACCTATTGTATCATCCTATGTGTACGTTATGTTGGCACACCTCCGTATTTATTATTATATTTCATGTCATACTTAGACAAATCGTTGTCCGCACATCACATAGCGACTAATTTAATCACCCATATTTCCAAAACCTAAGTTTTTACGGTAACTTGGGTGGTATAATACAGAAGTTCTGGTCCTATTCTATCACCCTATGTGTACGTCATGTTGGCACACCTCCGTATTTATTATTATATTTCATGTCATACTTAGACAAATCGTTGTCCGCACATCGCATAGCGACTAATTTAATCACCCATATTTCCAAAACCTAGGTTTTTAAGGTAACTTGGGTGGTATAATACAGAAGTTCTGGTCCTATTCTATCACCCTACGTGTACGTCATGTATCCACAATTCCGTATTTATTTTTATATATCATGTCAAACTTAGACAAATCGTTGTCCGCACATCGCATAGCGACTAATTTAATCACCCATATTTCCAAAACCTAAGTTTTTAAGGTAACTTGGGTGGTATAATACTAAATTTCAGGACCTATTCTATCATCCTATGTGTACGTCATGTTGGCACACTTCCGTATTTATTTTATTTTTCATGTCATACTTTGACAAATCGCTGTCCGCACATCTCAATGCGACTACTTTAATCAGCCATATTTCCAAAACCTAAGTTTTTACGGTAACTTGGGTGGTATAATACAGAAGTTCTGGTCCTATTCTAACACCCTACGTGTACGTCATGTATCCACAATTCCGTATTTATTTTTATATTTCATGTCAAACTTAAACAAATCGTTGTCCGCACATCGCATAGCGACTAATTTAATCACCCATATTTCCAAAACCTAAGTTTTTAAGGTAACTTGGGTGGTATAATACAGAAGTTCTGGTCCTATTCTATCACCCTATGTGTACGTCATGTATCCACAATTCCGTATTTATTTTTATATTTCGTGTCAAACTTCGACAAATCGTTGTCCGCACATCTCAATGCGACTAATTTAATCACCCATATTTCCAAAACCTAAGTTTTTACGGTAACTTGGGTGGTATAATACTAAATTTCAGGACCTATTCTATCATCCTATGTGTACGTCATGTTGGCACACCTCCGTATTTTTTTTATATTTCGTGTCAAACTTCGACAAATCTCTGTCCGCACATCTCAATTCGACTACTTTAATCAGCCATATTTCCAAAACCTAAGTTTTTACGGTAACTTGGGTGGTATAATACAGAAGTTCTGGTCCTATTCTATCACCCTATGTGTACGTCATGTATCAACAATTCCGTATTTATTTTCATATTTCATGTCAAACTTAGACAAATCGTTGTCCGCACATCGCATAGCGACTAATTTAATCACCCATATTTCCAAAACTTAAGTTTTTAAGGTAACTTGGGTGGTATAATACTAAATTTCAGTACCTATTATATCATCCTATGTGTACGTCATGTTGGCACACTTCCGTATTTATTTTATTTTTCATGTCATACTTTGTCATGTCATACATTCTGTATTTATTTTTATATTTCGTGTCAAACTTCGACAAATCTCTGTCCGCACATCTCAATGCGACTACTTTAATCAGCCATATTTCCAAAACCTAAGTTTTTACGGTAACTTGGGTGGTATAATACAGAAGTTCTGGTCCTATTCTATCACCCTATATGTACGTAATGTTGGCACACTTCCGTATTTATTTTTATATTTCATGTCATACTTAGACAAATCGTTGTCCGCACATCGCATAGCGACTAATTAAATCACCCATATTTCCATAACCTAAGTTTTAAAGGTAACTTGGGTGGTATAGTACTAAAGTTCTGGTCCTATTCTTTCATCCTACGTGTAAGTCATGCTGACACACTGCCGTATTTATTTTATATTTTATGTCAAACTTAGGTGGATCGCTGTCCACACATCCAAAGCGACTATTTTAATCACCCGTATTTCCAAAACCTAAGTTTTGACGGTAACCTGAGTGGTATAATAATATAGTTCTAATCCTATTCTATCACCCAATGTGTACGTCATGTATCCAAAATTCCGTATTTATTTTTATATTTCATGTCAAACTTAGACAAATCGTTGTCCGCACATCGCATAGCGACTAATTTAATCACCCATATTTCCAAAACCTAAGTTTTTACGGTAACTTGGGTGGTATAATACAGAAGTTCTGGTCCTATTGTATCACCCTATGTGTACGTCATGTATCCACAATTCCGTATTAATTTTTATATTTCATGTCAAACTTAGACAAATCGTTGTCCGCACATCGCATAGCGACTAATTTAATCACCCATATTTCCAAAACCTAAGTTTTTAAGGTAACTTGGGTGGTATAATACTAAATTTCAGGACCTATTCTATCATCCTTTGTGTACGTCAGTTGGCACACTTCCGTATTTATTTTATTTTTCATGTCATACTTTGACAAATCGCTGTCCGCACATCTCAATGCGACTACTTTAATCAGCCATATTTCCAAAACCTAAGTTTTTACGGTAACTTGGGTGGTATAATACAGAAGTTCTGGTCCTATTCTATCACCCTATGTGTACGTCATGTATCCACAATTCCGTATTTATTTTATTTTTATATTTCGTGTCAAACTTCGACAAATCTCTGTCCGCACATCTCAATGCGACTACTTTAATCAGCCATATTTCCAAAACCTAAGTTTTTACGGTAACTTGGGTGGTATAATACAGAAGTTCTGGTCCTATTCTATCACTCTACGTGTACGTAATGTTGCCACACCTCCGTATTTTTTTTATATTTCGTGTCAAACTTCGACAAATCTCTGTCCGCACATCTCAAATCGACTACTTTAATCAGCCATATTTCCAAAACCTAAGTTTTTACGGTAACTTGGGTGGTATAATACTAAATTTCAGGACCTATTCTATCATCCTATGTGTACGTCATGTTGGCACACTTCCGTATTTATTTTATTTTTCATGTCATACTTTGACAAATCGTTGTCCGCACATCGCATAGCGACTAATTTAATCACCCATATTTCCAAAACCTAAGTTTTTACGGTAACTTGGGTGGTATAGTACTAAAGTTCTGGACCTATTCTATCATCCTATGTGTACGTCATGTTGGCACACCTCCGTATTTTTTTTATATTTCGTGTCAAACTTCGACAAATCGTTGTCCGCACATCGCATAGCGACTAATTTAATCACCCATATTTCCAAAACCTAAGTTTTTAAGGTAACTTGGGTGGTATAATACTAAATTTCAGGACCTATTCTATCATCCTATGTGTACGTCATGTTGGCACACTTCCGTATTTATTTTATTTTTCATGTCATACTTTGACAAATCGCTGTCCGCACATCTCAATGCGACTACTTTAATCAGCCATATTTCCAAAACCTAAGTTTTTACGGTAACTTGGGTGGTATAGTACTAAAGTTCTGGATTCTATCATCCTATGTGTACGTCATGTTGGCACACCTCCGTATTTTTTTTATATTTCGTGTCAAACTTCGACAAATCTCTGTCCGCACATCTCAATGCGACTACTTTAATCAGCCATATTTCCAAAACCTAAGTTTTTTCGGTAACTTGGGTGGTATAATACAGAAGTTCTGGTCATATTCTATCACCCTATGTGTACGTCATGTATCCACAATTCCGTATTTATTTTTATATTTCATGTCAAACTTAGACAAATCGTTGTCCGCACATCGCATAGCGACTAATTTAATCACCCATATTTTCAAAACCTAAGTTTTTAAGGTTACTTGGGTGGTATAATACTAAAGTTCTGGTCCTATTCTATCACCCTACGTGTACGTAATGTTGGCACACCTCCGTATTTATTATTATATTTCATGTCATACTTAGACAAATCGTTGTCCGCACATCGCATAGCGACTAATTTAATCACCCATATTTCCAAAACCTAAGTTTTTACGGTAACTTTGGTGGTATAGTACTAAAGTTCTGGACCTATTCTATCATCCTATGTGTACGTCATGTTGGCACACCTCCGTATTTTTTTTATATTTCGTGTCAAACTTCGACAAATCGTTGTCCGCACATCGCATAGCGACTACTTTAATCAGCCATATTTCCAAAACCTAAGTTTTTACGGTAACTTGGGTGGTATAATACAGAAGTTCTGGTCCTATTCTATCACCCTATGTGTACGTCATGTATCCACAATTCCGTATTTATTTTTATATTTCATGTCAAACTTAGACAAATCGTTGTCCGCACATCGCATAGCGACTAATTTAATCACCCATATTTCCAAAACCTAAGTTTTTAAGGTAACTTGGGTGGTATAATACTAAATTTCAGGACCTATTCTATCATGCTATGTGTACGTCAGTTGGCACACTTCCGTATTTATTTTATTTTTCATGTCATACTTTGACAAATCGCTGTCCGCACATCTCAATGCGACTACTTTAATCAGCCATATTTCCAAAACCTAAGTTTTTACGGTAACTTGGGTGGTATAATACAGAAGTTCTGGTCCTATTCTATCACCCTACGTGTACGTCATGTATCCACAATTCCGTATTTATTTTTATATTTCGTGTCAAACTTCGACAAATCTCTGCCCGCACATCTCAATGCGACTACTTTAATCAGCCATATTTCCAAAACCTAATTTTTACGGTAACTTGGGTGGTATAATACAGAAGTTCTGGTCCTATTCTATCACCCTACGTGTACGTAATGTTGGCACACCTCCGTATTTTTTTTATATTTCGTGTCAAACTTCGACAAATCTCTGTCCGCACATCTCAATTCGACTACTTTAATCAGCCATATTTCCAAAACCTAAGTTTTTACGGTAACTTGGGTGGTATAATACAGAAGTTCTGGTCCTATTCTATCACCCTATGTGTACGTCATGTATCCACAATTCCGTATTTATTTTCATATTTCATGTCAAACTTAGACAAATTGTTGTCCGCACATCGCATAGCGACTAATTTAATCACCCATATTTCCAAAACTTAAGTTTTTAAGGTAACTTGGGTGGTATAATACTAAATTTCAGTACCTATTATATCATCCTATGTGTACGTCATGTTGGCACACTTCCGTATCTATTTTATTTTTCATCTCATACTTTGACAAATCGCTGTCCGCACATCTCAATGCGACTACTTTAATCAGCCATATTTCCAAAACCTAAGTTTTTACGGTAACTTGGGTGGTATAGTACTAAAGTTCTGGACCTATTCTATCATCCTATGTGTACGTCATGTTGGCACACCTCCGTATTTTTTTTTATATTTCGTGTCAAACTTCGACAAATCTCTGTCCGCACATCTCAATGCGACTACTTTAATCAGCCATATTTCCAAAACCTAAGTTTTTACGGTAACTTGGGTGGTATAATACAGAAGTTCTGGTCCTATTCTATCAACCTACGTGTACGTAATGTTGCCACACCTCCGTATTTATTATTATATTTCATGTCATACTTAGACAAATCGTTGTCCGCACATCGCATAGCGACTAATTTAATCACCCATATTTCCAAAACCTAAGTTTTTAAGGTAACTTGGGTGGTATAGTACTAAAGTTCTGGTCCTATTCTTTCATCCTACGTGTACGTAATGTTGGCACACCTCCGTATTTATTTTTATATTTCATGTCAAACTCAGACAAATCGTTGTCCGCCCATCGCATAGCGACTAATTTAATCACCCATATTTCCAAAACCTAAGTTTTTACGGTAACTTGGGTGGTATAATACAGAAGTTCTGGTCCTATTCTATCACCCTATGTGTACGTCATGTATTCACAATTCCGTATTTATTTTTATATTTCACGTCAATCTTAGACAAATCGTTGTCCACACATCGCATAGCGACTAATTTAATCACCCATATTTCCAAAACCTAAGTTTTTAAGATAACTATGGTGGTATAATACTAAATTTCAGGACCTATTCTATCATCCTATGTGTACGTCATGTTGGCACACTTCAGTATTTATTTTATTTTTCATGTCATACTTTGACAAATCGCTGTCCGCACATCTCAATGCGACTACTTTAATCAGCCATATTTCCAAAACCTAAGTTTTTACGGTAACTTGGGTGGTATAATACAGACGTTCTGGTCCTATTCTATCACCCTATGTGTACGTCATGTTGGCACACCTCCGTATTTATTATTATATTTCATGTCATACTTAGACAAATCGTTGTCCGCACATCGCATAGCGACTAATTTAATCACCCATATTTCCAAAACCTAAGTTTTTAAGGTAACTTGGGTGGTATAGTACTAAAGTTCTGGTCCTATTCTTTCATCCTACGTGTACGTAATGTTGGCACACCTCCGTATTTATTTTTATATTTCATGTCAAACTTAGACAAATCGTAGTCCGCACATCGCATAGCGACTAATTTAATCACCCATATTTCCAAAACCTAAGTTTTGAAAGTAACTTGGGTGGTATAATACTAAATTTCAGGACCTATTCTATCATCCTATGTGTACGACATGTTGGCACACTTCCGTATTTATTTTATTTTTCATGTCATACTTTGACAAATCGCTGTCCGCACATCTCAATGCGACTACTTTAATCAGCCATATTTCCAAAACCTAAGTTTTTACGGTAACTTGGGTGGTATAATACAGAAGTTCTGGTCCTATTCTATCACCCTACGTGTACGTCATGTATCCACAATTCCGTATTTATTTTTATATATCATGTCAAACTTAGACAAATCGTTGTCCGCACATCGCCAAAACCTAAGTTTTTAAGGTAACTTGGGTGGTATAATACTAAATTTCAGGACCTATTCTATCATCCTATGTGTACGTCATGTTGGCACACTTCCGTATTTATTTTATTTTTCATGTCATACTTTGACAAATCGCTGTCCGCACATCTCAATGCGACTACTTTAATCAGCCATATTTCCAAAACCTAAGTTTTTACGGTAACTTGGGTGGTATAATACAGAAGTTCTGGTCCTATTCTATCACCCTACGTGTACGTCATGTATCCACAATTCCGTATTTATTTTTATATATCATGTCAAACTTAGACAAATCGTAGTCCGCACATCGCATAGCGACTAATTTAATCACCCATATTTCCAAAACCTAAGTTTTGAAAGTAACTTGGGTGGTATAATACTAAATTTCAGGACCTATTCTATCATCTTATGTATACGACATGTTGGCACACTTCCGTATTTATTTTATTTTTCATGTCATACTTTGACAAATCGCTGTCCGCACATCTCAATGCGACTACTTTAATCAGCCATATTTCCAAAACCTAAGTTTTTACGGTAACTTGGGTGGTATAATACAGAAGTTCTGGTCCTATTCTATCACCCTACGTGTACGTCATGTATCCACAATTCCGTATTTATTTTTATATATCATGTCAAACTTAGACAAATCGTTGTCCGCACATCGCATAGCGACTAATTTAATCACCCATATTGCCAAAACCTAAGTTTTTACGGTAACTTGGGTGGTATAATACTAAATTTCAGGACCTATTCTATCATCCTATGTGTACGTCATGTTGGCACACTTCCGTATTTATTTTATTTTTCATGTCATACTTTGACAAATCGCTGTCCGCACATCTCAATGCGACTACTTTAATCAGCCATATTTCCAAAACCTAAGTTTTTACGGTAACTTGGGTGGTATAGTACTAAAGTTCTGGACCTATTCTATCATCCTATGTGTACGTAATGTTGGCACACCTCCGTATTTATTATTATATTTCATGTCATACTTAGACAAATCGTTGTCCGCACATCACATAGCGACTAATTTAATCACCCATATTTCCAAAACCTAAGTTTTTACGGTAACTTGGGTGGTATAATACAGAAGTTCTGGTCCTATTCTATCACCCTATGTGTACGTCATGTTGGCACACCTCCGTATTTATTATTATATTTCATGTCATACTTAGACAAATCGTTGTCCGCACATCGCATAGCGACAAATTTAATCACCCATATTTCCAAAACCTAGGTTTTTAAGGTAACTTGGGTGGTATAATACAGAAGTTCTGGTCCTATTCTATCACCCTACGTGTACGTCATGTATCCACAATTCCGTATTTATTTTTATATTTCATGTCAAACTTAGACAAATCGTTGTCCGCACATCGCATAGCGACTAATTTAATCACCCATATTTCCAAAACCTAAGTTTTTAAGGTAACTTGGGTGGTATAATACTAAATTTCAGGACCTATTCTATCATCCTATGTGTACGTCATGTTGGCACACTTCCGTATTTATTTTATTTTTCATGTCATACTTTGACAAATCGCTGTCCGCACATCTCAATGCGACTACTTTAATCAGCCATATTTCCAAAACCTAAGTTTTTACGGTAACTTGGGTGGTATAATACAGAAGTTCTGGTCCTATTCTAACACCCTACGTGTACGTCATGTATCCACAATTCCGTATTTATTTTTATATTTCATGTCAAACTTAGACAAATCGTTGTCCGCACATCGCATAGCGACTAATTTAATCACCCATATTTCCAAAACCTAAGTTTTTAAGGTAACTTGGGTGGTATAATACAGAAGTTCTGGTCCTATTCTATCACCCTATGTGTACGTCATGTATCCACAATTCCGTATTTATTTTTATATTTCGTGTCAAACTTCGACAAATCGTTGTCCGCACATCTCAATGCGACTAATTTAATCACCCATATTTCCAAAACCTAAGTTTTTACGGTAACTTGGGTGGTATAATACTAAATTTCAGGACCTATTCTATCATCCTATGTGTACGTCATGTTGGCACACTTCCGTATTTATTTTATTTTTCATGTCATACTTTGACAAATCGCTGTCCGCACATCTCAATGCGACTACTTTAATCAGCCATATTACCAAAACCTAAGTTTTTACAATAACTTGGGTGGTATAATACAGAAGTTCTGGTCCTATTCTATCACCCTATGTGTACGTCATGTATCCACAATTCCGTATTTATTTTTATTTTTCATGTCATACTTTGACAAATCGCTGTCCGCACATCTCAATGCGACTACTTTAATCACCCATATTTCCAAAACCTAAGTTTTTACGGTAACTTGGGTGGTATAATACTAAATTTCAGGACCTATTCTATCATCCTATGTGTACGTCATGTTGGCACACTTCCGTATTTATTTTATTTTTCATGTCATACTTTGTCATGTCATACATTCTGTATTTATTTTTATATTTCGTGTCAAACTTCGACAAATCGTTGTCCGCACATCTCAATGCGACTACTTTAATCAGCCATATTTCCAAAACCTAAGTTTTTACGGTAACTTGGGTGGTATAATACAGAAGTTCTGGTCCTATTCTATCACCCTACGTGTACGTAATGTTGGCACACCTCCGTATTTTTTTTAAATTTCGTGTCAAACTTCGACAAATCTCTGTCCGCACATCTCAATGCGACTACTTTAATCAGCCATATTTCCAAAACCTAAGTTTTTACGGTAACTTGGGTGGTATAATACAGAAGTTCTGGTCCTATTCTATCACCCTATGTGTACGTCATGTATCCACAATTCCGTATTTATTTTTATATTTCATGTCAAACTTAGACAAATCGTTGTCCGCACATCGCATAGCGACTAATTTAATCACCCATATTTCCAAAACTTAAGTTTTTAAGGTAACTTGGGTGGTATAATACTAAATTTCAGTACCTATTATATCATCCTATGTGTACGTCATGTTGGCACACTTCCGTATTTATTTTATTTTTCATGTCTTACTTTGACAAATCGCTGTCCGCACATCTCAATGCGACTACTTTAATCAGCCATATTTCCAAAACCTAAGTTTTTACGGTAACTTAGGTGGTATAGTACTAAAGTTCTGGTCCTATTCTTTCATCCTACGTGTACGTAATGTTGGCACACCTCCGTATTTATTTTTATATTTCATGTCAAACTTAGACAAATCGTTGTCCGCACATCGCATAGCGACTAATTTAATCACCCATATTTCCAAAACCTAAGTTTTTACGGTAACTTGGGTGGTATAATACAGAAGTTCTGGTCCTATTCTATCACCCTATGTGTACGTCATGTATCCACAATTCCGTATTTATTTTTATATTTCATGTCAAACTTAGACAAATCGTTGTCCGCACATCGCATAGCGACTAATTTAATCACCCATATTTCCAAAACCTAAGTTTTTAAGATAACTTGGGTGGTATAATACTAAATTTCAGGACCTATTCTATCATCCTATGTGTACGTCATGTTGGCACACTTCCGTATTTATTTTATTTTTCATGTCATAATTTGACAAATCGCTGTCCGCACATCTCAATGCGACTACTTTAATCAGCCATATTTCCAAAACCTACGTTTTTACGGTAACTTGGGTGGTATAGTACTAAAGTTCTGGACCTATTCTATCATCCTATGTGTACGTAATGTTGGCACACCTCCGTACTTATTATTATATTTCATGTCATACTTAGACAAATCGTTGTCCGCACATCGCATAGCGACTAATTTAATCACCCATATTTCCAAAACCTAAGTTTTTACGGTAACTTGGGTGGTATAATACAGAAGTTCTGGTCCTATTCTATCACCCTATGTGTACGTCATGTTGGCACACCTCCGTATTTATTATTATATTTCATGTCATACTTAGACAAATCGTTGTCCGCACATCGCATAGCGACTAATTTAATCACCCATATTTCCAAAACCTAAGTTTTTAAGGTAACTTGGGTGGTATAATACAGAAGTTCTGGTCCTATTCTATCACCCTATGTGTACGTCATGTATCCACAATTCCGTATTTATTTTTATATTTCATGTCAAACTTAGACAAATCGTTGTCCGCACATCGCATAGCGACTAATTTAATCACCCATATTTCCTAAACCTAAGTTTTTAAGGTAACTTGGGTGGTATAATACTAAATTTCAGGACCTATTCTATCATCCTATGTGTACGTCATGTTGGCACACTTCCGTATTTATTTTATTTTTCATGTCATACTTTGACAAATCGCTGTCCGCACATCTCAATGCGACTACTTTAATCAGCCATATTTCCAAAACCTAAGTTTTTACGGTAACTTGGGTGGTATAATACAGAAGTTCTGGTCCTATTCTAACACCCTACGTGTACGTCATGTATCCACAATTCCGTATTTATTTTTATATTTCATGTCAAACTTAGACAAATTGTTGTCCGCACATCGCATAGCGACTAATTTAATCACCCATATTTCCAAAACCTAAGTTTTTAAGGTAACTTGGGTGGTATAATACAGAAGTTCTGGTCCTATTCTATCACCCTATGTGTACGTCATGTATCCACAATTCCGTATTTATTTTTATATTTCGTGTCAAACTTCGACAAATCGTTGTCCGCACATCTCAATGCGACTACTTTAATCACCCATATTTCCAAAACCTAAGTTTTTACTGTAACTTGGGTGGTATAATACTAAATTTCAGGACCTATTCTATCATCCTATGTGTACGTCATGTTGGCACACTTCCGTATTTATTTTATTTTTCATGTCATACTTTGACAAATCGCTGTCCGCACATCTCAATGCGACTACTTTAATCAGCCATATTTCCAAAACCTAAGTTTTTACAATAACTTGGGTGGTATAATACAGAAGTTCTGGTCCTATTCTATCACCCTATGTGTACGTCATGTATTTACAATTCCGTATTTATTTTTATATTTCATGTCAAACTTAGACAAATCGTTGTCCGCACACCGCATAGCGACTAATTTAATCACCCATATTTCCAAAACCTAAGTTTTTAAGGTAACTTGGGTGGTATAATACTAAATTTCAGGACCTATTCTATCATCCTATGTGTACGTCATGTTGGTACACTTCCGTATTTATTTTATTTTTCATGTCATACTTTGACATATCGCTGTCCGCACATCTCAATGCGACTACTTTAATCAGCCATATTTCCAAAATCTAAGTTTTTACGGTAACTTGGGTTGTATAATACTAAATTTCAGGACCTATTCTATCATCCTATGTGTACGTCATGTTGGCACACTTCCGTATTTATTTTATTTTTCATGTCATACTTTGACAAATCGCTGTCCGCACATCTCAATGCGACTACTTTAATCACCCATATTTCCAAAACCTAAGTTTTTACGGTAACTTGGGTGGTATAATACTAAATTTCAGGACCTATTCTATCATCATATGTGTACGTCATGTTGGCACACTTCCGTATTTATTTTATTTTTCATGTCATACTTTGACAAATCGCTGTCCGCACATCTCAATGCGACTACTTTAATCAGCCATATTTCCAAAACCTAAGTTTTTACGGTAACTTGGGTGGTATAATACAGAAGTTCTGGTCCTATTCTATCACCCTATGTGTACGTCATGTATCTACAATTCCGTATTTATTTTTATATTTCATGTCAAACTTAGACAAATCGTTGTCCGCATATCGCATAGCGACTAATTTAATCACCCATATTTCCAAAACCTAAGTTTTTAAGGTAACTTGGGTGGTATAATACTAAATTTCAGGACCCATTCTATCATCCTATGTGTACGTCATGTTGGCACACTTCCGTATTTATTTTATTTTTCATGTCATACTTTGACAAAACGCTGTCCGCACATCTCAATGCGACTACTTTAATCAGCCATATTTCCAAAACCTAAGTTTTTACGGTAACTTGGGTGGTATAATACTAAATTTCAGGACCTATTCTATCATCCTATGTGTACGTCATGTTGGCACACTTCCGTATTTATTTTATTTTTCATGTCATACTTTGACAAATCGCTGTCCGCACATCTCAATGCGACTACTTTAATCAGCCATATTTCCAAAACCTAAGTTTTTACGGTAACTTGGGTGGTATAATACAGAAGTTCTGGTCCTATTCTATCACCCTATGTGTACGTCATGTATCCACAATTCCGTATTTATTTTTATATTTCATGTCAAACTTAGACAAATCGTTGTCCGCACATCGCATAGCGACTAATTTAATCACCCATATTTCCAAAACCTAAGTTTTTAAGGTAACTTGGGTGGTATAGTACTAAAGTTCTGGTCCTATTCTTTCATCCTACGTGTACGTCATGCTGACACACTGCCGTATTTATTTTATATTTTATGTCAAACTTAGGTGGATCGCTGTCCACACATCCAAAGCGACTATTTTAATCACCCGTATTTCCAAAACCTAAGTTTTTAAGGTAACTTGGGTGGTATAGTACTAAAGTTCTGGACCTATTCTATCATCCTATGTGTACGTCATGTTGGCACACCTCCGTAATTTTTTATATTTAGTGTCAAACTTCGACAAATCTCTGTCCGCACATCTCAATGCGACTACTTTAATCAGCCATATTTCCAAAACCTAAGTTTTTACGGTAACTTGGGTGGTATAATACAGAAGTTCTGGTCCTATTCTATCACCCTACGTGTAAGTAATGTTGGCACACCTCCGTATTTATTATTATATTTCATGTCATACTTAGACAAATCGTTGTCCGCACATCGCATAGCGACTACTTTAATCAGCCATATTTCCAAAACCTAAGTTTTTAAGGTAACTTGGGTGGTATAGTACTAAAGTTCTGGTCCTGTTCTTTCATCCTACGTGTACGTAATGTTGGCACACCTCCGTATTTTTTTATATTTCCTGTCAAACTTAGACAAATCGTTGTCCGCACATCGCATAGCGACTAATTTAATCACCCATATTTCCAAAACCTAAGTTTTTACGGTAACTTGGGTGGTATAGTACTAAAGTTCTGGACCTATTCTATCATCCTATGTGTACGTCATGTTGGCACACCTCCGTATTTATTTTATTTTTCATGTCACACTTTGACAAATCGCTGTCCGCACATCGCATAGCGACTAATTTAATCACCCATATTTCCAAAACCTAAGTTTTTACGGTAACTTGGGTGGTATAATACAGAAGTTCTGGTCCTATTCTATCACCCTATGTGTACGTCATGTATCCACAATTCCGTATTTATTTTTATATTTCATGTCAAACTTAGACAAATCGTTGTCCGCACATCGCATAGCGACTAATTTAATCACCCATATTTCCAAAACCTAAGTTTTTAAGGTAACTTGGGTGGTATAATACTAAATTTCAGGACCTATTCTATCATCCTATGTGTACGTCATGTTGGCACACTTCCGTATTTATTTTATTTTTCATGTCATACTTTGACAAATCGCTGTCCGCACATCTCAATGCGACTACTTTAATCAGCCATATTTCCAAAACCTAAGTTTTTACGGTAACTTGGGTGGTATAATACAGAAGTTCTGGTCCTATTCTATCACCCTATGTGTACGTCATGTATCCACAGTTCCGTATTTATTTTTATATTTCATGTCAAACTTAGACAAATCGTTGTCCGCACATCGCATAGCGACTAATTTAATCACCCATATTTCCAAAACCTAAGTTTTTAAGGTAACTTGGGTGGTATAATACTAAATTTCAGGACCTATTCTATCATCCTATGTGTACGTCATGTTGGCACACTTCCGTATTTATTTTATTTTTCATGTCATACTTTGACAAATCGCTGTCCGCACAGCTCAATGCGACTACTTTAATCAGCCATATTTCCAAAACCTAAGTTTTTACGGTAACTTGGGTGGTATAGTACTAAAGTTCTGGACCTATTCTATCATCCTATGTGTACGTCATGTTGGCACACCTCCGTATTTTTTTATATTTCGTGTCAAACGTCGACAAATCTCTGTCCGCACATCTCAATGCGACTACTTTAATCAGCCATATTTCCAAAACCTAAGTTTTTACGGTAACTTGGGTGGTATAATACAGAAGTTCTGGTCCTATTCTATCACCCTACGTGTACGTAATGTTGGCACACCTCCGTATTTATTATTATATTTCATGTCATAATTAGACAAATCGTTGTCCGCACATCGCATAGCGACTAATTTAATCACCCATATTTCCAAAACCTAAGTTTTTAAGGTAACTTGGGTGGTATAGTACTAAAGTTCTGGTCCTATTCTTTCATCCTACGTGTACGTCATGCTGACACACTGCCGTATTTATTTTATATTTTATGTCAAACTTAGGTGGATCGCTGTCCACACATCCAAAGCGACTATTTTAATCACCCGTATTTCCAAAACCTAAGTTTTGACGGTAACCTGAGTGGTATAATAATATAGTTCTAATCCTATTCTATCACCCAATGTGTACGTCATGTATCCAAAATTCCGTATTTATTTTTATATTTCATGTCAAACTTAGACAAATCGTTGTCCGTACATCGCATAGCGACTAATTTAATCACCCATATTTCCAAAACCTAAGTTTTTACGGTAACTTGGGTGGTATAATACAGAAGTTCTGGTCCTATTCTATCACCCTATGTGTACGTCATGTATCCACAATTCCGTATTTATTTTTATATTTCATGTCAAACTTAGACAAATCGTTGTCCGCACATCGCATAGCGACTAATTTAATCACCCATATTTCCAAAACCTAACTTTTTACGGTAACTTGGGTGGTATAGTACTAACGTTCTGGACCTATTCTATCATCCTATGTGTACGTCATGTTGGCACACCTCCGTATTTTTTTTTATATTTCGTGTCAAACTTCGACAAATCGTTGTCCGCACATCGCATAGCGACTAATGTAATCACCCATATTTCCAAAACCTAAGTTTTTACGGTATCTTGGGTGGTATAATACCGTGGTTCTGGTCCTATTCTATCACCCTATGTGTACGTCATGTATCCACAATTCCGTATTTATTTATATATTTCATGCCAAACTTAGACAAATCGCTGTCCGCACATCTCAATGCGACTACTTTAATCAGCCATATTTCCAAAACCTAAGTTTTTACGGTAACTTGGGTGGTATAGTACTAAAGTTCTGGACCTATTCTATCATCCTATGTGTACGTCATGTTGGCACACTTCCGTATTTATTTTATTTTTCATGTCATACTTTGACAAATCGCTGTCCGCACATCTCAATGCGACTACTTTAATCAGCCATATTTCCAAAACCTAAGTTTTAACGGTAACTTAGGTGGTATAGTACTAAAGTTCTGGACCTATTCTATCATCCTATGTGTACGTCATGTTGGCACACTTCCGTATTTATTTTATTTTTCATGTCATACTTTGACAAATCGTTGTCCGCACATCGCATAGCGACTAATTTAATCACCCATATTTCCAAAACCTAAGTTTTTACGGTAACTTGGGTGGTATAGTACTAAAGTTCTGGACCTATTCTATCATCCTATGTGTACGTCATGTTGGCACACCTCCGTATTTTTTTTATATTTCGTGTCAAACTTTGACAAATCGTTGTCCGCACATCGCATAGCGACTAATTTAATCACCCATATTTCCAAAACCTAAGTTTTTACGGTAACTTGGGTGGTATAATACAGACGTTCTGGTCCTATTCTATCACCCTACGTGTACGTAATGTTGGCACACCTCCGTATTTATTATTATATTTCATGTCATACTTAGACAAATCGTTGTCCGCACATCGCATAGCGACTAATTTAATCACCCATATTTCCAGAACCTAAGTTTTTACGGTAACTTGGGTGGTATAATACAGAAGTTCTGGTCCTATTCTATCACCCTATGTGTACGTCATGTTGGCACACCTCCGTATTTATTATTATATTTCATGTCATACTTAGACAAATCGTTGTCCGCATATCGCATAGCGACTAATTTAATCACCCATATTTCCAAAACCTAAGTTTTTAAGGTAACTTGGGTGGTATAATACAGAAGTTCTGGTCCTATTCTATCACCCTATGTTTACGTCATGTATCCACAATTCCGTATTTATTTTTATATTTCGTGTCAAACTTCGACAAATCGTTGTCCGCACATCTCAATGCGACTACTTTAATCACCCATATTTCCAAAACCTAAGTTTTTACGGTAACTTGGGTGGTATAATACTAAATTTCAGGACCTATTCTATCATCCTATGTGTACGTCATGTTGGCACACTTCCGTATTTATTTTATTTTTCATGTCATACTTTCACAAATCGCTGTCCGCACATCTCAATGCGACTACTTTAATCAGCCATATTTCCAAAACCTAAGTTTTTACAATAACTTGGGTGGTATAATACAGAAGTTCTGGTCCTATTCTATCACCTTATATGTACGTCATGTATCCACAATTCCGTATTTATTTTTATATTTCATGTCAAACTTAGACAAATCGTTGTCCGCACACCGCATAGCGACTAATTTAATCACCCATATTTCCAAAACCTAAGTTTTTTAGGTAACTTGGGTGGTATAATACTAAATTTCAGGACCTATTCTATCATCCTATGTGTACGTCATGTTGGCACACTTCCGTATTTATTTTATTTTTCATGTCATACTTTGACAAATCGCTGTCCGCACATCTCAATGCGACTACTTTAATCAGCCATATTTCCAAAATCTAAGTTTTTACGGTAACTTGGGTTGTATAATACTAAATTTCAGGACCTATTCTATCATCCTATGTGTACGTCATGTTGGCACACTTCCGTATTTATTTTATTTTTCATGTCATACTTTGACAAATCGCTGTCCGCACATCTCAATGCGACTACTTTAATCACCCATATTTCCAAAACCTAAGTTTTTACGGTAACTTGGGTGGTATAGTACTAAAGTTCTGGACCTATTCTATCATCCTATGTGTACGTCATGTTGGTACACCTCCGTATTTTTTTATATTTCGTGTCAAACTTAGACAAATCGTTGTCCGCACATCGCATAGCGACTAATTTAATCACCCATATTTCCAAAACCTAAGTTTTTACGGTAACTTGGGTGGTATAGTACTAAAGTTCTGGACCTATTCTATCATCCTATGTGTACGTCATGTTGGCACACCTCCGTATTTTTTTTTATATTTCGTGTCAAACTTTAACAAATCGTTGTCCGCACATTGCATAGCGACTAATTTAATCACCCATATTTCCAAAACCTAAGTTTTTATGGTAACTTGGGTGGTATAATACAGACGTTCTGGTCCTATTCTATCACCCTACGTGTACGTAATGTTGGCACACCTCCGTATTTATTATTATATTTCATGTCATACTTAGACAAATAGTAGTGGCGATGTGGCGTTTCTGGCCCA
The DNA here is from genome assembly GCA_035578135.1 of Flexamia atlantica. Classification (NCBI taxonomy): domain Eukaryota; kingdom Metazoa; phylum Arthropoda; class Insecta; order Hemiptera; family Cicadellidae; genus Flexamia; species Flexamia atlantica. The sequence goes on along the minus strand of JAQJVK010000055.1, from coordinate 978,818 downwards.
ATCAAACTTTGACAGGCAGTTAATTTTTTGACAGCTACTTCCGGTCACGTGACCGGAAGTGACGTCATCAGCTGTGACGTAGCTGTGACGTGTTGTAGGTGGGTATTTAAAGTTTAAATGCCCTGCTGTGCTGGGTATTTAAATTTTAAATGGCCGGAAGTGTGTCAAGGTCTTTTGGGGATGTTTTTAAAAAAGATCTTGCATTTTCGGAAAATCCGAAAATGCAAGATATTTTCTTTTTTTATTTATTTGTTTTTTTTACAAAAGTATTATTTTACAAGTTAGTAAAGTTTGCTCCCAAATTTGAAAAGTAAGTTGTTGTCGGTGCTGAAATTTCTTGTTTATTTTCATTCTTCTTGTTGTTGTAAGTTGGCAAAAACACATTTTTTTCGTTTTGATTGTTTGTTGCATAAAGTTCTAAAGATAAACCAAACCCAGTGGTTATAAGTTGTTTTAGTTCTTCACTAAAAATTTCCAAATCCTTGTAGGTTGTAAGATTGATAGTGTTGTAGTGAATCCCGCGAATGTTGAGAGACATGACTAGAGTTGTATACTCGACGAGAGGTGTAGCAGGAATGACTATTGCAAAGACGGTGCTGCAGGTACCTCCGATGGTAGTGGGGGTAATGGTGGGGGTAATGGCAGGTGTTTGTTTAATCACTTTGAATTTAATCGTTGCCACAATAGACCGAGTCGATGTTGTAATTCTTCTAGTTTATCCAACCGGTTCTTTTGATATGTTTTGCAACTACATTTACAATAGCAGAAAGAATTACATTTTGTACAAGCTTGTCCGTCAACTTGATCTTCAGGTATTCTAAAACATTTTTCTTTGCAACAATAAGTTATAAGTGTTAGATTATTTCTTTTGGATGACATGTTGGTTGTAGCTTGTCTTAAACAGAACTGAGCCTCTCAACGTTAAAGTTTCGTATTTATGTAAAGTATTCGAATAAAACTATCGAATAAAATAATCGAATAATACTATCGAATAAAATAATCGAATAATACTATCGATTAAAAGTTCAAGGTCATCCGTTTGAGGTTTTAAAAAAATACAACATATCAGTATATAAAAACATATACTGATATGTTGTTTTTTATCTTTTTATTTAAAACATTTTTTTTACAATGTTATTTTTGTGCGATGTGCAGAGTTAGTTCCGTAGAGTTGTTTCCGCTCATTCCGTGTGACACCAAATATAATGATCCTGGTTGAATTTCCCGCAGATCTTCATTTTGCAGCAACTGGACGAATCGTTTTGGAAGATATACTTGAAACTTTGGTTCATCACCCGGTGTATATGGTGCATCGGATAAAGATGCGACGACTGCGTCTCCATGCGTTGTATCAATTTTCTTCATTTCATGAACAATATAATGTTTCTGTTCTTTTAATACTGAACATTTCTTGATAATTAGAGTATTTGATTTTGAATGCAAGTTGAATTGTTCAACTAAACATTGGAGAAACTGTTGTGATACCATCCTTCACAGGAGATGTTGTCTGTTCGGAGTATGGAGTTAGACTGATACTCGGGGTGTGTTGCCTCTTCGTTTATATAACCTTCGGAACCCCCACTACATTCTTCCGTTTGTTGTTGTACGTAAGCAGCCAAGTGATACGCGTTTTGTAATGCGCATTGAGATTGGTTGTGTTTCGGATTTATTGTAGAAACACAAATATTTCTAGCATCAAAGTGAAATGTTTTGTCCACTTTTATGTTTAAAACTTCTTTGTTTGTGTACTGTCGTATCCAATTCTTTTTTTCCAATCCTCTGGTATATATGTGTGTAAATTGTTTGCAAAAATGAAACATAATTTTGTGTACATTGTTGTACGGTAGGAAACCTTCATACCAATGGATATGATGAAAATTATTTGTTAGCCATCTGTTTGTTATTTTAGCTTTTGACTTTAGTTCATGGACAGAACACGGTGCTTCAAATAAAAACGGGTATGCTACTTGTGTAAGCAAATCCAAAATTACCAATTCTTTTATGATAAATCTATCATCGTTTCCGCGAAATGCTTGAAATTCAATTACACAAGGTTTTGCTGCCATTTCTTCATCCTGTCTGCTCATCATGGTGTCTGCTGATCAACTGTTTTCCACACCACGGTAGGTTAGATATATATAAACCAGGCCGTACAGTTGTAGGCGCGTTGGTGTATGTTTAACGTGGGCACCATCCCCAGTAGGCCTACCCCACGGTTTATTCTTTTGTTAAATTACATTGTAGTTTTAACCTAGCAAAGTTTCTTCTTCTGTATTATTGTTGTTGGTAGTTTCTTCTTCTGTACTGTTGTTGTTGTTGTTGGTTTCTTCTTCTGTAGCCTCCGTTGCAACTTCGGTAAAAGGTTCAAAGTTTCTTAACTGCCTCCACATTTCCACTTCGTGAGGTATTCTATTAAAGATGGATGTATCTATTGGTCCGTATTGTAAAGTGCTTTCTGGTTGTTTTTCGCATGCATCTACCAGATATTCCTTAATAACAGAGCTTGAAAATACTAGTTGTTTCATATACCTGGTAATAGGTGATGTTACATAGTTTAAAATGTAAAATTCTTCACGTGTTAGAAGAATTTTATTTTCAAATTGTGTCGAGTCTCTAATTCTTACTTGTTGTTGACCACGATGTTTAATAATGTCAATTTCATTGTCACAATCCAAAAGTCGAATGTTAGTTTTTCTTCCAAAGAAACTGTTGGCTAAATAACATTCAATAAGATGTAGATGTTTTAAAAAGGAATCCCAAGCATTTTCTGAAAATAAAACCATCTTTGTTCCATGGCTTAGTATTACTGCGGGAGAGTAGTCTAATGATTTTACCAATCCTATCGACACACTTTTACTCATGCAAGATGAAATAGGATAAAAGATGCGAAGGAAAACTTCAGTTAAAATGTTTGGTGGAATATTTTCTTCAAGTTTTCTTTTCTTTCTTACGTTTGTTTTATTATTTTCCAACTTTTTATTTTGTTTTCCAAACTTTAAAAAGTCATCAATTTCCTTTACAATATTTTCTTCAAAATGTTTATCATCATTTTCCAATAAAGGTGCTGTTTCGGAAACGTCTTGTACAACTGATAAAGAACTCATTTTGTTTATAATGCTGTAGACGATGTTACCCATACAACTGTAGACAGTAAACTAAACAATTTTCGTTCCCGCTCCTGCTTTTATAACCGAGTGGTGGGGGTATTTTTTTCCTTTTCATTTTACAAAACTGCTTTTACAATTCCTGTTAAAGGTGTATATGTAACAATTTTATCATGTAAAATTAAACAATAAGCAGATGTATCTTTGGGTACATTTTGTTCAAATTCCATTTCTATTTTTATATCTACACTGGAAGATTTTACAGATTCGTTTTGTTTTGAACAATCAACTACAACAATCGGATAGTTAGATTTAAATTGGTTTGGCGTTAATAAAGGTGTGTTTGTTTTTCCATAATATGAATTTTGGAATCTTGCGTACATATCGTACAAAACGCTAAACCTGTCTTTTGTAAAGTTTATGTTGAAGTTGTCGTATGGAAAGAATTGAGAGTTTAGAAACACCTTAAAATTTGTAAGTTTGCAATGATCAAATTCACCAGCATGTTTAGTTATTTCGTTTCTTCTTTTTGTTTGTAATCCAAATATTACATATCTTGCCTTTTCCAAATGAGTAGAAGTTTTTACAGTCCATGTATGACGTTGTGTTTCCGGTAAAACCGGATATTCATGAAACTCCCAACTTCTAAATGGTATTACGATATCACGATCTGATTTTAAAGTTCTTGATAGTGAAATTCTATTCTGATCGTTTAACCGTACATGCGGTACTCTCCAAACAATTTTGTCTAATTGCATTTTCCATTCTAAAGTAGCTTCCGTTGTTCCATCAGTTGCTTGAATAATATCTTTGTCGTTTGATGATCTTAACAAAACTAATTCTTGTTTTACGTTTATTATTATTTTTCGGTAATCTTCGGCAAAGCCTAAAAGTAATCTTAAAGGAATGTAAAAGTCAAAATTGCCTGAAGTGTTTGGAGTGATTGTACTGGAATCGGGTGCTACCCATCCTGCGGCGGCTAGCATATTTTTTTCACTCGGTGTTAAAGATGCTAATCCTTTTAATGTACTTGTAATTCCCACCTTTTTTGTTGAATCTACTGTAACTCCGGAAATTTCATATCTTATTTCATCAAACAAATATGCCATGGGGTTATTTATGAACGGAACAGTACTTGCAGTGCTTCCATCTCTTTTTGTTACTCTTCCTTCGATATACAAATAACTTTCACATGGAAGTGTATAAATATCCTGTTGTTGTATGGGAATTCTAATTTCATCATTATTATTTAATTTTGATGAAGCGTAAGGGTTGTGCGTATGATATTCCTTTTCCCATAAGGTTTCGTCGAATGTCGGACCCTGCGCTATATCCAATATTTCCATTATTAATAAGTTTTAATCCAATTTCTTCTAGAAAACGAATGTTATCACTTGTTAATCCTTCTATAGCTAAAGTGCTACTGACTTGTTTACCAGTCAGCTCTTTCTTTTTAAATGATAACCCCATTGTTATACGGTTGATTTTATATGTATTCGTATAGTTATAGGTTCGTCTCTAAAATCAATATGATTTCCGTCTTGATCTAGTATGTTCACCACAATATCTGAAATAAAACTGGTGTTTAACGGTAGGTACACCAAGTTTTGTGGCTTTTCCACAATTTTAAAACCCGGAGCGACCGTTGGATAGAATGTGTGCAATATATGAGTATTTTCACCATCTCTATAAGAACCATGTATAATATTACATGTAATATCTATACTGTTAACTTTCATTATTGTTACAGTTCTAGCACCTGAATGGTTAATATTAGGTTCTAAAATTTTTGTTGTTTTAGGAAATCCTAATAAACTACCAATTGAATGTTCTTTGCTAAAATCTATATAATATTTAGATTTAATTTCAGCTTTCATAGTATTGTTATTTCCTTTTATTGTTATATTATCTTTTCCCATATGATTTTGTATCGCTTCATTTATATCATCAATTTCATATGCTCCAGTGGGTAAACTAAATACTTGTATATCTGAATATTTGTTTGTATTTTTATCTTTTGTTTTGTAATAATGTATTTTGTCATTAACATTTTCAGTAACGTTGGGAATAGAATTATAAGTTGTTATATCTAATAATGCGGCTTCCCATAATTTATCTTTTTCCAAACGTAACGCAGGGAAAAGAACACTTCGCAAAGTAGATGAAGTTCCAGTTAATGATACTGTATAGGAAGACATCTTAAAGTTGACTAACGCTTTTTGTTAAAAAATCTAAACATAAATGTCCACAGATTACCGTATCATCAGGTTGCTCTCTTTTATAATTGTATAGTACATTTTTAGCTGTTTTAAAGTAATATTGTAGTTCTTTTGGTGGTGGGAGATTACCAAAACTATCAAAGTAGTAAATAGTTGATCCTAGTTTCTTATAACATACCCAATGAGTGCCTGATCCTTTACTATTATCTAAATTTACTATTCCGGTTTCATTTTTCCATATTTTAACAGGTAATGCATCTTTCATAAACACTCCTCTAAAAAATGGAATTTTTAAACAAGAAACATAAGTAATTAATTCTTTATCTGTTAATTCTTTATTTGGAATTAGTAATTGTTTTTTTCTGTTTAATACACACGATACGGTCTTAGGTATAATCCTCCTCCTTTTTTTATCATTGACCATATTGTTTGTTTCTTTTTATTTTTACCTGCGGTGGATCGTCGTTTTCTTCTTATATTTCCTCCACGTTTCTTTGCAGGTTTTCTTCTCCTTTTTCCACCTCCTTTCTTCTTTCCACCTCCAAACATCGTTTTACCCTTCATTGCTGCTGATACCGCTAAAGCTGCTGCTTTTTCACCGATACTAGCGTCACTGGATGTTACTCTTTGCCAAGCTTTTTCAGCAAGTGCTCTATCCGCTATTGATCTATTTTTAGTATCTGCAAACTTTGAATATGCTATATCGTGTTGTTTGCAGGCTTGATCAAGTTTATTTATTCCAAGATCTCCTCTAGCAAGTCTTTTTTTCAATTTTGTTCCTGGACCACAATATTGATAACCTCCTGGTAAATGTAGTTCTACAGGTAATAAATCGATAGCTTTGTTAACTATAGCTCCAACCGGCTTAGTAACAAGAGAAAGTGCTGTTGATGCTATTCCTCTTCCTCTCTTTATAACGTGTCGATTATGACTGATGCGTTGAACTTTCAACATGGTTTTTTATAGTGAAAGGAAATGCCAATACTTGTTTATTTTATAAATTCTTTATAATGAATGATGCACTTATTCTTTGACATTGTTTATTTATAATAAACATGTATTTTGTTTATGGGTAATAAACTTTTACCCAGTCTTTTGGTAGGATTGTATCCTTTTTATCAACATCAACTTGAGCAAATCTTAAATTTCCAGTTTTCATATTTAAAAAATATTTTTCTATAACATTTTTCTTAACCCAATGTAGTTTTTGATCAGCTTTTATGGGCTTTATCGTATTATAAACATCATATAACACTACACTTAAGAGTCTTATAATGTAATTTACATTAACAGCATCAACAATATCAATAGGGTCATCTAAGCTAGTCAATCGCAAGTTTTGACAATGAAAAAACTTTTTGTGTTTTTCTGTTCTTAAGCATCTTTCACGCCATTCTTTTACTCTAACTGCATCACTGTCATTTACTCCCATTCCAACATTAAATAGTGGTCTTTCTTTACAATCAAAGCCTTGTTGACCAAGTCTTGATGAAATTTCTTTTAATGCAGGAACTTGTCCAATTGTTGCTACATCAACATCATTCAACCCTTCTTTAACATTAGTAATTATTTTTGCATCCGCATCCCATTTGTTATTGTTTAATTTCATTATTTGACTTATTGTAGCTGCATCTGATTTTGCAGTTCCCTCCTTAACGTTAGTTAACACTTTATTTTTGCAATCAATTGACTTAATATCATGTGTAATACAATGATCTGTAACATATTGAAGGTTTACCGCATCTTTCATATCTTTAGGGTCTCCAATATCGTGTATTACAAAGTTGTAAAAGGAAAATTTATCTGTTTTTTCAGGTATGACTGAATGTAAATACTTTTTGGTAACTGAATCTTGATCATTAACAGGATCTGCTATATTGGCTATTCTAAGATCTTTTGCATCATATGCTTTATTATTACTTTTAGGATCATATCTTAAGGTTTGGTTTATGTACCACATTAAATATTCTTTATTTACCGAATCATTCTTATCTATTGGTTTTGGAAGATTTGCAATTCTATAAAAATTAGCGTTATACACTTCATTTTGAAGCTTTAAGCTAGGTAATGTTTCACTTTTTAAAGTTTTGAAATTTACTGCATCATTATCATCTTTTGGATCATTTACAAACTTTAAACGTTTGTTACTTATATCATAATCTCCATCGGATGTTAGTGGTAAACCACCTCTTTTTCCATAAGATCCTGATTTGCTTCCAGTTTCGGAATACCGTCCAAACTTATCCACACTCATGGTTATACTAAATATTTAATCAGTTATACTTGTATTATATATATACTCATATTTTTTTATGCAATTACTCCTCGATTTCGCAGTTCGCCGACCAAAGCTACCCATTCATTTTCTAAACCACTATGTCCGGCTTGTTTAGCTTCATATATCAACTTCATTCTGTCAACCAATTTGTTTATATCGTTGTAGTATATTATATTAGTATCATACAAGTTTTTTAATAATCCTTTTCCTGATAAATTTGATTGATTTTTTTTTCTTCTTTTATGTAAAATATTTATTTCAGCAGAAGATAATGATTTTCTTTTTATGGGTTCCCTTCTTTTTGGTGGGAAAAGTTTAGCAATAATAGTTTTATATTTTTCTGATGCATTTCTATGAACATTGAAATTTTTAGAATAATTTTTCTTATGCGCATTTGTATCCTCCAATATTTGTTTAAAAATGTTTAAATCCTTTTTTGTATATTTATTAGGTTTCGGCTTAAAAATAAGTTCAAACAATCCTTTTGTACCCTTGTATTGTTTATTATTTATAATAATATTGTCATGTTCGTCTACATCAAGTTTGCTATCTCCAATCATTAGCCCATTTTCTTCTATTCTAGCACCAAAAGTATGATATTTTCGAGTTGGTTGTGCAGAATGTAACATTTTTAATACAAATTGTCTTGCAAGCGGCCCTTTATACGCAATATCCGAGCCCAATTTGCTCAAGTTGGATGGATTAATAGGCTCTTCTTCTTCTTGTTGTTCTTCGCTTGTAGAAAGACCTTCTTTTTCTGTTAAAACATCCGTTTCTTCACCTAGTTCGCTTTCTTCTTCAGTTGTTTCTCCTTGTTGTGTAAAACTTTTATCACTTTCATATTCTTCTTTTTGTTCAAATTTTGAAATGGGTAAAATAGCATCTCCGGAAAAATTAAATGTTGAATGTTTAACATTTTGTCCTAATTGTTTTAATGGCTCAGTAATAGGTTTAAATGTTGATTCCAGAAATTTCTCTCTTTCACTTATTCCTAATCTTAACGCTCTGTTTTTATGTCTAATAGAATCACTAAGTGATTTTATTTCTTTTAATAGCTTTTCCTGATTAACCATGTTTACACCATGAAGACTTGTACGATAATGTTGTTAATTAATGTATTAAAACAAATTTATCAAAACCTATGCGGTAACGACCATCTGTTATAGCTTTATCTTTCATAATTACCAAAAATCCATATTTTTCCGCCCAAGCTTTTCCACAAAGCTCTTTGAACTTATCAAATGACATATCAGCATTTACATGATCGTTGTATATATGTTTTAGGTTTGTATCGTCTTGTTTGAATAAAACTAAAATATTTGCATTGTCTCTAATTAGTTGTTTTGGAATTTTGCTATATGTTTGTCCGATATATATGCTATCAATATTATTATGTCTTCCCATGGCAAAATAGTTTCTAATAGTATCATGATTTTCACTAGATACATCATCAAATACAAATACAGAATACGGCTTAGCCTGGTCTGGTTGCATAACACTGTCACTAGCATTAAATTTGTAATAGTTAACATCGGGCACATCAGTCAGGATATTTTCCAACAATTGATACTTTGGTTGATGTAAGGACTTTGAAAAAATATATAGGTTATTAAATCGCAATCCTTTTGTGTTTGTAATTAAGTTAAACACAACGTTAGTTTTGCCACAGTTTGAAGGACCGCTGACTATACATCGTACAGTGTTTGGAAATAAACTGCCGTGTTTACCATTGTTGATTTTAACGTTATCTACGGTTAAATCATCAATGTTATTAATATTAAATTTATCTTTATGGTGAACAATCTCCATCTTATTCAAAGGCAGAAGAGTAAATAAGTTTATTTAAAACTAAATCAAATCTTTTATAGGTATCCACGAATCTTCAGTTTTATCAAACCCCAACCAACGTACTTTAACTTGGTCTTTTTTCCTTTGCAACACCTTTTCAACAAGATAAACATCGCCTACTGTTGACTTTAACAATTCATGTCCGTAAAAACCGCCTTGTAACAAATTTCCTTTGTTATCTTTTAAAATATAAGTTTCCGGTACAGTAGGTTGTACTTTATACACTGTAAAAACTTCATTTGTCCAATTGGGCAGGTATTTTTTAGTAAACACTCCTTTGTATTTACTAATTCGAACTTTATCATTTACATTAAATTTTCTTGGTTTTCTTTGTTCCGCTTTTGGCTGTGTATTTTTTTTAATTCGTTGTAAAACTAGTTTAGCGTTTTTCTTATTCACTTTGTTAGGTGCCATACCGATAGTTCTATGAAACTTGTTGTTGTAATCGCTTATTAATTTTGGTAAGATATCAACCCATACGTAAGAACCTCTTTTCGAAAACATTTTATACATTGCACCTTTTAAGGTTCTATTAAATCTTTCAATTATAGCTGCCTTTTTCTCAGAATTTGTGGAATAATGATTTATGTTATATTTTTTCATTAACAAGGCAAAATGTTTATTAAAAAATTCTTTCCCATCATCAGTTTGTAAATGTTTAATTTTATTTTTATCTCTTTTTATAGCTACTTCCATAGCTTTTGTTATGCTGTTACCAGTTTTGTCTTTTAATGGCAAAGCATCTGCAACTTTAGTAAAACAATTAATAATCGTAAGTATGTATTTAAATCCTTTATTTATTTTACTATGCGGTTGCATTTCAATTAAATCTGCTTGATATAAATCATTTATTCCTTTTACAACAGTATTTCGTCGTGGAAACTTTATTCTTGCAGGTTTATGAAGTTCATTAACAATCTTTTCCTTTAAGTCTGTCATGATGATTTTACTAACAAAGTCAAGTTAGTATTGAGTGTTTCTTTTTCTGCATCCGCTTTTATAGTTCAAGGTCATTTCAACATATTTTAAAAAAAGGGGAAATCACAGCGAGCATGCTGTGATTTCCCCTTTTTTTTCTTTTTTTTCTTTTTTTATTTTTTTTATTTTTTTTCTTTTTTTTTCTTTTTTTTCTTTTTCTTTTTACTCATTGATAGGATTGAGAGAGTAGTGGCCGAATGGTAGAGTGTGAATTTTGTCTGGAAGAATGTGTCGTTTGTCATCATTGGAGCAGAGTGCTTTTTTCACTTCTGTTACGCTGTACAGTTGATGGTTGAAACTTCTGATGGTGTTGAATTTTGCAGTTATAGTCGTTTCTTCAAATAAGCATTGCTTGTAGTGTTCAAAATTTACATTCTTCTTAAGATACAAACTTTTTACTCCCTTAGCTTTTTTAATAATATTGTTTTCTTCTTTATGCAATTGTAGTGAATACAATTTTGACATTAGTGCAATAAGTTCTTTCAGTAAAATTCCATTTGCTTCGTCTTTAAATTTTCCAAGTTTCTTTTTGTTCCGATCATTGTCATAATTTAAATGATCTTTTGGATAGTCACTAAAATCAAATTCATTTTTGTGAACAAATGTTCGAAGATCCAAATACATATCTTCAGTAAGAATCCAGTAGATGAAAGCGTCCGTGTCCATGTAGGCGATTCCGATGTTATCTCTACCGTAGAAGGCGACCATTTTGTTGTAGTGGAAATCGTACATGTGGGTTTTGGAAATATCCAAGATTGACATTCCAACGTACAACGGACGATCCATTTTCACACTTGTCTTCTTCATAGATACTGCCACAAGGTTTTCATTGATGATAACGGATGTTTCAAAGTTTGGTTTTTGTACAAGTTTTTCTAGTTTTATAGGATCTGTAATTAATTTAACATTTTTGTGTTTTCTTTTGTTTTCCAATGTTTTTCCAAATATCGCGTTATTCATTAATTTAAAAAAGTCCTTTTGAAATGTTGATGTTGCAGCTGCTCTTCTTCTGGTGTTTGAATCAATGTACGGTTTTAACCAGCAAGATTGGGAAAATTTTAAAACTCTATGAATTTTGGTTATACGTAAACCCAATTGGAGTGCTTGTTGAACAACCCAAAAGTGAGCTACGTATCTTTGTTTATTTTCAAGAGTCATCATTAATTTTGGATGTTTGCCAATTGGTGAAACTTCTGTTTTTGCAAGGAGCGGAAGATCGTAATGAAGATCATGCAAGTGTTCTGGATATTCAAAGTCACAGTCCAATATGTATCCGGTGTCACCGTCTTTTGAAATTTGCGAAATATCACCAATAGAGTCTGGATTAACCCATTCAAAGTTTCCAAAAGGAAGTGGATTAGACATGGCCCATCCGTATAAATTGTTGGCATCGAAATATCCTAAGAACACTGATGGTTTTTCTTTATCGTAGTTTGGAAGATATTTGTTGTTAGCTTTAACATGTCTAGTAACACTTTGGGTCAATCCACCTCTAACGCCCGATTCGATCATCAACACCATGTCAATATCTGTTAATAATTGAAGGTTGCACTTTGTTTCTTTTAGCATAGCTTGCCAAGCTAGTCCTGGAGAAGTATAAGAATGAAGAGGGTCTAATCCGTAAGCTTCAAAGCAGGTGTTTCTAAATTCTTCCATCACATCGCAGAGAAGGGTCACATCAAGTTTTACATAAAAGTCAGAATAATCTCCCAGAGTGTTCATTTCCAATTCGTCCCAAACTCTGCATGCGTGTTGATAGTCTTCAGGTGAAATGTCCAAATCGGTAAGTTTACTTTTGAAAGCTTCTGGTGGAGGAAGTGACGTTTCTTGAAATTTATGTAGTCCATCGATGTAATCATACGGGAAAACTCCTTTCCGAAGAACCAAATCCATTTTTTCTGCAGGTACAATTTTGCTTGTTTCTATTAAATTTTGTCTTCTTAAATTTTCAGAAAGTTTCATAAGACTGGAAGGCATAAATCGAAAAGAATCAACAAATCTAAGTTTAATTTTGCCCACCTTTTTTGAAAAGCTTATAAATTTTTCCATAGTTTGTGCTATAACGTCTATTTCACCGTTGTCTCTTGCTAATTCAGGAATGATAAAATGTCCATCGTATCCGCTAAGATTGTGAAAACCCACGGGAATAAAAGATGGTAGTTTGTAGTTGATGTTACATCCGTTGCAAGCTGCACCTCTGTAGGCTCCTGTCAGATGGTCATGGTCGCGAACTTTAACTTTAGTTTCTGTAAATTGATTGTTACACAAATAGCATGTTGTTGTCGAATCATAAAGATAAATTTCTTCCGGTGTCATAGGTGACATAGGAACCACATTGCTATACATTGCTTCCACTTTCCCAGCGATGTCGTATAAATCATCAACAAAGTATCGAGCTGCTTCTTCTCCACGATAGATCTTTGGTGTAGATGTCAAACCATATTCTTGAAGATGTTCTTCAGGCAGAGTGGATTTTACTATTAAACAGTAGCTGTTTGGTTTGTGTAGTTGATACTTTGTTCTGCTTGTAATTTCCTCTCCTTCTTCTTGTTCAAGTGGAAGCAATGAAGATTCAAAATCTGCATACACTACAACGGGGATTCTGTATTGTTGGATAACTTTATCAAATTTTACTTGTGATCTGCTAGGGTGTGGTAATTTAATTCTTACTTCATAGTTTCCATTGCATAATCTTTTATGTTCTGTTAACCATTCTGAACCTCCTCTTCTTAAAGGTTTGTTTACAAAACAGAAACATCTTTTACAAGTTGTTTTTGGTTGTTCACGTTTTGATAACTGTTTGCAAACTAGAGCTTCAAAATCTTTAATATATACATAATGTGAGATATCACCTTTAGTTATAAATAATAAATCAGTATGATCTCTGCGTTCGGTGGGTGTTATACGTAAGGGATAGACATTGTTGGATGAATCTAAGCCAAAGATGTTTACAGATGCAAAAGGATTTTTCTTTTCAAATTTTGATATGTCTTGAATTGAAACAGGATAAGTCATGCCTTGAAAGTTATACATATAGGAAACCTCATCGTATGCTCTACTCGGTCGTTCCACATGATCTTCTACATATTTTGCAAGCATTGCATACTTGAAACATTCAGCATTTTCATTTTGTACATTAACACAAGATTTGGTTACTCGAATCTTCCTTGGCAAAGCAATATAACTACTACCTCTCATTCCATATCCATGTTTATGAACTCTCACATCTAAGCTTGTTATACTTAACAAACTCCATCCAGAACCTCTTCCTTCATGTTCTTGTAATTTTGTTAAAAGTTCTTAAAAACAATCATCCACAATTGAGCTTATATCCGATGCAAACATGATGGTTTTGTTTTTAGTTAAAAATCCTCTTGGTGATGTTTTATTCTGAACATTTGTAAATACAGTATCTAATAATATTCCAAACTTTATAAAATTTAATCTTCTTAGTTCATTCTTCAATGTTTCTGTTACTAATGTTTTTGCTTTCAATATAAATTGTGCTATTTGCAATTGAGCATTGTCAATCTTAAAATGAGTTACTACACTGCCTGGTAAAGCTCGGGCGTATAATTCCACATCCAAAGATGGTCCGGGTGCGTATTGAATAACACTTGGTCTTGAATTTAGTTGTTGTTGATGGGTAGCCAGCATTTGATCTAATTCTTCCAAATCTTCTTCTTCTGCATTGTTTCTTGTTTCGTTGTTATGATACACTTCTTTGTGTATTTGTAGTAAGTTTTCATTTTCAAAAGATTCTTCACAACTGATGCAGTAATACATGACGTAGGTGTGCTCTCCACAAAAGTTGCAGTAATAATAAGAACCACTCTTAAACTACCCCTATTTATAGCACTACCCCCACCACTTTTTCTGTATTAAACACAAAAAGTGTTAATAACAGTTAAATTTCTTATATTTCAAAACTCCTAAGTGTCAAGGTCAAATAATGCAAGTTTAAAAAAATCTAAGTGTCAAGGTCAAATAATGAAAGTTTTAGAAAAAATCTAAGTCTCAAGGTCAAATAATGGAAGTTTTAAAAAAATTCTAAGTCTCAAGGTCAAATAATGGAAGTTTTTAAAAAAAATCTAAGTGCCAACGTCAAATAATTTAAGTTCAAAATAATACATATATTATGCGTCGTAAGTGTGATCATCATTGCTGTTGTTTAAATATGTTATTTCCAAATCGTTATCGCTTTCATCTTCCTCCATGTCCGATGCCGGAAACAAACGTCGCCGAACAAGAGCATGTATATATTGTACTGGATCATAGTTAATTGTTACAACATGTGTTAACGGTGTTTCTTCGCCTATTGCTACTGGTACTTCCAAAATATTTTCTTCATCACTTGTAGCATCAGACGTAGCATCGGATGTAGCATCGGATGTAGCATCAGATGTATCTTCTACTGGAATCAAACTATTTTCAAAAATACTTTCGTCATCCGTTAAGTCTTCTGGTTCAACTATTTTATATATTTTTTCACAAATTGTACATCCAAAAGGAAAATTGTTGTCTGTTGGAGGCATTATAAAAGAAACTTGATATTGTAAAATAAATGTTGAAGCAAATGTTTGAAAATTTTTCTAAGTCCGAAAGTATTAATTATTAGGAAGTTTTACAAGTCCAATGAAAAGTAAAAATAAAGAAAGAAGTGTTGTTGCCTGTTTAAACAGTTGCAAAAGAATGATAGGTTTGAAAATTTTTCAAAGTCCTAAAATATTAAATATTGAGAAGTTTTAACACTTAAAATATTTACAAATCCAATGTAAAGTAAAGAAAGAAATGTTGTTGCCTGTTGGAACAATGGCAAAAGAATGATGGAAACCAAACCCGCAGTAAGGGTCCTGTGGTTTGGGAGGGGGTAAGCGAGGAGGGGGGATGACCTCAAGCCGAGTTGGGGTCCGGGATCTGCGCGTGTGGTTCGGCATCAGTTGCTCGCTAGACAGTGAGGTGGTAACATGTTCAGAAGGCGCCCTGAACATTTTATCATTTTTGCTGTTTGGTGAAAATATCTTGGTGTTATTTGTATAATAACATCTTGACGTAGGACTGATTAATTTTAAGGCATGGTAGTTGTTTGTGCTTGTAGATACCCTAGGGTTTGTAGTTTGTTTTTAATTTGCTGGTTTGGTAGTTAGTATTATTTTAAAATCTTTCTTTTACTTACAATATATTTCTGCCTGGAATGTTTAAATTTAAAGTAAAATTTTTGTTTTTAGGAATGTTATATGATATGTTTTTAATACCTTTCTATTCCAATTTCCTTTTTCCAACAAGCTTGTTGAGGGCATTCCCTCTCTTGTCTTGTACTCCTTTTTAGTTAGGGACACCTTTCAATTCCAATTTCCTTTCCTTTTTTCCTTCCATCTTTTGCATGGTAAAACCAATAATGGTAAAACCGGCTACCGCTTTTGTAGTGATTACGCTCACCAAAGCGGGTCACTTACAACCTCTATACGTGCTGGATGGGTAGTTCGCCTACCTCCGGAGTTTCGCTAGACCTCAGTTGTTCTGCGTCGCTAATGGCGAGACACTGGCTCCTTTAGTGTTAGGAAATAAAAAACATATTTGTATAACATTTTTTCCTAAATTTAATTAAGCAACTTGCTATTTCAAAATAACATTTTTGTTTTAGCTTAGCGTTGTGCGCTTATGGTGAGGTGTGTGAGTTCGCTTACGTGATGATCACACTGTAATCATGATGTGCAGCGCTGGGCTGTCTAGCTATTTTTTTTTTAAACTAAATTTTATTTCTTTATTTTTTTATTTTTATTAATTCTTAAACTCTAGGCAGATTGTATTGTAAATTAGCTTTTCTTCTTTTAGGTTTCCGGGGGTGTACGGTTCTGTCAAACCGTACACCCCCATTTTCTTTTTAGTTATCGAATGACCTTGACCTACTTATTTTCAAGGTCAACAAAAAGACAGCGAAAATTTCTAAGTCTCAAGGTCATTTATATATAGGTAGATTTAGCTTTTCTTCTGGTAGGTTTCTGAGGTGTACGGTTCTGTAAAACCGTACACCTCCATTTTCTTTTTAATTATTGAATGACCTTGACCTATTTATTTTCAAGGTCAATAGCAGTTAGCGAAAATTTATAAGTGTAAAAAGTAGGTCAAGGTCACCAAAAAATACCCTATGAACGGGGGAATAGACCGCTAAGTAATTCTTTTAGAATTACAAAGTGGTCTATTCCCCCGCTCCTATTTTTTTTAATTTCATTTTTACACTAACCTCTCAGTTTTAACAAAAGGAGGTATTTGTTGTGCGCACTGCATAATGTTTGATTTACACAACACATCTTTTACCCTTTTTTAATAATATACGAACATTGTTCTTTTTAGGACTAGATTGTAAAAAGTAAAAAGTCATTTTGTTATCCCGCTTTTATAAGAAATTAACCCTCCATTGTAAATTTTGAAAATAGGTCAAGGTCATTCAAAAATACTCTATGAGCGGGGGAATAGACCGCTAAGTAATTCTCTTGGAATTACAAAGTGGTCTATTCCCCCGCTCCATTTTTTTTGTCTTGTGTTTAATTTGACCATTTAACTTTATCAGATGGAGATTTTCTTACTAAATAATAATGAACATTACTGATATTTGGAATTTGAAGATTTACTGGTAATTTGAGCAAGTAGAGTTCATCACAACATCTAAGAACAACATCCCTGTTACTGATCTTTTTTACAAAAACATATTTGTGGTTTAATTTCAATCTGTTGATTTTAATTCTTTTATAGTTTTCAATTTTTTCTGGCAATTCACTTTTGGAAGGTTCAATTTTGACTTTTTTAGAAGGTTGAATTTTGACTTTTTCGGAAGGTTCACGTTTGTTATGCAAATTACACAATTTTTCACCTACACTACACAACTTCACACACCTTTCACCTTTGTTCGCTCCTTTTTTTAAAATATGAGCACATTGTTCTTTCTTAAAACAGGATTTTCTTAATTTTTGAAGTTTTTGAAGTTTTTCAGAAATTTTTTTAGGAGATTTATTTGGTGAAGATTTTTTTGGAGAAGGAGATTTTTGTTTCACAATAGAAACAACAGATGATGATGATGTTCTTGATGACGAGGAAGAAGACCTGGACGAAGACGAAGTGCCTGCCATAGCGCTGGATCCTAAGAAAGTAAAGATTACTCTGTTTACCCTGCCTTTATAACAGCTCCCCACCCATTTACCCCCTCTTCTTTTCGACGTCAAAAAAATATTCATCCAAGCTTTCTAACACTGGCAAGGAAACAGTTTCAAAAGGTTGATACAAAATTTCATAAATGTCTTGGTTTAAATTTTGCGAAGTTTGAAGATATTCTTCTATTTCCTGTACAAATTTCTGTTCGAATTGTTGAAATTCTTCTATATCCTGTAAAAATGTCTGTTCGGATTGTTCAAATTCTTGTTGTTCTAAGTTAAATGTTGGTGATTTCAAGTCTTCTTCCAATTTTTTAATGTAATCTATTGCATTTTGAACTATAGATTGTCTGTTAATTTTTTTTTGTTTTTGACTTTCCGGTACAGCTAATTTTAATTTTTCAAAAGCTTTTTTTAATCTGTGTTTTCTTCTTTGTTCCCTTCGGTTTCTACTTAATCTTTGATCAATCAGGTATTTTAGGAAAGATTCCATAACGTTTTGTTGATTCAAAATGTAGCAAACTATTAATTCTATAAAGCTTCTATCCGCTCAATATATAGTGGAAACCCGGGGGGAGGGGGAATCACCTTCGCCATCAAGGTGATTGGTACGTATTTAAAGCTTTGAGGTTTGCATAGCCAGACCATAACTATGAGCTCCTTGTACGAGTTGTGTCTGCAGCGTATCTGCACCGATAACCCTATGCTCCGGCATATCAGAAGGGTGTCAGAGCCGCTGCCGCCAATTTTGCAAGGAGAGCTCATTTATGAGCATAAAAGACGATGCGTCTACAAAACCAAAATTTGGTTTGAAGGGCCAAATGTTGGCAGAATATGTGCCGTATGTCACATGGTACGTTTTTTCATTAACTGCATTGTTTATTTTTTGTTAACAATATATTATTTTTTTTAATTTCTTTAAACTAATAATTTTTTTTTTCAGGCGCTTCCTCTTGCCGGCCCGGGGGACGAGCTTTATCGAACTATTGCTTATAGAAGCGGAATAATTGGGTATAAACTACAAATGCCGGCACCTCAAGAAAAATGTCATCTCTGCAATTTCTGCCCCCTGGCAAAATATGAAATTAATTGTATGTGTTTATAAACACATATAATTATGAGAAATTAAATAGGGACGGGGAACAGAGCAGTTTGTGGTCTAACCACTTACTGCTCTGTTCCCCGTTCATAGGGTATCTTCAGATGACCTTGACCCACTTTTAAAACTTTATGGTGGGGAAAATGTATATATAAACCGTGGATTATATGAAGAGGCATCACTTCCCTCACCGATAATCATGGAAAGTTTCCGTATGTTTTACAATGTTTTTTGCACTCCTCAACAACATATTCAATTTATGTTAAATTTAATCCATGTCCTCCAGAATATTAATTTTCTTACGATTAATGTTACTGGGGAAAGAATGGTAAATTTAACATATCAACGTTTATTAGTTACCATCAACCCTTTCGTAGATCCGAATTGGTTTTCAACACTTGAAACATACATTGATACTATGGCTTTTGAACAAGGATTCCATTATCTTTGGGTTGATGTAGATTACATCAACTTTCAAAATGAATCAGATGATGATGGATATGATTCTGCCACATAAAAGTAGACATTAACGGAACTTCTCCCCCTGCCTTTTAGGAAAAAAGAGAGGAACAGTGTTAATTAATAACACTGTTCCTCTCTTTTTTCCGCTTAAAGTTAAATGACCTTGACCTACTTATTTTGAAGGTCAATTGTAACTTAGTGAAAATTTTCTAAGTCCTAAGTAGGTCAAGGTCATTTAAATCTTAGCGGAAGAATGAAAAGAATAGCTACCAACATGCATTGTTGGTATCTATTCTTTTCTTTCCTCCTAGAAAACCCCTTTAGTCCGTGTCAACTTTGATGTGAATTTTTGTACAAAATTGTACATAATAAAGGACCCATGTTTCGAGTCCTTCGTAATCCATAGAATCCGAAGTGCAACAGATTTTTGTACCGTCTGCTTTAACAGCTTCAAGTACTCCACTAATACACTTCAGATTGCTATGATACGTTCTTATGTACCATAGTACTTTTTTGGCTTCGACAAAGTTGTGCACAGCACCAAAGATCATGAGGGATTCCATGGCAAATGTAACCACAAGACTACAGCACACCTTATATATACTGTGAGCCCAAGGCTATAGCCTCGATTTTTGAGTTTTTGCGTAATAACTTTTATACCGTTGGTTTTATCAAAAAATGTTACTGGACCTTTTTTGTTTGTCTTTTAATTTCGCTTAATTTGACTACCCGGACGATAGATTTGGAGCATTTTTGTTATATCCACTGCCTATAGCCTCGATTTTTGAGTTTTTGCGTCATAACTTTTATACCGTTGGTTTTATAAAAAAATTTTACTGGACCTTTTTTGTTTGTCTTTTAATTTCGCTTAATTTGACTACCCGCACGATAGATTTGGAGCATTTTTGTTATATCCACTGCCTATAGCCTCGATTTTTGAGTTTTTGCGTCATAACTTTTATACCGTTGGTTTAATCAAAAAATGTTACTGGACCTTTATTGTTTGTCTTTTAATTCTGCTTAATTTGACTACCCGCACGATAGATTTGGAGCATTTTTGTTATATCCACTGCCTATAGCCTCGATTTTTGAGTTTTTGCGTCATAACTTTTATACCGTTGGTTTAATCAAAAAATGTTACTGGACCTTTTTTGTTTGTCTTTTAATTCCGCTTAATTTGACTACCCGCACGATGGATTTGGAGCATTTTTGTTATATCCACTGCCTATAGCCTCGATTTTTGAGTTTTTGCGTCATAACTTTTATACCGTTGGTTTAATCAAAAAATGTTACAAGACCTTTTTTGTTTGTCTTTTAATTCCGCTTAATTTGACTACCCGCACGATGGATTTGGAGCATTTTTGTTATATCCACTGCCATCGTGTACGGCGACGCAGTTCTAAAGTTGAACGGCGACGAAATCAAGTAACCGGTTTTGCCGGGGGGATGCGGGGGGATGCGGGGGGGGGAGGGGGGGGAGGGGGGGGAGGGGGGGAGGGGGGGGAGGGTGGAGGGGTGGGAGGGGGGGATGGGGGGAGGGGGGAGGGGGGGGAGGGGGGGAGGGGGGGAGGGGGGGGAGGGGGGGGGAGGGGGGGAGGGGGGGGGTTCCGCGGGGGGGGGATATAACAAAAAATGCTCCAAATCTATCGTGCGGGTAGTCAAATTAAGCGGAATTAAAAGACAAACAAAAAAGGTCCAGTAACATTTTTTGATTAAACCAACGGTATAAAAGTTATGACGCAAAAACTCAAAAATATTAATAACCAACGCGAAAACTAAACTCACCATCAACAGTAATTTAAACATTTACAAAAACCCAAATGTTAAAAATAATAATTATTTAATAAAAGATACAACACAAAACTAAAATCTTAGGTTATTTAAAACTTTAACAAAATATTTAAGTCTCAAAAGTAGAGTTTTAAAATCAATCAATATATAAGTCAAACAAGTAAGTCTTTTGAAATTAAAATATCTAAGTATAAAAAATAGGTCATTTCAAATAATTCTAAGTCCGAAAGTAGAACAATCAAAACTAGGTCAAGGTCATTTAAAAATTATAAAAAAAAGGGGGGTGGGGAAGCGTGGGGTCCCTACCTTATTCTACTACTTTATTTCTATACTACTTTATTATAACTTATGCTACCCCTTAAATGCTATCATGCATGCGGTTACGGTGTGATCATCACGTAAGCGAACTCACACACCTCACCGCCCTATCATATCTTAACCCCTACCTAACGTTCCCCCTATTCTATCTTATACTATGTAATATTACAGTTACGGTGTGATCATCACGTAAGCGATCTCACACACCTCCCTATAATATTACACCTAACTTAATATTACAGTTACGGTGTGATCATCACGTAAGCGAACTCACACACCTCACCGTAATATTAACCCTGACAATTAAACCACGCAGGAAATGGAAAGGTAGGTGGATTGCCATTGCGACCGACTATTATAGGAGGGCGCCTCTCCCACAATAGCCGAACGCAGTGTGTGCTTGACATAAGCCACCCCACACACCATGGCGAACATTACGTTACAGCATAACCCTCCACGTAAGCGGACCAGTTACACCTTCACCGTAATGCCAAAGAGAAACGTTGCGCGCTTGCTTATATCAGCGAGCTCGAGACTCGACCTCGCTAGCGAGCCTTGACTAGTAGGTCAACGTGTCGCTCTGCCGAGGCCGGTAGCCTTGGCCGGGTCGCTAGCCACCGCTCTCACAACTTCGTCTGGCCTACTTGGACCTGGTCACTACCTTGACTACAAGGTTGTTGTGTGCCTACTTGGACCTGGTCACTACCTTGACTACAAGGTTGTTGTGTCTGCTGCCTATAAGAACCCCATTCGCCCGCCTTGTGTTATTCTGCCACTCGCCACCATCGCTGTTACTATCCATTCCCACGTTTTTTCTATTTCATTATATCCATTTTATTATTTCCTTTATCTAATTATGGACTCCTCATCTGCCTCTTCATCCTGCCCTATTCTTCTGGGTCTGCTCAAGAAACCTCTGATGAAGCAACATTCCATCCCGGTATCGATCAGCCTTTCTGCAATCAACGATTTTATTCCGCAAAAATCTTCAACTCCCGTCCTCTCCTCCTCCATTAACGAAATAATAGCTGATGCTGTTAATGAAGATCAACCCCAATTATTTCAGAATCCC
This sequence comes from Flexamia atlantica, assembly GCA_035578135.1. Classification (NCBI taxonomy): domain Eukaryota; kingdom Metazoa; phylum Arthropoda; class Insecta; order Hemiptera; family Cicadellidae; genus Flexamia; species Flexamia atlantica. Next base: position 956,501 of record JAQJVK010000055.1, on the reverse strand, counting down.
ACACCAGTTACAGAAACATCAACGCCGCAAATTGAAGAGATTCCGATCGCTCCAATTTGTGACGACATTTTAACTGAAGACTGGATGGAGTTGTGCGGACTGCACCCTTCTTCTACCCCCCAACAAATTCAACCCGCACCAATCAAAGAAACCCCCACCCCCCAAACAATTCATCCCGCACCAGTAAAGAACATCAGGCTAAAGGAATTAAAGAAGAACAAAAAATATAACTTGTACAGAATTGAAGAAAACAAAATTTATATCTACAACGAGGAGAGGACGAAAATTTATATCCTCACAACTCCAAAAACCAAACCACCACTTGTCCCAACAGATCCAAAATTTTTACTAGTAACAGCGGAGGGTGGAAAATTGAGAATAAATATATTAAATTAAACCTTATATTCCTTCCCCTCCTCAATCAAAGTCCACCCTGGTGGCAAAATCGGCCCTTCTAAGGGCCACCCTAAGACTTTCAAATTTAGGCTTAAGTTAGGGCCTCAACCCTTGGTGACTACAAGCGGTTCATATACCTCTAAGTCCCAAAGGTTGAGTCAATAGCGGGGGGGCTTTCGCTAAAGCCTGAACCCTTGGTGACTAACAAGTGGTCTGTGTACCACTAAGTCACAAAGGGTTGGACGCTAAAGCCTCAACCCTTGGTGACTAACAAGCGGTTCACATACCTCTAAGTCCCAAAGGTTGAGTCAATAGCGGGGAGCTTTCGCTAAAGCCTTAACCTTTGGTGACTAACAAAAGGTCCGTGTACCTCTAAGTCCCATAGGGGCTTTCGCAAACCACCCCTTGTTAGTCACCAAGGGTTGATACTTAAACTTAAGCCTAAATTTGAAAGTCTTAGGTCGGCCCTTAGAAGGGCCTTTTTTTGCCACCAGGGTGGACTTTGGAGGTGGGAAAAGGTTTTACTCGGTAATATTTATGTTTAACTTTGCACCTTTTTTATTTATTATCAAGTGTCGAGGGTTAAGGGGAATAGGAATTTTTTTGGGAATGTCAATGACATAAATTTTGGTTTTTTCAGAATTAAAAATGAAAATAGAAGAAGATAAATGTCTTAAGATTTCATATTTTCGGTTAAGTTTCAGTTTTTTTAGATGAAATTTTTGCTGGGGTACGTTTGAAGATACAGGTGATAGAGGTGGTTTGGTGCGAATTTTGGGTGGTTCGGTGCGAATTTTGGTGCCGGTAAGAATGTTTTTCCAAACTTGCTGAAAAGGTTTTCGAGCAATAGTGGTTGTAACATCATACCAATCACGATTGTTGTTCGATTGAATAATTCGTACCCCAAGCAGTTGAAGATAGGAAAACCAGTTATACCAAATCTCGGTATACTCGGAGCGGTTCATTGTGAAATTGAAGTAGGTGTTGTTAGGACGGTGGCAAAGGAAAGAATAACTTGTCGAGTGTAGAGTGTAGAGTGTGTTATACAATCAAGGACAGGTGTGCCGGGTGATGCAGCAAGGACGACGACCTGTATTCGCCGGCCGGCCGCAAGCGAAAGTGCGGCGCAAGGTCAACCAGTTGTATTGCTAACTGGTCGGCAACAAGCGAAAGCATGCGAGGTCAAACCCGGCCCACTCGGTCTCGTTTATCTTTTAAAACTCGCATGATAGGGTTTGCAAACATATTAATTCAAATATGTTGTAAAAATTTTCTTACGATATTTTGTTACAAATATTTTTAAGGCAAATGTTAAGAAACTATGTTTCTATTTTGAATCGCAACTACAGTTTCGATTTCTTTAACTAAATATTATAACTAAGTATTAAGGTAATATAATAAAGTAGCATCTTTAAAAATATTGTAACTTGTACAAAGTTAAATAAATATTTTAAGCCAAAAGTTAAAAAAACAATTGTTTAGTACTGAGATGTTCACCCTACAACACCTACGTTAGAACTAACACTACAAATCCAAAAATTGCGAGGAGTCTCTTATGGTGGTGGGGGGAGGGCAGATGTTCCGAGCTGCACATGTCAAGGGAGGTTGCAGCGCCGCTGCTGACACATCAGTTTGCTAGTAGAACTGGCAGAGTAAACATCTAAATAAACATGAGTTCTGTTTTATATGTTTCTTTTATTAAAGATGGACTTTGCATTGAAACGCAAAGTTTTCCTATTGATGCAGATCCTATACAACAAATTTTAGTACATCCTCCAGAAAGTTATGATTCCATCTACATTTCAGTGCAAGAAACAAACGACCCCCCACCACCAACAACTACTGATGCACAGTAGGACACGGCTACCACACGTCATTAAAGCTTCAGCTCTTTACCCGAGCACACATGGACTCTGAGCTTCAATATAATACTGTTTCTTCTACATCTACACCAACTTCCGAACAATTACCTACTACAAATGAAACTACTACAAGTCTACAAGTAAATGAAATTTCATCAACTGTTAGTTCTGATGCGCAAGCAATAATGTTATCATTAATTGGTTTCGACTAAAAATTCAACAATGGAAGAAGAAAGAAATTCGCTACTTTACAACTTGGTTTTTGTGAACCCGTCGAAATTTATTATTTGCCTACTTTCATTTTTATGTGGTTACAATTTTGGTTACCTTGTTCAGGAAATGCTAACAGATAAAAAGGAAGAACATTCGCTATATTTTAAAGTTTATGTTTATGTAATTGCATCTTTATTTGGATACTTTGTAGCAGGATATTTTCTTGTTAATTTGTCAATTCCATTTTTTACATGGTATTTTAACAGACGTGAAAATCAACAAAACAACAGTTTGTAAAAAGAAACAAAAATTATCTTGCATTTTCGGATTTTCCGAAAATGCAAGATCTTTTTTAAAAACATCCCCAAAAGACCTTGACACACTTCCGGCCATTTAAAATTTAAATACCCAGCACAGCAGGGCATTTAAACTTTAAATACCCACCTACAACACGTCACAGCTACGTCACAGCTGATGACGTCACTTCCGGTCACGTGACCGGAAGTAGCTGTCAAAAAATTGACTGCCTGTCAAAGTTTGATTGGGCCAGAAACGCCACATCGCCACTACTACAAATCGTTGTCCGCACATCGCATAGCGACTAATTTAATCATCCATATTTCCAAAACCTAAGTTTTTACGGTAACTTGGGTGGTATAATACAGAAGTTCTGGTCCTATTCTATCACCCTATGTGTACGTCATGTTGGCACACCTCCGTATTTATTATTATATTTCATGTCATACTTAGACAAATCGTTGTCCGCACATCGCATAGCGACTAATTTAATCACCCATATTTTCAAAACCTAGGTTTTTAATGTAACTTGGGTGGTATAATACTAAATTTCAGGACCTATTCTATCATCCTATGTGTACGTCATGTTGGCACACTTCCGTATTTATTTTATTTTTCATGTCATACTTTGACAAATCGCTGTCCGCACATCTCAATGCGACTACTTTAATCAGCCATTTTTCCAAAACCTAAGTTTTTACGGTAACTTGGGTGGTATAATACAGAAGTTCTGGTCCTATTCTAACACCCTACGTGTACGTCATGTATCCACAATTCCGTATTTATTTTTATATTTCATGTCAAACTTAGACAAATCGTTGTCCGCACATCGCATAGCGACTAATTTAATCACCCATATTTCCAAAACCTAAGTTTTTAAGGTAACTTGGGTGGTATAATACAGAAGTTCTGGTCCTATTCTATCACCCTATGTGTACGTCATGTATCCACAATTCCGTATTTATTTTTATATTTCGTGTCAAACTTCGACAAATCGTTGTCCGCACATCTCAATGCGACTACTTTAATCACCCATATTTCCAAAACCTAAGTTTTTAAGGTAACTTGGGTGGTATAATACTAAATTTCAGGACCTATTCTATCATCCTATGTGTACGTCATGTTGGCACTCTTCCGTATTTATTTTATTTTTCATGTCATACTTTGACAAATCGCTGTCCGCACATCTCAATGCGACTACTTTAATCAGCCATATTTCCAAAATCTAAGTTTTTACGGTAACTTAGGTTGTATAATACTAAATTTCAGGACCTATTCTATCATCCTATGTGTACGTCATGTTGGCACACTTCCGTATTTATTTTATTTTTCATGTCATACTTTGACAAATCTTTGTCCGCACATCTCAATGCGACTACTTTAATCACCCATATTTCCAAAACCTAAGTTTTTACGGTAACTTGGGTGGTAAAATACTAAATTTCAGGACCTATTCTATCATCCTATATGTACGTCATGTTGGCACACTTCCGTATTTATTTTATTTTTCATGTCATACTTTGACAAATCGCTGTCCGCACATCTCAATGCGACTACTTTAATCAGCCATATTTCCAAAACTTAAGTTTTTACGGTAACTTGGGTGGTATAATACAGAAGTTCTGGTCCTATTCTATCACCCTATGTGTACGTCATGTATCCACAATTCCGTATTTATTTTTATATTTCATGTCAAACTTAGACAAATCGTTGTCCGCACATCTTATAGCGACTAATTTAATCACCCATATTTCCAAAACCTAAGTTTTTAAGGTAACTTGGGTGGTATAGTACTAAAGTTCTGGTCCTATTCTTTCATCCTACGTGTACGTCATGCTGACACACTGCCGTATTTATTTTATATTTTATGTCAAACTTAGGTGGATCGCTGTCCACACATCCAAAGCGACTATTTTAATCACCCGTATTTCCAAAACCTAAGTTTTTAAGGTAACTTGGGTGGTATAGTACTAAAGTTCTGGACCTATTCTATCATCCTATGTGTACGTCATGTTGGCACACCTCCGGATTTTTTTATATTTAGTGTCAAACTTCGACAAATCTCTGTCCGCACATCTCAATGCGACTACTTTAATCACCCATATTTCCGAAACCTAAGTTTTTACGGTAACTTGGGTGGTATAATACAGAAATTCTGGTCCTATTCTATCACCCTACGTGTACGTAATGTTGGCACACCTCCGTATTTATTATTATATTTCATGTCATACTTAGACAAATCGTTGTCCGCACATCGCATAGCAACTACTTTAATCAGCCATATTTCCAAAACCTAAGTTTTTAAGGTAACTTGGGTGGTATAGTACTAAAGTTCTGGTCCTGTTCTTTCATCCTACGTGTACGTAATGTTGGCACACCTCCGTATTTTTTTATATTTCGTGTCAAACTTAGACAAATCGTTGTCCGCACATCGCATAGCGACTAATTTAATCACCCATATTTCCAAAACCTAAGTTTTTACGGTAACTTGGGTGGTATAGTACTAAAGTTCTGGACCTATTCTATCATCCTATGTGTACGTCATGTTGGCACACCACCGTATTTATTTTATTTTTCATGTCACACTTTGACAAATCGCTGTCCGCACATCGCATAGCGACTAATTTAATCACCCATATCTCCAAAACCTAAGTTTTTACGGTAACTTGGGTGGTATAATACAGAAGTTCTGGTCCTATTCTATCACCCTATGTGTACGTCATGTATCCACAATTCCGTATTTATTTTTATATTTCATGTCAAACTTAGACAAATCGTTGTCCGCACATCGCATAGCGACTAATTTAATCACCCATATTTCCAAAACCTAAGTTTTTAAGGTAACTCGGGTGGTATAATACTAAATTTCAGGACCTATTCTATCATCCTATGTGTACGTCATGTTGGCACACTTCCGTATTTATTTTATTTTTCATGTCATACTTTGACAAATCGCTGTCCGCACATCTCAATGCGACTACTTTAATCAGCCATATTTCCAAAACCTAAGTTTTTACGGTAACTTGGGTGGTATAATACAGAAGTTCTGGTCCTATTCTATCACCCTATGTGTACGTCATGTATCCACAATTCCGTATTTATTTTTATATTTCATGTCAAACTTAGACAAATCGTTGTCCGCACATCGCATAGCGACTAATTTAATCACCCATATTTCCAAAAACTAAGTTTTTAAGGTAACTTGGGTGGTATAATACTAAATTTCAGGACCTATTCTATCATCCTATGTGTACGTCATGTTGGCACACTTCCGTATTTATTTTATTTTTCATGTCATACTTTGACAAATCGCTGTCCGCACATCTCAATGCGACTACTTTAATCAGCCATATTTCCAAAACCTAAGTTTTTACGGTAACTTGGGTGGTATAATACAGAAGTTCTGGTCCTATTCTATCACCCTATATGTACGTAATGTTGGCACACCTCCGTATTCATTATTATATTTCATGTCATACTTAGACAAATCGTTGTCCGCACATCGCATAGCGACTAATTTAATCACCCATATATCCAAAACCTAAGATTTTAAGGTAACTTGGGTGGTATAGTACAGAGGTTCTGGTCCTATTCTATCACCCTATGTGTACGTCATGTATCCACAATTCCGTATTTATTTTTATATTTCATGTCAATCTTAGACAAATCGTTGTCCGCACATCGCATAGCGACTAATTTATTCACCCGTATTTCCAAAACCTAAGTTTTTAAGGTAACTTGGGTGGTATAGTACTAAAGTTCAGGACCTATTCTATCATCCTATGTGTACGTCATGTTGGAACACTTCCGTATTTATTTTATTTTTCATGTCATACTTTGACAAATCGCTGTCCGCACATCTCAATGCGACTACTTTAATCAGCCATATTTCCAAAACCTAAGTATTTACGGTAACTTGGGTGGTATAGTACTAAAGTTCTGGACCTATTCTATCATCCTATGTGTACGTCATGTTGGCACACTTCCGTATTTATTATATTTTTCATGTCATACTTTGACAAATCGCTGTCCGCACATCTCAATGCGACTACTTTAATCAGCCATATTTCCAAAACCTAAGTTTTAACGGTAACTTGGGTGGTATAGTACTAAAGTTCTGGACCTATTCTATCATCCTATGTGTACGTCATGTTGGTACACCTCCGTATTTTTTTTATATTTCGTGTCAAACTTAGACAAATCGTTGTCCGCACATCGCATAGCGACTAATTTAATCACCCATATTCCCAAAACCTAAGTTTTTACGGTAACTTGGGTGGTATAGTACTAAAGTTCTGGACCTATTCTATCATCCTATGTGTACGTCATGTTGGTACACCTCCGTATTTTTTTTATATTTCGTGTCAAACTTAGACAAATCGTTGTCCGCACATCGCATAGCGACTAATTTAATCACCCATATTTCCAAAACCTAAGTTTTTACGGTAACTTGGGTGGTATAGTACTAAAGTTCTGGACCTATTCTATCATCCTATGTGTACGTCATGTTGGCACACCTCCGTATTTTTTTTATATTTCGTGTCAAACTTTGACAAATCGTTGTCCGCACATCGCATAGCGACTAATTTAATCACCCATATTTCCAAAACCTAAGTTTTTACGGTAACTTAGGTGGTATAATACAGACGTTCTGGTCCTATTCTATCACCCTACGTGTACGTAATGTTGGCACACCTCCGTATTTATTATTATATTTCATGTCATACTTAGACAAATCGTTGTCCGCACATCGCATAGCGACTAATTTAATCACCCATATATCCAAAACCTAAGATTTTAAGGTAACTTGGGTGGTATAGTACTAAAGTTCTGGTCCTATTCTTTCATCCTACGTGTACGTAATGTTGGCACACCTCCGTATTTATTTTTATATTTCATGTCAAACTTAGACAAATCGTTGTCCGCACATCGCATAACGACTAATTTAATCACCCATATTTCCAAAACCTAAGTTTTTACGGTAACTTGGGTGGTATAGTACTAAAGTTCTGGACCTATTCTATCATCCTATGTGTACGTCATGTTGGCACACCTCCGTATTTATTTTATTTTTCATGTCATACTTTGACAAATCGCTGTCCGCACATCGCATAGCGACTAATTTAATCACCCATATTTCCAAAACCTACGTTTTTACGGTAACTTGGGTGGTATAATACAGAAGTTCTGGTCCTATTTTATCACCCTATGTGTACGTCATGTATCCACAATTCCGTATTTATTTTTATATTTCATGTCAAACTTAGACAAATCGTTGTCCGCACATTGCATAGCGACTAATTTAATCACCCATATTTCCAAAACCTAAGTTTTTAAGGTAACTCGGGTGGTATAATACTAAATTTCAGGACCTATTCTATCATCCTATGTGTACGTCATGTTGGCACACTTCCGTATTTATTTTTTTTTTCATGTCATACTTTGACAAATCGCTGTCCGCACATCTCAATGCGACTACTTTAATCAGCCATATTTCCAAAACCTAAGTTTTTACGGTAACTTGGGTGGTATAATACAGAAGTTCTGGTCCTATTTCATCACCCTACGTGTACGTCATGCTGACACACTGCCGTATTTATTTTATATTTTATGTCAAACTTAGGTGGATTACTGTCCACACATCCAAAGCGACTATTTTAATCACCCGTATTTCCAAAACCTAAGTTTTAAAGGTAACTTGGGTGGTATAGTACTAAAGTTCTGGACCTATTCTATCATCCTATGTGTACGTCATGTTGGCAAACCTCCGTATTTTTTTATTTCGTGTCAAACTTCGACAAATGTCTGTCCGCACGTCTCAATGCGACTACTTTAATCAGCCATATTTCCAAAACCTATGTTTTTACGGTAACTTGGGTGGTATAATACAGAAGTTCTGGTCCTATTCTATCACCCTATATGTACGTAATGTTGGCACACCTCCGTATTCATTATTATATTTCATGTCATACTTAGACAAATCGTTGTCCGCACATCGCATAGCGACTAATTTAATCACCCATATATCCAAAACCTAAGATTTTAAGGTAACTTGGGTGGTATAGTACAGAGGTTCTGGTCCTATTCTATCACCCTATGTGTACGTCATGTATCCACAATTCCGTATTTATTTTTATATTTCATGTCAATCTTAGACAAATCGTTGTCCGCACATCGCATAGCGACTAATTTATTCACCCGTATTTCCAAAACCTAAGTTTTTAAGGTAACTTGGGTGGTATAGTACTAAAGTTCAGGACCTATTCTATCATCCTATGTGTACGTCATGTTGGAACACTTCCGTATTTATTTTATTTTTCATGTCATACTTTGACAAATCGCTGTCCGCACATCTCAATGCGACTACTTTAATCAGCCATATTTCCAAAACCTAAGTATTTACGGTAACTTGGGTGGTATAGTACTAAAGTTCTGGACCTATTCTATCATCCTATGTGTACGTCATGTTGGCACACTTCCGTATTTATTTTATTTTTCATGTCATACTTTGACAAATCGCTGTCCGCACATCTCAATGCGACTACTTTAATCAGCCATATTTCCAAAACCTAAGTTTTAACGGTAACTTGGGTGGTATAGTACTAAAGTTCTGGACCTATTCTATCATCCTATGTGTACGTCATGTTGGTACACCTCCGTATTTTTTTTATATTTCGTGTCAAACTTAGACAAATCGTTGTCCGCACATCGCATAGCGACTAATTTAATCACCCATATTCCCAAAACCTAAGTTTTTACGGTAACTTGGGTGGTATAGTACTAAAGTTCTGGACCTATTCTATCATCCTATGTGTACGTCATGTTGGCACACCTCCGTATTTTTTTTATATTTCGTGTCAAACTTTGACAAATCGTTGTCCGCACATCGCATAGCGACTAATTTAATCACCCATATTTCCAAAACCTAAGTTTTTACGGTAACTTAGGTGGTATAATACAGACGTTCTGGTCCTATTCTATCACCCTACGTGTACGTAATGTTGGCACACCTCCGTATTTATTATTATATTTCATGTCATACTTAGACAAATCGTTGTCCGCACATCGCATAGCGACTAATTTAATCACCCATATATCCAAAACCTAAGATTTTAAGGTAACTTGGGTGGTATAGTACTAAAGTTCTGGTCCTATTCTTTCATCCTACGTGTACGTAATGTTGGCACACCTCCGTATTTATTTTTATATTTCATGTCAAACTTAGACAAATCGTTGTCCGCACATCGCATAACGACTAATTTAATCACCCATATTTCCAAAACCTAAGTTTTTACGGTAACTTGGGTGGTATAGTACTAAAGTTCTGGACCTATTCTATCATCCTATGTGTACTTCATGTTGGCACACCTCCGTATTTATTTTATTTTTCATGTCATACTTTGACAAATCGCTGTCCGCACATCGCATAGCGACTAATTTAATCACCCATATTTCCAAAACCTACGTTTTTACGGTAACTTGGGTGGTATAATACAGAAGTTCTGGTCCTATTTTATCACCCTATGTGTACGTCATGTATCCACAATTCCGTATTTATTTTTATATTTCATGTCAAACTTAGACAAATCGTTGTCCGCACATCGCATAGCGACTAATTTAATCACCCATATTTCCAAAACCTAAGTTTTTAATGTAACTCGGGTGGTATAATACTAAATTTCAGGACCTATTCTATCATCCTATGTGTACGTCATGTTGGCACACTTGCGTATTTATTTTATTTTTCATGTCATACTTTGACAAATCGCTGTCCGCACATCTCAATGCGACTACTTTAATCAGCCATATTTCCAAAACCTAAGTTTTTACGGTAACTTGGGTGGTATAATACAGAAGTTCTGGTCCTATTTCATCACCCTACGTGTACGTCATGCTGACACACTGCCGTATTTATTTTATATTTTATGTCAAACTTAGGTGGATCACTGTCCACACATCCAAAGCGACTATTTTAATCACCCGTATTTCCAAAACCTAAGTTTTAAAGGTAACTTGGGTGGTATAGTACTAAAGTTCTGGACCTATTCTATCATCCTATGTGTACGTCATGTTGGCAAACCTCCGTATTTTTTTTATATTTCGTGTCAAACTTCGACAAATGTCTGTCCGCACGTCTCAATGCGACTACTTTAATCAGCCATATTTCCAAAACCTATGTTTTTACGGTAACTTGGGTGGTATAATACAGAAGTTCTGGTCCTATTCTATCACCCTATATGTACGTAATGTTGGCACACCTCCGTATTCATTATTATATTTCATGTCATACTTAGACAAATCGTTGTCCGCACATCGCATAGCGACTAATTTAATCACCCATATATCCAAAACCTAAGATTTTAAGGTAACTTGGGTGGTATAGTACAGAGGTTCTGGTCCTATTCTATCACCCTATGTGTACGTCATGTATCCACAATTCCGTATTTATTTTTATATTTCATGTCAAACTTAGACAAATCGTTGTCCGCACATCGCATAGCGACTAATTTAATCACCCATATTTCCAAAACCTAAGTTTTTACGGTAACTTGGGTGGTATAGTACTAAAGTTCTGGACCTATTCTATTATCCTATGTGTACGTCATGTTGGCACACCTCCGTATTTTTTTATATTTCGTGTCAAAATTCGACAAATCGTTGTCCGCACATCGCATAGCGACTAATTTAATCACCCATATTTCCAAAACCTAAGTTTTTACGGTAACTTGGGTGGTATAGTACTAAAGTTCTGGTCCTATTCTATCACCCTATGTGTACGTCATGTATCCACAATTCCGTATTTATTTTTATATTTCATGTCAAACTTAGACAAATCGTTGTCCGCACATCGCATAGCGACTAATTTAATCACCCATATTTCCAAAACCTAAGTTTTTAAGGTAACTTGGGTGGTATAATACTAAATTTCAGGACCTATTCTATCATCCTATGTGTACGTCATGTTGGCACACTTCCGTATTTATTTTTTTTTCATGTCATACTTTGACAAATCGCTGTCCGCACATCTCAATGCGACTACTTTAATCAGTCATATTTCCAAAACCTAAGTTTTTACGGTAACTTGGGTGGTATAATACAGAAGTTCTGGTCCTATTCTATCACCCTACGTGTACGTCATGTATCCACAATTCCGTATTTATTTTTATATTTCATGTCAAACTTAGACAAATCGTTGTCCGCACATCGCATAGCGACTAATTTAATCACCCATATTTCCAAAACCTAAGTTTTTAAGGTAACGTGGGTGGTATAATACTAAATTTCAGGACCTATTCTATCACCCTATGTGTACGTCATGTTGGCACACTTCCGTATTTATTTTATTTTTCATGTCATACTTTGACAAATCGCTGTTCGCACATCTCAATGCGACTACTTTAATCAGCCATATTTCCAAAACCTAAGTTTTTACGGTAACTTGGGTGGTATAATACAGAAGTTCAGGTCCTATTCTATCACCCTATATGTACGTAATGTTGGCACACCTCCGTATTTATTATTATATTTCATGTCATACTTAGACAAATCGTTGTCCGCACATCGCATAGCGACTAATTTAATCACCCATATTTCCAAAACCTAAGATTTTAAGGTAAATTGGGTGGTATAGTACAGAAGTTCTGGTCCTATTCTATCACCCTATGTGTACGTCATGTATCCACAATTCCGTATTTATTTTTATATTTCATGTCAAACTTAGACAAATCGTTGTCCGCACATCGCATAGCGACTAATTTAATCACCCATATTTCCAAAACCTAAGTTTTTAAGGTAACTTGGGTGGTATAATACTAAATTTCAGGACCTATTCTATCATCCTATGTGTACGTCATGTTGGCACACTTCCGTATTTATTTTATTTTTCATGTCATACTTTGACAAATCGCTGTCCGCACATCTCAATGCGACTACTTTAATCAGCCATATTTCCAAAACCTAAGTTTTTACGGTAACTTGGGTGGTATAATACAGAAGTTCTGGTCCTATTCTATCACCCTATGTGTACGTCATGTATCCACAATTCCGTATTTATTTTTATATTTCATGTCAAACTTAGACAAATCGTTGTCCGCACATCGCATAGCGACTAATTTAATCACCCATATTTCCAAAACCTAATTTTTTAAGGTAACTTGGGTGGTATAATACTAAATTTCAGGACCTATTCTATCACCCTATGTGTACGTCATGTTGGCACACTTCCGTATTTATTTTATTTTTCATGTCATACTTAGACAAATCGTTGTCCGCACATCGCATAGCGACTAATTTAATCACCCATATTTCCAAAACCTAAGTTTTTACGGTAACTTGGGTGGTATAATACAGAAGTTCTGGTCCTATTTCATCACCCTACGTGTACGTCATGCTGACACACTGCCGTATTTATTTTATATTTTATGTCAAACTTAGGTGGATCACTGTCCACACATCCAAAGCGACTATTTTAATTACCCGTATTTCCAAAACCTAAGTTTTAAAGGTAACTTGGGTGGTATAGTACTAAAGTTCTGGACCTGTTCTATCATCCTATGTGTACGTCATGTTGGCACACCTCCGTATTTTTTTTATATTTCGTGTCAAACTTCGACAAATCTCTGTCCGCACATCTCAATGCGACTACTTTAATCAGCCATATTTCCAAAACCTATGTTTTTACGGTAACTTGGGTGGTATAATACAGAAGTTCTGGTCCTATTCTATCACCCTATATGTACGTAATGTTGGCACACCTCCGTATTCATTATTATATTTCATGTCATACTTAGACAAATCGGTGTCCGCACATCGCATAGCGACTAATTTAATCACCCATATATCCAAAACCTAAGATTTTAAGGTAACTTGGGTGGTATAGTACAGAGGTTCTGGTCCTATTCTATCACCCTATGTGTACGTCATGTATCCACAATTCCGTATTTATTTTTATATTTCATGTCAAACTTAGACAAATCGTTGTCCGCACATCGCATAGCGACTAATTTAATCACCCATATTTCCAAAACCTAAGTTTTTACGGTAACTTGGGTGGTATAGTACTAAAGTTCTGGACCTATTCTATCATCCTATGTGTACGTCATGTTAGCACACCTCCGTAATTTTTTTATATTTCGTGTCAAACTTCGACAAATCTCTGTCCGCACATCTCAATGCGACTACTTTAATCAGCCATATTTCCAAAACCTAAGTTTTTACGGTAACTTGGGTGGTATAGTACTAAAGTTCTGGTCCTATTCTATCACCCTATGTGTACGTCATGTATCCACAATTCCGTATTTCTTTTTATATTTCATGTCAAACTTAGACAAATCGTTGTCCGCACATCGCATAGCGACTAATTTAATCACCCATATTTCCAAAACCTAAGTTTTTAAGGTAACTTGGGTGGTATAATACTAAATTTCAGGACCTATTCTATCATCCTATGTGTACGTCATGTTGGCACACTTCCGTATTTATTTTATTTTTCATGTCATAATTTGACAAATCGCTGTCCGCACATCTCAATGCGACTACTTTAATCAGCCATATTTCCAAAACCTAAGTTTTTACGGTAACTTGGGTGGTATAATACAGAAGTTCTGGTCCTATTCTATCACCCTACGTGTACGTCATGTATCCACAATTCCGTATTTATTTTTAAATTTCATGTCAAACTTAGACAAATCGTTGTCCGCACTTCGCATAGCGACTAATTTAATCACCCATATTTCCAAAACCTAAGATTTTAAGGTAACTTGGGTGGTATAGTACAGAAGGTCTGGTCCAATTCTATTACCCTATGTGTACGTCATGTATCCACAATTCCGTATTTATTTTTATATTTCATGTCAAACTTAGACAAATCGTTGTCCGCACATCGCATAGCGACTAATTTAATCACCCATATTTCCAAAACCTAAGTTTTTAAGGTAACTTGGGTGGTATAATACTAAATTTCAGGACCTATTCTATCATCCTATGTGTACGTCATGTTGGCACACTTCCGTATTTATTTTTTTTTTCATGTCATACTTTGACAAATCGCTGTCCGCACATCTCAATGCGACTACTTTAATCAGCCATATTTCCAAAGCCTAAGTTTTTACGGTAACTTGGGTGGTATAATACAGAAGTTCTGGTCCTATTCTATCACCCTATGTGTACGTCATGTATCCACAATTCCGTATTTATTTTTATATTTCATGTCAAACTTAGACAAATCGTTGTCCGCACATCGCATAGCGACTAATTTAATCACCCATATTTCCAAAACCTAAGTTTTTAAGGTAATTTGGGTGGTATAATACTAAATTTCAGGACCTATTCTATCACCCTATGTGTACGTCATGTTGGCACACTTCCGTATTTATTTTATTTTTCATGTCATACTTAGACAAATCGTTGTCCGCACATCGCATAGCGACTAATTTAATCACCCATATTTCCAAAACCTAAGATTTTAAGTTAACTTGGGTGGTATAGTACAGAAGTTCTGGTCCTATTCTATCACCCTATGTGTACGTCATGTATCCACAATTCCATATTTATTTTTATATTTCATGTCAAACTTAGACAAATCGTTGTCCGCACATCGCATAGCGACTAATTTAATCACCCATATTTCCAAAACCTAAGTTTTAAAGGTAACTTGGGTGGTATAGTACTAAAGTTCTGGACCTATTCTATCATCCTATGTGTACGTCATGTTGGCACACCTGCGTATTTGTTTTATATTTCGTGTCAAACTTCGACAAATCTCTGTCCGCACATCTCAATGCGACTACTTTAATCAGCCATATTTCCAAAACCTATGTTTTTACGGTAACTTGGGTGGTATAATACAGAAGTTCTGGTCCTATTCTATCACCCTATATGTACGTAATGTTGGCACACCTCCGTATTCATTATTATATTTCATGTCATACTTAGACAAATCGTTGTCCGCACATCGCATAGCGACTAATTTAATCACCCATATATCCAAAACCTAAGATTTTAAGGTAACTTGGGTGGTATAGTACAGAGGTTCTGGTCCTATTCTATCACCCTATGTGTACGTCATGTATCCACAATTCCGTATTTATTTTTATATTTCATGTCAAACTTAGACAAATCGTCGTCCGCACATCGCATAGCGACTAATTTAATCACCCATATTTCCAAAACCTAAGTTTTTACGGTAACTTGGGTGGTATGGTACTAAAGTTCTGGACCTATTCTATCATCCTATGTGTACGTCATGTTGGCACACCTCCGTATTTTTTTATATTTCGTGTCAAAATTCGACAAATCGTTGTCCGCACATCGCATAGCGACTAATTTAATCACCCATATTTCCAAAACCTAAGTTTTTACGGTAACTTGGGTGGTATAATACAGAAGTTCTGGTCCTATTCTATCACCCTATGTGTACGTCATGTATCCACAATTCCGTATTTATTTTATTTTTCATGTCATACTTAGACAAATCGTTGTCCGCACATCGCATAGCGACTAATTTAATCACCCATATTTCCAAAACCTAAGATTTTAAGGTAACTTGGGTGGTATAGTACAGAAGTTCTGGTCCTATTCTATCACCCTATGTGTTCGTCATGTATCCACAATTCCGTATTTATTTTTATATTTCATGTCAAACTTAGACAAATCGTTGTCCGCACATCGCATAGCGACTAATTTAATCACCCATATTTCCAAAACCTAAGTTTTTAAGGTAACTTGGGTGGTATAATACTAAATTTCAGGACCTATTCTATCATCCTATGTGTACGTCATGTTGGCACACTTCCGTATTTATTTTATTTTTCATGTCATACTTTGAAAAATCGCTGTCCGCACATCTCAATGCGACTACTTTAATCAGCCATATTTCCAAAACCTAAGTTTTTACGGTAACTTGGGTGGTATAATACAGAAGTTCAGGTCCTATTCTATCACCCTTCGTGTACGTCATGTATCCACAATTCCGTATTTATTTTTATATTTCATGTCAAACTTAGACAAATCGTTGTCCGCACATCGCATAGCGACTAATTTAATCACCCATATTTCCAAAACCTAAGTTTTTAAGGTAACTTGGGATGTATAATACTAAATTTCAGGACCTATTCTATCACCCTATGTGTACGTCATGTTGGCACACTTCCGTATTTATTTTATTTTTCATGTCATACTTTGACAAATCGCTGTCCGCACATCTCAATGCGACTACTTTAATCAGCCATATTTCCAAAACCTAAGTTTTTACGGTAACTTGGGTGGTATAATACAGAAGTTCTGGTCCTATTCTATCACCCAATATGTACGTAATGTTGGCACACCTCCGTATTTATTATTATATTTCATGTCATACTTAGACAAATCGTTGTCCGCACATCGCATAGCGACTAATTTAATCACCCATATTTCCAAAACCTAAGATTTTAAGGTAACTTGGGTGGTATAGTACAGAAGTTCTGGTCCTATTCTATCACCCTATGTGTACGTCATGTATCCACAATTCCGTATTTATTTTTATATTTCATGTCAAACTTAGACAAATCGTTGTCCGCACATCGCATAGCGACTAATTTAATCACCCATATTTCCAAAACCTAAGTTTTTAAGGTAACTTGGGTGGTATAATACTAAATTTCAGGACCTATTCTATCATCCTATGTGTACGTCATGTTGGCATACTTCCGTATTTATTTTATTTTTCATGTCATACTTTGACAAATCGCTGTCCGCACATCTCAATGCGACTACTTTAATCAGCCATATTTCCAAAACCTAAGTTTTTACGGTAACTTGGGTGGTATAATACAGACGTTCTGGTCCTATTCTATCACCCTATGTGTACGTCATGTATCCACAATTCCGTATTTATTTTTATATTTCATGTCAAACTTAGACAAATCGTTGTCCGCACATCGCATAGCGACTAATTTAATCACCCATATTTCCAAAACCTAATTTTTTAAGGTAACTTGGGTGGTATAATACTAAATTTCAGGACCTAATCTATCACCCGATGTGTACGTCATGTTGGCACACTTCCGTATTTATTTTATTTTTCATGTCATACTTAGACAAATCGTTGTCCGCACATCGCATAGCGACTAATTTAATCACCCATATTTCCAAAACCTAAGATTTTAAGGTAACTTGGGTGGTATAGTACAGAAGTTCTGGTCCTATTCTATCACCCTATGTGTACGTCATGTATCCACAATTCCGTATTTATTTTTATATTTCATGTCAAACTTAGACAAATCGTTGTCCGCACATCGCATAGCGACTAATTTAATCACCCATATTTCCAAAACCTAAGTTTTAAAGGTAACTTGGGTGGTATAGTACTAAAGTTCTGGACCTATTCTATCATCCTATGTGTACGTCATGTTGGCACACCTCCGTATTTTTTTTATATTTCGTGTCAAACTTCGACAAATCTCTGTCCGCACATCTCAATGCGACTACTTTAATCAGCCATATTTCCAAAACCTATGTTTTTACGGTAACTTGGGTGGTATAATACAGAAGTTCTGGTCCTATTCTATCACCCTATATGTACGTAATGTTGGCACACCTCCGTATTCATTATTATATTTCATGTCATACTTAGACAAATCGTTGTCCGCACATCGCATAGCGACTAATTTAATCACCCATATATCCAAAACCTAAGATTTTAAGGTAACTTAGGTGGTATAGTACAGAGGTTCTGGTCCTATTCTATCACCCTATGTGTACGTCATGTATCCACAATTCCGTATTTATTTTTATATTTCATGTCAAACTTAGACAAATCGTTGTCCGCACATCGCATAGCGACTAATTTAATCACCCATATTTCCAAAACCTAAGTTTTTACGGTAACTTGGGTGGTATAGTACTAAAGTTCTGGACCTATTCTATCATCCTATGTGTACGTCATGTTGGCACACCTCCGTATTTTTTTTATATTTCGTGTCAAAATTCGACAAATCGTTGTCCGCACATCGCATAGCGACTAATTTAATCACCCATATTTCCAAAACCTAAGTTTTTACGGTAACTTGGGTGGTATAATACAGAAGTTCTGGTCCTATTCTATCACCCTATGTGTACGTCATGTATCCACAATTCCGTATTTATTTTTATATTTCATGTCAAACTTAGACAAATCGCTGTCCGCACATCTCAATGCGACTACTTTAATCAGCCATATTTCCAAAACCTAAGTTTTTACGGTAACTTGGGTGGTATAGTACTAAAGTTCTGGTCCTATTCTATCACCCTATGTGTACGTCATGTATCCACAATTCCGTATTTATTTTTATATTTCATGTCAAACTTAGACAAATCGTTGTCCGCACATCGCATAGCGACTAATTTAATCACCCATATTTCCAAAACCTAAGTTTTTAAGGTAACTTGGGTGGTATAATACTAAATTTCAGGACCTATTCTATCATCCTATGTGTACGTCATGTTGGCACACTTCCGTATTTATTTTATTTTTCATGTCATACTTTGACAAATCGCTGTCCGCACATCTCAATGCGACTACTTTAATCAGCCATATTTCCAAAACCTAAGTTTTTACGGTAACTTGGGTGGTATAATACAGAAGTACTGGTCCTATTCTATCACCCTATATGTACGTAATGTTGGCACACCTCCGTATTTATTATTATATTTCATGTCATACTTAGACAAATCGTTGTCCGCACATCGCATAGCGACTAATTTAATCACCCATATTTCCAAAACCTAAGATTTTAAGGTAACTTGGGTGGTATAGTACAGAAGTTCTGGTCCTATTCTATCACCCTATGTGTACGTCATGTATCCACAATTCCGTATTTATTTTTATATTTCATGTCAAACTTAGACAAATCGTTGTCCGCACATCGCATAGCGACTAATTTAATCACCCATATTTCCAAAACCTAAGTTTTTACGGTAACTTGGGTGGTATAGTACTAAAGTTCTGGACCTATTCTATCATCCAATGTGTACGTCATGTTGGCACACCTCCGTATTTTTTTTATATTTCGTGTCAAACTTCGACAAATCGTTGTCCGCACATCGCATAGCGACTAATTTAATCACCCATATTTCCAAAACCTAGGTTTTTAAGGTAACTTGGGTGGTATAATACACAAGTTCTGGTCCTATTCTATCACCCTATGTGTACGTCATGTATCCACAATTCCGTATTTATTTTTATATTTCATGTCAATCTTAGACAAATCGCTGTCCGCACATCTCAATGCGACTACTTTAATCAGCCATATTTCCAAAACCTAAGTTTTTACGGTAACTTGGGTGGTATAGTACTAAAGTTCTGGACCTATTCTATCATCCTATGTGTACGTAATGTTGGCACACCTCCGTATTTATTATTATATTTCATGTCATACTTAGACAAATCGTTGTCCGCACATCGCATAGCGACTAATTTAATCACCCATATTTCCTAAACCTAAGTTTTTAAGGTAACTTGGGTGGTATAGTACTAAAGTTCTGGTCCTATTCTTTCATCCTACGTGTACGTAATGTTGGCACACCTCCGTATTTATTTTTATATTTCATGTCAAACTTAGACAAATCTCTGTCCGCACATCTCAATGCGACTACTTTAATCAGCCATATTTCCAAAACCTAAGTTTTTACGGTAACTTGGGTGGTATAATACAGAAGTTCTGGTCCTATTCTATCACCCTATATGTACGTAATGTTGGCACACCTCCGTATTTATTATTATATTTCATGTCATACTTAGACAAATCGTTGTCCGCACATCGTATAGCGACTAATTTAATCACCCATATATCCAAAACCTAAGATTTTAAGGTAACTTGGGTGGTATAGTACAGAAGTTCTGGTCCTATTCTATCACCCTATGTGTACGTCATGTATCCACAATTCAGTATTTATTTTTATATTTCATGTCAAACGTAGACAAATCGTTGTCCGCACATCGCATAGCGACTAATTTAATCACCCATATTTCCAAAACCTAGGTTTTTACGGTAACTTGGGTGGTATAGTACTAAAGTTCTGGTCATATTCTTTCATCATACGTGTACGTCATGCTGACACACTGCCGTATTTATTTTATATTTTATGTCAAACTTAGGTGGATCGCTGTCCACACATCCAAAGCGACTATTTTAATCACCCGTATTTCGAAAACCTAAGTTTTGACGGTAACCTGAGTGGTATAATATTATAGTTCTAATCCTATTCTATCACCCAATGTGTACGTCATGTATTCAAAATTCCGTATTTATTTTTAAATTTCATGTCAAACTTAGACAAATCGTTGTCCGCACATCGCATAGCGACTAATTTAATCACCCATATTTCCAAAACCTAAGTTTTTACGGTAACTTGGGTGGTATAATACAGAAGTTCTGGTCCTATTCTATCACCCTATGTGTACGTCATGTATCCACAATTCCGTATTTATTTTTATATTTCATGTCAAACTTAGACAAATCGCTGTCCACACATCTCAATGCGACTACTTTAATCAGCCATATTTCCAAAACCTAAGTTTTTACGGTAACTTGGGTGGTATAGTACTAAAGTTCTGGACCTATTCTATCATCCTATGTGTACGTAATGTTGGCACACCTCCGTATTTATTATTATATTTCATGTCATACTTAGACAAATCGTTGTCCGCACATCGCATAGCGACTAATTTAATCACCCATATTTCCAAAACCTAAGTTTTTAAGGTAACTTGGGTGGTATAGTACTAAAGTTCTCGTCCTATTTTTTCATCCAACGTGTACGTAATGTTGGCACACCTCCGTATTTATTTTTATATTTCATGTCAAACTTAGACAAATCGTTGTCCGCACATCGCATAGCGACTAATTTAATCACCCATATTTCCAAAACCTAAGTTTTTACGGTAACTTGGGTTGTATATAATACAGAAGTTCTGGTCCTATTCTATCACCCTATGTGTACGTCATGTATCCACAATTCCGTATTTATTTTAATATTTCATGTCAAACTTAGACAAATCGTTGTCCGCACATCGCATAGCGACTACTTTAATCAGCCATATTTCCAAAACCTAAGTTTTTACGGTAACTTGGGTGGTATAATACAGACGTTCTGGTCCTATTCTATCACCCTATGTGTACGTCATGTATCCACAATTCCGTATATATTTTTTATTTCATGTCAAACTTAGACAAATCGTTGTCCACACATCCAAAGCGACTATTTTAATCACCCGTATTTCCAAAACCTAAGTTTTTAAGGTAACTTGGGTGGTATAGTACTAAAGTTCTGGTCCTATTCTATCACCCTACGTGTACGTAATGTTGGCACACCTCCGTATTTTTTTTATATTTCATGTCATACTTAGACAAATCGTTGTCCGCACATCGCATAGCGACTAATTTAATCACCCATATTTCCAAAACCTAAGTTTTTAAGGTAACTTGGGTGGTATAGTACTAAAGTTCTGGTCCTATTCTTTCATCATACGTGTACGTCATGTATCCACAATTCAGTATTTATTTTTATATTTCATGTTAAACTTAGACAAATCGTTGTCCTCACATCGCATAGCGACTAATTTAATCACCCATATTTCCAAAACCTAAGGTTTTAAGGTAAGTTGGGTGGTATAATACTAAATTTCAGGACCTATTCTATCATCCTATGTGTACGTCATGTTGGCACACTTCCGTATTTATTTTATTTTTCATGTCATACTTTGACAAATCGCTGTCCGCACATCTAAATGCGACTACTTTAATCAGCCATATTTCCAAAACCTAAGTTTTTACGGTTACTTGGGTGGTATAATACAGAAGTTCTGGTCCTATTCTATCACCCTATGTGTACGTCATGTATCCAAAATTCCGTATTTATTTTTATATTTCATGTCAAACTTAGACAAATCGTTGTCCGCACATCGCATAGCGACTAATTTAATCACCCATATTCCCAAAACCTAAGTTTTTAAGGTAACTTGGGTGGTATAATACTAAATTTCAGGACCTATTCTATCATCCTATGTGTACGTCATGTTGGCACACTTCCGTATTTATTATATTTTTCATGTCATACTTTGACAAATCGCTGTCCGCACATCTCAATGCGACTACTTTAATCAGCCATATTTCCAAAACCTAAGTTTTTACGGTAACTTGGGTGGTATAATACAGAAGTTCTAGTCCTATTCTATCACCCTACGTGTACGTCATGTATCCAAAATTCCGTATTTATTTTTATATTTCATGTCAAACTTCGACAAATCGTTGTCCGCACATCGCATAGCGACTAATTTAATCACCCATATATCCGAAACCTATGTTTTTAAGGTAACTTGGGTGGTATAATACTAAATTTCAGGACCTATTCTATCATCCTATGTGTACGTCATGTTGGTACACTTCCGTATTTATTTTATTTTTCATGTCATACTTTTACAAATCGCTGTCCGCACATCTCAATGCGACTACTTTAATCAGCCATATTTCCAAAACCTAAGTTTTTACGGTAACTTGGGTGGTATAGTACTAAAGTTCTGGTCCTATTCTTTCATCCTACGTGTACGTCATGTATCCACAATTCAGTATTTATTTTTATATTTCATGTTAAACTTAGACAAATCGTTGTCCGCACATCGCATAGCGACTAATTTAATCACCAATATTTCCAAAACCTAAGTTTTTACGGTAACTTGGGTGGTATAATACAGAAGTTCTGGTCCTATTCTATCACCCTATGTGTACGTCATGTATCCACAATTCCGTATTTATTTTTATATTTCATGTCAAACTTAGACAAATCGTTGTCCGCACATCGCATAGCGACTAATTTAATCACCCATATTTCCAAAACCTAAGTTTTTACGGTAACTTGGGTTGTATAATACAGAAGTTCTGGTCCTATTCTATCACCCTATGTGTACGTCATGTATCCACAATTCCGTATTTATTTTTATATTTCATGTCAAACTTAGACAAATCGTTGTCCGCACATCGCATAGCGACTAATTTAATCACCCATATTTCCAAAACCTATGTTTTTAAGGTAACTTGGGTGGTATAGTACTAGAGTTCTTGACCTATTCTATCATCCTATGTGTACGTCATGTTGGCACACCTCCGTTTTTTTTATATTTCGTGTCAAACTTCGACAAATCTCTGTCCGCACATCTCAATGCGACTACTTTAATCAGCCATATTTCCAAAACCTAAGTTTTTACGGTAACTTGGGTGGTATAATACAGAAGTTCTGGTCCTATTCTATCACCCTACGTGTACATAATGTTGGCACACCTCCGTATTTATTATTATTTTTCATGTCATACTTAGACAAATCGTTGTCCGCACATCGCATAGCGACTAATTTAATCACCCATATTTCCAAAACCTAAGTTTTTAAGGTAACTTGGGTGGTATGGTACTAAAGTTCTGGTCCTATTCTTTCATCCTACGTGTACGTCATGCAGACACACTGCGGTATTTATTTTATATTTCATGTCATACTTTGACAAATCGCTGTCCGCACATCTCAATGCGACTACTTTAATCAGCCATATTTCCAAAACCTAAGTTTTTAAGGTAACTTGGGTGGTGTAGTACTAGAGTTCTGGACCTATTCTATCATCCTATGTGTACGTCATGTTGGTACACCTCCGTATTTTTTTTATATTTCGTGTCAAACTTCGACAAATCTCTGTCCGCACATCTCAATGCGACTAATTTAATCACCCATATTTCCAAAACCTAAGTTTTTACGGTAACTTGGGTGGTATAGTACTAGAGTTCTGGACCTATTCTATCATCCTATGTGTACGTCATGTTGGTACGCCTCCGTATTTTTTTTATATTTCGTGTCAAACTTCGACAAATCTCTGTCCGCACATCTCAATGCGACTAATTTAATCACCCATATTTCCAAAACCTAAGTTTTTACGGTAACTTGGGTGGTATAATACAGAAGTTCTGGTCCTATTCTACCACCCTATGTGTACGTCATGTATCCACAATTCCGTATTTATTTTTATATTTCATGTCAATCTTAGACAAATCGTTGTCCGCACATCGCATAGCGACTAATTTAATCACCCATATTTCCAAAACCTAAGTTTCAAGGTAACTTGGGTGGTATAATACTAAGTTTCAGGACCTATTCTATCATCCTATGCGTACGTCATGTTGGCACACTTCCGTATTTATTTTATTTTTCATGTCATACTTTGACAAATCGCTGTCCGCACATCTCAATGCGACTACTTTAATCAGCCATATTTCCAAAACATAAGTTTTTACGGTAACTTGGGTGGTATAATACAAAAGTTCTGGTCCTATTTCATCACCCTACGTGTACGTAATGTTGGCACACCTCCGTATTTATTATTATATTTCATGTCATACTTAGACAAATCGTTGTCCGCACATCGCATAGCGACTAATTTAATCACCCATATTTCCAAAACCTAAGTTTTTAAGGTAACTTGGGTGGTATAATACAGAAGTTCTGGTCCTATTCTATCACCCTATGTGTACGTCATGTATCCACAATTCCGTATTTATTTTTATATTTCATGTCAAACTTAGACAAATCGTTGTCCGCACATCGCATAGCGACTAATTTAATCACCCATATTTCCAAAACCTAAGTTTTTAAGGTAACTTGGGTGGTATAATACTAAATTTCAGGACCTATTCTATCATCCTATGTGTACGTCATGTTGGCACACTTCCGTATTTATTTTATTTTTCATGTCATACTTTGACAAATCGCTGTCCGCACATCTCAATGCGACTACTTTAATCAGGCATATTTCCAAAACCTAAGTTTTTACGGTAACTTGGGTGGTATAATACAGAAGTTCTGGTTCTATTCTATCACCCTACGTGTACGTCATGTATCCACAATTCCGTATTTATTTTTATATTTCATGTCAAACTTAGACAAATCGTTGTCCGCACATCGCATAGCGACTAATTTAATCACCCATATTTCCAAAACCTAAGTTTTTAAGGTAACTTGGGTGGTATAATACTAAATTTCAGGACCTATTCTATCATCCTATGTGTACGTCATGTTGGCACACTTCCGTATTTATTTTATTTTTCATGTCATACTTTGACAAATCGCTGTCCGCACATCTCAATGCGACTACTTTAATCAGGCATATTTCCAAAACCTAAGTTTTTACGGTAACTTGGGTGGTATAATACAGAAGTTCTGGTCCTATTCTATCACCCTATGTGTACGTCATGTATCCACAATTCCGTATTTATTTTTATATTTCATGTCAAACTTAGACAAATCGCTGTCCGCACATCTCAATGCGACTATATAATCACCCATATTTCCAAAACCTAAGTTTTTACGGTACTTTGGGTGGTATAGTACTAAAGTTCTGGACCTATTCTATCATCCTATGTGTTAGTCATGTTGGCACACCTCCGTATTTTTTTTATATTTCGTGTCAAACTTCGACAAATCGTTGTCCGCACATCTCAATGCGACTACTTTAATCAGCCATATTTCCAAAACCTAAGTTTTTACGGTAACTTGGGTGGTATAATACAAAAGTTCTGGTCCTATTCTATCACCCTACGTGTACGTAATGTTGGCACAAATCCGTATTTATTATTATATTTCATGTCATATTTAGACAAATCGATGTCCGCACATCGCATAGCGACTAATTTAATCACCCATATTTCCAAAACCTAAGTTTTTAAGGTAACTTGGGTGGTATAGTACTAAAGTTCTAGTCCTATTCTTTCATCCTACGTGTACGTCATGCTGACACACTTCCGTATTTATTGTATATTTTATGTCAAACTTAGGTGGATCGCTGTCCACACATCCAAAGCGACTATTTTAATCACCCGTATTTCCAAAACCTAAGTTTTGACGGTAACCTGAGTGGTATGATAATATAGTTCTAATCCTATTCTATCACCCAATGTGTACGTCATGTATCCAAAATTCCGTATTTATTTTTATATTTCATGTCAAACTTAGACAAATCGTTGTCCGCTCATCGCATAGCGACTAATTTAATCACCCATATTTCCAAAACCTAGGTTTTTACGGTAACTTGGGTGGTATAATACAAAAGTTCTGGTCCTATTCTATCACCCTATGTGTACGTCATGTATCCACAATTCCGTATTTATTTTTATATTTTATGTCAAACTTAGACAAATCGCTGTCCGCACATCTCAATGTGACTACTTTAATCAGCCATATTTCCAAAACCTAAGTTTTTACGGTAACTTGGGTGGTATAGTACTAAATTTCAGGACCTATTCTATCATCCTATGTGTACGTCATGTTGGTACACCTCCGTATTTTTTTTATATTTCGTGTCAAACTTCGACAAATCTCTGTCAGCACATCTCAATGCGACTACTTTAATCAGCCATATTTCCAAAACCTAAGTTTTTACGGTAACTTGGGTGGTATAATACAGAAGTTCTGGTCCTATTCTATCACCCTACGTGTACGTAATGTTGGCACACCTCCGTATTTATTATTATATTTCATGTCATACTTAGACAAATCGTTGTCCGCACATCGCATAGCGACTAATTTAATCACCCATATTTCCAAAACCTAAGTTTTTAAGGTAACTTGGGTGGTATAGTACTAAAGTTCTGGTCCTATTCTTTCATCCTATGTGTACGTCATATTGGCACACTTCCGTATTTATTTTATTTTTCATGTCATACTTTGACAAATCGCTGTCCGCACATCTCAATGCGACTACTTTAATCAGCCATATTTCCAAAACCTAAGTTTTTACGGTAACTTGGGTGGTATAATACAGAAGTTCTGGTCCTATTTCATCACCCTACGTGTACGTCATGCTGACACACTGCCGTATTTATTTTATATTTTATGTCAAACTTAGGTGGATCGCTGTCCACACATCCAAAGCGACTATTTTAATCACCCGTATTTCCAAAACCTAAGTTTTTAAGGTAACTTGGGTGGTATAGTGCTAAAGTTCTGGACCTATTCTATCATCCTATGTGTACGTCATGTTGGCACACTTCCGAATTTTTTTTTATATTTCGTGTCAAACTTCGACAAATCTCTGTCCGCACATCTCAATGCGACTACTTTAATCACCCATATTTCCAAAACCTAAGTTTTTACGGTGACTTGGGTGGTATAGTACTAAAGTTGTGGACCTATTCTATCATCCTATGTGTACGTCATGTTGGCACACCTCCGTATTTTTTTTTATATTTCGTGTCATACTTAGACAAATCGTTGTCCGCACATCGCATAGCGACTAATTTAATCACCCATATTTCCAAAACCTAAGTTTTTAAGGTAACTTGGGTGGTATAGTACTAAAGTTCTGGTCCTATTCTTTCATCCTACGTGTACGTCATGCTGACACACTGCCGTATTTATTTTATACTTAATGTCAAACTTAGGTGGATCGCTGTCCACACATCCAAAGCGACTATTTTAATCACCCGTATTTCCAAAACCTAAGTTTTGACGGTAACCTGAGTGGTATAATAATATAGTTCTAATCCTATTCTATCACCCAATGTGTACGTCATTAATCCAAAATTCCGTATTTATTTTTATATTTCATGTCAAACTTAGACAAATCGTTGTCCGCACATCGCATAGCGGCTAATTTAATCACCCATATTTCCAAAACCTAAGTTTTTACGGTAACTTGGGTGGTATAGTACTAAAGTTCTGGACCTATTCTATCATCCTATGTGTACGTCATGTTGGCACACCTCCGTATTTTTTTATATTTCGTGTCAAACTTCGACAAATCGTTGTCCGCACATCGCATAGCGACTAAGTTAATCACCCATATTTTCAAAACCTAAGTTTTTACGGTAACTTGGGTGGTATAATACAGAAGTTCTGGTCCTATCCTATCACCCTATGTGTACGTCATGTATCCACAATTCCGTATTTATTTTTATATTTCATGTCAAACTTAGACAAATCACTGTCCGCACATCTCAATGCGACTACTTTAATCAGCCATATTTCCAAAACCTAAGTTTTTACGGTAACTTGGGTGGTATAGTACTAAAGTTCTGGACCTATTCTATCATCCTATGTGTACGTCATGTTGGCACACCTCCGTATTTTTTTTATATTTCGTGTCAAACTTCGACAAATCGTTGTCCGCACATCGCATAGCGACTAATTTAATCACCCATATTTCCAAAACCTAAGTTTTTACGGTAATTTGGGTGGTATAGTACTAAAGTTCTGGACCTATTCTATCATCCTATGTGTACGTCATGTTGGCACACCTCCGTATTTTTTTTATATTTCGTGTCAAACTTCGACAAATCGTTGTCCGCACATCGCATAGCGACTAATTTAATCTGCCATATTTCCAAAACCTAAGTTTTTACGGTAACTTGGGTGGTATAATACAGAAGTTCTGGTCCTATTCTATCACCCTATGTGTACGTCATGTATCCACAATTCCGTATTTATTTTTATATTTCATGTCAAACTTAGACAAATCGTTGTCCGCACATCGCATAGCGACTAATTTAATCACCCATATTTCCAAAACCTAAGTTTTCAAGGTAACTTGGGTGGTATAATACTAAATTTCAGGACCTATTCTATCATCCTATGCGTACGTCATGTTGGCACACTTCCGTATTTATTTTATTTTTCATGTCATACTTTGACAAATCGCTGTCCGCACATCTCAATGCGACTGCTTTAATCAGCCATATTTCCAAAACCTAAGTTTTTACGGTAACTTGGGTGGTATAATACAAAAGTTCTGGTCCTATTCTATCACCCTATGTGTACGTCATGTATCCACAATTCCGTATTTATTTTTATATTTCATGTCAAAAACCGTAATAATCGTTGTCCGCACATCGCATAGCGACTAATTTAATCACCCATATTTCCAAAACCTAAGTTTTTAAGGTAACTTGGGTGGTATAATACTAAATTTCAGGACCTATTCTATCATCCTATGTGTACGTCATGTTGGCACATTTCCGTATTTATTTTATTTTTCATGTCATACATTGACAAATCGCTGTCCGCACATCTCAATGCGACTACTTTAATCAGCCATATTTCCAAAACCTAAGTTTTTACGGAAACTTGGGTGGTATAATACAGAAGTTCTGGTCCTATTCTATCACCCTATGTGTACGTCATGTATCCACAATTCCGTATTTATTTTTATATTTCATGTCAAACTTAGACAAATCGTTGTCCGCACATCGCATAGCGACTAATTTAATCACCCATATTTCCAAAACCTAAGTTTTTAAGGTAACTTGGGTGGTATAATACTAAATTTCAGGACCTATTCTATCATCCTATGTGTACGTCATGTTGGCACACTTCCGTATTTATTTTATTTTTCATGTCATACTTTGACAAATCGCTGTCCGCACATCTCAATGCGACTACTTTAATCAGCCATATTTCCAAAACCTAAGTTTTTACGGTAACTTGGGTGGTATAATACAGAAGTTCTGGTCCTATTCTATCACCCTACGTGTACGTCATGTATCCACAATTCCGTATTTATTTTTATATTTCATGTCAAACTTAGACAAATCGTTGTCCGCACATCGCATAGCGACTAATTTAATCACCCATATTTCCAAAACCTAAGGTTTTAAGGTAACTTGGGTGGTATAATACTAAATTTCAGGACCTATTCTATCATCCTATGTGTACGTCATGTTGGCACACTTCCTTATTTATTTTATTTTTCATGTCATACTTTGACAAATCGCTGTCCGCACATCTCAATGCGACTACTTTAATCAGCCATATTTCCAAAACCTAAGTTTTTACGGTTACTTGGGTGGTATAATACAGAAGTTCTGGTCCTATTCTATCACCCTATGTGTACGTCATGTATCCAAAATTCCGTATTTATTTTTATATTTCATGTCAAACTTAGACAAATCGTTGTCCGCACATCGCATAGCGACTATATAATCACCCATATTTCCAAAACCTAAGTTTTTACGGTAACTTGGGTGGTATAGTACTAAAGTTCTGGACCTATTCTATCATCCTATGTGTACGTCATGTTGGCACACCTCCGTATTTTTTTTATATTTCGTGTCAAACTTCGACAAATCTCTGTCCGCACATCTCAATGCGACTAATTTAATCAGCCATATTTCCAAAACCTAAGTTTTTACGGTAACTTGGGTGGTATAATACAAAAGTTCTGGTCCTATTCTATCACCCTACGTGTACGTAATGTTGGCACAAATCCGTATTTATTATTATATTTCATGTCATATTTAGACAAATCGTTGTCCGCACATCGCATAGCGACTAATTTAATCACCCATATTTCCAAAACCTAAGTTTTTAAGGTAACTTGGGTGGTATAGTACTAAAGTTCTAGTCCTATTCTTTCATCCTACGTGTACGTCATGCTGACACACTTCCGTATTTATTGTATATTTTATGTCAAACTTAGGTGGATCGCTGTCCACACATCCAAAGCGACTATTTTAATCACCCGTATTTCCAAAACCTAAGTTTTGACGGTAACCTGAGTGGTATAATAATATAGTTCTAATCCTATTCTATCACCCAATGTGTACGTCATGTATCCAAAAGTCCGTATTTATTTTTATATTTCATGTCAAACTTAGACAAATCGTTGTCCGCACATCGCATAGCGACTAATTTAATCACCCATATTTCCAAAACCTAAGTTTTTACGGTAACTTGGGTGGTATAATACAAAAGTTCTGGTCCTATTCTATCACCCTATGTGTACGTCATAAATCCACAATTCCGTATTTATTTTTATATTTCATGTCAAACTTAGACAAATCGCTGTCCGCACATCTCAATGCGACTACTTTAATCAGCCATATTGAGATGTACGGACAGCGATTTGTCAAAGTATGACATGAATAATAAAATAAATACGGAAGTGTGCCAACATGACGTACACATAGGATGATAGAATAGGTCCTGAAATTTAGTATCATACCACCCAAGTTACCTTAAAAACTTAGGTTTTGGAAATATGGCTGATTAAAGTAGTCACATTGAGATGTGCGGACAACGATTTGTCTAAGTTTGACATGAAATATAAAAATAAATACGGAATTGTGGAATCATGACGTACACATAGGATGATAGAATAGGTCCTGAAATTTAGTATTATACCACCCAAGTTACCTTAAAAACTTAGGTTTTGGAAATATGGCTGATTAAAGTAGTCGCATTGAGATGTGCGGACAGCGATTTGTCAAAGTATGACATGAAAAATAAAATAAATACGGAAGTGTGCCAATATGACGTACACATAGGATTATAGAATAGGTCCAGAACTTTAGTACTATACCACCCAAGTTACCGTAAAAACTTAGGTTTTGGAAATATGGGTGATTAAAATAGTCGCTATGCGATGTGCGGACAGCGATCCACATAAGTTTGACATAAAATATAAAATACATACGGCAGTGTGTCAGCATGACGTACACGTAGGGTGATGAAATAGGACCAGAACTTCTGTATCATACCTTCCAAGTTAACGAAAAAACTTAGGTTTTGGAAATATGGCTGATTAAAGTAGTCGCATTGAGATGTGCGGACAGCGATTTGTCAAAGTATGACATGAAAAATAAAATAAATACGGAAGTGTGCCAACATGACGTACACATAGGATGATAGAATAGGTCCTGAAATTTAGTATTATACCACCCAAGTTACCTTAAAAACTTAGGTTTTGGAAATATGGGTGATTAAATTAGTCGCTATGCGATGTGCGGACAACGATTTGTCTAAGTTTGACATGAAATATAAAAACAAATACGGAATTGTGGATACATGACGTACACATAGGGTGATAGAATAGGACCAGAACTTCTGTATTATACCACCCAAGTTACCGTAAAAACTTAGGTTTTGGAAATATGGGTGATTAAATTAGTCGCTATGCGATGTGCGGACAACGATTTGTCGAAGTTTGACACGAAATATAAAAAAATACGGAGGTGTGCCAACATGACGTACACATAGGATGATAGAATAGGTCCAGAACTTTAGTACTATACCACCCAAGTTACCTTAAAAACTTAGGTTTTGGAAATACGGGTGATTAAAATAGTCGCTTTGGATGTGTGGACAGCGATCCACCTAAGTTTGACATAAAATATAAAATAAATACGGCAGTGTGTCAGCATGACGTACACGTAGGATGAAAGAATAGGACCAGAACTTTAGTACTATACCACCCAAGTTACCTTAAAAACTTAGGTTTTGGAAATATGGGTGATTAAATTAGTCATTATGCGATGTGCGGACAACGATTGTCTAAGTTTGACATGAAATATAAAAATAAATACGGAATTTTGGATACATGACGTACACATTGGGTGATAGAATAGGATTAGAACTATATTATTATACCACTCAGGTTACCGTCAAAACTTAGGTTTTGGAAATACGGGGGATTAAAATAGTCGCTTTGGATGTGTGGACAGCGATCCACCTAAGTTTGACATAAAATATAAAATAAATACGGCAGTTTTTCAGCATGACGTACACGTAGGATGAAAGAATAGGACCAGAACTTTAGTACTATACCACCCAAGTTACCTTAAAAACTTAGGTTTTGGAAATATGGGTGATTAAATTAGTCGCTATGCGATGTGCGGACAACGATTTGTCTAAGTATGACATGAAATATAATAATAAATACGGAGGTGTGCCAACATTACGTACACGTAGGGTGATTGAATAGGACCAGAACTTCTGTAGTATACCACCCAAGTTACCGTAAAAACTTAGGTTTTGGAAATATGGCTGATTAAAGTAGTCGCATTGAGATGTGCGGACAGAGATTTGTCGAAGTTTGACACGAAATATAAAAAAATTACGGAGGTGTGCCAACATGACGTACACATAGGATGATAGAATAGGTCCAGAACTTTAGTACTATACCACCCAAGTTACCTTAAAAACTTAGGTTTTGAAAATACGGGTGATTAAAATAGTCGCTTTGGATGTGTGGACAGTGATCCACCTAAGTTTGACATAAAATATAAAATAAATACGGCAGTGTGTCAGCATGACGTACACGTAGGGTGATGAAATAGGACCAGAACTTCTGTATTATACCACCCAAGTTACCGTAAAAACTTAGGTTTTGGAAATATGGCTGATTACAGTAGTCGCATTGAGATGTGCGGACAGCGATTTGTCAAAGTATGACATGAAAAATAAAATAAATACGGATGTGTGCCAACATGACGTACACATAGGATGATAGAATAGGTACTGAAATTTAGTATTATACCACCCAAGTTACCTTAAAAACTTAGGTTTTGGAAATATGGGTGATTAAATTAGTCGCTATGCGATGTGCGGACAACGATTTGTCTAAGTTTGACATGAAATATAAAAATAAATACGGAATTGTGGATACATGACGTACACGTAGGGTGATAGAATAGGACCAGAACTTCTGTATTATACCACCCAAGTTACCGTAAAAACTTAGGTTTTGGAAATATGGCTGATTAAAATAGTCGCATTGAGATGTGCGGACAGCGATTTGTCAAAGTATGACATGAAAAATAAAATAAATACGGAAGTGTGCCAACATGACGTACACATAGGATGATAGAATAGGTCCTGAAATTTAGTATTATACCACCCAAGTTACCTTAAAAACTTAGGTTTTGGAAATATGGGTGATTAAATTAGTCGCTATGCGATGTGCGGACAACGACTTGTCTAAGTTTGACATGAAATATAAAAATAAATACGGAATTGTGGATACATGACGTACACATAGGGTGATAGAATAGGACCAGAACTTCTGTATTATACCACCCAAGTTACCGTAAAAACTTAGGTTTTGGAAATATGGCTGATTAAAGTAGTCGCATTGAGATGTGCGGACAGCGATTTGTCAAAGTATGACATGAAAAATAAAATAAATACGGAAGTGTGCCAACATGACGTACACATAGGATGATAGAATAGGTCCTGAAATTTAGAATTATACCACCCAAGTTACCTTAAAAACTTAGGTTTTGGAAATATGGGTGATTAAATTAGTCGCTTTGGATGTGTGGACAGTGATCCACCTAAGTTTGACATAAAATATAAAATAAATACGGCAGTGTGTCAGCATGACGTACACGTAGGGTGATGAAATAGGACCAGAACTTCTGTATTATACCATCCAAGTTACCGTAAAAACTTAGGTTTTGGAAATATGGCTGATTAAAGTAGTCGCATTGAGATGTGCGGACAGCGATTTGTCAAAGTATGACATGAAATATAAAATAAATACGGCAGTGTGTCAGCATGACGTACACGTAGGATGAAAGAATAGGACCAGAACTTTAGTACTATACCACCCAAGTTACCTTAAAAACTTAGGTTTTGGAAATATGGGTGATTAAATTAGTCGCTATGCGATGTGCGGACAACGATTTGTCTAAGTATGACATGAAATATAATAATAAATACGGAGGTGTGCCAACATTACGTACATATAGGGTGATAGAATAGGACCAGAACTTCTGTATTATACCACCCAAGTTACCGTAAAAACTTAGGTTTTGGAAATATGGCTGATTAAAGTAGTCGCATTGAGATGTGCGGACAGAGATTTGTCGAAGTTTGACACGAAATATAAAAAAATACGGAGGTGTGCCAACATGACGTACACATAGGATGATAGAATAGGTCCAGAACTTTAGTACTATACCACCCAAGTTACCTTAAAAACTTAGGTTTTGGAAATACGGGTGATTAAAATAGTCGCTTTGGATGTGTGAAAGTGATCCACCTAAGTTTGACATAAAATATAAAATAAATACGGCAGTGTGTCAGCATGACGTACACGTAGGGTGATGAAATAGGACCAGAACGTCTGTATTATACCACCCAAGTTACCGTAAAAACCTAGGTTTTGGAAATATGGCTGATTAAAGTAGTCGCATTGAGATGTGCGGACAGCGATTTGTCAAAGTATGACATGAAATATAAAATAAATACGGCAGTGTGTCAGCATGACGTACACGTAGGATGAAAGAATAGGACCAGAACTTTAGTACTATACCACCCAAGTTACCTTAAAAACTTAGGTTTTGGAAATATGGGTGATTAAATTAGTCGCTATGCGATGTGCGGACAACGATTTGTCTAAGTATGACATGAAATATAAAAATAAATACGGAGGTGTGCCAACATTACGTACACATAGGGTGATAGAATAGGACCAGAACTTCTGTATTATACCACCCAAGTTACCGTAAAAACTTAGGTTTTGGAAATATGGCTGATTAAAGTAGTCGCATTGAGATGTGCGGACAGAGATTTGTCGAAGTTTGACACGAAATATAAAAAAAATACGGAGGTGTGTCAGCATGACGTACACGTAGGGTGATGAAATAGGACCAGAACTTCTGTATTATACCACCCAAGTTACCGTAAAAACCTAGGTTTTGGAAATATGGCTGATTAAAGTAGTCGCATTGAGATGTGCGGACAGCGATTTGTCAAAGTATGACATGAAAAATAAAATAAATGCGGAAGTGTGCCAACATGACGTACACATAGGATGATAGAATAGGTCCTGTAATTTAGTATTATACCACCCAAGTTACCTTAAAAACTTAGGTTTTGGAAATATGGGTGATTAAATTAGTCGCTATGCGATGTGCGGACAACGATTTGTCTAAGTTTGACATGAAATATAAAAATAAATACGGGATTGTGGATACATGACGTACACATAGGGTGATAGAATTGGACCAGAACTTCTGTATTATACCACCCAAGTTACCGTAAAAACTTAGGTTTTGGAAATATGGCTGATTAAAGTAGTCGCATTGAGATGTGCGGACAGCGATTTGTCAAAGTATGACATGAAAAATAAAATAAATACGGAAGTGTGCCAACATGACGTACACATAGGATGATAGAATAGGTCCTGAAATTTAGTATTATACCACCCAAGTTACCTTAAAAACTTAGGTTTTTGGAAATATGGGTGATTAAATTAGTCGCTATGCGATGTGCGGACAACGATTTTTTTAAGTATGACATGAAATATAATAATAAATACGGAAGTGTGCCAACATTACGTACATATAGGGTGATAGAATAGGACCAGAACTTCTGTATTATACCACCCAAGTTACCGTAAAAACTTAGGTTTTGGAAATATGGCTGATTAAAGTAGTCGCATTGAGATGTGCAGCGATTTGTCAGAGTATGACATGAAAAATAAAATAAATACGGAAGTGTGCCAACATGACGTACACATAGGATGATAGAATAGGTCCTGAAATTTAGTATTATACCACCCAAGTTACCTTAAAAACTTAGGTTTTGGAAATATGGGTGATTAAATTAGTCGCTATGCGATGTGCGGACAACGATTTGTCTAAGTTTGACATGAAATATAAAAATAAATACGGAATTGTGGATACATGACGTACACATAGGGTGATAGAATAGGACCAGAACTTCTGTATTATACCACCCAAGTTACCGTAAAAACTTAGGTTTTGGAAATATGGCTGATTAAAGTAGTCGCATTGAGATGTGCGGACAGCGATTTGTCAAAGTATGGCATGAAAAATAAAATAAATACGGAAGTGTGCCAACATGACGTACACATAGAATGATAGAATAGGTCCTGAAATTTAGTATTATACCACCCAAGTTACCTTAAAAACTTAGGTTTTGGAAATATGGGTGATTAAATTAGTCGCTATGCGATGTGCGGACAACGATTTGTCTAAGTTTCACATGAAATATAAAAATAAATACGGAATTGTAGATACATGACGTACACATAGGGTGATAGAATAGGACCAGAACTTCTGTATTATACCACCCAAGTTACCGTAAAAACTTAGGTTTTGGAAATATGGCTGATTAAAGTAGTCGCATTCTGATGTGCGGACAGCGATTTGTCAAAGTATGACATGAAAAATAAAATAAATACGGAAGTGTGCCAACATGACGTACACATAGGATGATAGAATAGGTCCTGAAATTTAGTATTATACCACCCAAGTTACCTTAAAAACTTAGGTTTTGGAAATATGGGTGATTAAATTAGTCGCTATGCGATGTGCGGAAAACGATTTGTCTAAGTTTGACATGAAATATAAAAATAAATACGGAATTGTGGATACATGACGTACACATAGGGTGATAGAATAGGACCAGAACTTCTGCATTATACCACCCAAGTTACCTTAAAAACTTAGGTTTTGGAAATATGGGTGATTAAATTAGTCGCTATGCGATGTGCGGACAACGATTTGTCTAAGTATGACATGAAATATAATAATAAATACGGAGGTGTGCCAACATGACGTACACATAGGGTGATAGAATAGGACCAGAACTTCTGTATTATACCACCCAAGTTACCGTAAAAACTTAGGTTTTGGAAATATGGCTGATTAAAGTAGTCGCATTGAGATGTGTGGACAGCGATTTATCAAAGTATGACATGAAAAATGAAATAAATACGGAAGTGTGCCAACATGACGTACACATAGGATGATAGAATAGGTCCTGTAATTTAGTATTATACCACCCAAGTTACCTTAAAAACTTAGGTTTTGGAAATATGGGTGATTAAATTAGTCGCTATGCGATGTGCGGACAACGATTTGTCTAAGTTTGACATGAAATTAAAAAATAAATACGGAAGTGTGCCAACATTACGTACATATAGGGTGATAGAATTGGACCAGAACTTCTGTATTATACCACCCAAGTTACCGTAA
Source organism: Flexamia atlantica (assembly GCA_035578135.1). Lineage (NCBI taxonomy): Eukaryota > Metazoa > Arthropoda > Insecta > Hemiptera > Cicadellidae > Flexamia > Flexamia atlantica. Next base: position 917,965 of record JAQJVK010000055.1, on the reverse strand, counting down.
AAACTTAGGTTTTGGAGATATGGCTGATTAAAGTAGTCGCATTGAGATGTGCGGACAGCGATTTGTCAAAGTATGAAATGAAAAAAAAATAAATACGGAAGTGTGCCAACATGACGTACACATAGGATGATAGAATAGGTCCTGAAATTTAGTATTATACCACCCAAGTTACCTTAAAAACTTAGGTTTTGGAAATATGGGTGATTAAATTAGTCGCTATGCGATGTGCGGACAACGATTTGTCTAAGTTTGACATGAAATATAAAAATAAATACGGAATTGTGGATACATGACGTACACATAGGGTGATAGAATAGGACCAGAACTTCTGTATTATACCACCCAAGTTACCGTAAAAACTTAGGTTTTGGAAATATGGCTGATTAAAGTAGTCGCATTGAGATGTGCGGACAGCGATTTGTCAAATTATGGCATGAAAAATAAAATAAATACGGAAGTGTGCCAACATGACGTACACATAGGATGATAGAATAGGTCCTGAAATTTAGTATTATACCACCCAAGTTACCTTAAAAACTTAGGTTTTGGAAATATGGGTGATTAAATTAGTCGCTATGCGATGTGCGGAAAACGATTTGTCTAAGTTTGACATGAAATATAAAAATAAATACGGAATTGTGGATACATGACGTACACATAGGGTGATAGAATAGGACCAGAACTTCTGTATTATACCACCCAAGTTACCGTAAAAACTTAGGTTTTGGAAATATGGCTGATTAAAGTAGTCGCATTGAGATGTGCGGACAGAGATTTGTCGAAGTTTGACACGAAACATAAAAAAAATACGGAAGTGTGCCAACATGACGTACACATAGGATGATAGAATAGGTCCAGAACTTTAGTACTATACCACCCAAGTTACCGTAAAAACTTAGGTTTTGGAAATATGGCTGATTAAAGTAGTCGCATTGAGATGTGCGGACAGCGATTTGTCAAAGTATGACATGAAAAATAAAATAAATACGAAAGTGTGTCAACATGACGTACACATAGGATGATAGAATAGGTCCTGAAATTTAGTATTATACCACCCAAGTTACCTTAAAAACTTAGGTTTTGGAAATATGGGTGATTAAATTAGTCGCTATGCGATGTGCGGACAACGATTTGTCTAAGTTTGACATGAAATATAAAAATAAATACGGAATTGTGGATACATGACGTACACATAGGGTGATAGAATAGGACCAGAACTTCTGTATTATACCACCCAAGTTACCTTAAAAACTTAGGTTTTGGAAATATGGGTGATTAAATTAGTCGCTATGCGATGTGCGGACAACGATTTGTCTAAGTTTGACATGAAATATAAAAATAAATACGGAATTGTGGATACATGACGTACACATAGGGTGATAGAATTGGACCAGAACTTCTGTATTATACCACCCAAGTTACCGTAAAAACTTAGGTTTTGGAAATATGGCTGATTAAAGTAGTCGCATTGAGATGTGCGGACAGCGATTTGTCAAAGTATGACATGAAAAATAAAATAAATACGGAAGTGTGCCAACATGACGTACACATAGGATGATAGAATAGGTCCTGAAATTTAGTATTATACCACCCAAGTTACCTTAAAAACTTAGGTTTTGGAAATATGGGTGATTAAATTAGTCGCTATGCGATGTGCGGACAACGATTTGTCTTAGTATGACATGAAATATAATAATAAATACGGAAGTGTGCCAACATTACGTACATATAGGGTGATAGAATAGGACCAGAACTTCTGTATTATACCACCCAAGTTACCGTAAAAACTTAGGTTTTGGAGATATGGCTGATTAAAGTAGTCGCATTGAGATGTGCGGACAGCGATTTGTCAAAGTATGAAATGAAAAAAAAAATAAATACGGAAGTGTGCCAACATGACGTACACATAGGGTGATAGAATAGGTCCTGAAATTTAGTATTATACCACCCAAGTTACCTTAAAAACTTAGGTTTTGGAAATATGGGTGATTAAATTAGTCGCTATGCGATGTGCGGACAACGATTTGTCTAAGTTTGACATGAAATATAAAAATAAATACGGAATTGTGGATACATGACGTACACATAGGGTGATAGAATAGGACCAGAACTTCTGTATTATACCACCCAAGTTACCGTAAAAACTTAGGTTTTGGAAATATGGCTGATTAAAGTAGTCGCATTGAGATGTGCGGACAGCGATTTGTCAAATTATGGCATGAAAAATAAAATAAATACGGAAGTGTGCCAACATGACGTACACATAGGAAGATAGAATAGGTCCTGAAATTTAGTATTATACCACCCAAGTTACCTTAAAAACTTAGGTTTTGGAAATATGGGTGATTAAATTAGTCGCTATGCGATGTGCGGAAAACGATTTGTCTAAGTTTGACATGAAATATAAAAATAAATACGGAATTGTGGATACATGACGTACACATAGGGTGATAGAATAGGACCAGAACTTCTGCATTATACCACCCAAGTTACCTTAAAAACTTAGGTTTTGGAAATATGGGTGATTAAATTAGTCGCTATGCGATGTGCGGACAACGATTTGTCTAAGTATGACATGAAATATAATAATAAATACGGAGGTGTGCCAACATGACGTACACATAGGGTGATAGAATAGGACCAGAACTTCTGTATTATACCACCCAAGTTACCGTAAAAACTTAGGTTTTGGAAATATGGCTGATTAAAGTAGTCGCATTGAGATGTGCGGACAGCGATTTGTCAAAGTATGACATGAAAAATAAAATAAATACGGAAGTGTGCCAACATGAAGTACACATAGGATGATAGAATAGGTCCTGAAATTTAGTATTATACCACCCAAGTTACCTTAAAAACTTAGGTTTTGGAAATATGGGTGATTAAATTAGTCGCTATGCGATGTGCGGACAACGATTTGTCTAAGTTTGACATGAAATATAAAAATAAATACGGAATTGTGGATACATGACGTACACATAGGGTGATAGAATAGACCAGAACTTCTGTATTATACCACCCAAGTTACAGTAAAAACTTAGGTTTTGGAAATATCGCTGATTAAAGTAGTCGCATTGAGATGTGCGGACAGCGATTTGTCAAAGTATGACATGAAAAATAAAATAAATACGGAAGTGTGCCAACATGACGTACACATAGGATGATAGAATAGGTCCTGAAATTTAGTATTATACCAACCAAGTTACCTTAAAAACTTAGGTTTTGGAAATATGGGTGATTAAATTAGTCGCTATGCGATGTGCGGACAACGATTTGTCTAAGTTTGACATTAAATATAAAAATAAATACGGAATTGTGGATACATGCCGGACACATAGGGTGATAGAATAGGACCAGAACTTCTGTATTATACAACCCAAGTTACCGTAAAAACTTAGGTTTTAGAAATATGGCTGATTAAAGTAGTCGCATTGAGATGTGCGGACAGCGATTTGTCAAAGTATGACATGAAAAATAAAATAAATACGGAAGTGTGCCAACATGACGTACACATAGGATGATAGAATAGGTCCTGAAATTTAATATTATACCACCCAAGTTACCGTAAAAACTTAGGTTTTGGAAATATGGCTGATTAAAGTAGTCGCATTGAGATGTGCGGACAGCGATTTGTCAAAGTATGACATGAAAAATAAAATAAATACGGAAGTGTGCCAACATGACGTACACATAGGATGATAGAATAGGTCCTGAAATTTAGTATTATACCACCCAAGTTACCTTAAAAACTTAGGTTTTGGAAATATGGGTGATTAAATTAGTCGCTATGCGATGTGCGGACAACGATTTGTCTAAGTTTGACATGAAATATAAAAATAAATACGGAATTGTGGATACATGACGTACACATAGGGTGATAGAATAGGACCAGAACTTCTGTATTATACCACCCAAGTTACCATAAAAACTTAGGTTTTGGAAATATGGCTGATTAAAGTAGTCGCATTGAAATGTGCGGACAGCGATTTGTCAAAGTATGACATGAAAAATAAAATAAATACGGAAGTGTGCCAACATGACGTACACATAGGATGATAGAATAGGTCCTGAAATTTAGTATTATACCACCCAAGTTACCTTAAAAACTTAGGTTTTGGAAATATGGGTGATTAAATTAGTCGCTATGCGATGTGCGGACAACGATTTGTCTAAGTATGACATGAAATATAATAATAAATACGGAAGTGTGCCAACATTACGTACATATAGGGTGATAGAATAGGACCAGAACTTCTGTATTATACCACCCAAGTTACCGTAAAAACTTAGGTTTTGGAAATATGGCTGATTAAAGTAGTCGCATTGAGATGTGCGGACAGAGATTTGTCGAAGTTTGACACGAAATATAAAAAAAATACGGAGGTGTGCCAACATGACGTACACATAGGATGATAGAATAGGTCCAGAACTTTAGTACTATACCACCCAAGTTACCTTAAAAACTTAGGTTTTGGAAATACGGGTGATTAAAATAGTCGCTTTGGATGTGTGGACAGTGATCCACCTAAGTTTGACATAAAATATAAAATAAATACGGCAGTGTGTCAGCATGACGTACACGTAGGGTGATGAAATAGGACCAGAACGTCTGTATTATACCACCCAAGTTACCGTAAAAACCTAGGTTTTGGAAATATGGCTGATTAAAGTAGTCGCATTGAGATGTGCGGACAGCGATTTGTCAAAGTATGACATGAAATATAAAATAAATACGGCAGTGTGTCAGCATGACGTACACGTAGGATGAAAGAATAGGACCAGAACTTTAGTACTATACCACCCAAGTTACCTTAAAAACTTAGGTTTTGGAAATATGGGTGATTAAATTAGTCACTATGCGATGTGCGGACAACGATTTGTCTAAGTATGACATGAAATATAAAAATAAATACGGAGGTGTGCCAACATTACGTACACATAGGGTGATAGAATAGGACCAGAACTTCTGTATTATACCACCCAAGTTACCGTAAAAACTTAGGTTTTGGAAATATGGCTGATTAAAGTAGTCGCATTGAGATGTGCGGACAGAGATTTGTCGAAGTTTGACACGAAATATAAAAAAAATACGGAGGTGTGTCAGCATGACGTACACGTAGGGTGATGAAATAGAACCAGAACTTCTGTATTATACCACCCAAGTTACCGTAAAAACTTAGGTTTTGGAAATATGGCTGATTAAAGTAGTCGCATTGAGATGTGCGGACAGCGATTTGTCAAAGTATGACATGAAAAATAAAATAAATACGGAAGTGTGCCAACATGACGTACACATAGGATGATAGAATAGGTCCTGTAATTTAGTATTATACCACCCAAGTTACCTTAAAAACTTAGGTTTTGGAAATATGGGTGATTAAATTAGTCGCTATGCGATGTGCGGACAACGATTTGTCTAAGTATGACATGAAATATAATAATAAATACGGAGGTGTGCCAACATGACGTACACATAGGGTGATAGAATTGGACCAGAACTTCTGTATTATACCACCCAAGTTACCGTAAAAACTTAGGTTTTGGAAATATGGCTGATTAAAGTAGTCGCATTGAGATGTGCGGACAGCGATTTGTCAAAGTATGACATGAAAAATAAAATAAATACGGAAGTGTGCCAACATGACGTACACATAGGATGATAGAATAGGTCCTGAAATTTAGTATTATACCACACCAAGTTACCTTAAAAACTTAGGTTTTGGAAATATGGGTGATTAAATTAGTCGCTATGCGATGTGCGGACAACGATTTGTCTAAGTATGACATGAAATATAATAATAAATACGGAAGTGTGCCAACATTACGTACATATAGGGTGATAGAATAGGACCAGAACTTCTGTATTATACCACCCAAGTTACCGTAAAAACTTAGGTTTTGGAAATATGGCTGATTAAAGTAGTCGCATTGAGATGTGCGGACAGCGATTTGTCAAAGTATGACATGAAAAATAAAATAAATACGGAAGTGTGCCAACATGACGTACACATAGGATGATAGAATAGGTCCTGAAATTTAGTATTATACCACCCAAGTTACCTTAAAATCTTAGGTTTTGGAAATATGGGTGATTAAATTAGTCGCTATGCGATGTGCGGACAACGATTTGTCTAAGTTTCACATGAAATATAAAAATAAATACGGAATTGTGGATACATGACGTACACATAGGGTGATAGAATAGGACCAGAACTTCTGTATTATACCACCCAAGTTACCGTAAAAACTTAGGTTTTGGAAATATGGCTGATTAAAGTAGTCGCATTGAGATGTGCGGACAGCGATTTGTCAAAGTATGACATGAAAAATAAAATAAATACGGAAGTGTGCCAACATGACCTACACATAGGATGATAGAATAGGTCCTGAAATTTAGTATTATACCACCCAAGTTACCTTAAAAACTTAGGTTTTGGAAATATGGGTGATTAAATTAGTCGCTATGCGATGTGCGGAAAACGATTTGTCTAAGTTTGACATGAAATATAAAAATAAATACGGAATTGTGGATACATGACGTACACATAGGGTGATAGAATAGGACCAGAACTTCTGCATTATACCACCCAAGTTACCTTAAAAACTTAGGTTTTGGAAATATGGGTGATTAAATTAGTCGCTATGCGATGTGCGGACAACGATTTGTCTAAGTATGACATGAAATATAATAATAAATACGGAGGTGTTCCAACATGACGTACACATAGGGTGATAGAATAGGACCAGAACTTCTGTATTATACCACCCAAGTTACCGTAAAAACTTAGGTTTTGGAAATATGGCTGATTAAAGTAGTCGCATTGAGATGTGCGGACAGCGATTTGTCAAAGTATGACATGAAAAATAAAATAAATACGGAAGTGTGCCAACATGACGTACACATAGGATGATAGAATAGGTCCTGAAATTTAGTATTATACCACCCAAGTTACCTTAAAAACTTAGGTTTTGGAAATATAAGTGATTAAATTAGTCGCTATGCGATGTGCGGACAACGATTTGTCTAAGTTTGACATGAAATATAAAAATAAATACGGAATTGTGGATACATGCCGTACACATAGGGTGATAGAATAGGACCAGAACTTCTGTATTATACCACCCAAGTTACCGTAAAAACTTAGGTTTTAGAAATATGGCTGATTAAAGTAGTCGCATTGAGATGTGCGGACAGCGATTTGTCAAAGTATGACATGAAAAATAAAATAAATACGGAAGTGTGCCAACATGACGTACACATAGGATGATAGAATAGGTCCTGAAATTTAGTATTATACCACCCAAGTTACCGTAAAAACTTATGTTTTGGAAATATGAATGATTAAAGTAGTCGCATTGAGATGTGCGGACAGCGATTTGTCAAAGTATGACATGAAAAATAAAATAAATACGGAAGTGTGCCAACATGACGTACACATAGGATGATAGAATAGGTCCTGAAATTTAGTATTATACCACCCAAGTTACCTTAAAAACTTAGGTTTTGGAAATATGGGTGATTAAATTAGTCGCTATGCGATGTGCGGACAACGATTTGTCTAAGTTTGACATGAAATATAAAAATAAATACGGAATTGTGGATACATGACGTACACATAGGGTGATAGAATAGGACCAGAACTTCTGTATTATACCACCCAAGTTACCATAAAAACTTAGGTTTTGGAAATATGGCTGATTAAAGTAGTCGCATTGAGATGTGCGGACAGCGATTTGTCAAAGTATGACATGAAAAATAAAATAAATACGGAAGTGTGCCAACATGACGTACACATAGGATGATAGAATAGGTCCTGAAATTTAGTATTATACCACCCAAGTTACCTTAAAAACTTAGGTTTTGGAAATATGGGTGATTAAATTAGTCGCTATGCGATGTGCGGACAACGATTTGTCTAAGTATGACATGAAATATAATAATAAATACGGAAGTGTGCCAACATTACGTACATATAGGGTGATAGAATAGGACCAGAACTTCTGTATTATACCACCCAAGTTACCGTAAAAACTTAGGTTTTGGAAATATGGCTGATTAAAGTAGTCGCATTGAGATGTGCGGACAGCGATTTGTCAAAGTATGACATGAAAAATAAAATAATTACGGAAGTGTGCCAACATGACGTACACATAGGATGATAGAATAGGTCCTGAAATTTAGTATTATACCACCCAAGTTACCTTAAAAACTTAGGTTTTGGAAATATGGGTGATTAAATTAGTCGCTATGCGATGTGCGGACAACGATTTGTCTAAGTTTGACATGAAATATAAAAATAAATACGGAATTGTGGATACATGACGTACACATAGGGTGATAGAATAGGACCAGAACTTCTGTATTATACCACCCAAGTTACCGTAAAAACTTAGGTTTTGGAAATATGGCTGATTAAAGTAGTCGCATTGAGATGTGCGGACAGCGATTTGTCAAAGTATGACATGAAAAATAAAATAAATACGGAAGTGTGCCAACATGACGTACACATAGAATGATAGAATAGGTCCTGAAATTTAGTATTATACCACCCAAGTTACCTTAAAAACTTAGGTTTTGGAAATATGGGTGATTAAATTAGTCGCTATGCGATGTGCGGACAACGATTTGTCTAAGTTTCACATGAAATATAAAAATAAATACGGAATTGTGGATACATGACGTACACATAGGGTGATAGAATAGGACCAGAACTTCTGTATTATACCACCCAAGTTACCGTAAAAACTTAGGTTTTGGAAATATGGCTGATTAAAGTAGTCGCATTGAGATGTGCGGACAGCGATTTGTCAAAGTATGACATGAAAAATAAAATAAATACGGAAGTGTGCCAACATGACGTACACATAGAATGATAGAATAGGTCCTGAAATTTAGTATTATACCACCCAAGTTACCTTAAAAACTTAGGTTTTGGAAATATGGGTGATTAAATTAGTCGCTATGCGATGTGCGGACAACGATTTGTCTAAGCTTCACATGAAATATAAAAATAAATACGGAATTGTGGATACATGACGTACACATAGGGTGATAGAATAGGACCAGAACTTCTGTATTATACCACCCAAGTTACCGTAAAAACTTAGGTTTTGGAAATATGGCTGATTAAAGTAGTCGTATTGAGATGTGCGGACAGCGATTTGTCAAAGTATGACATGAAAAATAAAATAAATACGGAAGTGTGCCAACATGACGTACACATAGGATGATAGAATAGGTCCTGAAATTTAGTATTATACCACCCAAGTTACCTTAAAAACTTAGGTTTTGGAAATATGGGTGATTAAATTAGTCGCTATGCGATGTGCGGAAAACGATTTGTCTAAGTTTGACATGAAATATAAATAAATACGGAATTGTGGATACATGACGTACACATAGGGTGATAGAATAGGACCAGAACTTCTGTATTATACCACCCAAGTTACCTTAAAAACTTAGGTTTTGGAAATATGGGTGATTAAATTAGTCGCTATGCGATGTGCGGACAACGATTTGTCTAAGTATGACATGAAATATAATAATAAATACGGAGGTGTGCCAACATGACGTACACATAGGGTGATAGAATAGGACCAGAACTTCTGTATTATACCACCCAAGTTACCGTAAAAACTTAGGTTTTGGAAATATGGCTGATTAAAGTAGTCGCATTGAGATGTGCGGACAGCGATTTGTCAAAGTATGACATGAAAAATAAAATAAATACGGAAGTGTGCCAACATGACGTACACATAGGATGATAGAATAGGTCCTGAAATTTAGTATTATACCACCCAAGTTACCTTAAAAACTTAGGTTTTGGAAATATGGGTGATTAAATTAGTCGCTATGCGATGTGCGGACAACGATTTGTCTAAGTTTGACATGAATTATAAAAATAAATACGGAATTGTGGATACATGACGTACACATAGGGTGATAGAATAGGACCAGAACTTCTGTATTATACCACCCAAGTTACAGTAAAAACTTAGGTTTTGGAAATATGGCTGATTAAAGTAGTCGCATTGAGATGTACGGACAGCGATTTGTCAAAGTATGACATGAAAAATAAAATAAATACGGAAGTGTGCCAACATGACGTACACATAGGATGATAGAATAGGTCCTGAAATTTAGTATTATACCACCCAAGTTACCTTAAAAACTTAGGTTTTGGAAATATGGGTGATTAAATTAGTCGCTATGCGATGTGCGGACAACGATTTGTCTAAGTTTGACATGAAATATAAAAATAAATACGGAATTGTGGATACATGCCGTACACATATGGTGATAGAATAGGACCAGAACTTCTGTATTATACCACCCAAGTTACCGTAAAAACTTAGGTTTTAGAAATATGGCTGATTAAAGTAGTCGCATTGAGATGTGCGGACAGCGATTTGTCAAAGTATGACATGAAAAATAAAATAAATACGGAAGTGTGCCAACATGACGTACACATAGGATGATAGAATAGGTCCTGAAATTTAGTATTATACCACCCAAGTTACCGTAAAAACTTAGGTTTTGGAAATATGGCTGATTAAAGTAGTCGCATTGAGATGTGCGGACAGCGATTTGTCAAAGTATGACATGAAAAATAATATAAATACGGAAGTGTGCCAACATGACGTACACATAGGATGATAGAATAGGTCCTGAAATGTAGTATTATACCACCCAAGTTACCTTAAAAACTTAGGTTTTGGAAATATAGGTGATTAAATTAGTCGCTATGCGATGTGCGGACAACGATTTGTCTAAGTTTGACATGAAATATAAAAATAAATACGGAATTGTGGATACATGACGTACACATAGGGTGATAGAATAGGACCAGAACTTCTGTATTATACCACCCAAGTTACCGTAAAAACTTAGGTTTTGGAAATATGGCTGATTAAAGTAGTCGCATTGAGATGTGCGGACAGCGATTTGTCAAAGTTTGACATGAAAAATAAAATAAATACGGAAGCGTGCCAACATGACGTACACATAGGATGATAGAATAGGTCCTGAAATTTAGTATTATACCACCCAAGTTACCTTTAAAACTTAGGTTTTGGAAATATGGGTGATTAAATTAGTCGCTATGCGATGTGCGGACAACGATTTGTCTAAGTTTGACATGAAATATAAAAATAAATACGGAATTGTGGATACATGCCGTACACATAGGGTGATAGAATAGGACCAGAACTTCTGTATTATACCACCCAAGTTACCGTAAAAACTTCGGTTTTAGAAATATGGCTGATTAAAGTAGTCGCATTGAGATGTGCGGACAGCGATTTGTCAAAGTATGACATGAAAAATAAAATAAATACGGAAGTGTGCCAACATGACGTACACATAGGATGATAGAATAGGTCCTGAAATTTAGTATTATACCACCCAAGTTACCGTAAAAACTTAGGTTTTGGAAATATGGCTGATTAAAGTAGTCGCATTGAGATGTGCGGACAGCGATTTGTCAAAGTATGACATGAAAAATAAAATAAATACGGAAGTGTGCCAACATGACGTACACATAGGATGATAGAATAGGTCCTGAAATTTAGTATTATACCACCCAAGTTACCTTAAAAACTTAGGTTTTGGAAATATGGGTGATTAAATTAGTCGCTATGCGATGTGCGGACAACGATTTGTCTAAGTTTGACATGAAATATAAAAATAAATACGGAATTGTGGATACATGAGGTACACATAGGGTGATAGAATAGGACCAGAACTTCTGTATTATACCACCCAAGTTACCGTAAAAACTTAGGTTTTGGAAATATGGCTGATTAAAGTAGTCGCATTGAGATGTGCGGACAGCGATTTGTCAAAGTTTGACATGAAAAATAAAATAAATACGGAAGCGTGCCAACATGACGTACACATAGAATGATAGAATAGGTCCTGAAATTTAGTATTATACCACCCAAGTTACCTTAAAAACTTAGGTTTTGGAAATATGGGTGATTAAATTAGTCGCTATGCGATGTGCGGACAACGATTTGTCTAAGTTTGACATGAAATATAAAAATAAATACGGAATTGTGGATACATGACGTACACATAGGGTGATAGAATAGGACCAGAACTTCTGTATTATACCACCCAAGTTACCGTAAAAACTTAGGTTTTGGAAATATGGCTGATTAAAGTAGTCGCATTGAGATGTGCGGACAGAGATTTGTCGAAGTTTGACACGAAACATAAAAAAAATACGGAAGTGTGCCAACATGACGTACACATAGGATGATAGAATAGGTCCAGAACTTTAGTACTATACCACCCAAGTTACCGTAAAAACGTAGGTTTTGGAAATATGGCTGATTAAAGTAGTCGCATTGAGATGTGCGGACAGCGATTTGTCAAAGTATGACATGAAAAATAAAATAAATACGAAAGTGTGTCAACATGACGTACACATAGGATGATAGAATAGGTCCTGAAATTTAGTATTATACCACCCAAGTTACCTTAAAAACTTAGGTTTTGGAAATATGGGTGATTAAATTAGTCGCTATGCGATGTGCGGACAACGATTTGTCTAAGTTTGACATGAAATATAAAAATAAATACGGAATTGTGGATACATGACGGACACATAGGGTGATAGAATAGGACCAGAACTTCTGTATTATACCACCCAAGTTACCTTAAAAACTTAGGTTTTGGAAATATGGGTGATTAAATTAGTCGCTATGCGATGTGCGGACAACGATTTGTCTAAGTATGACATGAAATATAATAATAAATACAGAGGTGTGCCAACATGACGTACACATAGGGTGATAGAATAGGACCAGAACTTCTGTATTATACCACCCAAGTTACTGTAAAAACTTAGGTTTTGGAAATATGGCTGATTAAAGTAGTCGCATTGAGATGTGCGGACAGCGATTTGTCAAAGTATGACATGAAAAATAAAATAAATACGGAAGTGTGCCAACATGACGTACACATAGGATGATAGAATAGGTCCTGAAATTTAGTATTATACCACCCAAGTTACCTTAAAAACTTAGGTTTTGGAAATATGGGTGATTAAATTAGTCGCTATGCGATGTGCGGACAACGATTTGTCTAAGTTTGACATGAAATATAAAAATAAATACGGAATTGTGGATACATGACGTACACATAGGGTGATAGAATAGGACCAGAACTTCTGTATTATACCACCCAAGTTACAGTAAAAACTTAGGTTTTGGAAATATGGCTGATTAAAGTAGTCGCATTGAGATGTGCGGACAGCGATTTGTCAAAGTATGACATGAAAAATAAAATAAATACGGAAGTGTGCCAACATGACGTACACATAGGATGATAGAATAGGTCCTGAAATTTAGTATTATACCACCCAAGTTACCTTAAAAACTTAGGTTTTGGAAATATGGGTGATTAAATTAGTCGCTATGCGATGTGCGGACAACGATTTGTCTAACTTTGACATGAAATATAAAAATAAATACGGAATTGTGGATACATGCCGTACACATAGGGTGATAGAATAGGACCAGAACTTCTGTATTATACCACCCAAGTTACCGTAAAAACTTCGGTTTTAGAAATATGGCTGATTAAAGTAGTCGCATTGAGATGTGCGGACAGCGATTTGTCAAAGTATGACATGAAAAATAAAATAAATACGGAAGTGTGCCAACATGACGTACACATAGGATGATAGAATAGGTCCTGAAATTTAGTATTATACCACCCAAGTTACCGTAAAAACTTAGGTTTTGGAAATATGGCTGATTAAAGTAGTCGCATTGAGATGTGCGGACAGCGATTTGTCAAAGTATGACATGAAAAATAAAATAAATACGGAAGTGTGCCAACATGACGTACACATAGGATGATAGAATAGGTCCTGAAATTTAGTATTATACCACCCAAGTTACCTTAAAAACTTAGGTTTTGGAAATATGGGTGATTAAATTAGTCGCTATGCGATGTGCGGACAACGATTTGTCTAAGTTTGACATGAAATATAAAAATAAATACGGAATTGTGGATACATGACGTACACATAGGGTGATAGAATAGGACCAGAACTTCTGTATTATACCACCCAAGTTACCGTAAAAACTTAGGTTTTGGAAATATGGCTGATTAAAGTAGTCGCATTGAGATGTGCGGACAGCGATTTGTCAAAGTTTGACATGAAAAATAAAATAAATACGGAAGCGTGCCAACATGACGTACACATAGAATGATAGAATAGGTCCTGAAATTTAGTATTATACCACCCAAGTTACCTTAAAAACTTAGGTTTTGGAAATATGGGTGATTAAATTAGTCGCTATGCGATGTGCGGACAACGATTTGTCTAAGTTTGACATGAAATATAAAAATAAATACGGAATTGTGGATACATGACGTACACATAGGGTGATAGAATAGGACCAGAACTTCTGTATTATACCACCCAAGTTACCGTAAAAACTTAGGTTTTGGAAATATGGCTGATTAAAGTAGTCGCATTGAGATGTGCGGACAGAGATTTGTCGAAGTTTGACATGAAAAATAAAATAAATACGGAAGCGTGCCAACATGACGTACACATAGGATGATAGAATAGGTCCTGAAATTTAGTATTATACCACCCAAGTTACCTTAAAAACTTAGGTTTTGGAAATATGGGTGATTAAATTAGTCGCTATGCGATGTGCGGACAACGATTTGTCTAAGTTTGACATGAAATATAAAAATAAATACGGAATTGTGGATACATGCCGTACACATAGGGTGATAGAATAGGACCAGAACTTCTGTATTATACCACCCAAGTTACCGTAAAAACTTCGGTTTTAGAAATATGGCTGATTAAAGTAGTCGCATTGAGATGTGCGGACAGCGATTTGTCAAAGTATGACATGAAAAATAAAATAAATACGGAAGTGTGCCAACATGACGTACACATAGGATGATAGAATAGGTCCTGAAATTTAGTATTATACCACCCAAGTTTCCGTAAAAACTTAGGTTTTGGAAATATGGCTGATTAAAGTAGTCGCATTGAGATGTGCGGACAGCGATTTGTCAAAGTATGACATGAAAAATAAAATAAATACGGAAGTGTGCCAACATGACGTACACATAGGATGATAGAATAGGTCCTGAAATTTAGTATTATACCACCCAAGTTACCTTAAAAACTTAGGTTTTGGAAATATGGGTGATTAAATTAGTCGCTATGCGATGTGCGGACAACGATTTGTCTAAGTTTGACATGAAATATAAAAATAAATACGGAATTGTGGATACATGAGGTACACATAGGGTGATAGAATAGGACCAGAACTTCTGTATTATACCACCCAAGTTACCGTAAAAACTTAGGTTTTGGAAATATGGCTGATTAAAGTAGTCGCATTGAGATGTGCGGACAGCGATTTGTCAAAGTTTGACATGAAAAATAAAATAAATACGGAAGCGTGCCAACATGACGTACACATAGAATGATAGAATAGGTCCTGAAATTTAGTATTATACCACCCAAGTTACCTTAAAAACTTAGGTTTTGGAAATATGGGTGATTAAATTAGTCGCTATGCGATGTGCGGACAACGATTTGTCTAAGTTTGACATGAAATATAAAAATAAATACGGAATTGTGGATACATGACGTACACATAGGGTGATAGAATAGGACCAGAACTTCTGTATTATACCACCCAAGTTACCGTAAAAACTTAGGTTTTGGAAATATGGCTGATTAAAGTAGTCGCATTGAGATGTGCGGACAGAGATTTGTCGAAGTTTGACACGAAACATAAAAAAAATACGGAAGTGTGCCAACATGACGTACACATAGGATGATAGAATAGGTCCAGAACTTTAGTACTATACCACCCAAGTTACCGTAAAAACTTAGGTTTTGGAAATATGGCTGATTAAAGTAGTCGCATTGAGATGTGCGGACAGCGATTTGTCAAAGTATGACATGAAAAATAAAATAAATACGAAAGTGTGTCAACATGACGTACATATAGGATGATAGAATAGGTCCTGAAATTTAGTATTATACCACCCAAGTTACCTTAAAAACTTAGGTTTTGGAAATATGGGTGATTAAATTAGTCGCTATGCGATGTGCGGACAACGATTTGTCTAAGTTTGACATGAAATATAAAAATAAATACGGAATTGTGGATACATGACGGACACATAGGGTGATAGAATAGGACCAGAACTTCTGTATTATACCACCCAAGTTACCTTAAAAACTTAGGTTTTGGAAATATGGGTGATTAAATTAGTCGCTATGCGATGTGCGGACAACGATTTGTCTAAGTATGACATGAAATATAATAATAAATACGGAGGTGTGCCAACATGACGTACACATAGGGGGGTTAGAATAGGACCAGAACTTCTGTATTATACCACCCAAGTTACTGTAAAAACTTAGGTTTTGGAAATATGGCTGATTAAAGTAGTCGCATTGAGATGTGCGGACAGCGATTTGTCAAAGTATGACATGAAAAATAAAATAAATACGGAAGTGTGCCAACATGACGTACACATAGGATGATAGAATAGGTCCTGAAATTTAGTATTATACCACCCAAGTTACCTTAAAAACTTAGGTTTTGGAAATATGGGTGATTAAATTAGTCGCTATGCGATGTGCGGACAACGATTTGTCTAAGTTTGACATGAAATATAAAAATAAATACGGAATTGTGGATACATGACGTACACATAGGGTGATAGAATAGGACCAGAACTTCTGTATTATACCACCCAAGTTACAGTAAAAACTTAGGTTTTGGAAATATGGCTGATTAAAGTAGTCGCATTGAGATGTGCGGACAGCGATTTGTCAAAGTATGACATGAAAAATAAAATAAATACGGAAGTGTGCCAACATGACGTACACATAGGATGATAGAATAGGTCCTGAAATTTAGTATTATACCACCCAAGTTACCTTAAAAACTTAGGTTTTGGAAATATGGGTGATTAAATTAGTCGCTATGCGATGTGCGGACAACGATTTGTCTAAGTTTGACATGAAATATAAAAATAAATACGGAATTGTGGATACATGCCGTACACATAGGGTGATAGAATAGGACCAAAACTTCTGTATTATACCACCCAAGTTACCGTAAAAACTTAGGTTTTGGAAATATGGCTGATTAAAGTAGTCGCATTGAGATGTGCGGACAGAGATTTGTCGAAGTTTGACACGAAATATAAAAAAAATACGGAGGTGTGCCAACATTACGTACACGTAGGGTGATAGAATAGGACCAGAACTTCTGTATTATACCACCCAAGTTACCATAAAAACTTAGGTTTTGGAAATATGGCTGATTAAAGTAGTCGCATTGAGATGTGCGGACAGCGATTTGTCAAAGTATAACATGAAAAATAAAATAAATACGGAAGTGTGCCAACATGACGTACACATAGGATGATAGAATAGGTCCTGAAATTTAGTATTATACCACCCAAGTTACCGTAAAAACTTAGGTTTTGGAAATATGGCTGATTAAAGTAGTCGCTATGAGATGTGCGGACAGCGATTTGTCAAAGTATGACATGAAATATAAAAATAAATACGGAATATTGGATACATGACGTACACATAGGATGATAGAATAGGTCCTGAAATTTAGTATTATACCACCCAAGTTACCGTAAAAACTTAGGTTTTGGAAATATGGCTGATTAAAGTAGTCGCTATGAGATGTGCGGACAGCGATTTGTCAAAGTATGACATGAAAAATAAAATAAATACGGAAGTGTGTCAACATGACGTACACATAGGATGATAGAATAGGTCCTGAAATTTAGTATTATACCACCCAAGTTACCTTAAAAACTTAGGTTTTGGAAATATGGGTGATTAAATTAGTCGCTATGCGATGTGCGGACAACGATTTGTCTAAGTTTGACATGAAATATAAAAATTAATACGGAATTGTGGATACATGACGTACACATAGGGTGATAGAATAGGACCAGAACTTCTGTATTATACCACCCAAGTTACCGTAAAAACTTAGGTTTTGGAAATATGGCTGATTAAAGTAGTTGCATTGAGATGTGCGGACAGCGATTCCATATTTCCAAAACCTAAGTTTTTAAGGTAACTTGAGTGGTATAGTACTAAAGTTCTGGACCTATTCTATCATACTATGTGTACGTCATGTTGGAACACTTCCGTATTTATTTTATATTTCGTGTCAAACTTCGACAAATCTCTGTCCGCACATCTCAATGCGACTACTTTAATCAGCCATATTTCCAAAACCTAAGTTTTTACGGTAACTTGGGTGGTATAATACAGAAGTTCTGGTCCTATTCTATCACCCTATGTGTACGTCATGTATCCACAATTCCTTATTTATTTTTATATTTCATGTCAAACTTAGACAAATCGTTTTCCGCACATCGCATAGCGACTAATTTAATCACCCATATTTCCAAAACCTAAGTTTTTAAGGTAACTTGGGTGGTATAATACTAAATTTCAGGACCTATTCTATCATCCTATGTGTACGTCATGTTGGCACACTTCCGTATTTATTTTAATTTTCATGTCATACTTTGACAAATCGCTGTCCGCACATCTTAATGCGACTACTTTAATCAGCCATATTTCCAAAACCTAAGTTTTTACGGTAACTTGGGTGGTATAATACAGAAGTTCTGGTCCTATTCTATCACCCTATGTGTACGTCATGTATCCACAATTCCGTTTTTTTTTTTTATATTTCATGTCAAACTTAGACAAATCGTTGTCCGCACATCGCATAGCGACTAATTTAATCACCCATATTTCCAAAACCTAAGTTTTTAAGGTAACTTGGGTGGTATAATACTAAATTTCAGGACCTATTCTATCATCCTATGTGTACGTCATGTTGGCACACTTCCGTATTTATTTTATTTTTCATGTCATACTTTGACAAATCGCTGTCCGCACATCTCAATGCGACTACTTTAATCAGCCATATTTCCAAAACCTAAGTTTTTACAGTAACTTGGGTGGTATAATACAGAAGTTCTGGTCCTATTCTATCACGCTACGTGTACGTCATGTATCCACAATTCCGTATTTATTTTTATATTTCGTGTCAAACTTCGACAAATATCTGTCCGCATATCTCAATGCGACTACTTTAATCAGCCATATTTCCAAAACCTAAGTTTTTACGGTAACTTGTGTGGTATAATACAGAAGTTCTGGTCCTATTCTATCACCCTACGTGTACGTAATGTTGGCACACCTCCTTATTTTTTTTATATTTCGTGTCAAACTTCGACAAATCTCTGTCCGCACATCTCAATGCGACTATTTTAATCAGCCATATTTCCAAAACCTAAGTTTTTACGGTAACTTGGGTAGTATAATACAGAAGTTCTGGTCCTATTCTATCACCCTATGTGTACGTCATGTATCCACAATTCCGTATTTATTTTTATATTTCATGTCAAACTTAGACAAATCGTTGTCCGCACATCGCATAGCGACTAATTTAATCACCCATATTTCCAAAACCTAAGTTTTTAAGGTAACTTGGGTGGTATAATACTAAATTTCAGGACCTATTCTATCATCCTATGTGTACGTCATGTTGGCACACTTCCGTATTTATTTTATTTTTCATGTCATACTTTGACAAATCGCTGTCCGCACATCTCATTGCGACTACTTTAATCAGCCATATTTCCAAAACCTAAGTTTTTACGGTAACTTGGGTGGTATAGTACTAAAGTTCTGGACCTATTCTATCATCCTATGTGTACGTCATGTTGGCACACCTCCGTATTTTTTTATATTTCGTGTCAAACTTCGACAAATCTCTGTCCGCACATCTCAATGCGACTACTTTAATCAGCTATATTTCCAAAACCTAAGTTTTTACGGTAACTTGGGTGGCATAATACAGAAGTTCTGGTCCTATTCTATCACCCTATGTGTACGTCATGTATCCACAATTCCGTATTTATTTTTATATTTCATGTGAAACTTAGACAAATCGTTGTCCGCACATCGCATAGCGACTAATTTAATCACCCATATTTCCAAAACCTAAGTTTTTAAGGTAACTTGGGTGGTATAATACTAAATTTCAGGACCTATTCTATCATTCTATGTGTACGTCATGTTGGCACACTTCCGTATTTATTTTATTTTTCATGTCATACTTTGACAAATCGCTGTCCGCACATCGCATAGCGACTAATTTAATCACCCATATTTCCAAAACCTAAGTTTTTACGGTAACTTGGGTGGTATAATACAGAAGTTCTGGTCCTATTCTATCACCCTATGTGTACGTCATGTATCCACAATTCCGTATTTATTTTTATATTTCATGTCAAACTTAGACAAATCGTTGTCCGCACATCGCATAGCGACTAATTTAATCACCCATATTTCCAAAACCTAAGTTTTTAAGGTAACTTGGGTGGTATAGTACTAAAGTTCAGGACCTATTCTATCATCCTATGTGTACGTCATGTTGGCACACTTCCGTATTTATTTTATTTTTCATGTCATACTTTGACAAATCGCTGTCCGCACATCTCAATGCGACTACTTTAATCAGCCATATTTCCAAAACCTAAGTTTTTACGGTAACTTGGGTGGTATAGTACTAACGTTCTGGACCTATTCTATCATCCTATGTGTACGTCATGTTGGCACACTTCCGTATTTATTTTATTTTTCATGTCATACTTTGACAAATCGCTGTCCGCACATCTCAATGCGACTACTTTAATCAGCCATATTTCCAAAACCTAAGTTTTTACGGTAACTTGGGTGGTACAGTACTAAAGTTCTGGTCCTATTCTTTCATCCTATGTGTACGTCATGTTGGCACACTTCCGCATTTATTTTATTTTTCATGTCATACTTTGACAAATCGCTGTCCGCACATCTCAATGCGACTACTTTAATCAGCCATATTTCCAAAACCTAAGTTTGTACGGTAACTTGGGTGGTATAATACAGAAGTTCTGGTCCTATTCTATTACCCTACGTGTACCCCTATGTGTACGTCATGTATCCACAATTCCGTATTTATTTTTATATTTCATGTCAAACTTAGACAAATCGCTGTCCGCACATCTCAATGCGACTACTCTAAATCACCCATATTTCCAAAACCTAAGTTTTTAAGGTAACTTGGGTGGTATAATACTAAATTTCAGGACCTATTTTATCATCCTATGTGTACGTCATGTTGGCACACTTCCGTATTTATTTTATTTTTCATGTCATACTTTGACAAATCGCTGTCCGCACATCTCAATGCGACTACTTTAATCAGCCATATTTCCAAAACCTAAGTTTTTACGGTAACTTGGGTGGTATAATACAGAAGTTCTGGTCCTATTCTATCACCCTACGTGTACGTAATGTTTTTTATATTTCGTGTCAAACTTCGACAAATCTCTGTCCGCACATCTCAATGCGACTAGTTTAATCAGCCATATTTCCAAAACCTAAGTTTTTACGGTAACTTGGGTGGTATAATACAGAAGTTCTGGTCCTATTCTATCACCCTATGTGTAGGTCATGTATCCACAATTCCGCATTTATTTTTATATTTCATGTCAAACTTAGACAAATCGCTGTCCGCACATCTCAATGCAACTACTTCAATCAGCCATATTTCCAAAACCTAAGTTTTTACGGTAACTTGGGTGGTATAATACAGAAGTTCTGGTCCTATTCTATCACCCTATGTGTAGGTCATGTATCCACAATTCCGCATTTATTTTTATATTTCATGTCAAACTTTGACAAATCGCTGTCCGCACATCTCAATGCGACTACTTTAATCAGCCATATTTCCAAAACCTAAGTTTTTACGGTAACTTGGGTGGTATAATACAGAAGTTCTGGTCCTATTCTATCACCCTACGTGTACGTAATGTTTTTTATATTTCGTGTCAAACTTCGACAAATCTCTGTCCGCACATCTCAATGCGACTACTTTAATCAGCCATATTTCCAAAACCTAAGTTTTTACGGTAACTTGGGTGGTATAATACAGAAGTTCTGGTCCTATTCTATCACCCTACGTGTACGTAATGTTTTTTATATTTCGTGTCAAACTTCGACAAATCTCTGTCCGCACATCTCAATGCGACTACTTTAATCAGCCATATTTCCAAAACCTAAGTTTTTACGGTAACTTGGGTGGTATAATACAGAAGTTCTGGTCCTATTCTATCACCCTATGTGTAGGTCATGTATCCACAATTCCGCATTTATTTTTATATTTCATGTCAAACTTTGACAAATCGCTGTCCGCACATCTCAATGCGACTACTTTAATCAGCCATATTTCCAAAACCTAAGTTTTTACGGTAACTTGGATGGTATAATACAGAAGTTCTGGTCCTATTCTATCACCCTATTTGTACGTCATGTATCCACAATTCCGTATTTATTTTTATATTTCATGTCAAACTTAGACAAATCGTTTTCCGCACATCGCATAGCGACTAATTTAATCACCCATATTTCCAAAACCTAAGTTTTTAAGGTAACTTGGGTGGTATTATACTAAATTTCAGGACCTATTCTATCATCCTATGTGTACGTCATGTTGGCACACTTCCGTATTTATTTTATTTTTCATGTCATACTTTGACAAATCGCTGTCCGCACATCTCAATGCGACTACTTTAATCAGCCATATTTCCAATACCTAAGTTTTTACGGTAACTTGGGTGGTATAATACAGAAGTTCTGGTCCTATTCTATCACCCTATGTGTACGTCATGTATGCACAATTCCGTATTTATTTTTATATTTCATGTCAAACTTAGACAAATCGTTGTCCGCACATCGCATAGCGACTAATTTAATCACCCATATTTCCAAAACCTAAGTTTTTAAGGTAACTTGGGTGGTATAATACTAAATTTCAGGACCTATTCTATCATCCTATGTGTACGTCATGTTGGCACACTTCCGTATTTATTTATTTTTCATGTCATACTTTGACAAATCGCTGTCCGCACATCTCAATGCGACTACTTTAATCAGCCATATTTCCAAAACCTAAGTTTTTACAGTAACTTGGGTGGTATAATACAGAAGATCTGGTCCTATTCTATCACCCTACGTGTACGTCATGTATCCACAATTCCGTATTTATTTTTATATTTCGTGTCAAACTTCGACAAATCTCTGTCCGCATATCTCAATGCGACTACTTTAATCAGCCATATTTCCAAAACCTAAGTTTTTACGGTAAATTGTGTGGTATAATACAGAAGTTCTGGTCCTATTCTATCACCCTACGTGTACGTAATGTTGGCACACCTCCTTATTTTTTTTATATTTCGTGTCAAACTTCGACAAATCTCTGTCCGCACATCTCAATGCGACTATTTTAATCAGCCATATTTCCAAAACCTAAGTTTTTACGGTAACTTGGGTGGTATAATACAGAAGTTCTGGTCCTATTCTATCACCCTACGTGTACGTAATGTTTTTTATATTTCGTGTCAAACTTCGACAAATCTCTGTCCGCACATCTCAATGCGACTACTTTAATCAGCCATATTTCCAAAACCTAAGTTTTTACGGTAACTTGGGTGGTATAATACAGAAGTTCTGGTCCTATTCTATCACCCTATGTGTAGGTCATGTATCCACAATTCCGCATTTATTTTTATATTTCATGTCAAACTTTGACAAATCGCTGTCCGCACATCTCAATGCGACTACTTTAATCAGCCATATTTCCAAAACCTAAGTTTTTACGGTAACTTGGATGGTATAATACAGAAGTTCTGGTCCTATTCTATCACCCTATTTGTACGTCATGTATCCACAATTCCGTATTTATTTTTATATTTCATGTCAAACTTAGACAAATCGTTTTCCGCACATCGCATAGCGACTAATTTAATCACCCATATTTCCAAAACCTAAGTTTTTAAGGTAACTTGGGTGGTATTATACTAAATTTCAGGACCTATTCTATCATCCTATGTGTACGTCATGTTGGCACACTTCCGTATTTATTTTATTTTTCATGTCATACTTTGACAAATCGCTGTCCGCACATCTCAATGCGACTACTTTAATCAGCCATATTTCCAATACCTAAGTTTTTACGGTAACTTGGGTGGTATAATACAGAAGTTCTGGTCCTATTCTATCACCCTATGTGTACGTCATGTATGCACAATTCCGTATTTATTTTTATATTTCATGTCAAACTTAGACAAATCGTTGTCCGCACATCGCATAGCGACTAATTTAATCACCCATATTTCCAAAACCTAAGTTTTTAAGGTAACTTGGGTGGTATAATACTAAATTTCAGGACCTATTCTATCATCCTATGTGTACGTCATGTTGGCACACTTCCGTATTTATTTATTTTTCATGTCATACTTTGACAAATCGCTGTCCGCACATCTCAATGCGACTACTTTAATCAGCCATATTTCCAAAACCTAAGTTTTTACAGTAACTTGGGTGGTATAATACAGAAGATCTGGTCCTATTCTATCACCCTACGTGTACGTCATGTATCCACAATTCCGTATTTATTTTTATATTTCGTGTCAAACTTCGACAAATCTCTGTCCGCATATCTCAATGCGACTACTTTAATCAGCCATATTTCCAAAACCTAAGTTTTTACGGTAAATTGTGTGGTATAATACAGAAGTTCTGGTCCTATTCTATCACCCTACGTGTACGTAATGTTGGCACACCTCCTTATTTTTTTTATATTTCGTGTCAAACTTCGACAAATCTCTGTCCGCACATCTCAATGCGACTATTTTAATCAGCCATATTTCCAAAACCTAAGTTTTTACGGTAACTTGGGTGGTATAATACAGAAGTTCTGGTCCTATTCTATCACCCTATGTGTACGTCATGTATCCACAATTCCGTATTTATTTTTATATTTCATGTCAAACTTAGACAAATCGTTGTCCGCACATCGCATAGCGACTAATTTAATCACCCATATTTCCAAAACCTAAGTTTTTAAGATAACTTGGGTGGTATAATACTAAATTTCAGGACCTATTCTATCATCCTATGTGTACGTCATGTTGATACACTTCCGTATTTATTTTATTTTTCATGTCATACTTTGACAAATCGCTGTCCGCACATCTCATTGCGACTACTTTAATCAGCCATATTTCCAAAACCTAAGTTTTTACGGTAACTTGGGTGGTATAGTACTAAAGTTCTGGACCTATTCTATCATCCTATGTGTACGTCATGTTGGCACACCTCCGTATTTTTTTTATATTTCGTGTCAAACTTCGACAAATCTCTGTCCGCACATCTCAATGCGACTACTTTAATCAGCCATATTTCCAAAACCTAAGTTTTTACGGTAACTTGGGTGGTATAATACAGAAGTTCTGGTCCTATTCTATCACCCTATGTGTACGTCATGTATCCACAATTCCGTATTTATTTTTATATTTCATGTCAAACTTAGACAAATCGTTGTCCGCACATCGCATAGCGACTAATTTAATCACCCATATTTCCAAAACCTAAGTTTTTAAGGTAACTTGGGTGGTATAATACTAAATTTCAGGACCTATTCTATCATCCTATGTGTACGTCATGTTGGCACACTTCCGTATTTATTTTATTTTTCATGTCATACTTTGACAAATCGCTGTCCGCACATCGCATAGCGACTAATTTAATCACCCATATTTCCAAAACCTAAGTTTTTACGGTAACTTGGGTGGTATAATACAGAAGTTCTGGTCCTATTCTATCACCCTATGTGTACGTCATGTATCCACAATTCCGTATTTATTTTTATATTTCATGTCAAACTTAGACAAATCGTTGTCCGCACATCGCATAGCGACTAATTTAATCACCCATATTTCCAAAACCTATGTTTTTAAGGTAACTTGGGTGGTATAGTACTAAAGTTCAGGACCTATTCTATCATCCTATGTGTACGTCATGTTGGCATACTTCCGTATTTATTTTATTTTTCATGTCATACTTTGACAAATCGCTGTCCGCACATCTCAATGCGACTACTTTAATCAGCCATATTTCCAAAACCTAAGTTTTTACGGTAACTTGGGTGGTATAGTAATAAAGTTCTGGACCTATTCTATCATCCTATGTGTACGTCATGTTGGCACACTTCCGTATTTATTTTATTTTTCATGTCATACTTTGACAAATCGCTGTCCGCACATCTCAATGCGACTACTTTAATCAGCCATATTTCCAAAATCTAAGTTTTTACGGTAACTTGGGTGGTATAGTACTAAAGTTCTGGTCCTATTCTTTCATCCTATGTGTACGTCATGTTGGCACACTTCCGCATTTATTTTATTTTTCATGTCATACTTTGACAAATCGCTGTCCGCACATCTCAATGCGACTACTTTAATCAGCCATATTTCCAAAACCTAAGTTTGTACGGTAACTTGGGTGGTATAGTACTAAAGTTCTGGACCTATTCTATCATCCTATGTGTACGTCATGTTGGCACACTTCCGTATTTATTATATTTTTCATGTCATACTTTGACAAATCGCTGTCCGCACATCTCAATGCGACTACTTTAATCAGCCATATTTCCAAAACCTAAGTTTTTACGGTAACTTGGGTGGTATAATACAGAAGTTCTGGTCCTATTCTATCACCCTACGTGTAGGTCATGTATCCACAATTCCGCATTTATTTTTATATTTCATGTCAAACTTAGACAAATCGCTGTCCGCACATCTCAATGCGACTACTTTAATCAACCATATTTCCAAAACCTAAGTTTTTACGGTAACTTGGGTGGTATAATACAGAAGTTCTGGTCCTATTCTATCACCCTATGTGTAGGTCATGTATCCAAAATTCCGCATTTATTTTTATATTTCATGTCAAACTTAGACAAATCGCTGTCCGCACATCTCAATGCGACTACTTTAATCACCCATATTTCCAAAACCTAAGTTTTTAAGGTAACTTGGGTGGTATAATACTAAATTTCAGGACCTATTCTATCATCCTATGTGTACGTCATGTTGATACACTTCCGTATTTATTTTATTTTTCATGTCATACTTTGACAAATCGCTGTCCGCACATCTCATTGCGACTACTTTAATCAGCCATATTTCCAAAACCTAAGTTTTTACGGTAACTTGGGTGGTATAGTACTAAAGTTCTGGACCTATTCTATCATCCTATGTGTACGTCATGTTGGCACACCTCCGTATTTTTTTATATTTCGTGTCAAACTTCGACAAATCTCTGTCCGCACATCTCAATGCGACTACTTTAATCAGCCATATTTCCAAAACCTAAGTTTTTACGGTAACTTGGGTGGTATAATACAGAAGTTCTGGTCCTATTCTATCACCCTATGTGTACGTCATGTATCCACAATTCCGTATTTATTTTTATATTTCATGTCAAACTTAGACAAATCGTTGTCCGCACATCGCATAGCGACTAATTTAATCACCCATATTTCCAAAACCTAAGTTTTTAAGGTAACTTGGGTGGTATAATACTAAATTTCAGGACCTATTCTATCATCCTATGTGTACGTCATGTTGGCACACTTCCGTATTTATTTTATTTTTCATGTCATACTTTGACAAATCGCTGTCCGCACATCGCATAGCGACTAATTTAATCACCCATATTTCCAAAACCTAAGTTTTTACGGTAACTTGGGTGGTATAATACAGAAGTTCTGGTCCTATTCTATCACCCTATGTGTACGTCATGTATCCACAATTCCGTATTTATTTTTATATTTCATGTCAAACTTAGACAAATCGTTGTCCGCACATCGCATAGCGACTAATTTAATCACCCATATTTCCAAAACCTAAGTTTTTAAGGTAACTTGGGTGGTATAGTACTAAAGTTCAGGACCTATTCTATCATCCTATGTGTACGTCATGTTGGCATACTTCCGTATTTATTTTATTTTTTATGTCATACTTTGACAAATCGCTGTCCGCACATCTCAATGCGACTACTTTAATCAGCCATATTTCCAAAACCTAAGTTTTTACGGTAACTTGGGTGGTATAATACAGAAGTTCTGGTCCTATTCTATCACCCTACGTGTACGTAATGTTTTTTATATTTCGTGTCAAACTTCGACAAATCTCTGTCCGCACATCTCAATGCGACTAGTTTAATCAGCCATATTTCCAAAACCTAAGTTTTTACGGTAACTTGGGTGGTATAATACAGAAGTTCTGGTCCTATTCTATCACCCTATGTGTACGTCATGTATCCACAATTCCGTATTTATTTTTATATTTCATGTCAAACTTAGACAAATCGTTGTCCGCACATCGCATAGCGACTAATTTAATCACCCATATTTCCAAAACCTAAGTTTTTAAGGTAACTTGGGTGGTATAATACTAAATTTCAGGACCTATTCTATCATCCTATGTGTACGTCATGTTGGCACACTTCCGTATTTATTTTATTTTTCATGTCATACTTTGACAAATCGCTGTCCGCACATCGCATAGCGACTAATTTAATCACCCATATTTCCAAAACCTAAGTTTTTACGGTAACTTGGGTGGTATAATACAGAAGTTCTGGTCCTATTCTATCACCCTATGTGTACGTCATGTATCCACAATTCCGTATTTATTTTTATATTTCATGTCAAACTTAGACAAATCGTTGTCCGCACATCGCATAGCGACTAATTTAATCACCCATATTTCCAAAACCTAAGTTTTTAAGGTAACTTGGGTGGTATAATACTAAATTTCAGGACCTATTCTATCATCCTATGTGTACGTCATGTTGGCACACTTCCGTATTTATTTTATTTTTCATGTCATACTTTGACAAATCGCTGTCCGCACATCGCATAGCGACTAATTTAATCACCCATATTTCCAAAACCTAAGTTTTTACGGTAACTTGGGTGGTATAATACAGAAGTTCTGGTCCTATTCTATCACCCTATGTGTACGTCATGTATCCACAATTCCGTATTTATTTTTATATTTCATGTCAAACTTAGACAAATCGTTGTCCGCACATCGCATAGCGACTAATTTAATCACCCATATTTCCAAAACCTAAGTTTTTAAGGTAACTTGGGTGGTATAGTACTAAAGTTCAGGACCTATTCTATCATCCTATGTGTACGTCATGTTGGCATACTTCCGTATTTATTTTATTTTTTATGTCATACTTTGACAAATCGCTGTCCGCACATCTCAATGCGACTACTTTAATCAGCCATATTTCCAAAACCTAAGTTTTTACGGTAACTTGGGTGGTATAGTACTAAAGTTCTGGACCTATTCTATCATCCTATGTGTACGTCATGTTGGCACACTTCCGTATTTATTTTATTTTTCATGTCATACTTTGACAAATCGCTGTCCGCACATCTCAATGCGACTACTTTAATCAGCCATATTTCCAAAACCTAAGTTTGTACGGTAACTTGGGTGGTATAATACAGAAGTTCTGGTCCTATTCTATTACCCTACGTGTACCCCTATGTGTACGTCATGTATCCACAATTCCGTATTTATTTTTATATTTCATGTCAAACTTAGACAAATCGCTGTCCGCACATCTCAATGCGACTACTTTAATCACCCATATTTCCAAAACTTAAGTTTTTAAGGTAACTTGGGTGGTATAATACTAAATTTCAGGACCTATTTTATCATCCTATGTGTACGTCATGTTGGCACACTTCCGTATTTATTTTATTTTTCATGTCATACTTTGACAAATCGCTGTCCGCACATCTCAATGCGACTACTTTAATCAGCCATATTTCCAAAACCTAAGTTTTTACGGTAACTTGGGTGGTATAATACAGAAGTTCTGGTCCTATTCTATCACCCTACGTGTACGTAATGTTTTTTATATTTCGTGTCAAACTTCGACAAATCTCTGTCCGCACATCTCAATGCGACTAGTTTAATCAGCCATATTTCCAAAACCTAAGTTTTTACGGTAACTTGGGTGGTATAATACAGAAGTTCTGGTCCTATTCTATCACCCTATGTGTACGTCATGTATCCACAATTCCGTATTTATTTTTATATTTCATGTCAAACTTAGACAAATCGTTGTCCGCACATCGCATAGCGACTAATTTAATCACCCATATTTCCAAAACCTAAGTTTTTAAGGTAACTTGGGTGGTATAATACTAAATTTCAGGACCTATTCTATCATCCTATGTGTACGTCATGTTGGCACACTTCCGTATTTATTTTATTTTTCATGTCATACTTTGACAAATCGCTGTCCGCACATCGCATAGCGACTAATTTAATCACCCATATTTCCAAAACCTAAGTTTTTACGGTAACTTGGGTGGTATAATACAGAAGTTCTGGTCCTATTCTATCACCCTATGTGTACGTCATGTATCCACAATTCCGTATTTATTTTTATATTTCATGTCAAACTTAGACAAATCGTTGTCCGCACATCGCATAGCGACTAATTTAATCACCCATATTTCCAAAACCTAAGTTTTTAAGGTAACTTGGGTGGTATAGTACTAAAGTTCAGGACCTATTCTATCATTCTATGTGTACGTCATGTTGGCATACTTCCGTATTTATTTTATTTTTCATGTCATACTTTGACAAATCGCTGTCCGCACATCTCAATGCGACTACTTTAATCAGCCATATTTCCAAAACCTAAGTTTTTACGGTAACTTGGGTGGTATAGTACTAAAGTTCTGGACCTATTCTATCATCCTATGTGTACGTCATGTTGGCACACTTCCGTATTTATTTTATTTTTCATGTCATACTTTGACAAATCGCTGTCCGCACATCTCATTGCGACTACTTTAATCAGCCATATTTCCAAAACCTAAGTTTTTACGGTAACTTGGGTGGTATAGTACTAAAGTTCTGGTCCTATTCTTTCATCCTATGTGTACGTCATGTTGGCACACTTCCGCATTTATTCTATTTTTCATGTCATACTTTGACAAATCGCTGCCAGCACATCTCAATGCGACTACTTTAATCACCCATATTTCCAAAACCTAAGTTTTTAAGGTAACTTGGGTGGTATAATACAGAAGTTCTGGTCCTATTCTATCACCCTATGTGTACGTAATGTTTTTTATATTTCATGTCAAACTTAGACAAATCGCTGTCCGCACATCTCAATGCGACTACTTTAATCAGCCATATTTCCAAAACCTAAGTTTTTACGGTAACTTGGGTGGTATAATACAGAAGTTCTGGTCCTATTCTATCACCCTATGTGTAGGTCATGTATCCACAATTCCGCATTTATTTTTATATTTCATGTCAAACTTAGACAAATCGCTGTCCGCACATCTCAATGCGACTACTTTAATCACCC
Organism: Flexamia atlantica; assembly: GCA_035578135.1. Lineage (NCBI taxonomy): Eukaryota > Metazoa > Arthropoda > Insecta > Hemiptera > Cicadellidae > Flexamia > Flexamia atlantica. The sequence goes on along the minus strand of JAQJVK010000055.1, from coordinate 886,601 downwards.
ATATTTCCAAAACCTAAGTTTTTAAGGTAACTTGGGTGGTATAATACTAAATTTCAGGACCTATTCTATCATCGTATGTGTACGTCATGTTGATACACTTCCGTATTTATTTTATTTTTCATGTCATACTTTGACAAATCGCTGTCCGCACATCTCATTGCGACTACTTTAATCAGCCATATTTCCAAAACCTAAGTTTTTACGGTAACTTGGGTGGTATAGTACTAAAGTTCTGGACCTATTCTATCATCCTATTTGTACGTCATGTTGGCACACCTCCGTATTTTTTTTATATTTCGTGTCAAACTTCGACAAATCTCTGTCCGCACATCTCAATGCGACTACTTTAATCAGCCATATTTCCAAAACCTAAGTTTTTACGGTAACTTGGGTGGTATAATACAGAAGTTCTGGTCCTATTCTATCACCCTATGTGTACGTCATGTATCCACAATTCCGTATTTATTTTTATATTTCATGTCAAACTTAGACAAATCGTTGTCCGCACATCGCATAGCGACTAATTTAATCACCCATATTTCCAAAACCTAAGTTTTTAAGGTAACTTGGGTGGTATAATACTAAATTTCAGGACCTATTCTATCATCCTATGTGTACGTCATGTTGGCACACTTCCGTATTTATTTTATTTTTCATGTCATACTTTGACAAATCGCTGTCCGCACATCGCATAGCGACTAATTTAATCACCCATATTTCCAAAACCTAAGTTTTTACGGTAACTTGGGTGGTATAATACAGAAGTTCTGGTCCTATTCTATCACCCTATGTGTACGTCATGTATCCACAATTCCGTATTTATTTTTATATTTCATGTCAAACTTAGACAAATCGTTGTCCGCACATCGCATAGCGACTAATTTAATCACCCATATTTCCAAAACCTAAGTTTTTAAGGTAACTTGGGTGGTATAGTACTAAAGTTCAGGACCTATTCTATCATCCTATGTGTACGTCATGTTGGCATACTTCCGTATTTATTTTATTTTTCATGTCATACTTTGACAAATCGCTGTCCGCACATCTCAATGCGACTACTTTAATCAGCCATATTTCCAAAACCTAAGTTTTACGGTAACTTGGGTGGGATAGTACTAAAGTTCTGGACCTATTCTATCATCCTATGTGTACGTCATGTTGGCACACTTCCGTATTTATTTTATTTTTCATGTCATACTTTGACAAATCGCTGTCCGCACATCTCAATGCGACTACTTTAATCAGCCATATTTCCAAAACCTAAGTTTTTACGGTAAATTGGGTGGTATAGTACTAAAGTTCTGGTCCTATTCTTTCATCCTATGTGTACGTCATGTTGGCACACTTCCGCATTTATTTTATTTTTCATGTCATACTTTGACAAATCGCTGTCCGCACATCTCAATGCGACTACTTTAATCAGCCATATTTCCAAAACCTAAGTTTGTACGGTAACTTGGGTGGTATAATACAGAAGTTCTGGTCCTATTCTATTACCCTACGTGTACCCCTATGTGTACGTCATGTATCCACAATTCCGTATTTATTTTTATATTTCATGTCAAACTTAGACAAATCGCTGTCCGCACATCTCAATGCGACTACTTTAATCACCCATATTTCCAAAACCTAAGTTTTTAAGGTAACTTGGGTGGTATAATACTAAATTTCAGGACCTATTTTATCATCCTATGTGTACGTCATGTTGGCACACTTCCGTATTTATTTTATTTTTCATGTCATACTTTGACAAATCGCTGTCCGCACATCTCAATGCGACTACTTTAATCAGCCATATTTCCAAAACCTAAGTTTTTACGGTAACTTGGGTGGTATAATACAGAAGTTCTGGTCCTATTCTATCACCCTATGTGTAGGTCATGTATCCACAATTCCGCATTTATTTTTATATTTCATGTCAAACTTAGACAAATCGCTGTCCGCACATCTCAATGCGACTACTTTAATCAGCCATATTTCCAAAACCTAAGTTTTTACGGTAACTTGGGTGGTATAATACAGAAGTTCTGGTCCTATTCTATCTTCCTATGTGTAGGTCATGTATCCACAATTCCGCATTTATTTTTATATTTCATGTCAAACTTAGACAAATCGCTGTCCGCACATCTCAATGCGACTACTTTAATCAGCCATATTTCCAAAACCTAAGTTTTTACGGTAACTTGGGTGGTATAATACAGAAGTTCTGGTCCTATTCTATCACCCTACGTGTACGTAATGTTTTTTATATTTCGTGTCAAACTTCGACAAATCTCTGTCCGCACATCTCAATGCGACTACTTTAATCAGCCATATTTCCAAAACCTAAGTTTTTACGGTAACTTGGGTGGTATAATACAGAAGTTCTGGTCCTATTCTATCACCCTACGTGTACGTAATGTTTTTTATATTTCGTGTCAAACTTCGACAAATCTCTGTCCGCACATCTCAATGCGACTAGTTTAATCAGCCATATTTCCAAAACCTAAGTTTTTACGGTAACTTGGGTGGTATAATACAGAAGTTCTGGTCCTATTCTATCACCCTATGTGTAGGTCATGTATCCACAATTCCGCATTTATTTTTATATTTCATGTCAAACTTAGACAAATCGTTGTCCGCACATCGCATAGCGACTAATTTAATCACCTATATTTCCAAAACCTAAGTTTTTAAGGTAACTTGGATGGTATAATACTAAGTTTCAGGACCTATTCTATCATCCTATGTGTACGTCATGTTGGCACACTTCCGTATTTATTTTATTTTTCATGTCATACTTTGACAAATCGCTGTCCGCACATCTCAATGCGACTACTTTAATCAGCCATATTTCCAAAACCTAAGTTTTTACGGTAACTTGGGTGGTATAGTACTAAAGTTATGGACCTATTCTATCATCCTATGTGTACGTCATGTTGGCACACATCCGTATTTATTTTATTTTTCATGTCATACTTTGACAAATCGCTGTCCGCACATCGCATAGCGACTAATTTAATCACCCATATTTCCAAAACCTAAGTTTTTACGGTAATTTGGGTGGTATAATACAGAAGTTCTGGTCCTATTCTATCACCCTATGTGTACGTCATGTATCCACAATTCCGTATTTATTTTTATATTTCATGTCAAACTTAGACAAATCGTTGTCCGCACATCGCATAGCGACTAATTTAATCACCCATATTTCCAAAACCTAAGTTTTTAAGGTAACTTGGGTGGTATAGTACTAAAGTTCAGGACCTATTCTATCATCCTATGTGTACGTCATGTTGGCACACTTCCGTATTTATTTTATTTTTCATGTCATACTTTGACAAATCGCTGTCCGCACATCTCAATGCGACTACTTTAATCAGCCATATTTCCAAAACCTAAGTTTTTACGGTAACTTGGGTGGTAAAGTACTAAAGTTCTGGACCTATTCTATCATCCTATGTGTACGTCATGTTGGCACACTTCCGTATTTATTTTATTTTTCATGTCATACTTTGACAAACCGCCTTCCGCACATCTCAATGCGACTACTTTAATCAGCCATATTTCCAAAACCTAAGTTTTTACGGTAACTTGGGTGGTATAATACAGAAGTTCTGGTCCTATTCTATCACCCTACGTGTACCCCTATGTGTACGTCATGTATCCACAATTCCGTATTTATTTTTATATTTCATGTCAAACTTAGATAAATCGTTGTCCGCACGTCGCATAGCGACTATTTTAATCACCCGTATTTCCAAAACCTAAGTTTTTAAGGTAACTTGGATGGTATAATACTAAATTTCAGGACCTATTCTATCATCCTATGTGTACGTCATGTTGGCACACTTACGTATTTATTTTATTTTTCATGTCATACTTTGACAAATCGCTGTCCGCACATCTCAATGCGACTACTTTAATCAGCCATATTTCCAAAACCTAAGTTTTTACGGTAACTTGGGTGGTATAGTACTAAAGTTCTGGACCTATTCTATCATCCTATGTCTACGTCATGTTGGTACACCTCCGTATTTTTTTTATATTTCGTGTCAAACTTCGACAAATCTCTGTCCGCACATCTCAATGCGACTACTTTAATCAGCCATATTTCCAAAACCTAGGTTTTTACGGTAACTTGTGTGGTATAATACAGAAGTTCTGGTCCTATTCTATCACCCTACGTGTACGTAATGTTGGCACACCTCCGTATTTTTTTTATATTTCGTGTCAAACTTCGACAAATCTCTGTCCGCACATCTCAATGCGACTACTTCAATCAGCCATATTTCCAAAACCTAAGTTTTTACGGTAACTTGGGTGGTATAATACAGAAGTTCTGGTCCTATTCTATCACCCTATGTGTACGTCATGTATCCATAATTCCGTATTTATTTTTATATTTCATGTCAAACTTAAGACAAATCGTTGTCCGCACATCGCATAGCGACTAATTTAATCACCCATATTTCCAAAACCTAAGTTTTTAAGGTAACTTGGGTGGTATAATACTAAATTTCAGGACCTATTCTATCATCCTATGTGTACGTCATGTTGGCACACTTCCGTATTTTTTTTTTCATGTCATACTTTGACAAATCGCTGTCCGCACATCTCAATGCGACTACTTTAATCAGCCATATTTCCAAAACCTAAGTTTTTACGGTAACTTGGGTGGTATAGTACTAAAGTTCTGGACCTATTCTATCATCCTATGTGTACGTCATGTTGGCACACCTCCGTATTTATTTTATTTTTCATGTCATACTTTGACAAATCGCTGTCCGCACATCTCAATGCGACTACTTTAATCAGCCATATTTCCAAAACCTAAGTTTTTACGGTAACTTGGGTGGTATAGTACTAAAGTTCAGGACCTATTCTATCATCCTATGTGTACGTAATGTTGGCACACCTCCGTATTTATTATTATATTTCATGTCATACTTAGACAAATCGTTGTCCGCACATCGCATAGCGACTAATTTAATCACCCATATTTCCAAAACCTAAGTTTTTAAGGTAACTTGGGTGGTATAGTACTAAAGTTCTGGTCCTATTCTTTCATCCTACGTGTACGTCATGCTGACACACTGCCGTATTTATTTTATATTTTATGTCAAACTTAGGTGGATCGCTGTCCACACATCCAAAGCGACTATTTTAATCACCCGTATTTCCAAAACCTAAGTTTTGACGGTAACGTGAGTGGTATAATAATATAGTTCTAATCCTATTCTATCACCCAATGTGTACGTCATGTATCCAAAATTCCGTATTTATTTTTATATTTCATGTCAAACTTCGACAAATCGTTGTCCGCACATCGCATAGCGACTAATTTAATCACCCATATTTCCAAAACCTAAGTTTTTAAGGTAACTTGGGAGGTATAATACTAAAGTTCTGGTCCTATTCTATCATCCTATGTATACGTCATGTTGGCACACCTCCGTATTTATTTTATTTTTCATGTCATACTTTGACAAATCGCTGTCCGCACATCTCAATGCGACTACTTTAATCAGTCATATTTCCAAAACCTAAGTTTTTACGGTAACTTGGGTGGTATAATACAGAAGTTCTGGTCCTATTTCATCACCCTACGTGTACGTCATGCTGACACACTGCCGTATTTATTTTATATTTTATGTCAAACTTAGGTGGATCACTGTCCACACATCCAAAGCGACTATTTTAATCACCCGTATTTCCAAAACCTAAGTTTTTACGGTAACTTGGGTGGTATAATACAGAAGTTCTGGTCCTATTTCATCACCCTACGTGTACGTCATGTATCCACAATTCCGTATTTATTTTTATATTTCATGTCAAACTTAGACAAATCGTTGTCCGCACATCGCATAGCGACTAATTTAATCACCCATATTTCCAAAACCTAAGTTTTTACGGTAACTTTGGTGGTATAATACAGAAGTTCTGGTCCTATTCTATCACCCTACGTGTACGTAATGTTGGCACACCTCCGTATTTTTTTTATATTTCGTGTCAAACTTCGACAAATCTCTGTCCGCACATCTCAATGCGACTACTTCAATCAGCCATATTTCCAAAACCTAAGTTTTTACGGTAACTTGGGTGGTATAATACAGAAGTTCTGGTCCTATTCTATCACCCTATGTGTACGTCATGTATCCACAATTCCGTATTTATTTTTATATTTCATGTCAAACTTAGACAAATCCTTGTCCGCACATCGCATAGCGACTAATTTAATCACCCATATTTCCAAAACCTAAGTTTTTAAGGTAACTTGGGTGGTATAATACTAAATTTCAGAACCTATTCTATCATCCTATGTGTACGTCATGTTGGCACACTTCCGTATTTTTTTTTTCATGTCATACTTTGACAAATCGCTGTCCGCACATCTCAATGCGACTACTTTAATCAGCCATATTTCCAAAACCTAAGTTTTTACGGTAACTTGGGTGGTATAGTACTAAAGTTCTGGACCTATTCTATCATCCTATGTGTACGTCATGTTGGCACACCTCCGTATTTTTTTATATTTCGTGTCAAACTTCGACAAATCTCTGTCCGCACATCTCAATGCGACTACTTTAATCAGCCATATTTCTAAAACCTAAGTTTTTACGGTAACTTGGGTGGTATAATACAGAAGTTCTGGTCCTATTCTATCACCCTATGTGTAGGTCATGTATCCACAATCCCGCATTTATTTTTATATTTCATGTCAAACTTAGACAAATCGTTGTCCGCACATCGCATAGCGACTAATTTAATCACCCATATTTCCAAAACCTAAGTTTTTAAGGTAACTTGGGTGGTATAATACTAAGTTTCAGGACCTATTCTATCATCCTATGTGTACGTCATGTTGGCACACTTCCGTATTTATTTTATTTTTCATGTCAAACTTTGACAAATCGCTGTCCGCACATCTCAATGCGACTACTTTAATCAGCCATATTTCCAAAACCTAAGTTTTTACGGTAACTTGGGTGGTATAATACAGAAGTTCTGGTCCTATTCTATCACCCTATGTGTACGTCATGTATCAACAATTCCGTATTTATTTTTATATTTCATGTCAAACTTAGACAAATCGTTGTCCGCACATCGCATAGCGACTAATTTAATCACCCATATTACCAAAACCTAAGTTTTTAAGGTAACTTGGGTGGTATAATACTAAATTTCAAGACCTATTCTATCATCCTATGTGTACGTCATGTTGGCACACTTCCGTATTTATTTTATTTTTCATGTCATACTTTGACAAATCGCTGTCCGCACATCTCAATGCGACTACTTTAATCAGCCATATTTCCAAAACCTACGTTTTTACGGTAACTTGGGTGGTATAGTACTAAAGTTCTGGACCTATTCTATCATCCTATGTGTACGTCATGTTGGCACACCTCCGTATTTTTTTTTATATTTCGTGTCAAACTTCGACAAATCTCTGTCCGCACATCTCAATGCGACTACTTTAATCAGCCATATTTCCAAAACCTAAGTTTTTACGGTAACTTGGGTGGTATAATACAGAAGTTCTGGTCCTATTTCATCACCCTACGTGTACGTCATGCTGACACACTGCCGTATTTATTTTATATTTTATGTCAAACTTAGGTGGATCACTGTCCACACATCCAAAGCGACTATTTTAATCACCCGTATTTCCAAAACCTAAGTTTTTACGGTAACTTGGGTGGTATAATACAGAAGTTCTGGTCCTATTTCATCACCCTACGTGTACGTCATGTATCCACAATTCCGTATTTATTTTTATATTTCATGTCAAACTAAGACAAATCGTTGTCCGCACATCGCATAGCGACTAATTTAATCACCCATATTTCCAAAACCTAAGTTTTTACGGTAACTTGGGTGGTATAATACAGAAGTTCTGGTCCTATTCTATCACCCTACGCGTACGTAATGTTGGCACACCTCCGTATTTTTTTTATATTTCGTGTCAAACTTCGACAAATCTCTGTCCGCACATCTCAATGCGACTACTTCAATCAGCCATATTTCCAAAACCTAAGTTTTTACGGTAACTTGGGTGGTATAATTCAGAAGTTCTGGTCCTATTCTATCACCCTATGTGTACGTCATGTATCCACAATTCCGTATTTATTTTTATATTTCATGTCAAACCTAGACAAATCGTTGTCCGCACATCGCATAGCGACTAATTTAATCACCCATATTTCCAAAACCTAAGTTTTTAAGGTAACTTGGGTGGTATAATACTAAATTTCAGGACCTATTCTATCATCCTATGTGTACGTCATGTTGGCACACTTCCGTATTTTTTTTTTCATGTCATACTTTGACAAATCGCTGTCCGCACATCTCAATGCGACTACTTTAATCAGCCATATTTCCAAAACCTAAGTTTTTACGGTAACTTGGGTGGTATAGTACTAAAGTTCTGGACCTATTCTATCATCCTATGTGTACGTCATGTTGGCACACCTCCGTATTTTTTTTATATTTCGTGTCTAACTTCGACAAATCTCTGTCCGCACATCTCAATGCGACTACTTTAATCAGCCATATTTCTAAAACCTAAGTTTTTACGGTAACTTGGGTGGTATAATACAGAAGTTCTGGTCCTATTCTATCACCCTATGTGTAGGTCATGTATCTACAATCCCGCATTTATTTTTATATTTCATGTCAAACTTAGACAAATCGTTGTCCGCACATCGCATAGCGACTAATTTAATCACCCATATTTCCAAAACCTAAGTTTTTAAGGTAACTTGGGTGGTATAATACTAAAATTCAGGACCTATTCTATCATCCTATGTGTACGTCATGTTGGCACACTTCCGTATTTATTTTATTTTTCATGTCATACTTTGACAAATCGCTGTCCTTACATCTCAATGCGACTACTTTAATCAGCCATATTTCCAAAACCTAAGTTTTTACGGTAACTTGGGTGGTATAATACAGAAGTTCTGGTCCTATTCTATCACCCTATGTGTACGTCATGTATCCACAATTCCGTATTTATTTTTATATTTCATGTCAAACTTAGACAAATCGTTGTCCGCACATCGCATAGCGACTAATTTAATCACCCATATTTCCAAAACCTAAGTTTTTAAGGTAACTTGGGTGGTATAATACTAAATTTCAGGACCTATTCTATCATCCTATGTGTACGTCATGTTGGCACACTTCCGTATTTATTTTATTTTTCATGTCATACTTTGACAAATCGCTGTCCGCACATCTCAATGCGACTACTTTAATCAGCCATATTTCCAAAACCTACGTTTTTACGGTAACTTGGGTAGTATAGTACTAAAGTTCTGGACCTATTCTATCATCCTATGTGTACGTCATGTTGGCACACCTCCGTATTTTTTTTATATTTCGTATCAAACTTCGACAAATATCTGTCCGCACATCTCAATGCGACTACTTTAATCAGCCATATTTCCAAAACCTAAGTTTTTACGGTAACTTGGGTGGTATAATACAGAAGTTCTGGTCCTATTCTATCACCCTACGTGTACGTAATGTTAACACACCTCCGTATTTATTATTATGTTTCATGTCATACTTAGACAAATCGTTGTCCGCACATCGCATAGCGACTAATTTAATCACCCATATTTCCAAAACCTAAGTTTTTAAGGTAACTTGGGTGGTATAGTACTAAAGTTCTGGTCCTATTCTTTCATCCTACGTGTACGTCATGCTGACACACTGCCGTATTTATTTTATATTTTATGTCAAACTTAGGTGGATCGCTGTCCACACATCCAAAGCGACTATTTTAATCAGCCATATTTCCAAAACCTAAGTTTTGACGGTAACGTGAGTGGTATAATAATATAGTTCTAATCCTATTCTATCACCCAATGTGTACGTCATGTATCCAAAATTCCGTATTTATTTTTATATTTCATGTCAAACTTAGACAAATCGTTGTCCGCACATCGCATAGCGACTAATTTAATCACCCATATTTCCAATACCTAAGTTTTTAAGGTAACTTGGATGGTATAATACAGACGTTCTGGTCCTATTCTATCACCCTATGTGTACGTCATGTATCCACAATTTCATATTTATTTTTATATTTCATGTCAAACTTAGACAAATCGTTGTCCGCACATCGCATAGCGACTAATTTAATCACCCATATTTCCAAAACCTAAGTTTTTAAGGTAACTTGGGTGGTATAATACTAAAGTTCTGGTCCTATTCTATCATCCTATGTATACGTCATGTTGGCACACCTCCGTATTTATTTTATTTTTCATGTCATACTTTGACAAATCGCTGTCCGCACATCTCAATGCGACTACTTTAATCAGCCATATTTCCAAAACCTAAGTTTTTACGGTAACTTGGGTGGTATAATACAGAAGTTCTGGTCCTATTTCATCACCCTACGTGTACGTCATGCTGACACACTGCCGTATTTATTTTATATTTTATGTCAAACTTAGGTGGATCACTGTCCACACATCCAAAGCGACTATTTTAATCACCCGTATTTCCAAAACCTAAGTTTTTACAGTAACTTGGGTGGTATAATACAGAAGTTCTGGTCCTATTTCATCACCCTACGTGTACGTCATGTATCCACAATTCCGTATTTATTTTTATATTTCATGTCAAACTTAGACAAATCGTTGTCCGCACATCGCATAGCGACTAATTTAATCACCCATATTTCCAAAACCTAAGTTTTTACGGTAACTTTGGTGGTATAATACAGAAGTTCTGGTCCTATTCTATCACCCTACGTGTACGTAATGTTGGCACACCTCCGTATTTTTTTTATATTTCGTGTCAAACTTCGACAAATCTCTGTCCGCACATCTCAATGCGACTACTTCAATCAGCCATATTTCCAAAACCTAAGTTTTTAAGGTAACTTGGGTGGTATAATACTAAATTTCAGAACCTATTCTATCATCCTATGTGTACGTCATGTTGGCACACTTCCGTATTTTTTTTTTCATGTCATACTTTGACAAATCGCTGTCCGCACATCTCAATGCGACTACTTTAATCAGCCATATTTCCAAAACCTAAGTTTTTACGGTAACTTGGGTGGTATAGTACTAAAGTTCTGGACCTATTCTATCATCCTATGTGTACGTCATGTTGGCACACCTCCGTATTTTTTTATATTTCGTGTCAAACTGCGACAAATCTCTGTCCGCACATCTCAATGCGACTACTTTAATCAGCCATATTTCTAAAACCTAAGTTTTCACGGTAACTTGGGTGGTATAATACAGAAGTTCTGGTCCTATTCTATCACACTATGTGTAGGTCATGTATCCACAATCCCGCATTTATTTTTATATTTCATGTCAAACTTAGACAAATCGTTGTCCGCACATCGCATAGCGACTAATTTAATCACCCATATTTCCAAAACCTAAGTTTTTACGGTAACTTTGGTGGTATAATACAGAAGTTCTGGTCCTATTCTATCACCCTACGTGTACGTAATGTTGGCACACTTCCGTATTTTTTTTATATTTCATGTCATACTTTGACAAATCGCTGTCCGCACATCTCAATGCGACTACTTTAATCAGCCATATTTCCAAAACCTAAGTTTTTACGGTAACTTGGGTGGTATAGTACTAAAGTTCAGGACCTATTCTATCATCCTATGTGTACGTAATGTTGGCACACCTCCGTATTTATTATTATATTTCATGTCATACTTAGACAAATCGTTGTCCGCACATCGCATAGCGACTAATTTAATCACCCATATTTCCAAAACCTAAGTTTTTAAGGTAACTTGGGTGGTATAGTACTAAAGTTCTGGTCCTATTCTTTCATCCTACGTGTACGTCATGCTGACACACTGCCGTATTTATTTTATATTTTATGTCAAACTTAGGTGGATCGCTGTCCACACATCCAAAGCGACTATTTTAATCACCCGTATTTCCAAAACCTAAGTTTTGACGGTAACGTGAGTGGTATAATAATATAGTTCTAATCCTATTCTATCACCCAATGTGTACGTCATGTATCCAAAATTCCGTATTTATTTTTATATTTCATGTCAAACTTCGACAAATCGTTGTCCGCACATCGCATAGCGACTAATTTAATCACCCATATTTCCAAAACCTAAGTTTTTAAGGTAACTTGGGAGGTATAATACTAAAGTTCTGGTCCTATTCTATCATCCTATGTATACGTCATGTTGGCACACCTCCGTATTTATTTTATTTTTCATGTCATACTTTGACAAATCGCTGTCCGCACATCTCAATGCGACTACTTTAATCAGTCATATTTCCAAAACCTAAGTTTTTACGGTAACTTGGGTGGTATAATACAGAAGTTCTGGTCCTATTTCATCACCCTACGTGTACGTCATGCTGACACACTGCCGTATTTATTTTATATTTTATGTCAAACTTAGGTGGATCACTGTCCACACATCCAAAGCGACTATTTTAATCACCCGTATTTCCAAAACCTAAGTTTTTACGGTAACTTGGGTGGTATAATACAGAAGTTCTGGTCCTATTTCATCACCCTACGTGTACGTCATGTATCCACAATTCCGTATTTATTTTTATATTTCATGTCAAACTTAGACAAATCGTTGTCCGCACATCGCATAGCGACTAATTTAATCACCCATATTTCCAAAACCTAAGTTTTTACGGTAACTTTGGTGGTATAATACAGAAGTTCTGGTCCTATTCTATCACCCTACGTGTACGTAATGTTGGCACACCTCCGTATTTTTTTTATATTTCGTGTCAAACTTCGACAAATCTCTGTCCGCACATCTCAATGCGACTACTTCAATCAGCCATATTTCCAAAACCTAAGTTTTTACGGTAACTTGGGTGGTATAATACAGAAGTTCTGGTCCTATTCTATCACCCTATGTGTACGTCATGTATCCACAATTCCGTATTTATTTTTATATTTCATGTCAAACTTAGACAAATCCTTGTCCGCACATCGCATAGCGACTAATTTAATCACCCATATTTCCAAAACCTAAGTTTTTAAGGTAACTTGGGTGGTATAATACTAAATTTCAGAACCTATTCTATCATCCTATGTGTACGTCATGTTGGCACACTTCCGTATTTTTTTTTTTCATGTCATACTTTGACAAATCGCTGTCCGCACATCTCAATGCGACTACTTTAATCAGCCATATTTCCAAAACCTAAGTTTTTACGGTAACTTGGGTGGTATAGTACTAAAGTTCTGGACCTATTCTATCATCCTATGTGTACGTCATGTTGGCACACCTCCGTATTTTTTTATATTTCGTGTCAAACTTCGACAAATCTCTGTCCGCACATCTCAATGCGACTACTTTAATCAGCCATATTTCTAAAACCTAAGTTTTTACGGTAACTTGGGTGGTATAATACAGAAGTTCTGGTCCTATTCTATCACCCTATGTGTAGGTCATGTATCCACAATCCCGCATTTATTTTTATATTTCATGTCAAACTTAGACAAATCGTTGTCCGCACATCGCATAGCGACTAATTTAATCACCCATATTTCCAAAACCTAAGTTTTTAAGGTAACTTGGGTGGTATAATACTAAGTTTCAGGACCTATTCTATCATCCTATGTGTACGTCATGTTGGCACACTTCCGTATTTATTTTATTTTTCATGTCAAACTTTGACAAATCGCTGTCCGCACATCTCAATGCGACTACTTTAATCAGCCATATTTCCAAAACCTAAGTTTTTACGGTAACTTGGGTGGTATAATACAGAAGTTCTGGTCCTATTCTATCACCCTATGTGTACGTCATGTATCCACAATTCCGTATTTATTTTTATATTTCATGTCAAACTTAGACAAATCGTTGTCCGCACATCGCATAGCGACTAATTTAATCACCCATATTACCAAAACCTAAGTTTTTAAGGTAACTTGGGTGGTATAATACTAAATTTCAAGACCTATTCTATCATCCTATGTGTACGTCATGTTGGCACACTTCCGTATTTATTTTATTTTTCATGTCATACTTTGACAAATCGCTGTCCGCACATCTCAATGCGACTACTTTAATCAGCCATATTTCCAAAACCTACGTTTTTACGGTAACTTGGGTGGTATAGTACTAAAGTTCTGGACCTATTCTATCATCCTATGTGTACGTCATGTTGGCACACCTCCGTATTTTTTTTTATATTTCGTGTCAAACTTCGACAAATCTCTGTCCGCACATCTCAATGCGACTACTTTAATCAGCCATATTTCCAAAACCTAAGTTTTTACGGTAACTTGGGTGGTATAATACAGAAGTTCTGGTCCTATTTCATCACCCTACGTGTACGTCATGCTGACACACTGCCGTATTTATTTTATATTTTATGTCAAACTTAGGTGGATCACTGTCCACACATCCAAAGCGACTATTTTAATCACCCGTATTTCCAAAACCTAAGTTTTTACGGTAACTTGGGTGGTATAATACAGAAGTTCTGGTCCTATTTCATCACCCTACGTGTACGTCATGTATCCACAATTCCGTATTTATTTTTATATTTCATGTCAAACTAAGACAAATCGTTGTCCGCACATCGCATAGCGACTAATTTAATCACCCATATTTCCAAAACCTAAGTTTTTACGGTAACTTGGGTGGTATAATACAGAAGTTCTGGTCCTATTCTATCACCCTACGCGTACGTAATGTTGGCACACCTCCGTATTTTTTTTATATTTCGTGTCAAACTTCGACAAATCTCTGTCCGCACATCTCAATGCGACTACTTCAATCAGCCATATTTCCAAAACCTAAGTTTTTACGGTAACTTGGGTGGTATAATTCAGAAGTTCTGGTCCTATTCTATCACCCTATGTGTACGTCATGTATCCACAATTCCGTATTTATTTTTATATTTCATGTCAAACCTAGACAAATCGTTGTCCGCACATCGCATAGCGACTAATTTAATCACCCATATTTCCAAAACCTAAGTTTTTAAGGTAACTTGGGTGGTATAATACTAAATTTCAGGACCTATTCTATCATCCTATGTGTACGTCATGTTGGCACACTTCCGTATTTTTTTTTTCATGTCATACTTTGACAAATCGCTGTCCGCACATCTCAATGCGACTACTTTAATCAGCCATATTTCCAAAACCTAAGTTTTTACGGTAACTTGGGTGGTATAGTACTAAAGTTCTGGACCTATTCTATCATCCTATGTGTACGTCATGTTGGCACACCTCCGTATTTTTTTTATATTTCGTGTCTAACTTCGACAAATCTCTGTCCGCACATCTCAATGCGACTACTTTAATCAGCCATATTTCTAAAACCTAAGTTTTTACGGTAACTTGGGTGGTATAATACAGAAGTTCTGGTCCTATTCTATCACCCTATGTGTAGGTCATGTATCTACAATCCCGCATTTATTTTTATATTTCATGTCAAACTTAGACAAATCGTTGTCCGCACATCGCATAGCGACTAATTTAATCACCCATATTTCCAAAACCTAAGTTTTTAAGGTAACTTGGGTGGTATAATACTAAAATTCAGGACCTATTCTATCATCCTATGTGTACGTCATGTTGGCACACTTCCGTATTTATTTTATTTTTCATGTCATACTTTGACAAATCGCTGTCCTTACATCTCAATGCGACTACTTTAATCAGCCATATTTCCAAAACCTAAGTTTTTACGGTAACTTGGGTGGTATAATACAGAAGTTCTGGTCCTATTCTATCACCCTATGTGTACGTCATGTATCCACAATTCCGTATTTATTTTTATATTTCATGTCAAACTTAGACAAATCGTTGTCCGCACATCGCATAGCGACTAATTTAATCACCCATATTTCCAAAACCTAAGTTTTTAAGGTAACTTGGGTGGTATAATACTAAATTTCAGGACCTATTCTATCATCCTATGTGTACGTCATGTTGGCACACTTCCGTATTTATTTTATTTTTCATGTCATACTTTGACAAATCGCTGTCCGCACATCTCAATGCGACTACTTTAATCAGCCATATTTCCAAAACCTACGTTTTTACGGTAACTTGGGTAGTATAGTACTAAAGTTCTGGACCTATTCTATCATCCTATGTGTACGTCATGTTGGCACACCTCCGTATTTTTTTTATATTTCGTATCAAACTTCGACAAATATCTGTCCGCACATCTCAATGCGACTACTTTAATCAGCCATATTTCCAAAACCTAAGTTTTTACGGTAACTTGGGTGGTATAATACAGAAGTTCTGGTCCTATTCTATCACCCTACGTGTACGTAATGTTAACACACCTCCGTATTTATTATTATGTTTCATGTCATACTTAGACAAATCGTTGTCCGCACATCGCATAGCGACTAATTTAATCACCCATATTTCCAAAACCTAAGTTTTTAAGGTAACTTGGGTGGTATAGTACTAAAGTTCTGGTCCTATTCTTTCATCCTACGTGTACGTCATGCTGACACACTGCCGTATTTATTTTATATTTTATGTCAAACTTAGGTGGATCGCTGTCCACACATCCAAAGCGACTATTTTAATCAGCCATATTTCCAAAACCTAAGTTTTGACGGTAACGTGAGTGGTATAATAATATAGTTCTAATCCTATTCTATCACCCAATGTGTACGTCATGTATCCAAAATTCCGTATTTATTTTTATATTTCATGTCAAACTTAGACAAATCGTTGTCCGCACATCGCATAGCGACTAATTTAATCACCCATATTTCCAATACCTAAGTTTTTAAGGTAACTTGGATGGTATAATACAGACGTTCTGGTCCTATTCTATCACCCTATGTGTACGTCATGTATCCACAATTTCATATTTATTTTTATATTTCATGTCAAACTTAGACAAATCGTTGTCCGCACATCGCATAGCGACTAATTTAATCACCCATATTTCCAAAACCTAAGTTTTTAAGGTAACTTGGGTGGTATAATACTAAAGTTCTGGTCCTATTCTATCATCCTATGTATACGTCATGTTGGCACACCTCCGTATTTATTTTATTTTTCATGTCATACTTTGACAAATCGCTGTCCGCACATCTCAATGCGACTACTTTAATCAGCCATATTTCCAAAACCTAAGTTTTTACGGTAACTTGGGTGGTATAATACAGAAGTTCTGGTCCTATTTCATCACCCTACGTGTACGTCATGCTGACACACTGCCGTATTTATTTTATATTTTATGTCAAACTTAGGTGGATCACTGTCCACACATCCAAAGCGACTATTTTAATCACCCGTATTTCCAAAACCTAAGTTTTTACAGTAACTTGGGTGGTATAATACAGAAGTTCTGGTCCTATTTCATCACCCTACGTGTACGTCATGTATCCACAATTCCGTATTTATTTTTATATTTCATGTCAAACTTAGACAAATCGTTGTCCGCACATCGCATAGCGACTAATTTAATCACCCATATTTCCAAAACCTAAGTTTTTACGGTAACTTTGGTGGTATAATACAGAAGTTCTGGTCCTATTCTATCACCCTACGTGTACGTAATGTTGGCACACCTCCGTATTTTTTTTATATTTCGTGTCAAACTTCGACAAATCTCTGTCCGCACATCTCAATGCGACTACTTCAATCAGCCATATTTCCAAAACCTAAGTTTTTAAGGTAACTTGGGTGGTATAATACTAAATTTCAGAACCTATTCTATCATCCTATGTGTACGTCATGTTGGCACACTTCCGTATTTTTTTTTTCATGTCATACTTTGACAAATCGCTGTCCGCACATCTCAATGCGACTACTTTAATCAGCCATATTTCCAAAACCTAAGTTTTTACGGTAACTTGGGTGGTATAGTACTAAAGTTCTGGACCTATTCTATCATCCTATGTGTACGTCATGTTGGCACACCTCCGTATTTTTTTATATTTCGTGTCAAACTGCGACAAATCTCTGTCCGCACATCTCAATGCGACTACTTTAATCAGCCATATTTCTAAAACCTAAGTTTTCACGGTAACTTGGGTGGTATAATACAGAAGTTCTGGTCCTATTCTATCACACTATGTGTAGGTCATGTATCCACAATCCCGCATTTATTTTTATATTTCATGTCAAACTTAGACAAATCGTTGTCCGCACATCGCATAGCGACTAATTTAATCACCCATATTTCCAAAACCTAAGTTTTTACGGTAACTTTGGTGGTATAATACAGAAGTTCTGGTCCTATTCTATCACCCTACGTGTACGTAATGTTGGCACACTTCCGTATTTTTTTTATATTTCGTGTCAAACTTCGACAAATCGTTGTCCGCACATCGCATAGCGACTAATTTAATCACCCATATTTCCAAAACCTAAGTTTTTAAGGTAACTTGGGTGGTATAATACTAAGTTTCAGGACCTATTCTATCATCCTATGTGTACGTCATGTTGGCACACTTCCGTATTTATTTTATTTTTCATGTCATACTTTGACAAATCGCTGTCCGCACATCTCAATGCGACTACTTTAATCAGCCATATTTCCAAAACCTAAGTTTTTACGGTAACTTGGGTGGTATAATACAGAAGTTCTGGTCCTATTCTATCACCCTATGTGTACGTCATGTATCCACAATTCCGTATTTATTTTTATATTTCATGTCAAACTTAGACAAATCGTTGTCCGCACATCGCATAGCGACTAATTTAATCACCCATATTTCCAAAACCTAAGTTTTTAAGGTAACTTGGGTGGTATAATACTAAATTTTAGGACCTATTCTATCATCCTATGTGTACGTCATGTTGGCACACTTCCGTATTTATTTTATTTTTCATGTCATACTTTGACAAATCGCTGTCCGCACATCTCAATGCGACTACTTTAATCAGCCATATTTCCAAAACCTACGTTTTTACGGTAACTTGGGTGGTATAGTACTAAAGTTCTGGACCTATTCTATCATCCTATGTGTACGTCATGTTGGCACACCTCCGTATTTTTTTTTATATTTCGTGTCAAACTTCGACAAATCTCTGTCCGCACATCTCAATGCGACTACTTTAATCAGCCATATTTCCAAAACCTATGTTTTTACGGTAACTTGGGTGGTATAATACAGAAGTTCTGGTCCTATTTCATCACCCTACGTGTACGTCATGCTGACACGCTGCCGTATTTATTTTATATTTTATGTCAAACTTAGGTGGATCACTGTCCACACATCCAAAGCGACTATTTTAATCACCCGTATTTCCAAAACCTAAGTTTTTACGGTAACTTGGGTGGTATAATACAGAAGTTCTGGTCCTATTCTATCACCCTACGCGTACGTAATGTTGGCACACCTCCGTATTTTTTTTATATTTCGTGTCAAACTTCGACAAATCTCTGTCCGCACATCTCAATGCGACTACTTCAATCAGCCATATTTCCAAAACCTAAGTTTTTACGGTAACTTGGGTGGTATAATTCAGAAGTTCTGGTCCTATTCTATCACCCTATGTGTACGTCATGTATCCACAATTCCGTATTTATTTTTATATTTCATGTCAAACCTAGACAAATCGTTGTCCGCACATCGCATAGCGACTAATTTAATCACCCATATTTCCAAAACCTAAGTTTTTAAGGTAACTTGGGTGGTATAATACTAAATTTCAGGACCTATTCTATCATCCTATGTGTACGTCATGTTGGCACACTTCCGTATTTTTTTTTCATGTCATACTTTGACAAATCGCTGTCCGCACATCTCAATGCGACTACTTTAATCAGCCATATTTCCAAAACCTAAGTTTTTACGGTAACTTGGGTGGTATAGTACTAAAGTTCTGGACCTATTCTATCATCCTATGTGTACGTCATGTTGGCACACCTCCGTATTTTTTTTATATTTCGTGTCTAACTTCGACAAATCTCTGTCCGCACATCTCAATGCGACTACTTTAATCAGCCATATTTCTAAAACCTAAGTTTTTACGGTAACTCGGGTGGTATAATACAGAAGTTCTGGTCCTATTCTATCACCCTATGTGTAGGTCATGTATCTACAATCCCGCATTTATTTTTATATTTCATGTCAAACTTAGACAAATCGTTGTCCGCACATCGCATAGCGACTAATTTAATCACCCATATTTCCAAAACCTAAGTTTTTAAGGTAACTTGGGTGGTATAATACTAAAATTCAGGACCTATTCTATCATCCTATGTGTACGTCATGTTGGCACACTTCCGTATTTATTTTATTTTTCATGTCATACTTTGACAAATCGCTGTCCTTACATCTCAATGCGACTACTTTAATCAGCCATATTTCCAAAACCTAAGTTTTTACGGTAACTTGGGTGGTATAATACAGAAGTTCTGGTCCTATTCTATCACCCTATGTGTACGTCATGTATCCACAATTCCGTATTTATTTTTATATTTCATGTCAAACTTAGACAAATCGTTGTCCGCACATCGCATAGCGACTAATTTAATCACCCATATTTCCAAAACCTAAGTTTTTAAGGTAACTTGGGTGGTATAATACTAAATTTCAGGACCTATTCTATCATCCTATGTGTACGTCATGTTGGCACACTTCCGTATTTATTTTATTTTTCATGTCATACTTTGACAAATCGCTGTCCGCACATCTCGATGCTACTACTTTAATCAGCCATATTTCCAAAACCTACGTTTTTACGGTAACTTGGGTAGTATAGTACTAAAGTTCTGGACCTATTCTATCATCCTATGTGTACGTCATGTTGGCACACCTCCGTATTTTTTTTATATTTCGTGTCAAACTTCGACAAATATCTGTCCGCACATCTCAATGCGACTACTTTAATCATCCATATTTCCAAAACCTAAGTTTTTACGGTAACTTGGGTGGTATAATACAGAAGTTCTGGTCCTATTCTATCACCCTACGTGTACGTAATGTTGGCACACCTCCGTATTTATTATTATATTTCATGTCATACTTAGACAAATCGTTGTCCGCACATCGCATAGCGACTAATTTAATCACCCATATTTCCAAAACCTAAGTTTTTAAGGTAACTTGGGTGGTATAGTACTAAAGTTCTGGTCCTATTCTTTCATCCTACGTGTACGTCATGCTGACACACTGCCGTATTTATTTTATATTTTATGTCAAACTTAGGTGGATCGCTGTCCACACATCCAAAGCGACTATTTTAATCACCCGTATTTCCAAAACCTAAGTTTTGACGGTAACCTGAGTGGTATAATAATATAGTTCTAATCCTATTCTATCACCCAATGTGTACGTCATGTATCCAAAATTCCGTATTTATTTGATTTTTCATGTCATACTTTGACAAATCGCTGTCCGCACATCTCAATGCGACTACTTTAATCAGCCATATTTCCAAAACCTAAGTTTTTACGGTAACTTGGGTGGTATAATACAGAAGTTCTGGTCCTATTTCATCACCCTACGTGTACGTCATCCTGATACACTGCCGTATTTATTTTATATTTTATGTCAAACTTAGGTGGATCACTGTCCACACATCCAAAGCGACTATTTTAATCACCCGTATTTCCAAAACCTAAGTTTTTAAGGTAACTTGGGTGGTATAGTACTAAAGTTCTGGACCTATTCTATCACCCTATGTGTACGTCATGTATCCACAATTCCGTATTTTTTTTAAATTTCATGTCAAACTTAGACAAATCGTTGTCCGCACATCGCATAGCGACTAATTTAATCAGCCATATTTCCAAAACCTAAGTTTTTACGGTAACTTGGGTGGTATAATACAGAAGTTCTGGTCCTATTCTATCACCCTACGTGTACGTCATGTATCCACAATTCCGTATTTATTTTTATATTTCATGTCAAACTTAGACAAATCGTTGTCCGCACATCGCATAGCGACTAATTTAATCACCCATATTTCCAAAACCTAAGTTTTTAAGGTATTTTGGGTGGTATAATACTAAATTTCAGGACCTATTCTATCATCCTATGTGTACGTCATGTTGGCACACTTCCGTATTTATTTTATTTTTCATGTCATACTTTGACAAATCGCTGTCCGCACATCTCAATGCGACTACTTTAATCAGCCATATTTCCAAAACCTAAGTTTTTACGGTAACTTGGGTGGTATAATACAGAAGTTCTGGTCCTATTCTATCACCCTATGTGTACGTCATGTATCCACAATTCCGTATTTATTTTTATATTTCATGTCAAACTTACACAAATCGTTGTCCGCACATCGCATAGCGACTAATTTAATCACCCATATTTCCAAAACCTAAGTTTTTAGACAAATCGTTTTCCGCACATCGCATAGCGACTAATTTAATCACCCATATTTCCAAAACCTAAGTTTTTACGGTACTTGGGTGGTATAATACAGAAGTTCTGGTCCTATTCTATCACCCTATATGTACGTAATGTTGGCACACCTCCGTATTTATTATTATATTTCATGTCATACTTAGACAAATCGTTGTCCGCACATCGCATAGCGACTACTTTAATCAGCCATATTTCCAAGACCTAAGTTTTTACGGTAACTTGGGTGGTATAATACTAAATTTCTGGTCCTATTTTATCACCCTATGTGGATGTCATGTATCCACAATTCCGTATTTATTTTTATATTTCATGTCATACTTTGACAAATCGCTGTCCGCACATCTCAATGCGACTATTTTAATCACCCGTATTTCTAAAACCTAAGTTTTTAAGGTAACTTGGGTGGTATAGTACTAAACTTCTGGACCTATTCTATCATCCTATGTGTACGTCATGTTGGCACACCTCCGTATTTTTTTTATATTTCGTGTCAAACTTCGACAAATCTCTGTCCGCACATCTCAATGCGACTACTTTAATCAGCCATATTTCCAAAACCTAAGTTTTTACGGTAACTTGGGTGGTATAATACAGAAGTTCTGGTCCTATTCTATCACCCTATGTGTACGTCATGTATCTACAATTCCGTATTTATTTTTATATTTCATGTCAAACTTAGACAAATCGTTGTCCGCACATCGCATAGCGAATAATTTAATCACCCATATTTCCAAAACCTAAGTTTTTAAGGTAACTTGGGTGGTATAATACTAAATTTCAGGACCTATTCTATCACCCTACGTGTACGTATGTTGGCACACCTCCGTATTTATTATTATATTTCATGTCATACTTAGACAAATCGTTGTCCGCACATCGCATAGCGACAAATTTAATCACCCATATTTCCAAAACCTAAGTTTTTAAGGTAACTTGGGTGGTATAGTACTAAAGTTCTGGTCCTATTCTTTCATCCTACGTGTACGTCATGCTGACACACTTCCGTATTTATTTTATATTTTATGTCAAACTTAGGTGGATCGCTGTCCACACATCCAAAGCGACTATTTTAATCACCCGTATTTCCAAAACCTAAGTTTTGACGGTAACCTGAGTGGTATAATAATATAGTTCTAATCCTATTCTATCACCCAATGTGTACGTCATGTATCCACAATTCCGTATTTATTTTTATATTTCATGTCTAACTTAGACAAATCGTTGTCCGCACATCGCATAGCGACTAATTTAATCACCCATATTTCCAAAACCTAAGTTTTTAAGGTAACTTGGGTGGTATAATACTAAAGTTCTGGACCTATTCTATCATCCTTTGTGTACGTCATGTTGGCACAGCTCCGTATTTTTTTTATATTTCGTGTCAAACTTCGACAAATCTCTGTCCGCACATCTCAATGCGACTACTTTAATCAGCCATATTTCCAAAACCTAAGTTTTTACGGTAACTTGGGTGGTATAGTACTAAAGTTCTGGTCCTATTCTATCACCCTACGTGTACTTAATGTTGGCACACTTCCGTATTTATTTTATTTTTCATGTCAAACTTCGACAAATCGATGTCCGCACATCGCATAGCGACTAATTTAATCACCCATATTTCCAAAACCTAAGTTTTTACGGTAACTTGGGTGGTATAATACACAAGTTCTGGTCCTATTCTATCACCCTATGTGTACGTCATGTATCCACAATTCCGTATTTATTTCTATATTTCATGTCAAACTTAGACAAATCGTTGTCCGCACATCGCATAGTGACTAATTTAATCACCCATATTTCCAAAACCTAAGTTTTTACGGTAACTTGGGTGGTATAGTACTAAAGTTCTGGTCCTATTCTATCACCCTACGTGTACGTCATGTTGGCACACTTCCGTATTTATTTTATTTTTCATGTCATACTTTAACAAATCGCTGTCCGCACATCTCAATGCGACTACTTTAATCAGCCATATTTCCAAAACCTAAGTTTTTACAGTAACTTGGGTGGTATAATACAGAAGTTCTGGTCCTATTCTATCACCCTATGTGTACGTCATGTATCCACAATTCCGTATTTATTTTTATATTTCATGTCAAACTTAGACAAATCGTTGTCCGCACATCGCATAGCGACTAATTTAATCACCCATATTTCCAAAACCTAAGTTTTTAAGGTAACTTGGGTGGTATAATACTAAATTTCAGGACCTATTCTATCACCCTACGTGTACGTATGTTGGCACACCTCCGTATTTATTATTATATTTCATGTCATACTTAGACAAATCGTTGTCCGCACATCGCATAGCGACAAATTTAATTACCCATATTTCCAAAACCTAAGTTTTTAAGGTAACTTGGGTGGTATAGTACTAAAGTTCTGGTCCTATTCTTTCATCCTACGTGTACGTCATGCTGACACACTTCCGTATTTATTTTATATTTTATGTCAAACTTAGGTGGATCGCTGTCCACACATCCAAAGCGACTATTTTAATCACCCGTATTTCCAAAACCTAAGTTTTGACGGTAACCTGAGTGGTATAATAATATAGTTCTAATCCTATTCTATCACCCAATGTGTACGTCATGTATCCACAATTCCGTATTTATTTTTATATTTCATGTTTAACTTAGACAAATCGTTGTCCGCACATCGCATAGCGACTAATTTAATCACCCATATTTCCAAAACCTAAGTTTAAGGTAACTTGGGTGGTATAATACTAAAGTTCTGGACCTATTCTATCATCCTTTGTGTACGTCATGTTGGCACAGCTCCGTATTTTTTTTATATTTCGTGTCAAACTTCGACAAATCTCTGTCCGCACATCTCAATGCGACTACTTTAATCAGCCATATTTCCAAAACCTAAGTTTTTACGGTAACTTGGGTGCTATAGTACTAAAGTTCTGGTCCTATTCTATCACCCTACGTGTACTTAATGTTGGCACACTTCCGTATTTATTTTATTTTTCATGTCAAACTTCGACAAATCGATGTCCGCACATCGCATAGCGACTAATTTAATCACCCATATTTCCAAAACCTAAGTTTTTACGGTAACTTGGGTGGTATAATACACAAGTTCTGGTCCTATTCTATCACCCTATGTGTACGTCATGTATCCACAATTCCGTATTTATTTCTATATTTCATGTCAAACTTAGACAAATCGTTGTCCGCACATCGCATAGTGACTAATTTAATCACCCATATTTCCAAAACCTAAGTTTTTACGGTAACTTGGGTGGTATAGTACTAAAGTTCTGGTCCTATTCTATCACCCTACGTGTACGTCATGTTGGCACACTTCCGTATTTATTTTATTTTTCATGTCATACTTTAACAAATCGCTGTCCGCACATCTCAATGCGACTACTTTAATCAGCCATATTTCCAAAACCTAAGTTTTTACAGTAACTTGGGTGGTATAATACAGAAGTTCTGGTCCTATTCTATCACCCTATGTGTACGTCATGTATCCACAATTCCGTATTTATTTTTATATTTCATGTCAAACTTAGACAAATCGTTGTCCGCACATCGCATAGCGACTAATTTAATCACCCATATTTCCAAAACCTAAGTTTTTAAGGTAACTTGGGTGGTATAGTACTAAAGTTCTGGACCTATTCTATCATCCTATGTGTACGTCATGTTGGCACACCTCCGTATTTTTTTTATATTTCGTGTCAAACTTCGACAAATCTCTGTCCGCACATCGCATAGCGACTAATTTAATCACCCATATTTCCAAAACCTAAGTTTTTAAGGTAACTTGGGTGGTATAATACTAAATTTCAGGACCTATTCTATCATCCTATGTGTACGTCATGTTGGCACACTTCCGTATTTATTTTATTTTTCATGTCATACTTTGACAAATCGCTGTCCGCACATCTCAATGCGACTACTTTAATCAGCCATATTTCCAAAACCTAAGTTTTTAGACAAATCGTTGTCCGCACATCGCATAGCGACTAATTTAATCACCCATATTTCCAAAACCTAAGTTTTTACGGTAACTTGGGATGTATAATACAGAAGTTCTGGTCCTATTCTATCACCCTATATGTACGTAATGTTGGCACACCTCCGTATTTATTATTATATTTCATGTCATACTTAGACAAATCGTTGTCCGCACATCGCATAGCGACTACTTTAATCAGCCATATTTCCAAGACCTAAGTTTTTACGGTAACTTGGGTGGTATAATACAGAAGTTCTGGTCCTATTCTATCACCCTACGTGTACGTAATGTTGGCAAACCTCCGTATTTATTATTATATTTCATGTCATACTTAGACAAATCGTTGTCCGCACATCGCATAGCGACTAATTTAATCACCCATATTTCCAAAACCTAAGTTTTTAAGGTAACTTGGGTGGTATAATACTAAATTTCTGGTCCTATTTTATCACCCTATGTGGATGTCATGTATCCACAATTCCGTATTTATTTTTATATTTCATGTCATACTTTGACAAATCGCTGTCCGCACATCTCAATGCGACTATTTTAATCACCCGTATTTCCAAAACCTAAGTTTTTAAGGTAACTTGGGTGGTATAGTACTAAAATTCTGGACCTATTCTATCATCCTATGTGTACGTCATGTTGGCACACCTCCGTATTTTTTTATATTTCGTGTCAAATTTCGACAAATCTCTGTCCGCACATCTCAATGCGACAAATTTAATCACCCATATTTCCAAAACCTAAGTTTTTAAGGTAACTTGGGTGGTATAGTACTAAAGTTCTGGTCCTATTCTTTCATCCTACGTGTACGTCATGCTGACACACTTCCGTATTTATTTTATATTTTATGTCAAACTTAGGTGGATCGCTGTCCACACATCCAAAGCGACTATTTTAATCACCCGTATTTCCAAAACCTAAGTTTTGACGGTAACCTGAGTGGTATAATAATATAGTTCTAATCCTATCCTATCACCCAATGTGTACGTCATGTATCCACAATTCCGTATTTATTTTTATATTTCATGTCTAACTTAGACAAATCGTTGTCCGCACATCGCATAGCGACTAATTTAATCACCCATATTTCCAAAACCTAAGTTTTTACGGTAACTTGGGTGGTATAGTACTAAAGTTCTGGTCCTATTCTATCACCCTACGTGTATGTAATGTTGACACACTTCCGTATTTATTTTATTTTTCATGTCAAACTTCGACAAATCGTTGTCCGCACATCGTAAGCGACTAATTTAATCACCCATATTTCCAAAACCTAAGTTTTTACGGTAACTTGGGTGGTATAATACAGAAGTTCTGGTCCTATTCTATCACCCTATGTGTACGTCATGTATCCACAATTCCGTATTTATTTTTATATTTCATGTCTAACTTAGACAAATCGTTGTCCGCACATCGCATAGCGACTAATTTAATCACCCATATTTCCAAAACCTAAGTTTTTAAGGTAACTTGGGTGGTATAATACTAAAGTTCTGGACCTATTCTATCATCCTTTGTGTACGTCATGTTGGCACAGCTCCGTATTTTTTTTATATTTCGTGTCAAACTTCGACAAATCTCTGTCCGCACATCTCAATGCGACTACTTTAATCAGCCATATTTCCAAAACCTAAGTTTTTACGGTAACTTGGGTGGTATAGTACTAAAGTTCTGGTCCTATTCTATCACCCTACGTGTACTTAATGTTGGCACACTTCCGTATTTATTTTATTTTTCATGTCAAACTTCGACAAATCGATGTCCGCACATCGCATAGCGACTAATTTAATCACCCATATTTCCAAAACCTAAGTTTTTACGGTAACTTGGGTGGTATAATACACAAGTTCTGGTCCTATTCTATCACCCTATGTGTACGTCATGTATCCACAATTCCGTATTTATTTCTATATTTCATGTCAAACTTAGACAAATCGTTGTCCGCACATCGCATAGTGACTAATTTAATCACCCATATTTCCAAAACCTAAGTTTTTACGGTAACTTGGGTGGTATAGTACTAAGGTTCTGGTCCTATTCTATCACCCTACGTGTACGTCATGTTGGCACACTTCCGTATTTATTTTATTTTTCATGTCATACTTTAACAAATCGCTGTCCGCACATCTCAATGCGACTACTTTAATCAGCCATATTTCCAAAACCTAAGTTTTTACAGTAACTTGGGTGGTATAATACAGAAGTTCTGGTCCTATTCTATCACCCTATGTGTACGTCATGTATCCACAATTCCGTATTTATTTTTATATTTCATGTCAAACTTAGACAAATCGTTGTCCGCACATCGCATAGCGACTAATTTAATCACCCATATTTCCAAAACCTAAGTTTTTAAGGTAACTTGGGTGGTATAGTACTAAAGTTCTGGACCTATTCTATCATCCTATGTGTACGTCATGTTGGCACACCTCCGTATTTTTTTTATATTTCGTGTCAAACTTCGACAAATCTCTGTCCGCACATCGCATAGCGACTAATTTAATCACCCATATTTCCAAAACCTAAGTTTTTAAGGTAACTTGGGTGGTATAATACTAAATTTCAGGACCTATTCTATCATCCTATGTGTACGTCATGTTGGCACACTTCCGTATTTATTTTATTTTTCATGTCATACTTTGACAAATCGCTGTCCGCACATCTCAATGCGACTACTTTAATCAGCCATATTTCCAAAACCTAAGTTTTTAGACAAATCGTTGTCCGCACATCGCATAGCGACTAATTTAATCACCCATATTTCCAAAACCTAAGTTTTTACGGTAACTTGGGTGGTATAATACAGAAGTTCTGGTCCTATTCTATCACCCTATATGTACGTAATGTTGGCACACCTCCGTATTTATTATTATATTTCATGTCATACTTAGACAAATCGTCGTCCGCACATCGCATAGCGACTACTTTAATCAGCCATATTTCCAAGACCTAAGTTTTTACGGTAACTTGGGTGGTATAATACAGAAGTTCTGGTCCTATTCTATCACCCTACGTGTACGTAATGTTGGCAAACCTCCGTATTTATTATTATATTTCATGTCATACTTAGACAAATCGTTGTCTGCACATCGCATAGCGACTAATTTAATCACCCATATTTCCAAAACCTAAGTTTTTAAGGTAACTTGGGTGGTATAATACTAAATTTCTGGTCCTATTTTATCACCCTATGTGGATGTCATGTATCCACAATTCCGTATTTATTTTTATATTTCATGTCATACTTTGACAAATCGCTGTCCGCACATCTCAATGCGACTATTTTAATCACCCGTATTTCCAAAACCTAAGTGTTTAAGGTAACTTGGGTGGTATAGTACTAAAGTTCTGGACCTATTCTATCATCCTATGTGTACGTCATGTTGGCACACCTCCGTATTTTTTTTATATTTCGTGTCAAATTTCGACAAATCTCTGTCCGCACATCTCAATGCGACTACTTTAATCAGCCATATTTCCAAAACCTAAGTTTTTACGGTAACCTGGGTGGTATAATACAGAAGTTCTGGTCCTATTCTATCACCCTACGTGTACGTAATGTTGGCACACCTCCGTATTTATTATTATATTTCATGTCATACTTAGACAAATCGTTGTCCGCACATCGCATAGCGACAAATTTAATCACCCATATTTCCAAAACCTAAGTTTTTAAGGTAACTTGGGTGGTATAGTACTAAAGTTCTGGTCCTATTCTTTCATCCTACGTGTACGTCATGCTGACACACTTCCGTATTTATTTTATATTTTATGTCAAACTTAGGTGGATCGCTGTCCACACATCCAAAGCGACTATTTTAATCACCCGTATTTCCAAAACCTAAGTTTTGACGGTAACCTGAGTGGTATAATAATATAGTTCTAATCCTATCCTATCACCCAATGTGTACGTCATGTATCCACAATTCCGTATTTATTTTTATATTTCATGTCTAACTTAGACAAATCGTTGTCCGCACATCGCATAGCGACTAATTTAATCACCCATATTTCCAAAACCTAAGTTTTTACGGTAACTTGGGTGGTATAGTACTAAAGTTCTGGTCCTATTCTATCACCCTACGTGTATGTAATGTTGACACACTTCCGTATTTATTTTATTTTTCATGTCAAACTTCGACAAATCGTTGTCCGCACATCGTAAGCGACTAATTTAATCACCCATATTTCCAAAACCTAAGTTTTTACGGTAACTTGGGTGGTATAATACAGAAGTTCTGGTCCTATTCTATCACCCTATGTGTACGTCATGTATCCACAATTCCGTATTTATTTTTATATTTCATGTCAAACTTAGACAAATCGTTGTCCGCACATCGCATAGCGACTAATTTAATCACCCATATTTCCAAAACCTAAGTTTTTACGGTAACTTGGGTGGTATAGTACTAAAGTTCTGGTCCTATTCTATCACCCTACGTGAACGTTATGTTGGCACACTTCCGTATTTATTTTATTTTTCATGTCAAACTTCGACAAATCGTTGTCCGCACATCGCATAGCGACTAATTTAATCACCCATATTTCCAAAACCTAAGTTTTTAAGGTAACTTGGGTGGTATAATACTAAATTTCTGGTCCTATTTTATCACCCTATGTGGATGTCATGTATCCACAATTCCGTATTTATTTTTATATTTCATGTCATACTTTGACAAATCGCTGTCCGCACATCTCAATGCGACTATTTTAATCACCCGTATTTCCAAAACCTAAGTTTTTATGGTAACTTGGGTGGTATAGTACTAAAGTTCAGGACCTATTCTATCATCCTATGTGTACGTCATGTTGGCACACTTCCGTATTTATTTTATTTTTCATGTCATACTTTGACAAATCGCTGTCCGCACATCGCATAGCGACTACTTTAATCAGCCATATTTCCAAGACCTAAGTTTTTACGGTAACTTGGGTGGTATAATACAGAAGTTCTGGTCCTATTCTATCACCCTATGTGTACGTCATGTATCCACAATTCCGTATTTATTTTTATATTTCATGTCAAACTTAGACAAATCGTTGTCCGCACATCGCAAAGCGACTAATTTAATCACCCATATTTCCAAAACCTAAGTTTTTAAGGTAACTTGGGTGGTATAATACTAAATTTCAGGACCTATTCTATCACCCTACGTGTACGTAATGTTGGCACACCTCCGTATTTATTATTATATTTCATGTCATACTTAGACAAATCGTTGTCCGCACATCGCATAGCGACAAATTTAATCACCCATATTTCCAAAACCTAAGTTTTTAAGGTAACTTGGGTGGTATAGTACTAAAGTTCTGGTCCTATTCTTTCATCCTACGTGTACGTCATGCTGACACACTTCCGTATTTATTTTATATTTTATGTCAAACTTAGGTGGATCGCTGTCCACACATCCAAAGCGACTATTTTAATCACCCATATTTCCAAAACCTAAGTTTTTAAGGTAACTTGGGTGGTATAATACTAAATTTCTGGTCCTATTTTATCAAACTATGTGGATGTCATGTATCCACAATTCCGTATTTATTTTTATATTTCATGTCATACTTTGACAAATCGCTGTCCGCACATCTCAATGCGACTATTTTAATCACCCGTATTTCCAAAACCTAAGTTTTTAAGGTAACTTGGGTGGTATAGTACTAAAGTTCTGGACCTATTCTATCATCCTATGTGTACGTCATGTTGGCACACCTCCGTATTTTTTTTATATTTCGTGTCAAATTTCGACAAATCTCTGTCCGCACATCTCAATGCGACTACTTTAATCAGCCATATTTCCAAAACCTAAGTTTTTACGGTAACCTGGGTGGTATAATACAGAAGTTCTGGTCCTATTCTATCACCCTACGTGTACGTAATGTTGGCACACCTCCGTATTTATTATTATATTTCATGTCATACTTAGACAAATCGTTGTCCGCACATCGCATAGCGACAAATTTAATCACCCATATTTCCAAAACCTAAGTTTTTAAGGTAACTTGGGTGGTATAGTACTAAAGTTCTGGTCCTATTCTTTCATCCTACGTGTACGTCATGCTGACACACTTCCGTATTTATTTTATATTTTATGTCAAACTTAGGTGGATCGCTGTCCACACATCCAAAGCGACTATTTTAATCACCCGTATTTCCAAAACCTAAGTTTTGACGGTAACCTGAGTGGTATAATAATATAGTTCTAATCCTATCCTATCACCCAATGTGTACGTCATGTATCCACAATTCCGTATTTATTTTTATATTTCATGTCTAACTTAGACAAATCGTTGTCCGCACATCGCATAGCGACTAATTTAATCACCCATATTTCCAAAACCTAAGTTTTTAAGGTAACTTGGGTGGTATAGTACTAAAGTTCTGGTCCTATTCTTTCATCCTACGTGTACGTCATGCTGACACACTGCCGTATTTATTTTATTTTTCATGTCATACTTAGACAAATCGCTGTCCGCACATCTCAATGCGACTACTTTAATCAGCCATATTTCCAAAACCTTAGTTTTTACGGTAACTTGGGTGGTATAATACAGACTTTCTGGTCCTATTCTATCACCCTAAGTGTCCGTAATGTTGGCACACTTCCGTATTTATTTCTATATTACATGTCAAACTTAGACAAATCGCTGTCCGCACATCTCAATGCGACTACTTTAATCAGCCATATTTCCAAAACCTAAGTTTTTACGGTAACTTGGGTGGTATAGTACTAAAGTTCTGGTCCTATTCTATCACCCTACGTGTACGTAATGTTGGCACACTCCCGTATTTATTTTATTTTTCATGTCAAACTTCGACAAATCGTTGTCCGCACATCGCATAGCGACTAATTTAATCACCCATATTTCCAAAACCTAAGTTTTTACGGTAACTTGGGTGGTATAATACAGACGTTCTGGTCCTATTCTATCACCCTATGTGTACGTCATGTATCCACAATTCCGTATTTATTTTTATATTTCATGTCAAACTTAGACAAATCGCTGTCCGCACATCTCAATGCGACTACTTTAATCAGCCATATTTCCAAAACCTAAGTTTTTAAGGTAACTTGGGTGGTATAGTACTAAAGTTCTGGTCCTATTCTTTCATCCTACGTGTACGTCATGCTGACACACTGCCGTATTTATTTTATATTTTATGTCAAACTTAGGAGGATCGCTGTCCACACATCCAAAGCGACTATTTTAATCACCCGTATTTCCAAAACCTAAGTTTTTAAGGTAACTTGGGTGGTATAGTACTAAAGTTCTGGACCTATTCTATCATCCTATGTGTACGTCATGTTGGCACACCTCCGTATTTTTTTTATATTTCGTGTCAAACTTCGACAAATCGTTGTCCGCACATCGCATAGCGACTAATTTAATCACCCATATTTCCAAAACCTAAGTTTTTACGGTAACTTGGGTGGTATAATACAGAAGTTCTGGTCCTATTCTATCACCCTATGTGTACGTCATGTATCCACAATTCCGTATTTATTTTTATATTTCATGTCAAACTTAGACAAATCGCTGTCCGCACATCTCAATGCGACTACTTTAATCACCCGTATTTCCAAAACCTAAGTTTTGACGGTAACCTGAGTGGTATAATAATATAGTTCTAATCCTAGTCTATCACCCAATGTGTACGTCATGTATCCAAAATTCCGTATTTATTTTTATATTTCATGTCAAACTTAGACAAATCGTTGTCCGCACATCGCATAGCGACTAATTTAATCACCCATATTTCCAAAACCTAAGTTTTTAAGGTAACTTGGGTGGTATAGTACTAAAGTTCTGGTCCTATTCTTTCATCCTACGTGTACGTAATGTTGGCACACCTCGGTATTTATTTTTATATTTCGTGTAAAACGTCGACAAATCTCTGTCCGCTCATCTCAATGCGACTACTTTAATCAGCCATATTTCCAAAACCTAAGTTTTTACGGTAACTTGGGTGGTATAATACAGAAGTTCTGGTCCTATTCTATCACCCTACGTGTACGTAATGTTGGCACACTTCCGTATTTATTATTATATTACATGTCATACTTTGACAAATCGCTGTCCGCACATCTCAATGCGACTACTTTAATCAGCCATATTTCCAAAACCTAAGTTTTTACGGTAACTTGGGTGGTATAATACAGAAGTTCTGGTCCTATTCTATCACCCTATGTGTACGTCATGTATCCACAATTCCGTATTTATTTTTATATTTCATGTCAAACTTAGACAAATCGTTGTCCGCACATCGCATAGCGACTAATTTAATCACCCATATTTCCAAAACCTAAGTTTTAAAGGTAACTTGGGTGGTACAATACTAAATTTCAGGACCTATTCTATCATCCTATGTGTACGTCATGTTGGCACATCTCCGTATTTATTATTATATTTCATGTCATACTTCGACAAATCTCTGTCCGCACATCTCAATGCGACTACTTTAATCAGCCATATTTCGAAAACCTAAGTTTTTAAGGTAACTTGGGGGGTATAGTACTAAAGTTCTGGACCTATTCTATCATCCTATGTGTACGTTATGTTGGCACACCTCCGTATTTTTTTATATTTCGTGTCAAACTTCGACAAATCTCTGTCCGCACATCTCAATGCGACTACTTTAATCAGCCATATTTCCAAAACCTAAGTTTTTACGGTAACTTGGGTGGTATAATACAGAAGTTCTGGTCCTATTCTATCACCCTATGTGTACGTCATGTATCCACAATTCCGTATTTATTTTTATATTTCATGTCAAACTTAGACAAATCGTTGTCCGCACATCGCATAGCGACTAATTTAATCACCCATATTTCCAAAACCTAAGTTTTTAAGGTAACTTGGGTGGTATAATACTAAATTTCAGGACCTATTCTATCATCTATGTGTACGTCATGTTGGCACACTTCCGTATTTATTTTATTTTTCATGTCAAACTTCGACAAATCTCTGTCCGCACATCTCAATGCGACTACTTTAATCAGCCATATTTCCAAAACCTAAGTTTTTACGGTAACTTGGGTGGTATAATACAGAAGTTCTGGTCCTATTCTATCACCCTACGTGTACGTAATGTTGGCACACCTCCGTATTTATTATTATATTTCATGTCATACTTAGACAAATCGTTGTCCGCACATCGCATAGCGACTAATTTAATCACCCATATTTCCAAAACCTAAGTTTTTAAGGTAACTTGGGTGGTATAGTACTAAAGTTCTGGTCCTATTCTTTCATCCTACGTGTACGTCATGCTGACACACTGCCGTATTTATTTTATATTTTATGTCAAACTTAGGTGGATCGCTGTCCACACATCCAAAGCGACTATTTTAATCACCCGTATTTCCAAAACCTAAGTTTTTAAGGTAACTTGGGTGGTATAGTACTAAAGTTCTGGACCTATTCTATCATCCTATGTGTACGTCATGTTGGCACACCTCCGTATTTTTTTTATATTTCGTGTCAAACTTCGACAAATCTCTGTCCGCACATCTCAATGCGACTACTTTAATCAGCCATATTTCCAAAACCTAAGTTTTTACGGTAACTTGGGTGGTATAATACAGAAGTTCTGGTCCTATTCTATCACCCTACGTGTACGTAATGTTGGCAAACCTCCGTATTTATTATTATATTTCATGTCATACTTAGACAAATCGTTGTCCGCACATCGCATAGCGACTAATTTAATCACCCATATTTCCAAAACCTAAGTTTTTAAGGTAACTTGGGTGGTATAGTACTAAAGTTCTGGTCCTATTCTATCACCCTACGTGTACGTAATGTTGGCACACCTCCGTATTTATTATTATATTTCATGTCATACTTAGACAAATCGTTGTCCGCACATCGCATAGCGACTAATTTAATCACCCATATTTCCAAAACCTAAGTTTTTAAGGTAACTTGGGTGGTATAGTACTAAAGTTCTGGTCCTATTCTTTCATCCTACGTGTACGTCATGTTGGCACACCTCCGTATTTTTTTATATTTCGTGTCAAACTTCGACAAATCTCTGTCCGCACATCTCAATGCGACTACTTTAATCAGCCATATTTCGAAAACCTAAGTTTTTACGGTAACTTGGGTGGTATAATACAGAAGTTCTGGTCCTATTCTATCACCCTACGTGTACGTAATGTTAGCACACTTCCGTATTTATTATTATATTTCATGTCATACTTAGACAAATCGTTGTCCGCACATCGCATAGCGACTAATTTAATCACCCATATTTCCAAAACCTAAGTTTTTAAGGTAACTTGGGTGGTATAGTACTAAAGTTCTGGTCCTATTCTTTCATCCTACGTGTACGTCATGCTGACACACTGCCGTATTTATTTTATAATTCATGTCATACTTAGACAAATCGCTGTCCGCACATCTCAATGCGACTACTTTAATCAGCCATATTTCCAAAACCTTAGTTTTTACGGTAACTTGGGTGGTATAATACAGACTTTCTGGTCCTATTCTATCACCCTAAGTGTCCGTAATGTTGGCACACTTCCGTATTTATTTCTATATTACATGTCAAACTTAGACAAATCGCTGTCCGCACATCTCAATGCGACTACTTTAATCAGCCATATTTCCAAAACCTAAGTTTTTACGGTAACTTGGGTGGTATAGTACTAAAGTTCTGGTCCTATTCTATCACCCTACGTGTACGTAATGTTGGCACACTCCCGTATTTATTTTATTTTTCATGTCAAACTTCGACAAATCGTTGTCCGCACATCGCATAGCGACTAATTTAATCACCCATATTTCCAAAACCTAAGTTTTTACGGTAACTTGGGTGGTATAATACAGACGTTCTGGTCCTATTCTATCACCCTATGTGTACGTCATGTATCCACAATTCCGTATTTATTTTTATATTTCATGTCAAACTTAGACAAATCGCTGTCCGCACATCTCAATGCGACTACTTTAATCAGCCATATTTCCAAAACCTAAGTTTTTAAGGTAACTTGGGTGGTATAGTACTAAAGTTCTGGTCCTATTCTTTCATCCTACGTGTACGTCATGCTGACACACTGCCGTATTTATTTTATATTTTATGTCAAACTTAGGTGGATCGCTGTCCACACATCCAAAGCGACTATTTTAATCACCCGTATTTCCAAAACCTAAGTTTTTAAGGTAACTTGGGTGGTATAGTACTAAAGTTCTGGACCTATTCTATCATCCTATGTGTACGTCATGTTGGCACACCTCCGTATTTTTTTATATTTCGTGTCAAACTTCGACAAATCGTTGTCCGCACATCGCATAGCGACTAATTTAATCACCCATATTTCCAAAACCTAAGTTTTTACGGTAACTTGGGTGGTATAATACAGAAGTTCTGGTCCTATTCTATCACCCTATGTGTACGTCATGTATCCACAATTCCGTATTTATTTTTATATTTCATGTCAAACTTAGACAAATCGTTGTCCGCACATCGCATAGCGACTAATTTAATCACCCATATTTCCAAAACCTAAGTTTTAAAGGTAACTTGGGTGGTACAATACTAAATTTCAGGACCCATTCTATCATTCTATGTGTACGTCATGTTGGCACATCTCCGTATTTATTATTATATTTCATGTCATACTTCGACAAATCTCTGTCCGCACATCTCAATGCGACTACTTTAATCAGCCATATTTCGAAAACCTAAGTTTTTAAGGTAACTTGGGGGGTATAGTACTAAAGTTCTGGACCTATTCTATCATCCTATGTGTACGTCATGTTGGCACACCTCCGTATTTTTTTATATTTCGTGTCAAACTTCGACAAATCTTTGTCCGCACATCTCAATGCGACTACTTTAATCAGCCATATTTCCAAAACCTAAGTTTTTACGGTAACTTGGGTGGTATAATACAGAAGTTCTGGTCCTATTCTATCACCCTATGTGTACGTCATGTATCCACAATTCCGTATTTATTTTTATATTTCATGTCAAACTTAGACAAATCGTTGTCCGCACATCGCATAGCGACTAATTTAATCACCCATATTTCCAAAACCTAAGTTTTTAAGGTAACTTGGGTGGTATAATACTAAATTTCAGGACCTATTCTATCATCTATGTGTACGTCATGTTGGCACACTTCCGTATTTATTTTATTTTTCATGTCAAACTTCGACAAATCTCTGTCCGCACATCTCAATGCGACTACTTTAATCAGCCATATTTCCAAAACCTAAGTTTTTACGGTAACTTGGGTGGTATAATACAGAAGTTCTGGTCCTATTCTATCACCCTACGTGTACGTAATGTTGGCACACCTCCGTATTTATTATTATATTTCATGTCATACTTAGACAAATCGTTGTCCGCACATCGCATAGCGACTAATTTAATCACCCATATTTCCAAAACCTAAGTTTTTAAGGTAACTTGGGTGGTATAGTACTAAAGTTCTGGTCCTATTCTTTCATCCTACGTGTACGTCATGCTGACACACTGCCGTATTTATTTTATATTTTATGTCAAACTTAGGTGGATCGCTGTCCACACATCCAAAGCGACTATTTTAATCACCCGTATTTCCAAAACCTAAGTTTTTAAGGTAACTTGGGTGGTATAGTACTAAAGTTCTGGACCTATTCTATCATCCTATGTGTACGTCATGTTGGCACACCTCCGTATTTTTTTTATATTTCGTGTCAAACTTCGACAAATCTCTGTCCGCACATCTCAATGCGACTACTTTAATCAGCCATATTTCCAAAACCTAAGTTTTTACGGTAACTTGGGTGGTATAATACAGAAGTTCTGGTCCTATTCTATCACCCTACGTGTACGTAATGTTGGCACACCTCCGTATTTATTATTATATTTCATGTCATACTTAGACAAATCGTTGTCCGCACATCGCATAGCGACTAATTTAATCACCCATATTTCCAAAACCTAAGTTTTTACGGTAACTTGGGTGGTATAATACAGAAGTTCTGGTCCTATTCTATCACCCTACGTGTACGTAATGTTGGCACACCTCCGTATTTATTTTTATATTTCATGTCAAACTTAGACAAATTGTTGTCCGCACATCGCATAGCGACTAATTTAATCACCCATATTTCCAAAACCTAAGTTTTTACGGTAACTTGGGTGGTATAGTACTAAAGTTCTGGACCTATTCTATCATCCTATGTGTACGTCATGTTGGCACACCTTCGTATTTTTTTTATATTTCGTGTCAAACTTCGACAAATCGTTGTCCGCACATTGCATAGCGACTAATTTAATCACCCATATTTCCAAAACCTAAGTTTTTACGGTAACTTGGGTGGTATAATACAGAAGTTCTGGTCCTATTCTATCACCCTATGTGTACGTCATGTATCCACAATTCCGTATTTATTTTTATATTTCATGTCAAACTTAGACAAATCGTTGTCCGCACATCGCATAGCGACTAATTTAATCACCCATATTTCCAAAACCTAAGTTTTTAAGGTAACTTGGGTGGTATAATACTAAATTTCAGGACCTATTCTATCATCCTATGTGTACGTCATGTCGGCACACTTCCGTATTTATTTTATTTTTCATGTCATACTTTGACAAATCGCTGTCCGCCCATCGCAAAGCGACTACTTTAATCAGCCATATTTCCAACACCCAAGTTTTTACGGTAACTTGGGTGGTATAATACAGAAGTTCTGGTCCTATTCTATCACCCTATGTGTACGTCTTGTTGGCACACTGCCGTATTTATTTTATATTTAATGTCAAACTTAGGTGGATCGCTGTCCACACATCCAAAGCGACTATTTTAATCACCCGTATTTCCAAAACCTAAGTTTTGACGGTAACCTGAGTGGTATAATAATATAGTTCTAATCCTATTCTATCACCCAATGTGTACGTCATGTATCCAAAATTCCGTATTTATTTTTATATTTCATGTCAAACTTAGACAAATCGTTGTCCGCACATCGCATAGCGACCAATTTAATCACCCATATTTCCAAAACCTAAGTTTTTAAGGTAACTTGGGTGGTATAGTACTAAAGTTCTGGACCTATTCTATCATCCTATGTGTACGTCATGTTGGCACACCTCCGTATTTTTTTATATTTCGTGTCAAACTTCGACAAATCTCTGTCCGCACATCTCAATGCGACTACTTTAATCAGCCATATTTCGAAAACCTAAGTTTTTACGGTAACTTGGGTGGTATAATACAGAAGTTCTGGTCCTATTCTATCACCCTACGTGTACGTAATGTTGGCACACTTCCGTATTTATTATTATATTTCATGTCATACTTAGACAAATCGTTGTCCGCACATCGCATAGCGACTAATTTAATCACCCATATTTCCAAAATCTAAGTTTTTAAGGTAACTTGGGTGGTATAGTACTAAAGTTCTGGACCTAATCTATCATCCTACGTGTACGTCATGTTGGCACACCTCCGTATTTTTTTTATATTTCGTGTCAAACTTCGACATATCGTTGTCCGCACATTGCATAGCGACTAATTTAATCACCCATATTTCCAAAACCTAAGTTTTTACGGTAACTTGGGTGGTATAGTACTAAAGTTCTGGTCCTATTCTATCACCCTATGTGTACGTCATGTATCCACAATTCCGTATTTATTTTTATATTTCATGTCAAACTTAGACAAATCGTTGTCCGCACATCGCATAGCGACTAATTTAATCACCCATATTTCCAAAACCTAAGTTTTTAAGGTAACTTGGGTGGTATAATACTAAATTTCAGGACCTATTCTATCATCCTATGTGTACGTCATGTCGGCACACTTCCGTATTTATTTTATTTTTCATGTCATACTTTGACAAATCGCTGTCCGCCCATCGCAAAGCGACTACTTTAATCAGCCATATTTCCAACACCCAAGTTTTTACGGTAACTTGGGTGGTATAATACAGAAGTTCTGGTCCTATTCTATCACCCTATGTGTACGTCTTGTTGGCACACTGCCGTATTTATTTTATATTTTATGTCAAACTTAGGTGGATCACTGTCCACACATCCAAAGCGACTATTTTAATCACTCGTATTTCCAAAACCTAAGTTTTTAAGGTAACTTGGGTGGTATAGTACTAAAGTTCTGGACCTATTCTATCATCCTATGTGTACGTCATGTTGGCACACCTCCGTATTTTTTTTATATTTCGTGTCAAACTTCGACAAATCTCTGTCCGCACATCTCAATGCGACTACTTTAATCAGCCATATTTCCAAAACCTAAGTTTTTACGGTAACT
The DNA here is from genome assembly GCA_035578135.1 of Flexamia atlantica. Classification (NCBI taxonomy): domain Eukaryota; kingdom Metazoa; phylum Arthropoda; class Insecta; order Hemiptera; family Cicadellidae; genus Flexamia; species Flexamia atlantica. The sequence goes on along the minus strand of JAQJVK010000055.1, from coordinate 845,047 downwards.
TGGGTAGTATAATACAGAAGTTCTGGTCCTATTCTATCACCCTACGTGTACGTAATGTTGGCACACCTCCGTATTTATTATTATATTTCGTGTCAAACTTCGACAAATCGTTGTCCGCACATCGCATAGCGACTAATTTAATCACCCATATTTCCAAAACCTAAGTTTTTACGGTAACTTGGGTGGTATAGTACTAAAGTTCTGGGCCTATTCTATCATCCTATGTGTACGTCATGTTGGCACACCTCCGTATTTTGTTAATATTTCGTGTCAAACTTCGACAAATCGTTGTCCGCACATCGCATAGCGACTAATTTAATCACCCATATTTCCAAAACCTAAGTTTTTACGGTAACTTGGGTGGTATAATACAGAAGTTCTGGTCCTATTCTATCACCCTATGTGTACGTCATGTATCCAAAATTCCGTATTTATTTTTATATTTCATGTCAAACTTAGACAAATCGCTGTCCGCACATCTCAATGCGACTACTTTAATCAGCCATATTTCCAAAACCTAAGTTTTTACGGTAACTTGGGTGGTATAGTACTAAAGTTCTGGACCTATTCTATCATCCTATGTGTACGTCATGTTGGCACACTGCCGTATTTATTTTATATTTTATGTCAAACTTAGGTGGATCGCTGTCCACACATCCAAAGCGACTATTTTAATCACCCGTATTTCCAAAACCTAAGTTTTGACGGTAACCTGAGTGGTATAATAATATAGTTCTAATCTTATTCTATCACCCAATGTGTACGTCATGTATCCAAAATTCCGTATTTATTTTTATATTTCATGTCAAACTTAGACAAATCGTTGTCCGCACATCGCATAGCGACTAATTTAATCACCCATATTTCCAAAACCTAAGTTTTTAAGGTAACTTGGGTGGTATAGTACTAAAGTTCTGGACCTATTCTATCATCCTATGTGTACGTCATGTTGGCACACCTCCGTATTTTTTTTATATTTCGTGTCAAACTTCGACAAATCTCTGTCCGCACATCTTAATGCGACTACTTTAATCAGCCATATTTCCAAAACCTAAGTTTTTACGGTAACTTGGGTGGTATAATACAGAAGTTCTGTTCCTATGCTATCACCCTACGTGTACGTAATGTTGGCACACCTCCGTATTTATTATTATATTTCATGTCATACTTAGACAAATCGTTGTCCGCACATCGCATAGCGACTAATTTAATCACCCATATTTCCAAAACCTAAGATTTTAAGGTAACTTGGGTGGAATAGTACTAAAGTTCTGGTCCTATTCTTTCATCCTACGTGTACGTCATGCTGACACACTGCCGTATTTATTTTATTTTTCATGTCATACTTAGACAAATCGCTGTCCGCACATCTCAATGCGACTACTTTAATCAGCCATATTTCCAAAACCTTAGTTTTTACGGTAACTATGGTGGTATAATACAGACTTTCTGGTCCTATTCTATCACCCTACGTGACCGTAATGTTGGCACACTTCCGTATTTATTTCTATATTACATGTCAAACTTAGACAAATCGCTGTCCGCACATCTCAATGCGACTAGTTTAATCAGCCATATTTCCAAAACCTAAGTTTTTACGGTAACTTGGGTGGTATAGTACTAAAGTTCTGGTCCTATTCTATCACCCCACGTGTACGTAATGTTGGCACACTTCCGTATTTATTTTATTTTTCATGTCAAACTTCGACAAATCGTTGTCCGCACATCGCATAGCGACTAATTTAATCACCCATATTTCCAAAACCTAAGTTTTTAAGGTAACTTGGGTGGTATAATACTAAATTTCAGGACCTATTCTATCATCCTATGTGTACGTCATGTTGGCACACTTCCGTATTTATTTTATTTTTCATGTCATACTTTGACAAATCGCTGTCCGCCCATCGCAAAGCGACTACTTTAATCAGCCATATTTCCAAAACCCAAGTTTTTACGGTAACTTGGGTGGTATAATACAGAAGTTCTGGTCCTATTCCATCACCCTATGTGTACGTCTTGTTGGCACACTCGCGTATTTATTTTATATGTCATGTCAAACTTGGGCGGATCGCTGTCCACACATCCAAAGCGACTATTTTAATTACCCATATTTCCAAAACCTAAGTTTTTCGGATAACCTGAGTGGTATAATAGTATAGTTCTGGTCCTATTCTATCACCCTATGTGTACGTCATGTATCCACAATTCCGTATTTATTTTTATATTTCATGACAAACTTAGACAAATCGTTGTCCATACATCACATAGCGACTAATTTAATCACCTATATATCCAAAGCCTAAGTATTTAAGGTAACTTGGGTGGTATAATACTAAATTTCAGGACCTATTCTATCATCCTATGTGTACGTCATGTTAGCACACTTCCGTATTTATTTTATTTTTTATGTCATACTTTGACAAATCGCTGTCCGCACATCTCAATGCGACTACTTTAATCAGCCATATTTCCAAAACCTAAGTTTTTACGGTAACTGGGGTGGTATAATACAGAAGTTCTGGTCCTATTTCATCACCCTACGTGTACGTCATGCTGACACACTGCCGTATTTATTTTATATTTTATGTCAAACTTAGACAAATCGTTGTCCGCACATCGCATAGCGACTAATTTAATCACCCATATTTCCAAAACCTAAGTTTTTAAGGTAACTTGGGTGGTATAGTACTAAAGTTCTGGTCCTATTCTTTCATCCTATGTGTACGTCATGTTGGCACACCTCCGTATTTTTTTATATTTCGTGTCAAACTTCGACAAATCTCTGTCCGCACATCTCAATGCGACTACTTTAATCACCCGTATTTCCAAAACCTAAGTTTTGACGGTAACCTGAGTGTTATAATAATATAGTTCTAATCCTATTCTATCACCCAATGTGTACGTCATGTATCCACAATTCCGTATTTATTTTTATATTTCATGTCAAACTTAGACAAATCGTTGTCCGCACATCGCATAGCGACTAATTTAATCACCCATATTTCCAAAACCTAAGTTCTTAAGGTAACTTGGGTGGTATAGTACTAAAGTTCTGGTCCTATTCTTTCATCCTACGTGTACGTAATGTTGGCACACCTCCGTATTTATTTTTATATTTCGTGTCAAACTTCGACAAATCTCTGTCCGCACATCTCAATGCGACTACTTTAATCAGCCATATTTCCAAAACCTAAGTTTTTACGGTAACTTGGGTGGTATAATACAGAAGTTCTGGTCCTATTCTATCACCCTACGTGTACGTAATGTTGGCACACTTCCGTATTTATTATTATATTACATGTCATACTTTGACAAATCGCTGTCCGCACATCTCAATGCGACTACTTTAATCAGCCATATTTCCAAAACCTAAGTTTTTACGGTAACTTGGGTGGTATAATACAGAAGTTCTGGTCCTATTCTATCACCCTATGTGTACGTCATGTATCCACAATTCCGTATTTATTTTTATATTTCATGTCAAACTTAGACAAATCGTTGTCCGCACATCGCATAGCGACTAATTTAATCACCCATATTTCCAAAACCTAAGTTTTAAAGGTAACTTGGGTGGTACAATACTAAATTTCAGGACCTATTCTATCATCCTATGTGTACGTCATGTTGGCACACTTCCGTATTTATTTTATTTTTCATGTCATACTTCGACAAATCTCTGTCCGCACATCTCAATGCGACTACTTTAATCAGCCATATTTCGAAAACCTAAGTTTTTAAGGTAACTTGGGTGGTATAGTACTAAAGTTCTGGTCCTATTCTTTCATCCTACGTGTACGTCATGCTGACACACTGCCGTATTTATTTTATATTTAATGTCAAACTTAGGTGGATCGCTGTCCACACATCCAAAGCGACTATTTTAATCACCCGTATTTCCAAAACCTAAGTTTTGACGGTAACCTGAGTGGTATAATAATATAGTTCTAATCCTATTCTATCACCCTATGTGTACGTCATGTATCAACAATTCCGTATTTATTTTTATATTTCATGTCAAACTTAGACAAATCGTTGTCCGCACATCGCATAGCGACTAATTTAATCACCTATATTTCCAAAACCTAAGTTTTTAAAGTAACTTGCGTGGTATAATACTAAATTTCAGGACCTATTCTATCATCCTATGTGTACGTCATGTTGGCACACTTCCGTATTTATTTTATTTTTCATGTCAAACTTCGACAAATCTCTGTCCGCACATCTCAATGCGACTACTTTAATCAGCCATATTTCCAAAACCTAAGTTTTTACGGTAACTTGGGTGGTATAATACAGAAGTTCTGGTCCTATTCTATCACCCTACGTGTACGTAATGTTGGCACACTTCCGTATTTATTATTATATTTCATGTCATACTTAGACAAATCGTTGTCCGCACATCGCATAGCGACTAATTTAATCACCCATATTTCCAAAACCTAAGTTTTTAAGGTAACTTGGGGGGTATAGTACTAAAGTTCTGGTCCTATTCTTTCATCCTACGTGTACGTCATGCTGACACACTGCCGTATTTATTTTATTTTTCATGTCATACCTAGACAAATCGCTGTCCGCACATCTCAATGCGACTACTTTAATCAGCCATATTTCCAAAACCTTAGTTTTTACGGTAACTTGGGTGGTATAATACAGACTTTCTGGTCCTATTCTATCACCCTAAGCGACCGTAATGTTGGCACACTTCCGTATTTATTTCTATATTACATGTCAAACTTAGACAAATCGCTGTCCGCACATCTCAATGCGACTACTTTAATCAGCCATATTTCCAAAACTTAAGTTTTTACGGTAACTTGGGTGGTATAGTACTAAAGTTCTGGTCCTATTCTATCACCCTACGTGTACGTAATGTTGGCACACTTCCGTATTTATTTTATTTTTCATGTCAAACTTCGACAAATCGTTGTCCGCACATCGCATAGCGACTAATTTAATCACCCATATTTCCAAAACCTAAGTTTTTACGGTAACTTGGGTGGTATAATACAGAAGTTCTGGTCCTATTCTATCACCCTATGTGTACGTCATGTATCCACAATTCCGTATTTATTTTTATATTTCATGTCAAACTTAGACAAATCGCTGTCCGCACATCTCAATGCGACTACTTTAATCAGTCATATTTCCAAAACCTAAGTTTTTACGGTAACTTGGGTGGTATAGTACTAAAGTTCTGGACCTATTCTATCATCCTATGTGTACGTCATGTTGGCACACCTCCGTATTTTTTTATATTTCGTGTCAAACTTCGACAAATCTCTGTCCGCACATCTCAATGCGACTACTTTAATCAGCCATATTTCCAAAACCTAAGTTTTTACGGTAACTTGGGTGGTATAATACAGAAGTTCTGGTCCTATTCTATCACCCTATGTGTACGTCATGTATCAACAATTCCGTATTTATTTTTATATTTCATGTCAAACTTAGACAAATCGTTGTCCGCACATCGCATAGCGACTAATTTAATCACCTATATTTCCAAAACCTAAGTTTTTAAGGTAACTTGGGTGGTATAATACTAAATTTCAGGACCTATTCTATCATCCTATGTGTACGTCATGTTGGCACACTTCCGTATTTATTTTATTTTTCATGTCAAACTTCGACAAATCTCTGTCCGCACATCTCAATGCGACTACTTTAATCAGCCATATTTCCAAAACCTAAGTTTTTACGGTAACTTGGGTGGTATAATACAGAAGTTCTGGTCCTATTCTATCACCCTACGTGTACGTAATGTTGGCACACCTCCGTATTTATTATTATATTTCATGTCATACTAAGACAAATCGTTGTCCGCACATCGCATAGCGACTAATTTAATCACCCATATTTCCAAAACCTAAGTTTGTAAGGTAACTTGGGTGGTATAGTACTAAAGTTCTGGTCCTATTCTTTCATCCTACGTGTACGTCATGCTGACACACTGCCGTATTTATTTTATATTTTATGTCAAACTTAGGTGGATCGCTGTCCACACATCCAAAGCGACTATTTTAATCACCCGTATTTCCAAAACCTAAGTTTTTAAGGTAACTTGGGTGGTATAGTACTAAAGTTCTGGACCTATTCTATCATCCTATGTGTACGTCATGTTGGCACACCTCCGTATTTTTTTTATATTTCGTGTCAAACTTCGACAAATCTCTGTCCGCACATCTCAATGCGACTACTTTAATCAGCCATATTTCCAAAACCTAAGTTTTTACGGTAACTTGGGTGGTATAATACAGAAGTTCTGGTCCTATTCTATCACCCTACGTGTACGTAATGTTGGCACACCTCCGTATTTATTATTATATTTCATGTCATACTTAGACAAATCGTTGTCCGCACATCGCATAGCGACTAATTTAATCACCCATATTTCCAAAACCTAAGTTTTTAAGGTAACTTGGGTGGTATAGTACTAAAGTTCTGGTCCTATTCTATCACCCTACGTGTACGTAATGTTGGCACACCTCCGTATTTATTATTATATTTCATGTCATACTTAGACAAATCGTTGTCCGCACATCGCATAGCGACTAATTTAATCACCCATATTTCCAAAACCTAAGTTTTTAAGGTAACTTGGGTGGTATAGTACTAAAGTTCTGGTCCTATTCTTTCATCCTACGTGTACGTAATGTTGGCACACTTCCGTATTTATTATTATATTTCATGTCATACTTAGACAAATCGTTGTCCGCACATCGCATAGCGACTAATTTAATCACCAATATTTCCAAAACCTAAGTTTTTAAGGTAACTTGGGTGGTATAGTACTAAAGTTCTGGACCTATTCTATCATCCTATGTGTACGTCATGTTGGCACACCTCCGTATTTTTTTATATTTCGTGTCAAACTTCGACAAATCTCTGTCCGCACATCTCAATGCGACTACTTTAATCAGCCATATTTCGAAAACCTAAGTTTTTACGGTAACTTGGGTGGTATAATACAGACGTTCTGGTCCTATTCTATCACCCTACGTGTACGTAATGTTAGCACACTTCCGTATTTATTATTATATTTCATGTCATACTTAGACAAATCGTTGTCCGCACATCGCATAGCGACTAATTTAATCACCCATATTTCCAAAACCTAAGTTTTTAAGGTAACTTGGGTGGTATAGTACTAAAGTTCTGGTCCTATTCTTTCATCCTACGTGTACGTCATGCTGACACACTGCTGTATTTATTTTATTTTTCATGTCATACTTAGACAAATCGCTGTCCGCACATCTCAATGCGACTACTTTAATCAGCCATATTTCCAAAACCTTAGTTTTTACGGTAACTTGGGTGGTATAATACAGACTTTCTGGTCCTATTCTATCACCCTAAGTGTCCGTAATGTTGGCACACTTCCGTATTTATTTCTATATTACATGTCAAACTTAGACAAATCGCTGTCCGCACATCTCAAAACGACTACTTTAATCAGCCATATTTCCAAAACCTAAGTTTTTACGGTAACTTGGGTGGTATAGTACTAAAGTTCTGGTCCTATTCTATCACCCTACGTGTACGTAATGTTGGCACACTCCCGTATTTATTTTATTTTTCATGTCAAACTTCGACAAATCGTTGTCCGCACATCGCATAGCGACTAATTTAATCACCCATATTTCCAAAACCTAAGTTTTTACGGTAACTTGGGTGGTATAATACAGACGTTCTGGTCCTATTCTATCACCCTATGTGTACGTCATGTATCCACAATTCCGTATTTATTTTTATATTTCATGTCAAACTTAGACAAATCGCTGTCCGCACATCTCAATGCGACTACTTTAATCACCCGTATTTCCAAAACCTAAGTTTTGACGGTAACCTGAGTGGTATAATAATATAGTTCTAATCCTAGTCTATCACCCAATGTGTACGTCATGTATCCAAAATTCCGTATTTATTTTTATATTTCATGTCAAACTTAGACAAATCGTTGTCCGCACATCGCATAGCGACTAATTTAATCACCCATATTTCCAAAACCTAAGTTTTTAAGGTAACTTGGGTGGTATAGTACTAAAGTTCTGGTCCTATTCTTTCATCCTACGTGTACGTAATGTTGGCACACCTCGGTATTTATTTTTATATTTCGTGTAAAACGTCGACAAATCTCTGTCCGCTCATCTCAATGCGACTACTTTAATCAGCCATATTTCCAAAACCTAAGTTTTTACGGTAACTTGGGTGGTATAATACAGAAGTTCTGGTCCTATTCTATCACCCTACGTGTACGTAATGTTGGCACACTTCCGTATTTATTATTATATTACATGTCATACTTTGACAAATCGCTGTCCGCACATCTCAATGCGACTACTTTAATCAGCCATATTTCCAAAACCTAAGTTTTTACGGTAACTTGGGTGGTATAATACAGAAGTTCTGGTCCTATTCTATCACCCTATGTGTACGTCATGTATCCACAATTCCGTATTTATTTTTATATTTCATGTCAAACTTAGACAAATCGTTGTCCGCACATCGCATAGCGACTAATTTAATCACCCATATTTCCAAAACCTAAGTTTTAAAGGTAACTTGGGTGGTACAATACTAAATTTCAGGACCTATTCTATCATCCTATGTGTACGTCATGTTGGCACACTTCCGTATTTAATTTATTTTTCATGTCATACTTCGACAAATCTCTGTCCGCACATCTCAATGCGACTACTTTAATCAGCCATATTTCGAAAACCTAAGTTTTTAAGGTAACTTGGGGGGTATAGTACTAAAGTTCTGGACCTATTCTATCATCCAATGTGTACGTCATGTTGGCACACCTCCGTATTTTTTTATATTTCGTGTCAAACTTCGACAAATCTCTGTCCGCACATCTCAATGCGACTACTTTAATCAGCCATATTTCCAAAACCTAAGTTTTTACGGTAACTTGGGTGGTATAATACAGAAGTTCTGGTCCTATTCTATCACCCTATGTGTACGTCATGTATCCACAATTCCGTATTTATTTTTATATTTCATGTCAAACTTAGACAAATCGTTGTCCGCACATCGCATAGCGACTAATTTAATCACCCATATTTCCAAAACCTAAGTTTTTAAGGTAACTTGGGTGGTATAATACTAAATTTCAGGACCTATTCTATCATCTATGTGTACGTCATGTTGGCACACTTCCGTATTTATTTTATTTTTCATGTCAAACTTCGACAAATCTCTGTCCGCACATCTCAATGCGACTACTTTAATCAGCCATATTTCCAAAACCTAAGTTTTTACGGTAACTTGGGTGGTATAATACAGAAGTTCTGGTCCTATTCTATCACCCTACGTGTACGTAATGTTGGCACACCTCCGTATTTATTATTATATTTCATGTCATACTTAGACAAATCGTTGTCCGCACATCGCATAGCGACTAATTTAATCACCCATATTTCCAAAACCTAAGTTTTTAAGGTAACTTGGGTGGTATAGTACTAAAGTTCTGGTCCTATTCTTTCATCCTACGTGTACGTCATGCTGACACACTGCCGTATTTATTTTATATTTTATGTCAAACTTAGGTGGATTGCTGTCCACACATCCAAAGCGACTATTTTAATCACCCGTATTTCCAAAACCTAAGTTTTGACGGTAACCTGAGTGGTATAATAATATAGTTCTAATCCTATTCTATCACCCAATGTGTACGTCATGTATCCAAAATTCCGTATTTATTTTTATATTTCATGTCAAACTTAGACAAATCGTTGTCCGCACATCGCATAGCGACTAATTTAATCACCCATATTTCCAAAACCTAAGTTTTTAAGGTAACTTGGGTGGTATAGTACTAAAGTTCTGGACCTATTCTATCATCCTATGTGTACGTCATGTTGGCACACCTCCGTATTTTTTTATATTTCGTGTCAAACTTCGACAAATCTCTGTCCGCACATCTCAATGCGACTACTTTAATCAGCCATATTTCGAAAACCTAAGTTTTTACGGTAACTTGGGTGGTATAATACAGAAGTTCTGGTCCTATTCTATCACCCTACGTGTACGTAATGTTGGCACACTTCCGTATTTATTATTATATTTCATGTCATACTTAGACAAATCGTTGTCCGCACATCGCATAGCGACTAATTTAATCACCCATATTTCCAAAACCTAAGTTTTTAAGGTAACTTGGGTGGTATAGTACTAAAGTTCTGGTCCTATTCTTTCATCCTACGTGTACGTCATGCTGACACACTGCCGTATTTATTTTATATTTTATGTCAAACTTAGGTGGATCGCTGTCCACACATCCAAAGCGACTATTTTAATCACCCGTATTTCCAAAACCTAAGTTTTTAAGGTAACTTGGGTGGTATAGTACTAAAGTTCTGGACCTATTCTATCATCCTATGTGTACGTAATGTTGGCACACCTCCGTATTTTTTTTATATTTCGTGTCAAACTTCGACAAATCTCTGTCCGCACATCTCAATGCGACTACTTTAATCAGCCATATTTCCAAAACCTAAGTTTTTACGGTAACTTGGGTGGTATAATACAGAAGTTCTGGTCCTATTCTATCACCCTACGTGTACGTAATGTTGGCACACCTCCGTATTTATTATTATATTTCATGTCATACTTAGACAAATCGTTGTCCGCACATCGCATAGCGACTAATTTAATCACCCATATTTCCAAAACCTAAGTTTTTACGGTAACTTGGGTGGTATAATACAGAAGTTCTGGTCCTATTCTATCACCCTACGTGTACGTAATGTTGGCACACCTCCGTATTTATTTTTATATTTCATGTCAAACTTAGACAAATTGTTGTCCGCACATCGCATAGCGACTAATTTAATCACCCATATTTCCAAAACCTAAGTTTTAAAGGTAACTTGGGTGGTACAATACTAAATTTCAGGACCTATTCTATCATCCTATGTGTACGTCATGTTGGCACACTTCCGTATTTAATTTATTTTTCATGTCATACTTCGACAAATCTCTGTCCGCACATCTCAATGCGACTACTTTAATCAGCCATATTTCGAAAACCTAAGTTTTTAAGGTAACTTGGGGGGTATAGTACTAAAGTTCTGGACCTATTCTATCATCCTATGTGTACGTCATGTTGGCACACCTCCGTATTTTTTTATATTTCGTGTCAAACTTCGACAAATCTCTGTCCGCACATCTCAATGCGACTACTTTAATCAGCCATATTTCCAAAACCTAAGTTTTTACGGTAACTTGGGTGGTATAATACAGAAGTTCTGGTCCTATTCTATCACCCTATGTGTACGTCATGTATCCACAATTCCGTATTTATTTTTATATTTCATGTCAAACTTAGACAAATCGTTGTCCGCACATCGCATAGCGACTAATTTAATCACCCATATTTCCAAAACCTAAGTTTTTAAGGTAACTTGGGTGGTATAATACTAAATTTCAGGACCTATTCTATCATCTATGTGTACGTCATGTTGGCACACTTCCGTATTTATTTTATTTTTCATGTCAAACTTCGACAAATCTCTGTCCGCACATCTCAATGCGACTACTTTAATCAGCCATATTTCCAAAACCTAAGTTTTTACGGTAACTTGGGTGGTATAATACAGAAGTTCTGGTCCTATTCTATCACCCTACGTGTACGTAATGTTGGCACACCTCCGTATTTATTATTATATTTCATGTCATACTTAGACAAATCGTTGTCCGCACATCGCATAGCGACTAATTTAATCACACATATTTCCAAAACCTAAGTTTTTAAGGTAACTTGGGTGGTATAGTACTAAAGTTCTGGTCCTATTCTTTCATCCTACGTGTACGTCATGCTGACACACTGCCGTATTTATTTTATATTTTATGTCAAACTTAGGTGGATTGCTGTCCACACATCCAAAGCGACTATTTTAATCACCCGTATTTCCAAAACCTAAGTTTTGACGGTAACCTGAGTGGTATAATAATATAGTTCTAATCCTATTCTATCACCCAATGTGTACGTCATGTATCCAAAATTCCGTATTTATTTTTATATTTCATGTCAAACTTAGACAAATCGTTGTCCGCACATCGCATAGCGACTAATTTAATCACCCATATTTCCAAAACCTAAGTTTTTAAGGTAACTTGGGTGGTATAGTACTAAAGTTCTGGACCTATTCTATCATCCTATGTGTACGTCATGTTGGCACACCTCCGTATTTTTTTATATTTCGTGTCAAACTTCGACAAATCTCTGTCCGCACATCTCAATGCGACTACTTTAATCAGCCATATTTCGAAAACCTAAGTTTTTACGGTAACTTGGGTGGTATAATACAGAAGTTCTGGTCCTATTCTATCACCCTACGTGTACGTAATGTTGGCACACTTCCGTATTTATTATTATATTTCATGTCATACTTAGACAAATCGTTGTCCGCACATCGCATAGCGACTAATTTAATCACCCATATTTCCAAAACCTAAGTTTTTAAGGTAACTTGGGTGGTATAGTACTAAAGTTCTGGTCCTATTCTTTCATCCTACGTGTACGTCATGCTGACACACTGCCGTATTTATTTTATATTTTATGTCAAACTTAGGTGGATCGCTGTCCACACATCCAAAGCGACTATTTTAATCACCCGTATTTCCAAAACCTAAGTTTTTAAGGTAACTTGGGTGGTATAGTACTAAAGTTCTGGACCTATTCTATCATCCTATGTGTACGTAATGTTGGCACACCTCCGTATTTTTTTTATATTTCGTGTCAAACTTCGACAAATCTCTGTCCGCACATCTCAATGCGACTACTTTAATCAGCCATATTTCCAAAACCTAAGTTTTTACGGTAACTTGGGTGGTATAATACAGAAGTTCTGGTCCTATTCTATCACCCTACGTGTACGTAATGTTGGCACACCTCCGTATTTATTATTATATTTCATGTCATACTTAGACAAATCGTTGTCCGCACATCGCATAGCGACTAATTAAATCACCCATATTTCCAAAACCTAAGTTTTTACGGTAACTTGGGTGGTATAATACAGAAGTTCTGGTCCTATTCTATCACCCTACGTGTACGTAATGTTGGCACACCTCCGTATTTATTTTTATATTTCATGTCAAACTTAGACAAATTGTTGTCCGCACATCGCATAGCGACTAATTTAATCACCCATATTTCCAAAACCTAAGTTTTTACGGTAACTTGGGTGGTATAGTACTAAAGTTCTGGACCTATTCTATCATCCTATGTGTACGTCATGTTGGCACACCTTCGTATTTTTTTTATATTTCGTGTCAAACTTCGACAAATCGTTGTCCGCACATTGCATAGCGACTAATTTAATCACCCATATTTCCAAAACCTAAGTTTTTACGGTAACTTGGGTGGTATAATACAGAAGTTCTGGTCCTATTCTATCACCCTATGTGTACGTCATGTATCCACAATTCCGTATTTATTTTTATATTTCATGTCAAACTTAGACAAATCGTTGTCCGCACATCGCATAGCGACTAATTTAATCACCCATATTTCCAAAACCTAAGTTTTTAAGGTAACTTGGGTGGTATAATACTAAATTTCAGGACCTATTCTATCATCCTATGTGTACGTCATGTCGGCACACTTCCGTATTTATTTTATTTTTCATGTCATACTTTGACAAATCGCTGTCCGCCCATCGCAAAGCGACTACTTTAATCAGCCATATTTCCAACACCCAAGTTTTTACGGTAACTTGGGTGGTATAATACAGAAGTTCTGGTCCTATTCTATCACCCTATGTGTACGTCTTGTTGGCACACTGCCGTATTTATTTTATATTTAATGTCAAACTTAGGTGGATCGCTGTCCACACATCCAAAGCGACTATTTTAATCACCCGTATTTCCAAAACCTAAGTTTTGACGGTAACCTGAGTGGTATAATAATATAGTTCTAATCCTATTCTATCACCCAATGTGTACGTCATGTATCCAAAATTCCGTATTTATTTTTATATTTCATGTCAAACTTAGACAAATCGTTGTCCGCACATCGCATAGCGACTAATTTAATCACCCATATTTCCAAAACCTAAGTTTTTAAGGTAACTTGGGTGGTATAGTACTAAAGTTCTGGACCTATTCTATCATCCTATGTGTACGTCATGTTGGCACACCTCCGTATTTTTTTATATTTCGTGTCAAACTTCGACAAATCTCTGTCCGCACATCTCAATGCGACTACTTTAATCAGCCATATTTCGAAAACCTAAGTTTTTACGGTAACTTGGGTGGTATAATACAGAAGTTCTGGTCCTATTCTATCACCCTACGTGTACGTAATGTTGGCACACTTCCGTATTTATTATTATATTTCATGTCATACTTAGACAAATCGTTGTCCGCACATCGCATAGCGACTAATTTAATCACCCATATTTCCAAAATCTAAGTTTTTAAGGTAACTTGGGTGGTATAGTACTAAAGTTCTGGTCCTATTCTTTCATCCTACGTGTACGTCATGCTGACACACTGCCGTATTTATTTTATATTTTATGTCAAACTTAGGTGGATCGCTGTCCACACATCCAAAGCGACTATTTTAATCACCCGTATTTCCAAAACCTAAGTTTTTAAGGTAACTTGGGTGGTATAGTACTAAAGTTCTGGACCTATTCTATCATCCTATGTGTACGTCATGTTGGCACACCTCCGTATTTTTTTATATTTCGTGTCAAACTTCGACAAATCTCTGTCCGCACATCTCAATGCGACTACTTTAATCAGCCATATTTCCAAAACCTAAGTTTTTACGGTAACTTGGGTGGTATAATACAGAAGTTCTGGTCCTATTCTATCACCCTACGTGTACGTAATGTTGGCACACCTCCGTATTTATTATTATATTTCATGTCATACTTAGACAAATCGTTGTCCGCACATCGCATAGCGACTAATTTAATCACCCATATTTCCAAAACCTAAGTTTTTACGGTAACTTGGGTGGTATAATACAGAAGTTCTGGTCCTATTCTATCACCCTACGTGTACGTAATGTTGGCACACCTCCGTATTTATTTTTATATTTCATGTCAAACTTAGACAAATTGTTGTCCGCGCATCGCATAGCGACTAATTTAATCACCCATATTTCCAAAACCTAAGTTTTTACGGTAACTTGGGTGGTATAGTACTAAAGTTCTGGACCTAATCTATCATCCTACGTGTACGTCATGTTGGCACACCTCCGTATTTTTTTTATATTTCGTGTCAAACTTCGACAAATCGTTGTCCGCACATCGCATAGCGACTAATTTAATCACCCATATTTCCAAAACCTAAGTTTTTACGGTAACTTGGGTGGTATAATACAGAAGTTCTGGTCCTATTCTATCACCCTATGTGTACGTCATGTATCCACAATTCCGTATTTATTTTTATATTTCATGTCAAACTTAGACAAATCGTTGTCCGCACATCGCATAGCGACTAATTTAATCACCCATATTTCCAAAACCTAAGTTTTTAAGGTAACTTGGGTGGTATAATACTAAATTTCAGGACCTATTCTATCATCCTATGTGTACGTCATGTCGGCACACTTCCGTATTTATTTTATTTTTCATGTCATACTTTGACAAATCGCTGTCCGCCCATCGCAAAGCGACTACTTTAATCAGCCATATTTCCAACACCCAAGTTTTTACGGTAACTTGGGTGGTATAATACAGAAGTTCTGGTCCTATTCTATCACCCTATGTGTACGTCTTGTTGGCACACTGCCGTATTTATTTTATATTTTATGTCAAACTTAGGTGGATCACTGTCCACACATCCAAAGCGACTATTTTAATCACTCGTATTTCCAAAACCTAAGTTTTTAAGGTAACTTGGGTGGTATAGTACTAAAGTTCTGGACCTATTCTATCATCCTATGTGTACGTCATGTTGGCACACCTCCGTATTTTTTTATATTTCGTGTCAAACTTCGACAAATCTCTGTCCGCACATCTCAATGCGACTACTTTAATCAGCCATATTTCCAAAACCTAAGTTTTTACGGTAACTTGGGTAGTATAATACAGAAGTTCTGGTCCTATTCTATCACCCTACGTGTACGTAATGTTGGCACACCTCCGTATTTATTATTATATTTCGTGTCAAACTTCGACAAATCGTTGTCCGCACATCGCATAGCGACTAATTTAATCACCCATATTTCCAAAACCTAAGTTTTTACGGTAACTTGGGTGGTATAGTACTAAAGTTCTGGGTCTATTCTATCATCCTATGTGTACCTCATGTTGGCACACCTCCGTATTTTTTTTATATTTCGTGTCAAACTTCGACAAATCGTTGTCCGCACATCGCATAGCGACTAATTTAATCACCCATATTTCCAAAACCTAAGTTTTTACGGTAACTTGGGTGGTATAATACAGAAGTTCTGGTCCTATTCTATCACCCTATGTGTACGTCATGTATCCACAATTCCGTATTTATTTTTATATTTCATGTCAAACTTAGACAAATCGCTGTCCGCACATCTCAATGCGACTACTTTAATCAGCCATATTTCCAAAACCTAAGTTTTTACGGTAACTTGGGTGGTATAGTACTAAAGTTCTGGACCTATTCTATCATCCTATGTGTACGTCATGTTGGCACACTGCCGTATTTATTTTATATTTTATGTCAAACTTATGTGGATCGCTGTCCACACATCCAAAGCGACTATTTTAATCACCCGTATTTCCAAAACCTAAGTTTTGACGGTAACCTGAGTGGTATAATAATATAGTTCTAATCTTATTCTATCACCCAATGTGTACGTCATGTATCCAAAATTCCGTATTTATTTTTATATTTCATGTCAAACTTAGACAAATCGTTGTCCGCACATCGCATAGCGACTAATTTAATCACCCATATTTCCAAAACCTAAGTTTTTAAGGTAACTTGGGTGGTATAGTACTAAAGTTCTGGACCTATTCTATCATCCTATGTGTACGTCATGTTGGCACACCTCCGTATTTTTTTTATATTTCGTGTCAAACTTCGACAAATCTCTGTCCGCACATCTTAATGCGACTACTTTAATCAGCCATATTTCCAAAACCTAAGTTTTTACGGTAACTTGGGTGGTATAATACAGAAGTTCTGTTCCTATGCTATCACCCTACGTGTACGTAATGTTGGCACACCTCCGTATTTATTATTATATTTCATGTAATACTTAGACAAATCGTTGTCCGCACATCGCATAGCGACTAATTTAATCACCCATATTTCCAAAACCTAAGATTTTAAGGTAACTTGGGTGGAATAGTACTAAAGTTCTGGTCCTATTCTTTCATCCTACGTGTACGTCATGCTGACACACTGCCGTATTTATTTTATTTTTCATGTCATACTTAGACAAATCGCTGTCCGCACATCTCAATGCGACTACTTTAATCAGCCATATTTCCAAAACCTTAGTTTTTACGGTAACTATGGTGGTATAATACAGACTTTCTGGTCCTATTCTATCACCCTACGTGACCGTAATGTTGGCACACTTCCGTATTTATTTCTATATTACATGTCAAACTTAGACAAATCGCTGTCCGCACATCTCAATGCGACTAGTTTAATCAGCCATATTTCCAAAACCTAAGTTTTTACGGTAACTTGGGTGGTATAGTACTAAAGTTCTGGTCCTATTCTATCACCCTACGTGTACGTAATGTTGGCACACTTCCGTATTTATTTTATTTTTCATGTCAAACTTCGACAAATCGTTGTCCGCACATCGCATAGCGACTAATTTAATCACCCATATTTCCAAAACCTAAGTTTTTAAGGTAACTTGGGTGGTATAATACTAAATTTCAGGACCTATTCTATCATCCTATGTGTACGTCATGTTGGCACACTTCCGTATTTATTTTATTTTTCATGTCATACTTTGACAAATCGCTGTCCGCCCATCGCAAAGCGACTACTTTAATCAGCCATATTTCCAAAACCCAAGTTTTTACGGTAACTTGGGTGGTATAATACAGAAGTTCTGGTCCTATTCCATCACCCTATGTGTACGTCTTGTTGGCACACTCGCGTATTTATTTTATATGTCATGTCAAACTTGGGCGGATCGCTGTCCACACATCCAAAGCGACTATTTTAATTACCCATATTTCCAAAACCTAAGTTTTTCGGATAACCTGAGTGGTATAATAGTATAGTTCTGGTCCTATTCTATCACCCTATGTGTACGTCATGTATCCACAATTCCGTATTTATTTTTATATTTCATGACAAACTTAGACAAATCGTTGTCCATACATCACATAGCGACTAATTTAATCACCTATATATCCAAAGCCTAAGTATTTAAGGTAACTTGGGTGGTATAATACTAAATTTCAGGACCTATTCTATCATCCTATGTGTACGTCATGTTGGCACACTTCCGTATTTATTTTATTTTTTATGTCATACTTTGACAAATCGCTGTCCGCACATCTCAATGCGACTACTTTAATCAGCCATATTTCCAAAACCTAAGTTTTTACGGTAACTGGGGTGGTATAATACAGAAGTTCTGGTCCTATTTCATCACCCTACGTGTACGTCATGCTGACACACTGCCGTATTTATTTTATATTTTATGTCAAACTTAGACAAATCGTTGTCCGCACATCGCATAGCGACTAATTTAATCACCCATATTTCCAAAACCTAAGTTTTTAAGGTAACTTGGGTGGTATAGTACTAAAGTTCTGGTCCTATTCTTTCATCCTACGTGTACGTAATGTTGGCACACTTCCGTATTTATTATTATATTTCATGTCATACTTAGACAAATCGTTGTCCGCACATCGCATAGCGACTAATTTAATCACCCATATTTCCTAACCTAAGTTTTTAAGGTAACTTGGGTGGTATAGTACTAAAGTTCTGGTCCTATTCTTTCATCCTATGTGTACGTCATGTTGGCACACCTCCGTATTTTTTTATATTTCGTGTCAAACTTCGACAAATCTCTGTCCGCACATCTCAATGCGACTACTTTAATCACCCGTATTTCCAAAACCTAAGTTTTGACGGTAACCTGAGTGGTATAATAATATAGTTCTAATCCTATTCTATCACCCAATGTGTACGTCATGTATCCACAATTCCGTATTTATTTTTATATTTCATGTCAAACTTAGACAAATCGTTGTCCGCACATCGCATAGCGACTAATTTAATCACCCATATTTCCAAAACCTAAGTTTTTAAGGTAACTTGGGTGGTATAGTACTAAAGTTCTGGTCCTATTCTTTCATCCTACGTGTACGTAATGTTGGCACACCTCCGTATTTATTTTTATATTTCGTGTCAAACTTCGACAAATCTCTGTCCGCACATCTCAATGCGACTACTTTAATCAGCCATATTTCCAAAACCTAAGTTTTTACGGTAACTTGGGTGGTATAATACAGAAGTTCTGGTCCTATTCTATCACCCTACGTGTACGTAATGTTGGCACACTTCCGTATTTATTATTATATTACATGTCATACTTTGACAAATCGCTGTCCGCACATCTCAATGCGACTACTTTAATCAGCCATATTTCCAAAACCTAAGTTTTTACGGTAACTTGGGTGGTATAATACAGAAGTTCTGGTCCTATTCTATCACCCTATGTGTACGTCATGTATCCACAATTCCGTATTTATTTTTATATTTCATGTCAAACTTAGACAAATCGTTGTCCGCACATCGCATAGCGACTAATTTAATCACCCATATTTCCAAAACCTAAGTTTTAAAGGTAACTTGGGTGGTACAATACTAAATTTCAGGACCTATTCTATCATCCTATGTGTACGTCATGTTGGCACACTTCCGTATTTATTTTATTTTTCATGTCATACTTCGACAAATCTCTGTCCGCACATCTCAATGCGACTACTTTAATCAGCCATATTTCGAAAACCTAAGTTTTTAAGGTAACTTGGGTGGTATAGTACTAAAGTTCTGGTCCTATTCTTTCATCCTACGTGTACGTCATGCTGACACACTGCCGTATTTATTTTATATTTAATGTCAAACTTAGGTGGATCGCTGTCCACACATCCAAAGCGACTATTTTAATCACCCGTATTTCCAAAACCTAAGTTTTGACGGTAACCTGAGTGGTATAATAATATAGTTCTAATCCTATTCTATCACCCTATGTGTACGTCATGTATCAACAATTCCGTATTTATTTTTATATTTCATGTCAAACTTAGACAAATCGTTGTCCGCACATCGCATAGCGACTAATTTAATCACCTATATTTCCAAAACCTAAGTTTTTAAGGTAACTTGGGTGGTATAATACTAAATTTCAGGACCTATTCTATCATCCTATGTGTACGTCATGTTGGCACACTTCCGTATTTATTTTATTTTTCATGTCAAACTTCGACAAATCTCTGTCCGCACATCTCAATGCGACTACTTTAATCAGCCATATTTCCAAAACCTAAGTTTTTACGGTAACTTGGGTGGTATAATACAGAAGTTCTGGTCCTATTCTATCACCCTACGTGTACGTAATGTTGGCACACTTCCGTATTTATTATTATATTTCATGTCATACTTAGACAAATCGTTGTCCGCACATCGCATAGCGACTAATTTAATCACCCATATTTCCAAAACCTAAGTTTTTAAGGTAACTTGGGTGGTATAGTACTAAAGTTCTGGTCCTATTCTTTCATCCTACGTGTACGTCATGCTGACACACTGCCGTATTTATTTTATTTTTCATGTCATACCTAGACAAATCGCTGTCCGCACATCTCAATGCGACTACTTTAATCAGCCATATTTCCAAAACCTTAGTTTTTACGGTAACTTGGGTGGTATAATACAGACTTTCTGGTCCTATTCTATCACCCTAAGCGACCGTAATGTTGGCACACTTCCGTATTTATTTCTATATTACATGTCAAACTTAGACAAATCGCTGTCCGCACTTCTCAATGCGACTACTTTAATCAGCCATATTTCCAAAACTTAAGTTTTTACGGTAACTTGGGTGGTATAGTACTAAAGTTCTGGTCCTATTCTATCACCCTACGTGTACGTAATGTTGGCACACTTCCGTATTTATTTTATTTTTCATGTCAAACTTCGACAAATCGTTGTCCGCACATCGCATAGCGACTAATTTAATCACCCATATTTCCAAAACCTAAGTTTTTACGGTAACTTGGGTGGTATAATACAGAAGTTCTGGTCCTATTCTATCACCCTATGTGTACGTCATGTATCCACAATTCCGTATTTATTTTTATATTTCATGTCAAACTTAGACAAATCGCTGTCCGCACATCTCAATGCGACTACTTTAATCAGTCATATTTCCAAAACCTAAGTTTTTACGGTAACTTGGGTGGTATAGTACTAAAGTTCTGGACCTATTCTATCATCCTATGTGTACGTCATGTTGGCACACCTCCGTATTTTTTTATATTTCGTGTCAAACTTCGACAAATCTCTGTCCGCACATCTCAATGCGACTACTTTAATCAGCCATATTTCCAAAACCTAAGTTTTTACGGTAACTTGGGTGGTATAATACAGAAGTTCTGGTCCTATTCTATCACCCTATGTGTACGTCATGTATCAACAATTCCGTATTTATTTTTATATTTCATGTCAAACTTAGACAAATCGTTGTCCGCACATCGCATAGCGACTAATTTAATCACCTATATTTCCAAAACCTAAGTTTTTAAGGTAACTTGGGTGGTATAATACTAAATTTCAGGACCTATTCTATCATCCTATGTGTACGTCATGTTGGCACACTTCCGTATTTATTTTATTTTTCATGTCAAACTTCGACAAATCTCTGTCCGCACATCTCAATGCGACTACTTTAATCAGCCATATTTCCAAAACCTAAGTTTTTACGGTAACTTGGGTGGTATAATACAGAAGTTCTGGTCCTATTCTATCACCCTACGTGTACGTAATGTTGGCACACCTCCGTATTTATTATTATATTTCATGTCATACTTAGACAAATCGTTGTCCGCACATCGCATAGCGACTAATTTAATCACCCATATTTCCAAAACCTAAGTTTGTAAGGTAACTTGGGTGGTATAGTACTAAAGTTCTGGTCCTATTCTTTCATCCTACGTGTACGTCATGCTGACACACTGCCGTATTTATTTTATATTTTATGTCAAACTTAGGTGGATCGCTGTCCACACATCCAAAGCGACTATTTTAATCACCCGTATTTCCAAAACCTAAGTTTTTAAGGTAACTTGGGTGGTATAGTACTAAAGTTCTGGACCTATTCTATCATCCTATGTGTACGTCATGTTGGCACACCTCCGTATTTTTTTTATATTTCGTGTCAAACTTCGACAAATCTCTGTCCGCACATCTCAATGCGACTACTTTAATCAGCCATATTTCCAAAACCTAAGTTTTTACGGTAACTTGGGTGGTATAATACAGAAGTTCTGGTCCTATTCTATCACCCTACGTGTACGTAATGTTGGCACATCTCCGTATTTATTATTATATTTCATGTCATACTTAGACAAATCGTTGTCCGCACATCGCATAGCGACTAATTTAATCACCCATATTTCCAAAACCTAAGTTTTTAAGGTAACTTGGGTGGTATAGTACTAAAGTTCTGGTCCTATTCTATCACCCTACGTGTACGTAATGTTGGCACACCTCCGTATTTATTATTATATTTCATGTCATACTTAGACAAATCGTTGTCCGCACATCTCAATGCGACTACTTTAATCAGCCATATTTCCAAAACCTAAGTTTTTACGGTAACTTGGGTGGTATAGTACTAAAGTTCTGGTCCTATTCTATCACCCTACGTGTACGTCATGCTGACACACTGCCGTATTTATTTTATTTTTCATGTCATACTTAGACAAATCGCTGTCCGCACATCTCAATGCGACTACTTTAATCAGCCATATTTCCAAAACCTTAGTTTTTACGGTAACTTGGGTGGTATAATACAGACTTTCTGGTCCTATTCTATCACCCTAAGTGTCCGTAATGTTGGCACACTTCCGTATTTATTTCTATATTACATGTCAAACTTAGACAAATCGCTGTCCGCACATCTCAATGCGACTACTTTAATCAGCCATATTTCCAAAACCTAAGTTTTTACGGTAACTTGGGTGGTATAGTACTAAAGTTCTGGTCCTATTCTATCACCCTACGTGTACGTAATGTTGGCACACTCCCGTATTTATTTTATTTTTCATGTCAAACTTCGACAAATCGTTGTCCGCACATCGCATAGCGACTAATTTAATCACCCATATTTCCAAAACCTAAGTTTTTACGGTAACTTGGGTGGTATAATACAGACGTTCTGGTCCTATTCTATCACCCTATGTGTACGTCATGTATCAACAATTCCGTATTTATTTTTATATTTCATGTCAAACTTAGACAAATCGCTGTCCGCACATCTCAATGCGACTACTTTAATCAGCCATATTTCCAAAACCTAAGTTTTTAAGGTAACTTGGGTGGTATAGTACTAAAGTTCTGGTCCTATTCTTTCATCCTACGTGTACGTCATGCTGACACACTGCCGTATTTATTTTATATTTTATGTCAAACTTAGGTGGATCGCTGTCCACACATCCAAAGCGACTATTTTAATCACCCGTATTTCCAAAACCTAAGTTTTTAAGGTAACTTGGGTGGTATAGTACTAAAGTTCTGGACCTATTCTATCATCCTATGTGTACGTCATGTTGGCACACCTCCGTATTTTTTTTATATTTCGTGTCAAACTTCGACAAATCGTTGTCCGCACATCGCATAGCGACTAATTTAATCACCCATATTTCCAAAACCTAAGTTTTTACGGTAACTTGGGTGGTATAATACAGAAGTTCTGGTCCTATTCTATCACCCTATGTGTACGTCATGTATCCACAATTCCGTATTTATTTTTATATTTCATGTCAAACTTAGACAAATCGCTGTCCGCACATCTCAATGCGACTACTTTAATCACCCGTATTTCCAAAACCTAAGTTTTGACGGTAACCTGAGTGGTATAATAATATAGTTCTAATCCTAGTCTATCACCCAATGTGTACGTCATGTATCCAAAATTCCGTATTTATTTTTATATTTCATGTCAAACTTAGACAAATCGTTGTCCGCACATCGCATAGCGACTAATTTAATCACCCATATTTCCAAAACCTAAGTTTTTAAGGTAACTTGGGTGGTATAGTACTAAAGTTCTGGTCCTATTCTTTCATCCTACGTGTACGTAATGTTGGCACACCTCGGTATTTATTTTTATATTTCGTGTAAAACGTCGACAAATCTCTGTCCGCTCATCTCAATGCGACTACTTTAATCAGCCATATTTCCAAAACCTAAGTTTTTACGGTAACTTGGGTGGTATAATACAGAAGTTCTGGTCCTATTCTATCACCCTACGTGTACGTAATGTTGGCACACTTCCGTATTTATTATTATATTACATGTCATACTTTGACAAATCGCTGTCCGCACATCTCAATGCGACTACTTTAATCAGCCATATTTCCAAAACCTAAGTTTTTACGGTAACTTGGGTGGTATAATACAGAAGTTCTGGTCCTATTCTATCACCCTATGTGTACGTCATGTATCCACAATTCCGTATTTATTTTTATATTTCATGTCAAACTTAGACAAATCGTTGTCCGCACATCGCATAGCGACTAATTTAATCACCCATATTTCCAAAACCTAAGTTTTAAAGGTAACTTGGGTGGTACAATACTAAATTTCAGGACCTATTCTATCATCCTATGTGTACGTCATGTTGGCACACTTCCGTATTTAATTTATTTTTCATGTCATACTTCGACAAATCTCTGTCCGCACATCTCAATGCGACTACTTTAATCAGCCATATTTCGAAAACCTAAGTTTTTAAGGTAACTTGGGGGGTATAGTACTAAAGTTCTGGACCTATTCTATCATCCTATGTGTACGTCATGTTGGCACACCTCCGTATTTTTTTATATTTCGTGTCAAACTTCGACAAATCTCTGTCCGCACATCTCAATGCGACTACTTTAATCAGCCATATTTCCAAAACCTAAGTTTTTACGGTAACTTGGGTGGTATAATACAGAAGTTCTGGTCCTATTCTATCACCCTATGTGTACGTCATGTATCCACAATTCCGTATTTATTTTTATATTTCATGTCAAACTTAGACAAATCGTTGTCCGCACATCGCATAGCGACTAATTTAATCACCCATATTTCCAAAACCTAAGTTTTTAAGGTAACTTGGGTGGTATAATACTAAATTTCAGGACCTATTCTATCATCTATGTGTACGTCATGTTGGCACACTTCCGTATTTATTTTATTTTTCATGTCAAACTTCGACAAATCTCTGTCCGCACATCTCAATGCGACTACTTTAATCAGCCATATTTCCAAAACCTAAGTTTTTACGGTAACTTGGGTGGTATAATACAGAAGTTCTGGTCCTATTCTATCACCCTACGTGTACGTAATGTTGGCACACCTCCGTATTTATTATTAAATTTCATGTCATACTTAGACAAATCGTTGTCCGCACATCGCATAGCGACTAATTTAATCACCCATATATCCAAAACCTAAGTTTTTAAGGTAACTTGGGTGGTATAGTACTAAAGTTCTGGTCCTATTCTTTCATCCTACGTGTACGTCATGCTGACACACTGCCGTATTTATTTTATATTTTATGTCAAACTTAGGTGGATTGCTGTCCACACATCCAAAGCGACTATTTTAATCACCCGTATTTCCAAAACCTAAGTTTTGACGGTAACCTGAGTGGTATAATAATATAGTTCTAATCCTATTCTATCACCCAATGTGTACGTCATGTATCCAAAATTCCGTATTTATTTTTATATTTCATGTCAAACTTAGACAAATCGTTGTCCGCACATCGCATAGCGACTAATTTAATCACCCATATTTCCAAAACCTAAGTTTTTAAGGTAACTTGGGTGGTATAGTACTAAAGTTCTGGACCTATTCTATCATCCTATGTGTACGTCATGTTGGCACACCTCCGTATTTTTTTATATTTCGTGTCAAACTTCGACAAATCTCTGTCCGCACATCTCAATGCGACTACTTTAATCAGCCATATTTCGAAAACCTAAGTTTTTACGGTAACTTGGGTGGTATAATACAGAAGTTCTGGTCCTATTCTATCACCCTACGTGTACGTAATGTTGGCACACTTCCGTATTTATTATTATATTTCATGTCATACTTAGACAAATCGTTGTCCGCACATCGCATAGCGACTAATTTAATCACCCATATTTCCAAAACCTAAGTTTTTAAGGTAACTTGGGTGGTATAGTACTAAAGTTCTGGTCCTATTCTTTCATCCTACGTGTACGTCATGCTGACACACTGCCGTATTTATTTTATATTTTATGTCAAACTTAGGTGGATCGCTGTCCACACATCCAAAGCGACTATTTTAATCACCCGTATTTCCAAAACCTAAGTTTTTAAGGTAACTTGGGTGGTATAGTACTAAAGTTCTGGACCTATTCTATCATCCTATGTGTACGTCATGTTGGCACACCTCCGTATTTTTTTTATATTTCGTGTCAAACTTCGACAAATCTCTGTCCGCACATCTCAATGCGACTACTTTAATCAGCCATATTTCCAAAACCTAAGTTTTTACGGTAACTTGGGTGGTATAATACAGAAGTTCTGGTCCTATTCTATCACCCTACGTGTACGTAATGTTGGCACACCTCCGTATTTATTATTATATTTCATGTCATACTTAGACAAATCGTTGTCCGCACATCGCATAGCGACTAATTTAATCACCCATATTTCCAAAACCTAAGTTTTTACGGTAACTTGGGTGGTATAATACAGAAGTTCTGGTCCTATTCTATCACCCTACGTGTACGTAATGTTGGCACACCTCCGTATTTATTTTTATATTTCATGTCAAACTTAGACAAATTGTTGTCCGCACATCGCATAGCGACTAATTTAATCACCCATATTTCCAAAACCTAAGTTTTTACGGTAACTTGGGTGGTATAGTACTAAAGTTCTGGACCTATTCTAACATCCTATGTGTACGTCATGTTGGCACACCTTCGTATTTTTTTTATATTTCGTGTCAAACTTCGACAAATCGTTGTCCGCACATTGCATAGCGACTAATTTAATCACCCATATTTCCAAAACCTAAGTTTTTACGGTAATTTGGGTGGTATAATACAGAAGTTCTGGTCCTATTCTATCACCCTATGTGTACGTCATGTATCCACAATTCCGTATTTATTTTTATATTTCATGTCAAACTTAGACAAATCGTTGTCCGCACATCGCATAGCGACTAATTTAATCACCCATATTTCCAAAACCTAAGTTTTTAAGGTAACTTGGGTGGTATAATACTAAATTTCAGGACCTATTCTATCATCCTATGTGTACGTCATGTCGGCACACTTCCGTATTTATTTTATTTTTCATGTCATACTTTGACAAATCGCTGTCCGCCCATCGCAAAGCGACTACTTTAATCAGCCATATTTCCAACACCCAAGTTTTTACGGTAACTTGGGTGGTATAATACAGAAGTTCTGGTCCTATTCTATCACCCTATGTGTACGTCTTGTTGGCACACTGCCGTATTTATTTTATATTTAATGTCAAACTTAGGTGGATCGCTGTCCACACATCCAAAGCGACTATTTTAATCACCCGTATTTCCAAAACCTAAGTTTTGACGGTAACCTGAGTGGTATAATAATATAGTTCTAATCCTATTCTATCACCCAATGTGTACGTCATGTATCCAAAATTCCGTATTTATTTTTATATTTCATGTCAAACTTAGACAAATCGTTGTCCGCACATCGCATAGCGACTAATTTAATCACCCATATTTCCAAAACCTAAGTTTTTAAGGTAACTTGGGTGGTATAGTACTAAAGTTCTGGACCTATTCTATCATCCTATGTGTACGTCATGTTGGCACACCTCCGTATTTTTTTATATTTCGTGTCAAACTTCGACAAATCTCTGTCCGCACATCTCAATGCGACTACTTTAATCAGCCATATTTCGAAAACCTAAGTTTTTACGGTAACTTGGGTGGTATAATACAGAAGTTCTGGTCCTATTCTATCACCCTACGTGTACGTAATGTTGGCACACTTCCGTATTTATTATTATATTTCATGTCATACTTAGACAAATCGTTGTCCGCATATCGCATAGCGACTAATTTAATCACCCATATTTCCAAAATCTAAGTTTTTATGGTAACTTGGGTGGTATAGTACTAAAGTTCTGGTCCTATTCTTTCATCCTACGTGTACGTCATGCTGACACACTGCCGTATTTATTTTATATTTTATGTCAAACTTAGGTGGATCGCTGTCCACACATCCAAAGCGACTATTTTAATCACCCGTATTTCCAAAACCTAAGTTTTTAAGGTAACTTGGGTGGTATAGTACTAAAGTTCTGGACCTATTCTATCATCCTATGTGTACGTCATGTTGGCACACCTCCGTATTTTTTTATATTTCGTGTCAAACTTCGACAAATCTCTGTCCGCACATCTCAATGCGACTACTTTAATCAGCCATATTTCCAAAACCTAAGTTTTTACGGTAACTTGGTTGGTATAATACAGAAGTTCTGGTCCTATTCTATCACCCTACGTGTACGTAATGTTGGCACACCTCCGTATTTATTATTATATTTCATGTCATACTTAGACAAATCGTTGTCCGCACATCGCATAGCGACTAATTTAATCACCCATATTTCCAAAACCTAAGTTTTTACGGTAACTTGGGTGGTATAGTACTAAAGTTCTGGACCTAATCTATCATCCTACGTGTACGTCATGTTGGCACACCTCCGTATTTTTTTTATATTTCGTGTCAAACTTCGACAAATCGTTGTCCGCACATTGCATAGCGACTAATTTAATCACCCATATTTCCAAAACCTAAGTTTTTACGGTAACTTGGGTGGTATAATACAGAAGTTCTGGTCCTATTCTATCACCCTATGTGTACGTCATGTATCCACAATTCCGTATTTATTTTTATATTTCATGTCAAACTTAGACAAATCGTTGTCCGCACATCGCATAGCGACTAATTTAATCACCCATATTTCCAAAACCTAAGTTTTTAAGGTAACTTGGGTGGTATAATACTAAATTTCAGGACCTATTCTATCATCCTATGTGTACGTCATGTCGGCACACTTCCGTATTTATTTTATTTTTCATGTCATACTTTGACAAATCGCTGTCCGCCCATCGCAAAGCGACTACTTTAATCAGCCATATTTCCAACACCCAAGTTTTTACGGTAACTTGGGTGGTATAATAAAGAAGTTCTGGTCCTATTCTATCACCCTATGTGTACGTCTTGTTGGCACACTGCCGTATTTATTTTATATTTTATGTCAAACTTAGGTGGATCACTGTCCACACATCCAAAGCGACTATTTTAATCACTCGTATATCCAAAACCTAAGTTTTTAAGGTAACTTGGGTGGTATAGTACTAAAGTTCTGGACCTATTCTATCATCCTATGTGTACGTCATGTTGGCACACCTCCGTAGTTTTTTTATATTTCGTGTCAAACTTCGACAAATCTCTGTCCGCACATCTCAATGCGACTACTTTAATCAGCCATATTTCCAAAACCTAAGTTTTTACGGTAACTTGGGTAGTATAATACAGAAGTTCTGGTCCTATTCTATCACCCTACGTGTACGTAATGTTGGCACACCTCCGTATTTATTATTATATTTCGTGTCAAACTTCGACAAATCGTTGTCCGCACATCGCATAGCGACTAATTTAATCACCCATATTTCCAAAACCTAAGTTTTTACGGTAACTTGGGTGGTATAGTACTAAAGTTCTGGGCCTATTCTATCATCCTATGTGTACGTCATGTTGGCACACCTCCGTATTTTTTTTATATTTCGTGTCAAACTTCGACAAATCGTTGTCCGCACATCGCATAGCGACTAATTTAATCACCCATATTTCCAAAACCTAAGTTTTTACGGTAACTTGGGTGGTATAATACAGAAGTTCTGGTCCTATTCTATCACCCTATGTGTACGTCATGTATCCACAATTCCGTATTTATTTTTATATTTCATGTCAAACTTAGACAAATCGCTGTCCGCACATCTCAATGCGACTACTTTAATCAGCCATATTTCCAAAACCTAAGTTTTTACGGTAACTTGGGTGGTATAGTACTAAAGTTCTGGACCTATTCTATCATCCTATGTGTACGTTATGTTGGCACACTGCCGTATTTATTTTATATTTTATGTCAAACTTAGGTGGATCGCTGTCCACACATCCAAAGCGACTATTTTAATCACCCGTATTTCCAAAACCTAAGTTTTGACGGTAACCTGAGTGGTATAATAATATAGTTCTAATCTTATTCTATCACCCAATGTGTACGTCATGTATCCAAAATTCCGTATTTATTTTTATATTTCATGTCAAACTTAGACAAATCGTTGTCCGCACATCGCATAGCGACTAATTTAATCACCCATATTTCCAAAACCTAAGATTTTAAGGTAACTTGGGTGGAATAGTACTAAAGTTCTGGTCCTATTCTTTCATCCTACGTGTACGTCATGCTGACACACTGCCGTATTTATTTTATTTTTCATGTCATACTTAGACAAATCGCTGTCCGCACATCTCAATGCGACTACTTTAATCAGCCATATTTCCAAAACCTTAGTTTTTACGGTAACTATGGTGGTATAATACAGACTTTCTGGTCCTATTCTATCACCCTACGTGACCGTAATGTTGGCACACTTCCGTATTTATTTCTATATTACATGTCAAACTTAGACAAATCGCTGTCCGCACATCTCAATGCGACTAGTTTAATCAGCCATATTTCCAAAACCTAAGTTTTTACGGTAACTTGGGTGGTATAGTACTAAAGTTCTGGTCCTATTCTATCACCCTACGTGTACGTAATGTTGGCACACTTCCGTATTTATTTTATTTTTCATGTCAAACTTCGACAAATCGTTGTCCGCACATCGCATAGCGACTAATTTAATCACCCATATTTCCAAAACCTAAGTTTTTAAGGTAACTTGGGTGGTATAATACTAAATTTCAGGACCTATTCTATCATCCTATGTGTACGTCATGTTGGCACACTTCCGTATTTATTTTATTTTTCATGTCATACTTTGACAAATCGCTGTCCGCCCATCGCAAAGCGACTACTTTAATCAGCCATATTTCCAAAACCCAAGTTTTTACGGTAACTTGGGTGGTATAATACAGAAGTTCTGGTCCTATTCCATCACCCTATGTGTACGTCTTGTTGGCACACTCGCGTATTTATTTTATATGTCATGTCAAACTTGGGCGGATCGCTGTCCACACATCCAAAGCGACTATTTTAATTACCCATATTTCCAAAACCTAAGTTTTTCGGATAACCTGAGTGGTATAATAGTATAGTTCTGGTCCTATTCTATCACCCTATGTGTACGTCATGTATCCACAATTCCGTATTTATTTTTATATTTCATGACAAACTTAGACAAATCGTTGTCCATACATCACATAGCGACTAATTTAATCACCTATATATCCAAAGCCTAAGTATTTAAGGTAACTTGGGTGGTATAATACTAAATTTCAGGACCTATTCTATCATCCTATGTGTACGTCATGTTGGCACACTTCCGTATTTATTTTATTTTTTATGTCATACTTTGACAAATCGCTGTCCGCACATCTCAATGCGACTACTTTAATCAGCCATATTTCCAAAACCTAAGTTTTTACGGTAACTGGGGTGGTATAATACAGAAGTTCTGGTCCTATTTCATCACCCTACGTGTACGTCATGCTGACACACTGCCGTATTTATTTTATATTTTATGGCAAACTTAGGTGGATCACTGTCCACACAACCAAAGCGACTATTTTAATCACCCGTATTTCCAAAACCTAAGTTTTTAAGGTAACTTGGGTGGTATAGTACTAAAGTTCTGGACCTATTCTATCATCCTATGTGTACGTCATATTGGCACACCTCCGTATTTTTTTTATATTTCGTGTCAAACTTCGACAAATCTCTGTCCGCACATCTCAATGCGACTACTTTAATCAGCCATATTTCCAAAACCTAAGTTTTTACGGTAACTTGGGTGGTATAATACAGAAGTTCTGGTCATATTCTATCACCCTACGTGTACGTAATGTTGGCACACCTCCGTATTTATTATTATATTTCATGTCATACTTAGACAACTCGTTGTCCGCACATCGCATAGCGACTAATTTAATCACCCATATTTCCAAAACCTAAGTTTGTAAGGTAACTTGGGTGGTATAGTACTAAAGTTCTGGTCCTATTCTATCACCCTACGTGTACGTAATGTTGGCACACCTCCGTATGTTTTTTATATTTCGTGTCAAACTTCGACAAATCGTTGTCCGCACATCGCATAGTGACTAATTTAATCACCCATATTTCCAAAACCTAAGTTTTTACGGTAACTTGGGTGGTATAATACAGAAGTTCTGGTCCTATTCTATCACCCTATGTGTACGTCATGTATCCACAATTCCGTATTTATTTTTATATTTCATGTCAAACTTAGACAAATCGCTGACCGCACATCTCAATGCGACTACTTTAATCAGCCATATTTCCAAAACCTAAGTTTTTACGGTAACTTGGGTGGTATAGTACTAAATTTCAGGACCTATTCTATCATCCTATGTGTACGTCATGTTGGCACACTTCCGTATTTATTTTATTTTTCAAGTCATACTTTGACAAATCGCTGTCCACACATCCAAAGCGACTATTTTAATTACCAATATTTCCAAAACCTAAGTTTTTCGGATAACCTGAGTGGTATAATAGTATAGTTCTGGTCCTATTCTATCACCCTATGTGTACGTCATGTATCCACAATTCCGTATTTATTTTTATATTTCATGACAAACTTAGACAAATCGTTGTCCATACATCACATAGCGACTAATTTAATCACCTATATTTCCAAAGCCTAAGTATTTAAGGTAACTTGGGTGGTATAATACTAAATTTCAGGACCTATTCTATCATCCTATGTGTACGTCATGTTGGCACACTTCCGTATTTATTTTATTTTTTATGTCATACTTTGACAAATCGCTGTCCGCACATCTCAATGCGACTACTTTAATCAGCCATATTTCCAAAACCTAAGTTTTTACGGTAACTTGGGTGGTATAATACAGAAGTTCTGGTCCTATTTCATCACCCTACGTGTACGTCATGCTGACACACTGCCGTATTTATTTTATATTTTATGTCAAACTTAGGTGGATCACTGTCCACACATCCAAAGCGACTATTTTAATCACCCGTATTTCCAAAACCTAAGTTTTTAAGGTAACTTGGGTGGTATAGTACTAAAGTTCTGGACCTATTCTATCATCCTATGTGTACGTCATGTTGGCACACCTCCGTATTTTTTTTATATTTCGTGTCAAACTTCGACAAATCTCTGTCCGCACATCTCAATGCGACTACTTTAATCAGCCATATTTCCAAAACCTAAGTTTTTACGGTAACTTGGGTGGTATAATACAGAAGTTCTGGTCATGTTCTATCACCCTACGTGTACGTAATGTTGGCACACCTCCGTATTTATTATTATATTTCATGTCATACTTAGACAAATCGTTGTCCGCACATCGCATAGCGACTAATTTAATCACCCATATTTCCAAAACCTAAGTTTTTAAGGTAACTTGGGTGGTATAGTACTAAAGTTCTGGTCCTATTCTATCACCCTACGTGTACGTAATGTTGGCACACCTCCGTATGTTTTTTATATTTCGTGTCAAACTTCGACAAATCGTTGTCCGCACATCGCATAGTGACTAATTTAATCACCCATATTTCCAAAACCTAAGTTTTTACGGTAACTTGGGTGGTATAATACAGAAGTTCTGGTCCTATTCTATCACCCTATGTGTACGTCATGTATCCACAATTCCGTATTTATTTTTATATTTCATGTCAAACTTAGACAAATCGCTGACCGCACATCTCAATGCGACTACTTTAATCAGCCATATTTCCAAAACCTAAGTTTTTACGGTAACTTGGGTGGTATAGTACTAAATTTCAGGACCTATTCTATCATCCTATGTGTACGTCATGTTGGCACACTTCCGTATTTATTTTATTTTTCATGTCATACTTTGACAAATCGCTGTCCGCACATCTCAATGCGACTACTTTAATCAGCCATATTTCCAAAACCTAAGTTTTTACGGTAACTTGGGTGGTATAATACAGAAGTTCTGGTCCTATTTCATCACCCTACGTGTACGTCATGCTGACACACTGCCGTATTTATTTTATATTTTATGTCAAACTTAGGTGGATGACTGTCCACACATCCAAAGCGACTATTTTAATCACCCGTATTTCCAAAACCTAAGTTTTTAAGGTAACTTGGGTGGTATAGTACTAAAGTTCTAGACCTATTCTATCATCCTATGTGTACGTCATGTTGGCACACCTCCGTATTTTTTTTATATTTCGTGTCAAACTTCGACAAATCGTTGTCCGCACATCGCATAGCGACTAATTTAATCACCCATATTTCCAAAACCTAAGTTTTTACGGTAACTTAGGTGGTATAATACAGAAGTTCTGGTCCTATTCTATCACCCTATGTGTACGTCATGTATCCACAATTCCGTATTTATTTTTATATTTCATGTCAAACTTAGACAAATCGCTGTCCGCACATCTCAATGCGACTACTTTAATCACCCGTATTTCCAAAACCTAAGTTTTGACGGTAACCTGAGTGGTATAATAATATAGTTCTAATCCTATTCTATCACCCAATGTGTACGTCATGTATCCAAAATTCCGTATTTATTTTTATATTTCATGTCAAACTTAGACAAATCGTTGTCCGCACATCGCATAGCGACTAATTTAATCACCCATATTTCCAAAACCTAAGTTTTTAAGGTAACTTGGGTGGTATAGTACTAAAGTTCTGGACCTATTCTATCATCCTATGTGTACGTCATGTTGGCACACCTCCGTATTTTTTTTATATTTCGTGTCAAACTTCGACAAATCTCTGTCCGCACATCTCAATGCGACTACTTTAATCAGCCATATTTCCAAAACCTAAGTTTTTACGGTAACTTGGGTGGTATAATACAGAAGTTCTGGTCCTATTCTATCACCCTATGTGTACGTAATGTTGGCACACCTCCGTATTTATTATTATATTTCATGTCATACTTAGACAAATCGTTGTCCGCACATCGCATAGCGACTAATTTAATCACCCATATTTCCAAAACCTAAGTTTTTAAGGTAACTTGGGTGGTATAATACAGAAGTTCTGGTCCTATTCTTTCATCCTACGTGTACGTCATGCTGACACACTGCCGTATTTATTTTATATTTTATGTCAAACTTAGGTGGATCGCTGTCCACACATCCAAAGCGACTATTTTAATCCCCCGTATTTCCACAACCTAAGTTTTTACGGTAACCTGAGTGGTATAGTAATATAGTTCTAATCCTATTCTATCACCCAATGTGTACGTCATGTATCCATAATTCCGTATTTATTTTTATATTTCATGTCAAACTTAGACAAATCGTTGTCCGCACATCGCATAGCGACTAATTTAATCACCCATATTTCCAAAACCTACGTTTTTAAGGTAACTTGGGTGGTATAGTACTAAAGTTCTGGACCTATTCTATCATCCTATGTGTACGTCATGTTGGCACACCTCCGTATTTTTTTTATATTTCGTGTCAAACTTCGACAAATCTCTGTCCGCACATCTCAATGCGACTACTTTAATCAGCCATATTTCCAAAACCTAAGTTTTTACGGTAACTTGGGTGGTATAATACAGAAGTTCTGGTCCTATTTATCACCCTATGTGTACGTAATGTTGGCACACCTCCGTATTTATTATTATATTTCATGTCATACTTAGACAAATCGTTGTCCGCACATCGCATAGCGACTAATTTAATCACCCATATTTCCAAAACCTAAGTTTTTAAGGTAACTTGGGTGGTATAGTACTAAAGTTCTGGTCCTATTCTATCACCCTACGTGTACGTAATGTTGGCACACCTCCGTATTTATTATTATATTTCATGTCATACTTAGACAAATCGTTGTCCGCACATCGCATAGCGACTAATTTAATCACCCATATTTCCAAAACCTAAGTTTTTACGGTAACTTGGGTGGTATAATACAGAAGTTCTGGTCCTATTCTATCACCCTACGTGTACGTAATGTTGGCACACCTCCGTATTTATTTTTATATTTCATGTCAAACTTAGACAAATCGTTGTCTGCACATCGCATAGCGACTAATTTAATCACCCATATTTCCAAAACCTAAGTTTTTACGATAACTTGGGTGGTATAGTACTAAAGTTCTGGACCTATTCTATCATCCTATGTGTACGTCATGTTGGCACACCTCCGTATGTTTTTTATATTTCGTGTCAAACTTCGACAAATCGTTGTCCGCACATCGCATAGTGACTAATTTAATCACCCATATTTCCAAAACCTAAGTTTTTACGGTAACTTGGGTGGTATAATACAGAAGTTCTGGTCCTATTCTATCACCCTATGTGTACGTCATGTATCCACAATTCCGTATTTATTTTTATATTTCAAGTCAAACTTAGACAAATCGCTGACCGCACATCTCAATGCGACTACTTTAATTAGCCATATTTCCAAAACCTAAGTTTTTACGGTAACTTGGGTGGTATAGTACTAAATTTCAGGACCTATTCTATCATCCTATGTGTACGTCATGTTGGCACACTTCCGTATTTATTTTATTTTTCAAGTCATACTTTGACAAATCGCTGTCCGCACATCTCAATGCGACTACTTTAATCAGCCATATTTCCAAAACCTAAGTTTTTAAAGTAACTTGGGTGGTATAATACAGAAGTTCTGGTCCTATTTCATCACCCTACGTGTACGTCATGCTGACACACTGCCGTATTTATTTTATATTTTATGTCAAACTTAGGTGGATGACTGTCCACACATCCAAAGCGACTATTTTAATCACCCGTATTTCCAAAACCTAAGTTTTTAAGGTAACTTGGGTGGTATAGTACTAAAGTTCTGGACCTATTCTATCATCCTATGTGTACGTCATGTTGGCACACCTCCGTATTTTTTTTATATTTCGTGTCAAACTTCGACAAATCGTTGTCCGCACATCGCATAGCGACTAATTTAATCACCCATATTTCCAAAACCTAAGTTTTTACGGTAACTTGGGTGGTATAATACAGAAGTTCTGGTCCTATTCTATCACCCTATGTGTACGTCATGTATCCACAATTCCGTATTTATTTTTATATTTCATGTCAAACTTAGACAAATCGCTGTCCGCACATCTCAATGCGACTACTTTAATCACCCGTATTTCCAAAACCTAAGTTTTGACGGTAACCTGAGTGGTATAATAATATAGTTCTAATCCTATTCTATCACCCAATGTGTACGTCATGTATCCAAAATTCCGTATTTATTTTTATATTTCATGTCAAACTTAGACAAATCGTTGTCCGCACATCGCATAGCGACTAATTTAATCACCCATATTTCCAAAACCTAAGTTTTTAAGGTAACTTGGGTGGTATAGTACTAAAGTTCTGGACCTATTCTATCATCCTATGTGTACGTCATGTTGGCACACCTCCGTATTTTTTTTATATTTCGTGTCAAACTTCGACAAATCTCTGTTTGCACATCTCAATGCGACTACTTTAATCAGCCATATTTCCAAAACCTAAGTTTTTACGGTAACTTGGGTGGTATAATACAGAAGTTCTGGTCCTATTCTATCACCCTATGTGTACGTAATGTTGGCACACCTCCGTATTTATTATTATATTTCATGTCATACTTAGACAAATCGTTGTCCGCACATCGCATAGCGACTAATTTAATCACCCATATTTCCAAAACCTAAGTTTTTAAGGTAACTTGGGTGGTATAGTACTAAAGTTCTGGTCCTATTCTTTCATCCTACGTGTACGTCATGCTGACACACTGCCGTATTTATTTTATATTTTATGTCAAACATAGGTGGATCGCTGTCCACACATCCAAAGCGACTATTTTAATCACCCGTATTTCCACAACCTAAGTTTTTACGGTAACCTGAGTGGTATAATAATATAGTTCTAATCCTATTCTATCACCCAATGTGTACGTCATGTATCCAAAATTCCGTATTTATTTTTATATTTCATGTCAAACTTAGACAAATCGTTGTCCGCACATCGCATAGCGACTAATTTAATCACCCATATTTCCAAAACCTAAGTTTTTAAGGTAACTTGGGTGGTATAGTACTAAAGTTCTGGTCCTATTCTATCACCCTACGTGTACGTAATGTTGGCACACCTCCGTATTTATTTTTATATTTCATGTCAAACTTAGACAAATCGTTGTCCGCACATCGCATAGCGACTAATTTAATCACCCATATTTCCAAAACCTAAGTTTTTACGGTAACTTGGGTGGTATAATACAGAAGTTCTGGTCCTATTTATCACCCTATGTGTACGTAATGTTGGCACACCTCCGTATTTATTATTATATTTCATGTCATACTTAGACAAATCGTTGTCCGCACATCGCATAGCGACTAATTTAATCACCCATATTTCCAAAACCTAAGTTTTTAAGGTAACTTGGGTGGTATAGTACTAAAGTTCTGGTCCTATTCTATCACCCTACGTGTACGTAATGTTGGCACACCTCCGTATTTATTATTATATTTCATGTCATACTTAGACAAATCGTTGTCCGCACATCGCATAGCGACTAATTTAATCACCCATATTTCCAAAACCTAAGTTTTTACGGTAACTTGGGTGGTATAATACAGAAGTTCTGGTCCTATTCTATCACCCTACGTGTACGTAATGTTGGCACACCTCCGTATTTATTTTTATATTTCATGTCAAACTTAGACAAATCGTTGTCTGCACATCGCATAGCGACTAATTTAATCACCCATATTTCCAAAACCTAAGTTTTTACGATAACTTGGGTGGTATAGTACTAAAGTTCTGGACCTATTCTATCATCCTATGTGTACGTCATGTTGGCACACCTCCGTATGTTTTTTATATTTCGTGTCAAACTTCGACAAATCGTTGTCCGCACATCGCATAGTGACTAATTTAATCACCCATATTTCCAAAACCTAAGTTTTTACGGTAACTTGGGTGGTATAATACAGAAGTTCTGGTCCTATTCTATCACCCTATGTGTACGTCATGTATCCACAATTCCGTATTTATTTTTATATTTCAAGTCAAACTTAGACAAATCGCTGACCGCACATCTCAATGCGACTACTTTAATTAGCCATATTTCCAAAACCTAAGTTTTTACGGTAACTTGGGTGGTATAGTACTAAATTTCAGGACCTATTCTATCATCCTATGTGTACGTCATGTTGGCACACTTCCGTATTTATTTTATTTTTCAAGTCATACTTTGACAAATCGCTGTCCGCACATCTCAATGCGACTACTTTAATCAGCCATATTTCCAAAACCTAAGTTTTTAAAGTAACTTGGGTGGTATAATACAGAAGTTCTGGTCCTATTTCATCACCCTACGTGTACGTCATGCTGACACACTGCCGTATTTATTTTATATTTTATGTCAAACTTAGGTGGATGACTGTCCACACATCCAAAGCGACTATTTTAATCACCCGTATTTCCAAAACCTAAGTTTTTAAGGTAACTTGGGTGGTATAGTACTAAAGTTCTGGACCTATTCTATCATCCTATGTGTACGTCATGTTGGCACACCTCCGTATTTTTTTTATATTTCGTGTCAAACTTCGACAAATCGTTGTCCGCACATCGCATAGCGACTAATTTAATCACCCATATTTCCAAAACCTAAGTTTTTACGGTAACTTGGGTGGTATAATACAGAAGTTCTGGTCCTATTCTATCACCCTATGTGTACGTCATGTATCCACAATTCCGTATTTATTTTTATATTTCATGTCAAACTTAGACAAATCGCTGTCCGCACATCTCAATGCGACTACTTTAATCACCCGTATTTCCAAAACCTAAGTTTTGACGGTAACCTGAGTGGTATAATAATATAGTTCTAATCCTATTCTATCACCCAATGTGTACGTCATGTATCCAAAATTCCGTATTTATTTTTATATTTCATGTCAAACTTAGACAAATCGTTGTCCGCACATCGCATAGCGACTAATTTAATCACCCATATTTCCAAAACCTAAGTTTTTAAGGTAACTTGGGTGGTATAGTACTAAAGTTCTGGACCTATTCTATCATCCTATGTGTACGTCATGTTGGCACACCTCCGTATTTTTTTTATATTTCGTGTCAAACTTCGACAAATCTCTGTTTGCACATCTCAATGCGACTACTTTAATCAGCCATATTTCCAAAACCTAAGTTTTTACGGTAACTTGGGTGGTATAATACAGAAGTTCTGGTCCTATTCTATCACCCTATGTGTACGTAATGTTGGCACACCTCCGTATTTATTATTATATTTCATGTCATACTTAGACAAATCGTTGTCCGCACATCGCATAGCGACTAATTTAATCACCCATATTTCCAAAACCTAAGTTTTTAAGGTAACTTGGGTGGTATAGTACTAAAGTTCTGGTCCTATTCTTTCATCCTACGTGTACGTCATGCTGACACACTGCCGTATTTATTTTAAATTTTATGTCAAACATAGGTGGATCGCTGTCCACACATCCAAAGCGACTATTTTAATCACCCGTATTTCCACAACCTAAGTTTTTACGGTAACCTGAGTGGTATAATAATATAGTTCTAATCCTATTCTATCACCCAATGTGTACGTCATGTATCCAAAATTCCGTATTTATTTTTATATTTCATGTCAAACTTAGACAAATCGTTGTCCGCACATCGCATAGCGACTAATTTAATCACCCATATTTCCAAAACCTAAGTTTTTAAGGTAACTTGGGTGGTATAGTACTAAAGTTCTGGTCCTATTCTATCACCCTACGTGTACGTAATGTTGGCACACCTCCGTATTTATTTTTATATTTCATGTCAAACTTAGACAAATCGTTGTCCGCACATCGCATAGCGACTAATTTAATCACCCATATTTCCAAAACCTAAGTTTTTACGGTAACTTGGGTGGTATAGTACTAAAGTTCTGGACCTATTCTATCATCCTATGTGTACGTCATGTTGGCACACCTCCGTATGTTTTTTATATTTCGTGTCAAACTTCGACAAATCGTTGTCCTCGCATCGCATAGCGACTAATTTAATCACCCATATTTCCAAAACCTAAGTTTTGACGGTAACCTGGGTGGTATAATAATATAGTTCTAATCCTATTCTATCACCCAATGTGTACGTCATGTATCCAAAATTCCGTATTTATTTTTATATTTCATGTCAAAATTAGACAAATCGTTGTCCGCACATCGCATAGCGACTAATTTAATCACCCATATTTCCAAAACCTAAGTTTTTAAGGTAACTTGGGTTGTATAATACAGAAGTTCTGGTCCTATTTCATCACCCTACGTGTACGTCATGCTGACAAACTGCCGTATTTATTTTATATTTTTCGTCAAACTTAGGTGGATCACTGTCCACACATCCAAAGCGACTATTTTAATCACCCGTATTTCCAAAACCTAAGTTTTTAAGGTAACTTGGGTGGTATAGTACTAAAGTTCTGGACCAATTCTATCATCCTATGTGTACGTCATGTTGGCACACCTCCGTATTTTTTTTATATTTCGTGTCAAACTTCGACAAATCTCTGTCCGCACATCTCAATGCGACTACTTTAATCAGCCATATTTCCAAAACCTAAGTTTTTACGGTAACTTGGGTGGTATAATACAGAAGTTCTGGTCATATTCTACACCCTACGTGTACGTAATGTTGGCACATCTCCGTATTTATTATTATATTTCATGTC
Organism: Flexamia atlantica; assembly: GCA_035578135.1. Taxonomy (NCBI): domain Eukaryota; kingdom Metazoa; phylum Arthropoda; class Insecta; order Hemiptera; family Cicadellidae; genus Flexamia; species Flexamia atlantica. The sequence goes on along the minus strand of JAQJVK010000055.1, from coordinate 802,887 downwards.
ATACTTAGACAAATCGTTGTCCGCACATCGCATAGCGACTAATTTAATCACCCATATTTCCAAAACCTAAGTTTTTAAGGTAACTTGGGTGGTATAGTACTAAAGTTCTGGTCCTATTCTATCACCCTACGTGTACGTAATGTTAGCACACCTCCGTATTTATTATTATATTTCATGTCATACTTAGACAAATCGTTGTCCGCACATCGCATAGCGACTAATTTAATCACCCATATTTCCAAAACCTAAGTTTTTACGGTAACTTGGGTGGTATAATACAGAAGTTCTGGTCCTATTCTATCACCCTACGTGTACGTAATGTTGGCACACCTCCGTATTTATTTTTATATTTCATGTCAAACTTAGACAAATCGTTGTCCGCACATCGCATAGCGACTAATTTAATCACCCATATTTCCAAAACCTAAGTTTTTACGGTAACTTGGGTGGTATAGTACTAAAGTTCTGGACCTATTCTATCATCCTATGTGTACGTCATGTTGGCACAACTCCGTATTTTTTTTTATTTCGTGTCAAACTTCGACAAATCTCTGTCCGCACATCTCAATGCGACTACTTTAATCAGCCATATTTCCAAAACCTAAGTTTTTACGGTAACTTGGGTGGTATAATACGAAAGTTCTGGTCCTATTCTATCACCCTATGTGTACGTAATGTTGGCACACCTCCGTATTTATTATTATATTTCATGTCATACTTAGACAAATCGTTGTCCGCACATCGCATAGCGACTAATTTAATCACCCATATTTCCAAAACCTAAGTTTTTAATGTAACTTGGGTGGTATAGTACTAAAGTTCTGGTCCTATTCTTTCATCCTACGTGTACGTCATGCTGACACACTGCCGTATTTATTTTATATTTTATGTCAAACTTAGGTGGATCGCTGTCCACACATCCAAAGCGACTATTTTAATCACCCGTATTTCCAAAACCTAAGTTTTTACGGTAACCTGAGTGGTATAATAATATAGTTCTAATCCTATTCTATCACCCAATGTGTACGTCATGTATCCAAAATTCCGTATTTATTTTTATATTTCATGTCAAACTTAGACAAATCGTTGTCCGCACATCGCATAGCGACTAATTTAATCACCCATATTTCCAAAACCTAAGTTTTTAAGGTAACTTGGGTGGTATAGTACAAAAGTTCTGGTCCTATTCTTTCATCCTACCTGTACGTCATGCTGACACACTGCCGTATTTATTTTATATTTTATGTCAAACTTAGGTGGATCGCTGTCCACACATCCAAAGCGACTATTTTAATCACCCGTATTTCCAAAACCTAAGTTTTTACGGTAACTTGGGTGGTATAGTACTAAAGTTCTGGACCTATTCTATCATCCTATGTGTACGTCATGTTGGCATACCTCCGTATTTTTTTTATATTTCGTGTCAAACTTCGACAAATCGTTGTCCGCGCATCGCATAGCGACTAATTTAATCACCCATATTTCCAAAACCTAAGTTTTGACGGTAACCTGGGTGGTATAATAATATAGTTCTAATCCTATTCTATCACCCAATGTGTACGTCATGTATCCAAAATTCCGTATTTATTTTTATATTTCATGTCAAACTTAGACAAATCGTTGTCCGCACATCGCATAGCGACTAATTTAATCACCCATATTTCCAAAACCTAAGTTTTTAAGGTAACTTGGGTGGTATAGTATTAAATTTCAGGACCTATTCTTTCATCCTATGTTTACGTCATGTTGGCACACCTCCGTATTTATTTTATTTTTCATGTCATACTTTGACAAATCGCTGTCCGCACATCTCAATGCGACTACTTTAATCAGCCATATTTCCAAAACCTAAGTTTTTACGGTAACTTGGGTGGTATAATACAGAAGTTCTGGTCCTATTTCATCACCCTACGTGTACGTCATGCTGACACACTGCCGTATTTATTTTATATTTTATGTCAAACTTAGGTGGATCACTGTCCACACATCCAAAGCGACTAATTTAATCACCCATATTTCCAAAACCTAAGTTTTCAAGGTAACTTGGGTGGTATAATACTAAATTTCAGGACCTATTCTATCATCCTATGTGTACGTCATGTTGGCACACTTCCGTATTTATTTTATTTTTCATGTCATACTTTGACAAATCGCTGTCCGCACATCTCAATGCGACTACTTTAATCAGCCATATTTCCAAAACCTAAGTTTTTACGGTAACTTGGGTGGTATAATACAGAAGTTCTGGTCCTATTCTATCACCCTACGTGTACGTAATGTTGGCACACCTCCGTATTTATTATTATATTTCATGTCATACTTAGACAAATCGTTGTCCGCACATCGCATAGCGTCTAATTTAATCACCCATATTTCCAAAACCTAAGTTTTTAAGGTAACTTGGGTGGTATAGTACTAAAGTTCTGGTCCTATTCTTTCATCCTACCTGTACGTAATGTTGGCACACCTCCGTATTTATTTTTATATTTCATGTCAAAATTAGACAAATCGTTGTCCGCACATCGCATAGCGACTAATTTAATCACCCATATTTCCAAAACCTAAGTTTTTAAGGTAACTTGGGTTGTATAATACAGAAGTTCTGGTCCTATTTCATCACCCTACGTGTACGTCATGCTGACAAACTGCCGTATTTATTTTATATTTTTCGTCAAACTTAGGTGGATCACTGTCCACACATCCAAAGCGACTATTTTAATCACCCGTATTTCCAAAACCTAAGTTTTTAAGGTAACTTGGGTGGTATAGTACTAAAGTTCTGGACCAATTCTATCATCCTATGTGTACGTCATGTTGGCACACCTCCGTATTTTTTTTATATTTCGTGTCAAACTTCGACAAATCTCTGTCCGCACATCTCAATGCGACTACTTTAATCAGCCATATTTCCAAAACCTAAGTTTTTACGGTAACTTGGGTGGTATAATACAGAAGTTCTGGTCATATTCTACACCCTACGTGTACGTAATGTTGGCACATCTCCGTATTTATTATTATATTTCATGTCATACTTAGACAAATCGTTGTCCGCACATCGCATAGCGACTAATTTAATCACCCATATTTCCAAAACCTAAGTTTTTACGGTAACTTGGGTGGTATAGTACTAAAGTTCTGGACCTATTCTATCATCCTATGTGTACGTCATGTTGGCACAACTCCGTATTTTTTTTTATTTCGTGTCAAACTTCGACAAATCTCTGTCCGCACATCTCAATGCGACTACTTTAATCAGCCATATTTCCAAAACCTAAGTTTTTACGGTAACTTGGGTGGTATAATACAGAAGTTCTGGTCCTATTCTATCACCCTACGTGTACGTAATGTTGGCACACCTCCGTATTTATTTTTATATTTCATGTCAAACTTAGACAAATCGTTGTCCGCACATCGCATAGCGACTAATTTAATCACCCATATTTCCAAAACCTAAGTTTTTACGGTAACTTGGGTGGTATAGTACTAAAGTTCTGGACCTATTCTATCATCCTATGTGTACGTCATGTTGGCACAACTCCGTATTTTTTTTTATTTCGTGTCAAACTTCGACAAATCTCTGTCCGCACATCTCAATGCGACTACTTTAATCAGCCATATTTCCAAAACCTAAGTTTTTACGGTAACTTGGGTGGTATAATACAGAAGTTCTGGTCCTATTCTATCACCCTATGTGTACGTAATGTTGGCACACCTCCGTATTTATTATTATATTTCATGTCATACTTAGACAAATCGTTGTCCGCACATCGCATAGCGACTAATTTAATCACCCATATTTCCAAAACCTAAGTTTTTAAGGTAACTTGGGTGGTATAGTACTAAAGTTCTGGTCCTATTCTTTCATCCTACGTGTACGTCATGCTGACACACTGCCGTATTTATTTTATATTTTATGTCAAACTTAGGTGGATCGCTGTCCACACATCCAAAGCGACTATTTTAATCACCCGTATTTCCAAAACCTAAGTTTTTACGGTAACCTGAGTGGTATAATAATATAGTTCTAATCCTATTCTATCACCCAATGTGTACGTCATGTATCCAAAATTCCGTATTTATTTTTATATTTCATGTCAAACTTAGACAAATCGTTGTCCGCACATCGCATAGCGACTAATTTAATCACCCATATTTCCAAAACCTAAGTTTTTAAGGTAACTTGGGTGGTATAGTACAAAAGTTCTGGTCCTATTCTTTCATCCTACCTGTACGTCATGCTGACACACTGCCGTATTTATTTTATATTTTATGTCAAACTTAGGTGGATCGCTGTCCACACATCCAAAGCGACTATTTTAATCACCCGTATTTCCAAAACCTAAGTTTTTACGGTAACTTGGGTGGTATAGTACTAAAGTTCTGGACCTATTCTATCATCCTATGTGTACGTCATGTTGGCATACCTCCGTATTTTTTTTATATTTCGTGTCAAACTTCGACAAATCGTTGTCCGCGCATCGCATAGCGACTAATTTAATCACCCATATTTCCAAAACCTAAGTTTTGACGGTAACCTGGGTGGTATAATAATATAGTTCTAATCCTATTCTATCACCCAATGTGTACGTCATGTATCCAAAATTCCGTATTTATTTTTATATTTCATGTCAAACTTAGACAAATCGTTGTCCGCACATCGCATAGCGACTAATTTAATCACCCATATTTCCAAAACCTAAGTTTTTAAGGTAACTTGGGTGGTATAGTATTAAATTTCAGGACCTATTCTTTCATCCTATGTTTACGTCATGTTGGCACACCTCCGTATTTATTTTATTTTTCATGTCATACTTTGACAAATCGCTGTCCGCACATCTCAATGCGACTACTTTAATCAGCCATATTTCCAAAACCTAAGTTTTTACGGTAACTTGGGTGGTATAGTACAGAAGTTCTGGTCCTATTTCATCACCCTACGTGTACGTCATGCTGACACACTGCCGTATTTATTTTATATTTTATGTCAAACTTAGGTGGATCACTGTCCACACATCCAAAGCGACTAATTTAATCACCCATATTTCCAAAACCTAAGTTTTCAAGGTAACTTGGGTGGTATAATACTAAATTTCAGGACCTATTCTATCATCCTATGTGTACGTCATGTTGGCACACTTCCGTATTTATTTTATTTTTCATGTCATACTTTGACAAATCGCTGTCCGCACATCTCAATGCGACTACTTTAATCAGCCATATTTCCAAAACCTAAGTTTTTACGGTAACTTGGGTGGTATAATACAGAAGTTCTGGTCCTATTCTATCACCCTACGTGTACGTAATGTTGGCACACCTCCGTATTTATTATTATATTTCATGTCATACTTAGACAAATCGTTGTCCGCACATCGCATAGCGTCTAATTTAATCACCCATATTTCCAAAACCTAAGTTTTTAAGGTAACTTGGGTGGTATAGTACTAAAGTTCTGGTCCTATTCTTTCATCCTACGTGTACGTAATGTTGGCACACCTCCGTATTTATTTTTATATTTCATGTCAAACTTAGACAAATCGTTGTCCGCACATCGCATAGCGACTAATTTAATCACCCATATTTCCAAAACCTAAGTTTTTACGGTAACTTGGGTGGTATAATACAGAAGTTCTGGTCCTATTCTATCACCCTATGTGTACGTCATGTATCTACAATTCCGTATTTATTTTTATATTTCATGTCAAACTTAGACAAATCGCTGTCCGCACATCTCAATGCGACTACTTTAATCACCCGTATTTCCAAAACCTAAGTTTTGACGGTAACTTGAGTGGTATAATAATATAGTTCTAATCCTATTCTATCACCCAATGTGTACGTCATGTATCCAAAATTCCGTATTTATTTTTATATTTCATGTAAAAACTTAGACAAATCGTTGTCCGCACATCGCATAGCGACTAATTTAATCACCCATATTTCCAAAACCTAAGTTTTTAAGGTAACTTGGGTGGTATAGTACTAAAGTTCTGGACCTATTCTATCATCCTATGTGTACGTCATGTTGGAACACCTCCGGATTTTTTTATATTTCATGTCAAACTTAGACAAATCGCTGTCCGCACATCTCAATGCGACTACTTTAATCAGCCATATTTCCAAAACCTAAGTTTTTACGGTAACTTGGGTGGTATAATACAGAAGTTCTGGTTCTATTCTATCACCCTACGTGTACGTCATGTATCCACAATTCCGTATTTATTTTTTTATTTCATGTCAAACTTAGACAAATCGTTGTCCGCACATCGCATAGCGACTAATTTAATCACCCATATTTCCAAAACCTAAGTTTTTAAGGTAACTTGGGTGGTATAGTACTAAAGTTCTGGACCTATTCTATCATCCTATGTGTACGTCATGTTGGAACACCTCCGGATTTTTTTTATATTTCATGTCAAACTTAGACAAATCGCTGTCCGCACATCTCAATGCGACTACTTTAATCAGCCATATTTCCAAAACCTAAGTTTTTACGGTAACTTGGGTGGTATAATACAGATGTTCTGGTCCTATTCTATCACCCTACGTGTACGTCATGTATCCACAATTCCGTATTTATTTTTATATTTCATGTCAAACTTAGACAAATCGTTGTCCGCACATCGCATAGCGACTAATTTAATCACCCATATTTCCAAAACGTAAGTTTTTAAGGTAACTTGTGTGGTATAATACTAAATTTCAGGACCTATTCTATCATCCTATGTGTACGTCATGTTGGCACACTTCCGTATTTATTATATTTTTTATGTCATACTTTGACAAATCGCTGTCCGCACATCTCAGTGCGACTACTTTAATCAGCCATATTTCCAAAACCTAAGTTTTTACGGTAACTTGGGTGGTATAATACAGAAGTTCTGGTCCTATTTCATCACCCTAAGTGTACGTCATGCTGACACACTGCCGTATTTATTTTATATTTTATGTCAAACTTAGGTGGATCACTGTCCACACATCCAAAGCGACTATTTTAATCACCCGTATTTCCAAAACCTAAGTTTTTAAGGTAACTTGGGTGGTATAGTACTAAAGTTCTGGTCCTATTCTATCATCCTACTTGTACGTAATGTTGGCACACCTCCGTATTTATTATTATATTTCATGTCATACTTAGACAAATCGTTGTCCGCACATCGCATAGCGACTAATTTAATCACCCATATTTCCAAAACCTAAGTTTTTACGGTAACTTGGGTGGTATAATACAGAAGTTCTGGTCCTATTCTATCACCCTATGTGTACGTCATGTATCCACAATTCCGTATTTATTTTTATATTTCATGTCAAACTTAGACAAATCGTTGTCCGCACATCGCATAGCGACTAATTTAATCACACATATTTCCAAAACCTAATTAAGGTAACTTGGGTGGTATAATACTAAAGTTCTGGTCCTATTCTATCACCCTACGTGTACGTAATGTGGGCACACCTCCGTATTTATTATTATATTTCATGTCATACTTAGACAAATCGTTGTCCGCACATCGCATAGCGACTAATTTAATCACCCATATTTCCAAAACCTAAGTTTTTACGGTAACTTGGGTGGTATAATACAGAAGTTCTGGTCCTATTCTATCACCCTACGTGTACGTCATGTATCCACAATTCCGTATTTATTTTTATATTTCATGTCAAACTTAGACAAATCGTTGTCCGCACATCGCATATGACTAATTTAATCACCCATATTTCCAAAACCTAAGTTTTTAAGGTAACTTGGGTGGTATAATACTAAATTTCAGGACCTATTCTATCATCCTATGTGTACGTCATGTTGGCACACTTCCGTATTTTTTTTTATTTTTCATGTCATACTTTGACAAATCGATGTCCGCACATCTCAATGCGACTACTTTAATCAGCCATATTTCAAAAACCTAAGTTTTTACGGTAACTTGGGTGGTATAATACTGAAGTTCTGGTCCTATTCTATCACCCTACGTGTACGTAATGTTGGCACACCTCCGTATTTATTATTATATTTCATGTCATACTTAGACAAATCGTTGTCCGCACATCGCATAGCGTCTAATTTAATCACCCATATTTCCAAAACCTAAGTTTTTAAGGTAACTTGGGTGGTATAGTACTAAAGTTCTGGTCCTATTCTTTCATCCTACGTGTACGTAATGTTGGCACACCTCCGTATTTATTTTTATATTTCATGTCAAACTTAGACAAATCGTTGTCCGCACATCGCATAGCGACTAATTTAATCACCCATATTTCCAAAACCTAAGTTTTTACGGTAACTTGGGTGGTATAATACAGAAGTTCTGGTCCTATTCTATCACCCTATGTGTACGTCATGTATCCACAATTCCGTATTTATTTTTATATTTCATGTCAAACTTAGACAAATCGCTGTCCGCACATCTCAATGCGACTACTTTAATCACCCGTATTTCCAAAACCTAAGTTTTGACGGTAACCTGAGTGGTATAATAATATAATTCTAATCCTATTCTATCACCCAATGTGTACGTCATGTATCCAAAATTCCGTATTTATTTTTATATTTCATGTCAAACTTAGACAAATCGTTGTCCGCACATCGCATAGCGACTAATTTAATCACCCATATTTCCAAAACCTAAGTTTTTAAGGTAACTTGGGTGGTATAGCACTAAAGTTCTGGACCTACTCTATCATCCTATGTGTACGTCATGTTGGAACACCTCCGGATTTTTTTTATATTTCATGTCAAACTTAGACAAATCGCTGTCCGCACATCTCAATGCGACTACTTTAATCAGCCATATTTCCAAAACCTAAGTTTTTACGGTAACTTGGGTGGTATAATACAGAAGTTCTGGTCCTATTTTATCACCCTATGTGTACGTCATGTATCTACAATTCCGTATTTATTTTTATATTTCATGTCAAACTTAGACAAATCGTTGTCCGCACATCGCATAGCGACTAATTTAATCACCCATATTTCCAAAACCTAAGTTTTTACGGTAACTTGGGTGGTATAATACAGAAGTTCTTCTATCACCCTACGTGTACGTAATGTTGGCACACCTCCGTATTTATTATTATATTTCATGTCATACTTAGACAAATCGTTGTCCGCATATCGCATAGCGACTAATTTAATCACCCATATTTCCAAAACCTAAGTTTTTAAGGTAACTTGGGTGGTATAGTACTAAATTTCAGGACCTATTCTATCATCCTATGTTTACGTCATGTTGGCACACCTCCGTATTTATTTTATTTTTCATGTCATACTTTGACAAATCGCTGTCCGCACATCTCAATGCGACTACTTTAATCAGCCATATTTCCAAAACCTAAGTTTTTACGGTAACTTGGGTGGTATAGTACAGAAGTTCTGGTCCTATTTCATCACCCTACGTGTACGTCATGCTGACACACTGCCGTATTTATTTTATATTTTATGTCAAACTTAGGTGGATCACTGTCCACACATCCAAAGCGACTAATTTAATCACCCATATTTCCAAAACCTAAGTTTTCAAGGTAACTTGGGTGGTATAATACTAAATTTCAGGACCTATTCTATCATCCTATGTGTACGTCATGTTGGCACACTTCCGTATTTATTTTATTTTTCATGTCATACTTTGACAAATCGCTGTCCGCACATCTCAATGCGACTACTTTAATCAGCCATATTTCCAAAACCTAAGTTTTTACGGTAACTTGGGTGGTATAATACAGAAGTTCTGGTCCTATTCTATCACCCTACGTGTACGTAATGTTGGCACACCTCCGTATTTATTATTATATTTCATGTCATACTTAGACAAATCGTTGTCCGCACATCGCATAGCGTCTAATTTAATCACCCATATTTCCAAAACCTAAGTTTTTAAGGTAACTTGGGTGGTATAGTACTAAAGTTCTGGTCCTATTCTTTCATCCTACGTGTACGTAATGTTGGCACACCTCCGTATTTATTTTTATATTTCATGTCAAACTTAGACAAATCGTTGTCCGCACATCGCATAGCGACTAATTTAATCACCCATATTTCCAAAACCTAAGTTTTTACGGTAACTTGGGTGGTATAATACAGAAGTTCTGGTCCTATTCTATCACCCTATGTGTACGTCATGTATCCACAATTCCGTATTTATTTTTATATTTCATGTCAAACTTAGACAAATCGCTGTCCGCACATCTCAATGCGACTACTTTAATCACCCGTATTTCCAAAACCTAAGTTTTGACGGTAACCTGAGTGGTATAATAATATAGTTCTAATCCTATTCTATCACCCAATGTGTACGTCATGTATCCAAAATTCCGTATTTATTTTTATATTTCATGTAAAAACTTAGACAAATCGTTGTCCGCACATCGCATAGCGACTAATTTAATCACCCATATTTCCAAAACCTAAGTTTTTAAGGTAACTTGGGTGGTATAGTACTAAAGTTCTGGACCTATTCTATCATCCTATGTGTACGTCATGTTGGAACACCTCCGGATTTTTTTATATTTCATGTCAAACTTAGACAAATCGCTGTCCGCACATCTCAATGCGACTACTTTAATCAGCCATATTTCCAAAACCTAAGTTTTTACGGTAACTTGGGTGGTATAATACAGAAGTTCTGGTTCTATTCTATCACCCTACGTGTACGTCATGTATCCACAATTCCGTATTTATTTTTTTATTTCATGTCAAACTTAGACAAATCGTTGTCCGCACATCGCATAGCGACTAATTTAATCACCCATATTTCCAAAACCTAAGTTTTTAAGGTAACTTGGGTGGTATAGTACTAAAGTTCTGGACCTATTCTATCATCCTATGTGTACGTCATGTTGGAACACCTCCGGATTTTTTTTATATTTCATGTCAAACTTAGACAAATCGCTGTCCGCACATCTCAATGCGACTACTTTAATCAGCCATATTTCCAAAACCTAAGTTTTTACGGTAACTTGGGTGGTATAATACAGATGTTCTGGTCCTATTCTATCACCCTACGTGTACGTCATGTATCCACAATTCCGTATTTATTTTTATATTTCATGTCAAACTTAGACAAATCGTTGTCCGCACATCGCATAGCGACTAATTTAATCACCCATATTTCCAAAACGTAAGTTTTTAAGGTAACTTGTGTGGTATAATACTAAATTTCAGGACCTATTCTATCATCCTATGTGTACGTCATGTTGGCACACTTCCGTATTTATTATATTTTTTATGTCATACTTTGACAAATCGCTGTCCGCACATCTCAGTGCGACTACTTTAATCAGCCATATTTCCAAAACCTAAGTTTTTACGGTAACTTGGGTGGTATAATACAGAAGTTCTGGTCCTATTTCATCACCCTAAGTGTACGTCATGCTGACACACTGCCGTATTTATTTTATATTTTATGTCAAACTTAGGTGGATCACTGTCCACACATCCAAAGCGACTATTTTAATCACCCGTATTTCCAAAACCTAAGTTTTTAAGGTAACTTGGGTGGTATAGTACTAAAGTTCTGGTCCTATTCTATCATCCTACTTGTACGTAATGTTGGCACACCTCCGTATTTATTATTATATTTCATGTCATACTTAGACAAATCGTTGTCCGCACATCGCATAGCGACTAATTTAATCACCCGTATTTCCAAAACCTAAGTTTTTACGGTAACTTGGGTGGTATAATACAGAAGTTCTGGTCCTATTCTATCACCCTATGTGTACGTCATGTATCCACAATTCCGTATTTATTTTTATATTTCATGTCAAACTTAGACAAATCGTTGTCCGCACATCGCATAGCGACTAATTTAATCACACATATTTCCAAAACCTAATTAAGGTAACTTGGGTGGTATAATACTAAAGTTCTGGTCCTATTCTATCACCCTACGTGTACGTAATGTGGGCACACCTCCGTATTTATTATTATATTTCATGTCATACTTAGACAAATCGTTGTCCGCACATCGCATAGCGACTAATTTAATCACCCATATTTCCAAAACCTAAGTTTTTACGGTAACTTGGGTAATATAATAATAAAGTTCTGGTCCTATTCTATCACCCTACGTGTACGTCATGTATCCACAATTCCGTATTTATTTTTATATTTCATGTCAAACTTAGACAAATCGTTGTCCGCACATCGCATATGACTAATTTAATCACCCATATTTCCAAAACCTAAGTTTTTAAGGTAACTTGGGTGGTATAATACTAAATTTCAGGACCTATTCTATCATCCTATGTGTACGTCATGTTGGCACACTTCCGTATTTTTTTTTATTTTTCATGTCATACTTTGACAAATCGATGTCCGCACATCTCAATGCGACTACTTTAATCAGCCATATTTCAAAAACCTAAGTTTTTACGGTAACTTGGGTGGTATAATACTGAAGTTCTGGTCCTATTCTATCACCCTACGTGTACGTAATGTTGGCACACCTCCGTATTTATTATTATATTTCATGTCATACTTAGACAAATCGTTGTCCGCACATCGCATAGCGTCTAATTTAATCACCCATATTTCCAAAACCTAAGTTTTTAAGGTAACTTGGGTGGTATAGTACTAAAGTTCTGGTCCTATTCTTTCATCCTACGTGTACGTAATGTTGGCACACCTCCGTATTTATTTTTATATTTCATGTCAAACTTAGACAAATCGTTGTCCGCACATCGCATAGCGACTAATTTAATCACCCATATTTCCAAAACCTAAGTTTTTACGGTAACTTGGGTGGTATAATACAGAAGTTCTGGTCCTATTCTATCACCCTATGTGTACGTCATGTATCCACAATTCCGTATTTATTTTTATATTTCATGTCAAACTTAGACAAATCGCTGTCCGCACATCTCAATGCGACTACTTTAATCACCCGTATTTCCAAAACCTAAGTTTTGACGGTAACCTGAGTGGTATAATAATATAATTCTAATCCTATTCTATCACCCAATGTGTACGTCATGTATCCAAAATTCCGTATTTATTTTTATATTTCATGTCAAACTTAGACAAATCGTTGTCCGCACATCGCATAGCGACTAATTTAATCACCCATATTTCCAAAACCTAAGTTTTTAAGGTAACTTGGGTGGTATAGCACTAAAGTTCTGGACCTACTCTATCATCCTATGTGTACGTCATGTTGGAACACCTCCGGATTTTTTTTATATTTCATGTCAAACTTAGACAAATCGCTGTCCGCACATCTCAATGCGACTACTTTAATCAGCCATATTTCCAAAACCTAAGTTTTTACGGTAACTTGGGTGGTATAATACAGAAGTTCTGGTCCTATTTTATCACCCTATGTGTACGTCATGTATCTACAATTCCGTATTTATTTTTATATTTCATGTCAAACTTAGACAAATCGTTGTCCGCACATCGCATAGCGACTAATTTAATCACCCATATTTCCAAAACCTAAGTTTTTACGGTAACTTGGGTGGTATAATACAGAAGTTCTTCTATCACCCTACGTGTACGTAATGTTGGCACACCTCCGTATTTATTATTATATTTCATGTCATACTTAGACAAATCGTTGTCCGCATATCGCATAGCGACTAATTTAATCACCCATATTTCCAAAACCTAAGTTTTTAAGGTAACTTGGGTGGTATAGTACTAAATTTCAGGACCTATTCTTTCATCCTATGTGTACGTCATGTTGGCACACCTCCGTATTTATTTTATTTTTCATGTCATACTTTGACAAATCGCTGTCCGCACATCTCAATGCGACTACCTTAATCAGCCATATTTCCAAAACCTAAGTTTTTACGGTAGCTTGGGTGGTATAATACAGAAGTTCTGGTCCTATTTCATCACCCTACGTGTACGTCATGCTGACACACTGCCGTATTTATTTTATATTTTATGTCAAACTTAGGTGGATCACTGTCCACACATCCAAAGCGACTAATTTAATCACCCATATTTCCAAAACCTAAGTTTTTAAGGTAACTTGGGTGGTATAATACTAAATTTCAGGACCTATTCTATCATCCTATGTGTACGTCATGTTGGCACACTTCCGTATTTATTTTATTTTTCATGTCATACTTTGACAAATCGCTGTCCGCACATCTCAATGCGACTACTTTAATCAGCCATATTTCCAAAACCTAAGTTTTTACGGTAACTTGGGTGGTATAATACAGAAGTTCTGGTCCTATTCTATCACCCTACGTGTACCTAATGTTGGCACACCTCCGTATTTATTATTATATTTCATGTCATACTTAGACAATTCGTTGTCCGCACATCGCATAGCGACTAATTTAATCACCCATATTTCCAAAACCTAAGTTTTTAAGATAACTTGGGTGGTATAGTACTAAAGTTCTGGTCCTATTCTTTCATCCTACGTGTACGTAATGTTGGCACACCTCCGTATTTATTTTTATATTTCATGTCAAACTTAGACAAATCGTTGTCCGCACATCGCATAGCGACTAATTTAATCACCCATAATTCCAAAACCTAAGTTTTTACGGTAACTTGGGTGGTATAATACAGAAGTTCTGGTCCTATTCTATCACCCTATGTGTACGTCATGTATCCACAATTCCGTATTTATTTTTATATTTCATGTCAAACTTAGACAAATCGCTGTCCGCACATCTCAATGCGACTATTTTAATCACCCGTATTTCCAAAACTTAAGTTTTGACGGTAACCTGAGTGGTATAATAATATAGTTCTAATCCTATTCTATCTTCCAATGTGTACGTCATGTATCCAAAATTCCGTATTTATTTTTATATTTTATGTCAAACTTAGACAAATCGTTGTCCGCACATCGCATAGCGACTAATTTAATCACCCATATTACCAAAACCTAAGTTTTTAAGGTAACTTGGGTGGTATAGTACTAAAGTTCTGGACCTATTCTATCATCCTATGTGTACGTCATGTTGGCACACCTCCGTATTTATTTTATTTTTCATGTCATACTTTGACAAATCGCTGTCCGCACATCTCAATGCGACTACTTTAATCAGCCATATTTCCAAAACCTAAGTTTTTACGGTAACTTGGGTGGTATAATACAGAAGTTCTGGTCCTATTCTATCACCCTATGTGTACGTCATGTATCCACAATTCCGTATTTATTTTTAAATTTCATGTCAAACTTAGACAAATCGTTGTCCGCACATCGCATAGCGACTAATTTAATCACCCATATTTCCAAAACCTAAGTTTTTAAGGTAACTTGGGTGGTATAATACTAAATTTCAGGACCTATTCTATCATCCTATGTGTACGTCATGTTGGCACACTTCCGTATTTATTTTATTTTTCATGTCATACTTTGACAAATCGCTGTCCGCACATCTCAATGCGACTACTTTAATCAGCCATATTTCCAAAACCTAAGTTTTTACGGTAACTTGGGTGGTATAGTACTAGAGTTCTGGACCTATTCTATCATCCTATGTGTACGTCATGTTGGCACACCTCCGTATTTTTTTTATATTTCGGGTCAAACTTCGACAAATCGCTGTCCGCACATCTCAATGCGACTACTTTATTCAGCCATATTTCCAAAACCTAAGTTTTTACGGTAACTTGGGTGGTATAATACAGAAGTTCTGGTCCTATTCTATCACCCTACGTGTACGTCATGTATCCACAATTCCGTATTTATTTTTATATTTCATGTCAAACTTAGACAAATCGTTGTCCGCACATCGCATAGCGACTAATTTAATCACCCATATTTCCAAAACCTAAGTTTTTACGGTAACTTGGGTGGTATAATACAGAAGTTCTGGTCCTATTCTATCACCCTATGTGAACGTCATGTATCCACAATTCCGAATTTATTTTTATATTTCATGTCAAACTTAGACAAATCGCTGTCCGCACATCTCAATGCGACTACTTTAATCACCCATATTTCCAAAACCTAAGTTTTTACGGTAACTTGGGTGGTATAGTACTAAAGTTCTGGACCTATTCTATCATCCTATGTGTACGTCATGTTGGCACACCTCCGTATTTTTATTTATATTTCGTGTCAAACTTCGACAAATCTCTTTCCGCACATCTCAATGCGACTACTTTAATCAGCCATATTTCCAAAACCTAAGTTTTTACGGTAACTTGGGTGGTATAATACAGATGTTCTGGTCCTATTCTATCACCCTACGTGTACGTAATGTTGGCACACTTCCGTATTTATTTTATTTTTCATGTCATACTTTGACAAATCGCTGTCCGCACATCTCAATGCGACTACTTTAATCAGCCATATTTCCAAAACCTAAGTTTTTACGGTAACTTGGGTGGTATAATACAGAAGTTCTGGTCCTATTCTATCACCCTATGTGTACGTCATGTATCCACAATTCCGTATTTATTTTTATATTTCATGTCAAACTTAGACAAATCGTTGTCCGTACATCGCATAGCGACTAATTTAATCACCCATATTTCCAAAACCTAAGTTTTTAAGGTAACTTGGGTGGTATAATACTAAATTTCAGGACCTATTCTATCATCCTATGTGTACGTCATGTTGGCACACCTCCGTATTTATTATTATATTTCATGTCATACTTAGACAAATCGTTGTCCGCACATCGCATAGCGACTAATTTAATCACCCATATATCAAAAACCTAGGTTTTTACGGTAACTTGGGTGGTATAGTACTAAAGTTCTGGACCTATTCTATCATCCTATGTGTACGTCATGTTGGCACACCTCCGTATTTTTTTAATATTTCGTGTCAAACTTCGACAAATCTCTGTCCGCACATCTCAATGCGACTAATTTAATCAGCCATATTTCCAAAACCTAAGTTTTTACGGTAACTTGGGTGGTATAATACAGAAGTTCTGGTCCTATTCTATCATCCTATGTGTACGTAATGTTGGCACACCTCCGTATTTATTATTATATTTCATGTCAAACTTAGACAAATCGTTGTCCGCACATCGCATAGCGACTAATTTAATCACCCATATTTCCAAAACCTAAGTTTTTAAGGTAACTTGGGTGGTATAGTACTAAAGTTCTGGTCCTATTCTTTCATCCTACGTGTACGTCATGCTGACACACTGCCGTATTTATTTTATATTTTATGTCAAACTTAGGTGGATCGCTGTCCACACATCCAAAGCGACTATTTTAATCACCCGTATTTCCAAAACCTAAGTTTTGACGGTAACCTGAGTGGTATAATAATATAGTTCTAATCCTATTCTATCACCCAATGTGTACGTCATGTATCCAAAATTCCGTATTTATTTTTATATTTCATGTCAAACTTAGACAAATCGTTGTCCGCACATCGCATAGCGACTAATTTAATCACCCATATTTCCAAAACCTAAGTTTTTAAGGTAACTTGGGTGGTATAGAACTAAAGTTCTGGTCCTATTCTTTCATCCTACGTGTACGTCATGCTGACACACTGCCGTATTTATTTTATATTTTATGTCAAACTTAGGTGGATATCGCTGTCCACACATCCAAAGCGACTATTTTAATCACCCGTATTACCAAAACCTAAGTTTTTAAGGTAACAGGGGTGGTATAGTACTAAAGTTCTGGACCTATTCTATCATCCTATGTGTACGTCATGTTGGCACACCTCCGTATTTTTTTTATATTTCGTGTCAAACTTCGACAAATCGTTGTCCGCACATCGCATAGCGACTAATTTAATCACCCATATTTCCAAAACCTAAGTTTTTACGGTAACTTGGGTGGTATAATACAGAAGTTCTGGTCCTATTCTATCACCCTATGTGTACGTCATGTATCCACAATTCCGTATTTATTTTTATATTTCATGTCAAACTTAGACAAATCGTTGTCCGCACATCGCATAGCGACTAATTTAATCACCCATATTTCCAAAACGTACGTTTTTACGGTAACTTGGGTGGTATAATACTAAATTTCAGGACCTATTCTTTCATCCTATGTGTACGTTATGTTGGCACACTTCCGTATTTATTTTATTTTTCATGTCATACTTTGACAAATCGCTGTCCGCACATCTCAATGCGACTACTTTAATCAGCCATATTTCCAAAACCTAAGTTTTTACGGTAACTTGGGTGGTATAATACAGAAATTCTGGTCCTATTTCATCACCCTACGTGTACGTCATGCTGACACACTGCCGTATTTATTTTATATTTTATGTCAAACTTAGGTGGATCACTGTCCACACATCCAAAGCGACTATTTTAATCACCCGTATTTCCAAAACCTAAGTTTTTAAGGTAACTTGGGTGGTATAATACAGAAGTTCTGGTCCTATTCTATCACCCTACGTGTACGTAATGTTGGCACACCTCCGTATTTATTATTATATTTCATGTCATACTTAGACAAATCGTTGTCCGCACATCGCATAGCGACTAATTTAATCACCCATATTTCCAAAACCTAAGTTTTTAAGGTAACTTGGGTGGTATAGTACTAAAGTTCTGGTCCTATTCTTTCATCCTACGTGTACGTCATGCTGACACACTGCCGTATTTATTTTATATTTTATGTCAAACTTAGGTGGATCGCTGTCCACACATCCAAAGCGACTATTTTAATCACCCGTATTTCCAAAACCTAAGTTTTGACGGTAACCTGAGTGGTATAATAATATAGTTCTAATCCTATTCTATCACCCAATGTGTACGTCATGTATCCAAAATTCCGTATTTATTTTTATATTTCATGTCAAACTTAGACAAATCGTTGTCCGCACATCGCATAGCGACTAATTTAATCACCCATATTTCCAAAACCTAAGTTTTTAAGGTAACTTGGGTGGTATAGTACTAAAGTTCTGGTCCTATTCTTTCATCCTACGTGTACGTCATGCTGACACACTGCCGTATTTATTTTATATTTTATGTCAAACTTAGGTGGATCGCTGTCCACACATCCAAAGCGACTATTTTAATCACCCGTATTTCCAAAACCTAAGTTTTTAAGGTAACTTGGGTGGTATAGTACTAAAGTTCTGGACCTATTCTATCATCCTATGTGTACGTCATGTTGGCACACCTCCGTATTTTTTTTATATTTCGTGTCAAACTTCGACAAATCGCTGTCCGCACATCTCAATGCGACTACTTTATTCAGCCATATTTCCAAAACCTAAGTTTTTACGGTAACTTGGGTGGTATAATACAGAAGTTCTGGTCCTATTCTATCACCCTACGTGTACGTCATGTATCCACAATTCCGTATTTATTTTTATATTTCATGTCAAACTTAGACAAATCGTTGTCCGCACATCGCATAGCGACTAATTTAATCACCCATATTTCCAAAACCTAAGTTTTTACGGTAACTTGGGTGGTATAATACAGAAGTTCTGGTCCTATTCTATCACCCTATGTGAACGTCATGTATCCACAATTCCGAATTTATTTTTATATTTCATGTCAAACTTAGACAAATCGCTGTCCGCACATCTCAATGCGACTACTTTAATCACCCATATTTCCAAAACCTAAGTTTTTACGGTAACTTGGGTGGTATAGTACTAAAGTTCTGGACCTATTCTATCATCCTATGTGTACGTCATGTTGGCACACCTCCGTATTTTTATTTATATTTCGTGTCAAACTTCGACAAATCTCTTTCCGCACATCTCAATGCGACTACTTTAATCAGCCATATTTCCAAAACCTAAGTTTTTACGGTAACTTGGGTGGTATAATACAGATGTTCTGGTCCTATTCTATCACCCTACGTGTACGTAATGTTGGCACACTTCCGTATTTATTTTATTTTTCATGTCATACTTTGACAAATCGCTGTCCGCACATCTCAATGCGACTACTTTAATCAGCCATATTTCCAAAACCTAAGTTTTTACGGTAACTTGGGTGGTATAATACAGAAGTTCTGGTCCTATTCTATCACCCTATGTGTACGTCATGTATCCACAATTCCGTATTTATTTTTATATTTCATGTCAAACTTAGACAAATCGTTGTCCGTACATCGCATAGCGACTAATTTAATCACCCATATTTCCAAAACCTAAGTTTTTAAGGTAACTTGGGTGGTATAATACTAAATTTCAGGACCTATTCTATCATCCTATGTGTACGTCATGTTGGCACACCTCCGTATTTATTATTATATTTCATGTCATACTTAGACAAATCGTTGTCCGCACATCGCATAGCGACTAATTTAATCACCCATATATCCAAAACCTAGGTTTTTACGGTAACTTGGGTGGTATAGTACTAAAGTTCTGGACCTATTCTATCATCCTATGTGTACGTCATGTTGGCACACCTCCGTATTTTTTTAATATTTCGTGTCAAACTTCGACAAATCTCTGTCCGCACATCTCAATGCGACTAATTTAATCAGCCATATTTCCAAAACCTAAGTTTTTACGGTAACTTGGGTGGTATAATACAGAAGTTCTGGTCCTATTCTATCATCCTATGTGTACGTAATGTTGGCACACCTCCGTATTTATTATTATATTTCATGTCAAACTTAGACAAATCGTTGTCCGCACATCGCATAGCGACTAATTTAATCACCCATATTTCCAAAACCTAAGTTTTTAAGGTAACTTGGGTGGTATAGTACTAAAGTTCTGGTCCTATTCTTTCATCCTACGTGTACGTCATGCTGACACACTGCCGTATTTATTTTATATTTTATGTCAAACTTAGGTGGATCGCTGTCCACACATCCAAAGCGACTATTTTAATCACCCGTATTTCCAAAACCTAAGTTTTGACGGTAACCTGAGTGGTATAATAATATAGTTCTAATCCTATTCTATCACCCAATGTGTACGTCATGTATCCAAAATTCCGTATTTATTTTTATATTTCATGTCAAACTTAGACAAATCGTTGTCCGCACATCGCATAGCGACTAATTTAATCACCCATATTTCCAAAACCTAAGTTTTTAAGGTAACTTGGGTGGTATAGAACTAAAGTTCTGGTCCTATTCTTTCATCCTACGTGTACGTCATGCTGACACACTGCCGTATTTATTTTATATTTTATGTCAAACTTAGGTGGATATCGCTGTCCACACATCCAAAGCGACTATTTTAATCACCCGTATTACCAAAACCTAAGTTTTTAAGGTAACAGGGGTGGTATAGTACTAAAGTTCTGGACCTATTCTATCATCCTATGTGTACGTCATGTTGGCACACCTCCGTATTTTTTTTATATTTCGTGTCAAACTTCGACAAATCGTTGTCCGCACATCGCATAGCGACTAATTTAATCACCCATATTTCCAAAACCTAAGTTTTTACGGTAACTTGGGTGGTATAATACAGAAGTTCTGGTCCTATTCTATCACCCTATGTGTACGTCATGTATCCACAATTCCGTATTTATTTTTATATTTCATGTCAAACTTAGACAAATCGTTGTCCGCACATCGCATAGCGACTAATTTAATCACCCATATTTCCAAAACGTACGTTTTTACGGTAACTTGGGTGGTATAATACTAAATTTCAGGACCTATTCTTTCATCCTATGTGTACGTTATGTTGGCACACTTCCGTATTTATTTTATTTTTCATGTCATACTTTGACAAATCGCTGTCCGCACATCTCAATGCGACTACTTTAATCAGCCATATTTCCAAAACCTAAGTTTTTACGGTAACTTGGGTGGTATAATACAGAAATTCTGGTCCTATTTCATCACCCTACGTGTACGTCATGCTGACACACTGCCGTATTTATTTTATATTTTATGTCAAACTTAGGTGGATCACTGTCCACACATCCAAAGCGACTATTTTAATCACCCGTATTTCCAAAACCTAAGTTTTTAAGGTAACTTGGGTGGTATAATACAGAAGTTCTGGTCCTATTCTATCACCCTACGTGTACGTAATGTTGGCACACCTCCGTATTTATTATTATATTTCATGTCATACTTAGACAAATCGTTGTCCGCACATCGCATAGCGACTAATTTAATCACCCATATTTCCAAAACCTAAGTTTTTAAGGTAACTTGGGTGGTATAGTACTAAAGTTCTGGTCCTATTGTTTCATCCTACGTGTACGTCATGCTGACACACTGCCGTATTTATTTTATATTTTATGTCAAACTTAGGTGGATCGCTGTCCACACATCCAAAGCGACTATTTTAATCACCCGTATTTCCAAAACCTAAGTTTTGACGGTAACCTGAGTGGTATAATAATATAGTTCTAATCCTATTCTATCACCCAATGTGTACGTCATGTATCCAAAATTCCGTATTTATTTTTATATTTCATGTCAAACTTAGACAAATCGTTGTCCGCACATCGCATAGCGACTAATTTAATCACCCATATTTCCAAAACCTAAGTTTTTAAGGTAACTTGGGTGGTATAGTACTAAAGTTCTGGTCCTATTCTTTCATCCTACGTGTACGTCATGCTGACACACTGCCGTATTTATTTTATATTTTATGTCAAACTTAGGTGGATCGCTGTCCACACATCCAAAGCGACTATTTTAATCACCCGTATTTCCAAAACCTAAGTTTTTAAGGTAACTTGGGTGGTATAGTACTAAAGTTCTGGACCTATTCTATCATCCTATGTGTACGTCATGTTGGCACACCTCCGTATTTTTTTTATATTTCGTGTCAAACTTCGACAAATCGTTGTCCGCACATCGCATAGCGACTAATTTAATCACCCATATTTCCAAAACCTAAGTTTTTAAGGTAACTTGGGTGGTATAATACCAAATTTCAGGACCTATTCTATCATCCTATGTGTACGTCATGTTGGCACACTTCCGTATTTATTTTATTTTTCATGTCATACTTTGACAAATCGCTGTCCGCACATCTCAATGCGACTACTTTAATCAGCCATATTTCCAAAACCTAAGTTTTTACGGTAACTTGGGTGGTATAATACTAAATTTCAGGACCTTTTCTTTCATCCTATGTGTACGTCATGTTGGCACACTTCCGTTTTTATTTTATTTTTCATGTCATACTTTGACAAATCGCTGTCCGCACATCTCAATGCGACTACTTTAATCAGCCATATTTCCAAAACCTAAGTTTTTACGGTAACTTGGGTGGTATAATAAAGAAGTTCTGGTCCTATTCTATCATCCTATGTGTCCGTAATGTTAGCACACCTCCGTATTTATTATTATATTTCATGTCATACTTAGACAAATCGTTGTCCGCACATCGCATAGCGACCAATTTAATCACCCATATTTCCAAAACCTAAGTTTTTAAGGTAACTTGGGTGGTATAGTACTAAAGTTCTGGTCCTATTCTTTCATCCTATGTGTACGTCATGTTGGCACACTTCCGTATTTATTTTATTTTTCATGTCATACTTTGACAAATCGCTGTCCGCACATCTCAATGCGACTACTTTAATCAGCCATATTTCCAAAACCTAAGTTTTTAAGGTAACTTGGGTGGTATAGTACTAAAGTTCTGGTCCTATTCTTTCATCCTACGTTTACGTCATGCTGACACACTGCCGTATTTATTTTATATTTTATGTCAAACTTAGGTGGATCGCTGTCCACACATCCAAAGCGACTATTTCAATCACCCGTATTTCCAAAACCTAAGTTTTTAAGGTAACCTGAGTGGTATAATAATATAGTTCTAATCCTATTCTATCACCCAATGTGTACGTCATGTATCCAAAATTCCGTATTTATTTTTATATTTCATGTCAAACTTAGACAAATCGTTGTCCGCACATCCAAAGCGACTATTTTAATCACCCGTATTTCCAAAACCTAAGTTTTTAAGGTAACTTGGGTGGTATAGTACTAAAGTTCTGGACCTATTCTATCATCCTATGTGTACGTCATGTTGGCACACCTCCGTATTTTTTTTATATTTTATGTCAAACTTAGGTGGATCACTGTCCACACATCCAAAGCGACTAATTTAATCACCCATATTTCCAAAACCTAAGTTTTTAAGGTAACTTTGGTGGTATAATACTAAATTTCAGGACCTATTCTATCATCCTATGTGTACGTCATGTTGGCACACTTCCGTATTTTTTTTATATTTCATGTCAAACTTAGACAAATCGCTGTCCGCACATCTCAATGCGACTACTTTAATCAGCCATATTTCCAAAACCTAAGTTTTTACGGTAACTTGGGTGGTATAGTACTAAAGTTCTGGACCTATTCTATCATCCTATGTGTACGTCATGTTGGCACACCTCCGTATTTATTTTATATTTTATGTCAAACTTAGGTGGATCACTGTCCACACATCCAAAGCGACTATTTTAATCACCCGTATTTCCAAAACCTAAGTTTTTAAGGTAACTTGGGTGGTATAATACAGAAGTTCTGGTCCTATTCTATCACCCTACGTGTACGTAATGTTGGCACACCTCCGTATTTATTATTATATTTCATGTCATACTTAGACAAATCGTTGTCCGCACATCGCATAGCGACTAATTTAATCACCCATATTTCCAAAACCTAAGTTTTTAAGGTAACTTGGGTGGTATAGTACTAAAGTTCTGGTCCTATTCTTTCATCCTACGTGTACGTCATGCTGACACACTGCCGTATTTATTTTATATTTTATGTCAAACTTAGGTGGATCGCTGTCCACACATCCAAAGCGACTATTTTAATCACCCGTATTTCCAAAACCTAAGTTTTGACGGTAACCTGAGTGGTATAATAATATAGTTCTAATCCTATTCTATCACCCAATGTGTACGTCATGTATCCAAAATTCCGTATTTATTTTTATATTTCATGTCAAACTTAGACAAATCGTTGTCCGCACATCGCATAGCGACTAATTTAATCACCCATATTTCCAAAACCTAAGTTTTTAAGGTAACTTGGGTGGTATAGTACTAAAGTTCTGGTCCTATTCTTTCATCCTACGTGTACGTCATGCTGACACACTGCCGTATTTATTTTATATTTTATGTCAAACTTAGGTGGATCGCTGTCCACACATCCAAAGCGACTATTTTAATCACCCGTATTTCCAAAACCTAAGTTTTTAAGGTAACTTGGGTGGTATAGTACTAAAGTTCTGGACCTATTCTATCATCCTATGTGTACGTCATGTTGGCACACCTCCGTATTTTTTTTATATTTCGTGTCAAACTTCGACAAATCGTTGTCCGCACATCGCATAGCGACTAATTTAATCACCCATATTTCCAAAACCTAAGTTTTTAAGGTAACTTGGGTGGTATAATACCAAATTTCAGGACCTATTCTATCATCCTATGTGTACGTCATGTTGGCACACTTCCGTATTTATTTTATTTTTCATGTCATACTTTGACAAATCGCTGTCCGCACATCTCAATGCGACTACTTTAATCAGCCATATTTCCAAAACCTAAGTTTTTACGGTAACTTGGGTGGTATAATACTAAATTTCAGGACCTTTTCTTTCATCCTATGTGTACGTCATGTTGGCACACTTCCGTTTTTATTTTATTTTTCATGTCATACTTTGACAAATCGCTGTCCGCACATCTCAATGCGACTACTTTAATCAGCCATATTTCCAAAACCTAAGTTTTTACGGTAACTTGGGTGGTATAATAAAGAAGTTCTGGTCCTATTCTATCATCCTATGTGTCCGTAATGTTAGCACACCTCCGTATTTATTATTATATTTCATGTCATACTTAGACAAATCGTTGTCCGCACATCGCATAGCGACCAATTTAATCACCCATATTTCCAAAACCTAAGTTTTTAAGGTAACTTGGGTGGTATAGTACTAAAGTTCTGGTCCTATTCTTTCATCCTATGTGTACGTCATGTTGGCACACTTCCGTATTTATTTTATTTTTCATGTCATACTTTGACAAATCGCTGTCCGCACATCTCAATGCGACTACTTTAATCAGCCATATTTCCAAAACCTAAGTTTTTAAGGTAACTTGGGTGGTATAGTACTAAAGTTCTGGTCCTATTCTTTCATCCTACGTTTACGTCATGCTGACACACTGCCGTATTTATTTTATATTTTATGTCAAACTTAGGTGGATCGCTGTCCACACATCCAAAGCGACTATTTCAATCACCCGTATTTCCAAAACCTAAGTTTTTAAGGTAACCTGAGTGGTATAATAATATAGTTCTAATCCTATTCTATCACCCAATGTGTACGTCATGTATCCAAAATTCCGTATTTATTTTTATATTTCATGTCAAACTTAGACAAATCGTTGTCCGCACATCCAAAGCGACTATTTTAATCACCCGTATTTCCAAAACCTAAGTTTTTAAGGTAACTTGGGTGGTATAGTACTAAAGTTCTGGACCTATTCTATCATCCTATGTGTACGTCATGTTGGCACACCTCCGTATTTTTTTTATATTTTATGTCAAACTTAGGTGGATCACTGTCCACACATCCAAAGCGACTAATTTAATCACCCATATTTCCAAAACCTAAGTTTTTAAGGTAACTTTGGTGGTATAATACTAAATTTCAGGACCTATTCTATCATCCTATGTGTACGTCATGTTGGCACACTTCCGTATTTTTTTTATATTTCATGTCAAACTTAGACAAATCGCTGTCCGCACATCTCAATGCGACTACTTTAATCAGCCATATTTCCAAAACCTAAGTTTTTACGGTAACTTGGGTGGTATAGTACTAAAGTTCTGGACCTATTCTATCATCCTATGTGTACGTCATGTTGGCACACCTCCGTATTTTTTTTATATTTCGTGTCAAATTTCGACAACTCTCTGTCCGCACATCTCAATGCGACTACTTTAATCAGCCATATTTCCAAAACCTAAGTTTTTACGGTAACCTGGGTGGTATAATACAGAAGTTCTGGTCCTATTCTATCACCCTACGTGTACGTCATGTATCCACAATTCCGTATTTATTTTTATATTTCGTGTCAAACTTCGACAAATCTCTGTCCGCACATCTCAATGCGACTACTTTAATCAGCCATATTTCCAAAACCTAAGTTTTTACGGTAACTTGGGTGGTATAATACAGAAGTTCTGGTCCTATTCTATCACCCTACGTGTACGTTATGTTGGCACACTTCCGTATTTATTTTATTTTTCATGTCATACTTTGACAAATCTCTGTCCGCACATCTCAATGCGACTAATTTAATCACCCATATTTTCAAAACCTAAGTTTTTACGGTAACTTGGGTGGTATAGTACAGAAGTTCTGGTCCTATTCTTTCATCCTACGTGTACGTCATGCTGACACACTGCCGTATTTATTTTATATTTTATGTCAAACTTAGGTGGATCGCTGTCCACACATCCAAAGCGACTATTTTAATCACCCGTATTTCCAAAACCTAAGTTTGTAAGGTAACTTGGGTGGTGTAGTACTAAAGTTCTGGACCTATTCTATCATCCTATGTGTACGTCATGTTGGCACACCTCCGTATTTTTTTTATATTTCGTGTCAAACTTCGACAAATCGTTGTCCGCACATCGCATAGCGAATAATTTAATCACCCATATTTCCAAAACCTCAGTTTTAACGGTAACTTGGGTGGTATAATACAGAAGTTCTGGTCCTATTCTATCACCCTATGTGTACGTCATGTGTCCACAATTCCGTATTTATTTTTATATTTCATGTCAAACTTAGACAAATCGCTGTCCGCACATCTCAATGCGACTACTTTAATCACCCATATTTCCAAAACCTAAGTTTTTACGGTAGCTTGGGTGGTATAGTATTAAAGTTCCCGACCTATTCTATCATCCTATGTGTACGTCATGTTGGCACACCTCCGTATTTTTTTTATATTTCGTGTCAAACCGACAAATCTCTGTCCGCACATCTCAATGCGACTACTTTAATCAGCCATATTTCCAAAACCTAAGTTTTTACGGTAACTTGGGTGGTATAATACAGAAGTTCTGGTCCTATTCTATCACCCTACGTGTACGTAATGTTGGCACACCTCCGTATTTATTATTATATTTCATGTCATACTTATACAAATCGTTGTCCGCAAATCGCATAGCGACTAATTTAATCACCCATATTTCCAAAACCTAAGTTTTTAAGGTAACTTGGGTGGTATAGTACTAAAGTTCTGGTCCTATTCTTTCATCCTACGTGTACGTCATGCTGACACACTTCCGTATTTATTTTTATATTTCATGTCAAACTTAGACAAATCGCTGTCCGCACATCGCAAAGCGACTAATTTAATCACCCATATTTCTAAAGCCTAAGTTTTCAAGGTAACTTAGGTGGTATAGTACTAAAGCTCTGGTTCTATTCTATCACCCTATGTGTACTTAATGTTGGCACACTTCCGTATTTATTTTATATTTCATGTCAAACCTACACAAATCGCTGACCGCATATCGCAAAGCGGCTAATTTAATCACCCATATTTCCAAAACCTATGTTTTTACGGTAACTTGGGCGGTATAATACTAAATTTCTGGTCCTACTCTATCACCCCAGGTGTACGTCATGTATCCACAATTCCGTATGTATTTTTATATTTCATGTCAAACATAGACAAATCGCTGTCCGCACATCGCAAAGCGACTAATTTAATCACCCATATTTCCAAAACCTAAGTTTTTAAGGTAACTCGGGTAGTATAGTTCTAAAGTTCTGGTCCTATTCTATCATCCTATGTAAACGTCATGTTGGCAAACTTCCGTATTTATTTTATATTTCATGTAAAACTTAGACAAATTGCTGTCTGCACATCGCAAAGCGACTACTTTAATCACCCATATTTCCAAAACCTAAGTTTTCAAGGTAATTTGTGTTGTATAGTCCTAAAGTTCTTGTCCTATTCTATCATCCTATGTGTAGGTCATGTTGGCACACTTCCGTATTTATTTTATATTTCATATCAAACCTAGACAAATCGCTGACCGCACATCGCAAAGCGGCTAATGTAATCACCCATATTTCCAAAACCTAAGTTCCTACGGTAACTTGGGTGGTATAGTACTAAATTTCTGGTCCTATTCTATCACCCTATGTGTACGTCATGTATCCACACTTCCGTATTTATTTTATTTTTCATGTCATACTTTGACAAATCGCTGTCCGCACATCTCAATGCGACTACTTTAATCAGCCATATTTCCAAAACCTAAGTTTTTACGGTAACTTGGGTGGTATAATACAGAAGTTCTGGTCCTATTCTATCACCCTATGTGTACGTCATGTATCCACAATTCCGTATTTATTTTTATATTTCATGTCAAACTTAGACAAATCGTTGTCCGCACATCGCATAGCGACTAATTTAATCACCCATATTTCCAAAACCTAAGTTTTTAAGGTAACTTGGGTGGTATAATACTAAATTTCAGGACCTATTCTATCATCCTATGTGTACGTCATGTTGGCACACTTCCGTATTTATTTTATTTTTCATGTCATACTTTGACAAATCGCTGACCGAACATCTCAATGCGACTACTTTAATCAGCCATATTTCCAAAACCTAAGTTTTTACGGTAACTTGGGTGGTATAGTACAGAAGTTCTGGTCCTATTCTATCACCCTTTGTGTACGTCATGTATCCACAATTCCGTATTTATTTTTATATTTCATGTCAAACTTAGACAAATCGTTGTCCGCACATCGCATAGCGACTAATTTAATCACCCATATTTCCAAAACCTAAGTTTTTAAGGTAACTTGGGTGGTATAGTACTAAAGTTCTGGTCCTATTCTATCACCCTATGTGTACGTCATGTATCCACAATTCCGTATTTATTTTTATATTTCATGTCAAACTTAGACAAATCGTTGTCCGCACATCGCATAGCGACTAATTTAATCACCCATATTTCCAAAACCTAAGTTTTTAAGGTAACTTGGGTGGTATAATACTAAATTTCAGGACCTATTCTATCATCCTATGTGTACGTCATGTTGGCACACTTCCGTATTTATTTTATTTTTCATGTCATACTTTGACAAATCGCTGACCGAACATCTCAATGCGACTACTTTAATCAGCCATATTTCCAAAACCTAAGTTTTGACGGTAACCTGAGTGGTATAATAATATAGTTCTAATCCTATTCTATCACCCAATGTGTACGTCATGTTGGCACACCTCCGTATTTTTTTTATATTTCGTGTCAAACTTCGACAAATCTCTGTCCGCACATCTCAATGCGACTACTTTAATCAGCCATATTTCCAAAACCTAAGTTTTTACGGTAACTTGGGTGGTATAATACTAAATTTCAGGACCTATTCTATCATCTAATGTGTACGTCATGTTGGCACACCTCCGTATTTATTTTATTTTTCATGTCATACTTTGACAAATCGCTGTCCGCACATCTCAATGCGACTACTTTAATCAGCCATATTTCCAAAACCTAAGTTTTTACGGTATCTTGGGTGGTATAATACAGAAGTTCTGGTCCTATTTCATCACCCTACGTGTACTTCATGCTGACACACTGCCGTATTTAATTTATATTTTATGTCAAACTTAGATGGTTCACTGTCCACACATCCAAAGCGACTAATTTAATCACCCATATTTCCAAAACCTAAGTTTTTAAGGTAACTTGGGTGGTATAATACTAAATTTCAGGACCTATTCTATCATTCTATGTGTACGTCATGTTGGCACACTTCCGTATTTTTTTATATTTCATGTCAAACTTAGACAAATCGCTGTCCGCACATCTCAATGCGACAACTTTAATCAGCCATATTTCCAAAACCTAAGTTTTTACGGTAACTTGGGTGGTATAGTACTAAAGTTCTGGACCTATTCTATCATCCTATGTGTACGTCATGTTGGCACACCTCCGTATTCTTTTTATATTTCGTGTCAAACTTCGACAAATCTCTGTCCGCACATCTCAATGCGACTACTTTAATCAGCCATATTTCCAAAACCTAAGTTTTTACGGTAACCTGGGTGGTATAATACAGAAGTTCTGGTCCTATTCTATCACCCTACGTGTACGTCATGTATCCACAATTCCGTATTTATTTTTATATTTCGTGTCAAACTTCGACAAATCTCTGTCCGCACATCTCAATGCGACTACTTTAATCAGCCATATTTCCAAAACCTAAGTTTTTACGGTAACTTGGGTGGTATAATACAGAAGTTCTGGTCCTTTTCTATCACCCTACGTGTACGTAATGTTGGCACACTTCCGTATTTATTTTATTTTTCATGTCATACTTTGACAAATCTCTGTCCGCACATCTCAATGCGACTAATTTAATCACCCATATTTTCAAAACCTAAGTTTTTACGGTAACTTGGGTGGTCTAGTACTAAAGTTCTGGTCCTATTCTTTCATCCTACGTGTACGTCATGCTGACACACTTCCGTATTTATTTTATATTTTATGTCAAACTTAGGTGGATCGCTGTCCACACATCCAAAGCGACTATTTTAATCACCCGTATTTCCAAAACCTAAGTTTTTAAGGTAACTTGGGTGGTATAGTACTAAAGTTCTGGACCTATTCTATCATCCTATGTGTATGTCATGTTGGCACACCTCCGTATTTTTTTTATATTTCGTGTCAAACTTCGACTAATCGTTGTCCGCACATCGCATAGCGACTAATTTAATCACCCATATTTCCAAAACCTAAGTTTTTACGGTAACTTGGGTGGTATAATACAGAAGTTCTGGTCCTATTCTATCACCCTATGTGTACGTCATGTGTCCACAATTCCGTATTTATTTTTATATTTCATGTCAAACTTAGACAAATCGCTGTCCGCACATCTCAATGCGACTACTTTAATCACCCATATTTCCAAAACCTAAGTTTTTACGGTAGCTTGGGTGGTATAGTACTAAAGTTCCCGACCTATTCTATCATCCTATGTGTACGTCATGTTGGCACTCCTCCGTATTTTTTTTATATTTCGTGTCAAACCTCGACAAATCTCTGTCCGCACATCTCAATGCGACTACTTTAATCAGCCATATTTCCAAAACCTAAGTTTTTACGGTAACTTGGGTGGTATAATACAGAAGTTCTGGTCCTATTCTATCACCCTATGTGTACGTAATGTTGGCACACCTCCGTATTTATTATTATATTTCATGTCATACTTAGACAAATCGTTGTCCGCACATCGCATAGCGACTAATTTAATCACCCATATTTCCAAAACCTAAGTTTTTAAGGTAACTTGGGTGGTATAGTACTAAAGTTCTGGTCCTATTCTTTCATCCTACGTGTACGTCATGCTGACACACTTCCGTATTTATTTTATATTTTATGTCAAACTTAGGTGGATCGCTGTCCACACATCCAAAGCGACTATTTTAATTACCCGTATTTCCAAAACCTAAGTTTTGACGGTAACCTGAGTGGTATAATAATATAGTTCTAATCCTATTCTATCACCCAATGTGTACGTCATGTATCCACAATTCCGTATTTATTTTTATTTTTCATGTCAAACTTAGACAAATCGCTGTCCGCACATCGCATAGCGACTAATTCAATCACCCATATTTCCAAAACCTAAGTTTTTAAGGTAACTTGGGTGGTATAATACTAAATTTCAGGACCTATTCTATCATCCTATGTGTACGTCATGTTGGCACACTTCCGTATTTATTTATTTTTCATGTCATACTTTGACAAATCGCTGTCCGCACATCTCAATGCGACTACTTTAATCAGCCATATTTCCAAAACCTAAGTTTTTACGGTAACTTGGGTGGTATAATACAGAAGTTCTGGTGCTATTCTATCACCCTACGTGTACGTCATGTATCCACAATTCCGTATTTATTTTTATATTTCATGTCAACCTAGACAAATCGTTGTCCGCACATCGCATAGCGACTAATTTAATCACCCATATTTCCAAAACCTAAGTTTTTAAGGTAACTTGGGTGGTATAATACTAAATTTCAGGACCTATTCTATTATCTAATGTGTACGTCATGTTGGCACACTTCCGTATTTATTTTATTTTTCATGTCATACTTTGACAAATCGCTGTCCGCACATCTCAATGCGACTACTTTAATCAGCCATATTTCCAAAACCTAAGTTTTTACGGTAACTTGGGTGGTATAATACAGAAGTTCTGGTCCTATTCTATCACCCTATGTGTACGTCATGTATCCACAATTCCGTATTTATTTTTATATTTCATGTCAAACTTAGACAAATCGTTGTCCGCACATCGCATAGCGACTAATTTAATCACCCATATTTCCAAAACCTAAGTTTTTAAGGTAACTTGGGTGGTATAATACTAAATTTCAGGACCTATTCTATCATCCTATGTGTACGTCATGTTGGCACACTTCCGTATTTATTTTATTTTTCATGTCATACTTTGACAAATCGCTGTCCGCACATCTCAATGCGACTACTTTAATCAGCCATATTTCCAAAACCTAAGTTTTTACGGTAACTTGGGTGGTATAGTACAGAAGTTCTGGTCCTATTCTATCACCCTATGTGTACGTCATGTATCCACAATTCCGTATTTATTTTTATATTTCATGTCAAACTTAGACAAATCGTTGTCCGCACATCGCATAGCGACTAATTTAATCACCCATATTTCCAAAACCTAAGTTTTTACGGTAACTTGGGTGGTATAATACTAAATTTCAGGACCTATTCTATCATCCTATGTGTACGTCATGTTGGCACACCTCCGTATTTATTTTATTTTTCATGTCATACTTTGACAAATCTCTGTCCGCACATCTCAATGCGACTACTTTAATCAGCCATATTTCCAAAACCTAAGTTTTTACGGTATCTTGGGTGGTATAATACAGAAGTTCTGGTCCTATTTCATCACCCTACGTGTACGTTATGCTGACACACTGCCGTATTTAATTTATATTTTATGTAAAACTTAGGTGGATCACTGTCCACACATCCAAAGCGACTAATTTAATCACCCATATTTCCAAAACCTAAGTTTTTAAGGTAACTTGGGTGGTATAACACTAAATTTCAGGACCTATTCTATCATCCTATGTTTACGTCATGTTGGCACACTTCCGTATTTTTTTTATATTTCATGTCAAACTTAGACAAATCGCTGTCCGCACATCTCAATGCGACAACTTTAATCAGCCATATTTCCAAAACCTAAGTTTTTACGGTAACTTGGGTGGTATAGTACTAAAGTTCTGGACCTATTCTATCATCCTATGTGTACGTCATGTTGGCACACCTCCGTATTTTTTTTATATTTCGTGTCAAACTTCGACAAATCTCTGTCCGCACATCTCAATACGACTACTTTAATCAGCCATATTTCCAAAACCTAAGTTTTTACGGTAACCTGGGTGGTATAATACAGAAGTTCTGGTCCTATCCTATCACCCTACGTGTACGTCATGTATCCACAATTCCGTATTTATTTTTATATTTTGTGTCAAACTTCGACAAATCTCTGTCCGCTCATCTCAATGCGACTACTTTAATCAGCCATATTTCCAAAACCTAAGTTTTTACGGTAACTTGGGTGGTATAATACAGAAGTTCTGGTCCTGTTCTATCACCCTACGTGTACGTAATGTTGGCACACTTCCGTATTTATTTTATTTTTCATGTCATACTTTGACAAATCTCTGTCCGCACATCTCAATGCGACTAATTTAATCACCCATATTTTCAAAACCTAAGTTTTTACGGTAACTTGGGTGGTCTAGTACTAAAGTTCTGGTCCTATTCTTTCATCCTACGTGTACGTCATGCTGACACACTTCCGTATTTATTTTATATTTTATGTCAAACTTAGGTGGATCGCTGTCCACACATCCAAAGCGACTATTTTAATCACCCGTATTTCCAAAACCTAAGTTTTTAAGGTAACTTGGGTGGTATAGTACTAAAGTTCTGGACCTATTCTATCATCCAATGTGTACGTCATGTTGGCACACCTCCGTATTTTTTTATATTTCGTGTCAAACGTCGACAAATCGTTGTCCGCACATCGCATAGCGACTAATTTAATCACCCATATTTCCAAAACCTAGGTTTTTACGGTAACTTGGGTGGTATAATACAGAAGTTCTGGTCCTATTCTATCACCCTACGTGTACGTAATGTTGGCACACCTCCGTATTTATTATTATATTTCATGTCATACTTAGACAAATCGTTGTCAGCACATCGCATAGCGACTAATTTAATCACCCATATTTCCAAAACCTAAGTTTTTAAGGTAACTTGGGTGGTATAGTACTAAAGTTCTGGTCCTATTCTTTCATCCTACGTGTACGTCATGCTGACACACTTCCGTATTTATTTTATATTTTATGTCAAACTTAGGAGGATCGCTGTCCACACATCCAAAGCGACTATTTTAATCACCCGTATTTCCAAAACCTAAGTTTTGACGGTAACCTGAGTGGTATAATAATATAGTTCTAATCCTATTCTATCACCCAATGTGTACGTCATGTATCCACAATTCCGTATTTATTTTTATATTTCATGTCAAACTTAGACAAATCGCTGTCCGCACATCGCATAGCGACAAATTTAATCACCCATATTTCCAAAACCTAAGTTTTTAAGGTAACTTGGGTGGTATAATACTAAATTTCAGGACCTATTCTATTATCTAATGTGTACGTCATGTTGGCACACTTCCGTATTTATTTTATTTTTCATGTCATACTTTGACAAATCGCTGTCCGCACATCTCAATGCGACTACTTTAATCAGCCATATTTCCAAAACCTAAGTTTTTACGGTAACTTGGGTGGTATAATACAGAAGTTCTGGTCCTATTCTATCACCCTATGTGTACGTCATGTATCCACAATTCCGTATTTATTTTTATATTTCATGTCAAACTTAGACAAATCGTTGTCCGCACATCGCATAGCGACTAATTTAATCACCCATATTTCCAAAACCTAAGTTTTTAAGGTAACTTGGGTGGTATAATACTAAATTTCAGGACCTATTCTATCATCCTATGTGTACGTCATGTTGGCACACTTCCGTATTTATTTTATTTTTCATGTCATACTTTGACAAATCGCTGTCCGCACATCTCAATGCGACTACTTTAATCAGCCATATTTCCAAAACCTAAGTTTTTACGGTAACTTGGGTGGTATAGTACAGAAGTTCTGGTCCTATTCTATCACCCTATGTGTACGTCATGTATCCACAATTCCGTATTTATTTTTATATTTCATGTCAAACTTAGACAAATCGTTGTCCGCACATCGCATAGCGACTAATTTAATCACCCATATTTCCAAAACCTAAGTTTTTACGGTAACTTGGGTGGTATAATACTAAATTTCATGACCTATTCTATCATCCTTTGTGTACGTCATGTTGGCACACCTCCGTATTTATTTTATTTTTCATGTCATACTTTGACAAATCTCTGTCCGCACATCTCAATGCGACTACTTTAATCAGCCATATTTCCAAAACCTAAGTTTTTACGGTATCTTGGGTGGTATAATACAGAAGTTCTGGTCCTATTTCATCACCCTACGTGTACGTTATGCTGACACACTGCCGTATTTAATTTATATTTTATGTCAAACTTAGGTGGATCACTGTCCACACATCCAAAGCGACTAATTTAATCACCCATATATCCAAAACCTAAGTTTTTAAGGTAACTTGGGTGGTATAACACTAAATTTCAGGACCTATTCTATCATCCTATGTTTACGTCATGTTGGCACACTTCCGTATTTTTTTTATATTTCATGTCAAACTTAGACAAATCGCTGTCCGCACATCTCAATGCGACAACTTTAATCAGCCATATTTCCAAAACCTAAGTTTTTACGGTAACTTGGGTGGTATAGTACTAAAGTTCTGGACCTATTCTATCATCCTATGTGTACGTCATGTTGGCACACCTCCGTATTTTTTTTATATTTCGTGTCAAACTTCGACAAATCTCTGTCCGCACATCTCAATACGACTACTTTAATCAGCCATATTTCCAAAACCTAAGTTTTTACGGTAACCTGGGTGGTATAATACAGAAGTTCTGGTCCTATTCTATCACCCTACGTGTACGTCATGTATCCACAATTCCGTATTTATTTTTATATTTTGTGTCAAACTTCGACAAATCTCTGTCCGCACATCTCAATGCGACTACTTTAATCAGCCATATTTCCAAAACCTAAGTTTTTACGGTAACTTGGGTGGTATAATACAGAAGTTCTGGTCCTGTTCTATCACCCTACGTGTACGTAATGTTGGCACACTTCCGTATTTATTTTATTTTTCATGTCATACTTTGACAAATCTCTGTCCGCACATCTCAATGCGACTAATTTAATCACCCATATTTTCAAAACCTAAGTTTTTACGGTAACTTGGGTGGTCTAGTACTAAAGTTCTGGTCCTATTCTTTCATCCTACGTGTACGTCATGCTGACACACTTCCGTATTTATTTTATATTTTATGTCAAACTTAGGTTGATCGCTGTCCACACATCCAAAGCGACTATTTTAATCACCCGTATTTCCAAAACCTAAGTTTTTAAGGTAACTTGGGTGGTATAGTACTAAAGTTCTGGACCTATTCTATCATCCAATGTGTACGTCATGTTGGCACACCTCCGTATTTTTTTATATTTCGTGTCAAACGTCGACAAATCGTTGTCCGCACATCGCATAGCGACTAATTTAATCACCCATATTTCCAAAACCTAGGTTTTTACGGTAACTTGGGTGGTATAATACAGAAGTTCTGGTCCTATTCTATCACCCTATGTGTACGTCATGTGTACACAATTCCGTATTTATTTTTATATTTCATGTCAAACTTAGACAAATCGCTGTCCGCACATCTCAATGCGACTACTTTAATCACCCATATTTCCAAAACCTAAGTTTTTACGGTAACTTGGGTGGTATAGTACTAAAGTTCTGGACCTATTCTATCATCCTATGTGTACGTCATGTTGGCACACCTCCGTATTTTTTTTATATTTCGTGTCAAACTTCGACAAATCTCTGTCCGCACATCTCAATGCGACTACTTTAATCAGCCATATTTCCAAAACCTAAGTTTTTACGGTAACTTGGGTGGTATAATACAGAAGTTCTGGTCCTATTCTATCACCCTACGTGTACGTAATGTTGGCACACCTCCGTATTTATTATTATATTTCATGTCATACTTAGACAAATCGTTGTCCGCACATCGCATAGCGACTAATTTAATCACCCATATTTCCAAAACCTAAGTTTTTAAGGTAACTTGGGTGGTATAGTACTAAAGTTCTGGTCCTATTCTTTCATCCTACGTGTACGTCATGCTGACACACTTCCGTATTTATTTTATATTTTATGTCAAACTTAGGAGGATCGCTGTCCACACATCCAAAGCGACTATTTTAATCACCCGTATTTCCAAAACCTAAGTTTTGACGGTAACCTGAGTGGTATAATAATATAGTTCTAATCCTATTCTATCACCCAATGTGTACGTCATGTATCCACAATTCCGTATTTATTTTTATATTTCATGTCAAACTTAGACAAATCGCTGTCCGCACATCGCATAGCGACAAATTTAATCACCCATATTTCCAAAACCTAAGTTTTTAAGGTAACTTGGGTGGTATAATACTAAATTTCAGGACCTATTCTATCATCCTATGTGTACGTCATGTTGGCACACTTCCGTATTTATTTATTTTTCATGTCATACTTTGACAAATCGCTGTCCGCACATCTCAATGCGACTACTTTAATCAGCCATATTTCCAAAACCTAAGTTTTTACGGTAACTTGGGTGGTATAATACAGAAGTTCTGGTCCTATTCTATCACCCTACGTGTACGTCATGTATCCACAATTCCGTATTTATTTTTATATTTCATGTCAAACTTAGACAAATCGTTGTCCGCACATCGCATAGCGACTAATTTAATCACCCATATTTCCAAAACCTACGTTTTTAAGGTAACTTGGGTGGTATAATACTAAATTTCAGGACCTATTCTATCATCCTATGTGTACGTCATGTTGGCACACTTCCGTATTTATTTTATTTTTCATGTCATACTTTGACAAATCGCTGTCCGCACATCTCAATGCGACTACTTTAATCAGCCATATTTCCAAAACCTAAGTTTTTACGGTAACTTGGGTGGTATAATACAGAAGTTCTGGTCCTATTCTATCACCCTATGTGTACGTCATGTATCCACAATTCCGTATTTATTTTTATATTTCATGTCAAACTTAGACAAATCGTTGTCCGCACATCGCATAGCGACTAATTTAATCACCCATATTTCCAAAACCTAAGTTTTTACGGTAACTTGGGTGGTATAATACTAAATTTCAGGACCTATTCCATCATCCTATGTGTACGTCATGTTGGCACACCTCCGTATTTATTTTATTTTTCATGTCATACTTTGACAAATCGCTGTCCGCACATCTCAATGCGACTACTTTAATCAGCCATATTTCCAAAACCTAAGTGTTGACGGTAACCTGAGTGGTATAATAATATAATTCTAATCCTATTCTATTACCCAATGTGTACGTCATGTTGGCACACCTCCGTATTTTTTTTATATTTCGTGTCAAACTTCGACAAATCGCTGTCCGCACATCTCAATGCGACTACTTTAATCAGCCATATTTCCAAAACCTAAGTTTTTACGGTAACTTGGGTGGTATAATACAGAAGTTCTGGTCCTATTCTATCACCCTACGTGTACGTAATGTTGGCACACCTCCGTATTTATTATTATATTTCATGTCATACTTAGACAAATCGTTGTCCGCACATCGCATAGCGACTAATTTAATCACCCATATTTCCAAAACCTAAGTTTTTAAGGTAACTTGGGTGGTATAGTACTAAAGTTCTGGTCCTATTCTTTCATCCTACGTGTACGTCATGCTGACACGCTTCCGTATTTATTTTATATTTTATGTCAAACTTAGGTGGATCGCTGTCCACACATCCAAAGCGACTATTTTAATCACCCGTATTTCCAAAACCTAAGTTTTTAAGGTAACTTGGGTGGTATAATACTAAATTTCAGGACCTATTCTATCATCCTATGTGTACGTCATGTTGGCACACTTCCGTATTTATTTTATTTTTCATGTCATACTTTGACA
Source organism: Flexamia atlantica (assembly GCA_035578135.1). Classification (NCBI taxonomy): domain Eukaryota; kingdom Metazoa; phylum Arthropoda; class Insecta; order Hemiptera; family Cicadellidae; genus Flexamia; species Flexamia atlantica. The sequence goes on along the minus strand of JAQJVK010000055.1, from coordinate 762,797 downwards.
AATCGCTGTCCGCACATCTCAATGCGACTACTTTAATCAGCCATATTTCCAAAACCTAAGTTTTTACGGTAACTTGGGTGGTATAGTACAGAAGTTCTGGTCCTATTCTATCACCCTATGTGTACGTCATGTATCCACAATTCCGTATTTATTTTTATATTTCATGTCAAACTTAGACAAATCGTTGTCCGCACATCGCATAGCGACTAATTTAATCACACATATTTCCAAAACCTAAGTTTTTACGGTAACTTGGGTGGTATAGTACTAAAGTTCTGGACCTATTCTATCATCCTATGTGTACGTCATGTTGGCACACCTCCGTATTTTTTTTATATTTCGTGTCAAACTTCGACAAATCGTTGTCCGCACATCGCATAGCGACTAATTTAATCAGCCATATTTCCAAAACCTAAGTTTTTACGGTAACTTGGGTGGTATAATACAGAAGTTCTGGTCCTATTCTATCACCCTACGTGTACGTCATGTATCCACAATTCCGTATTTATTTTTATATTTTATGTCAAACTTAGGTGGATCGCTGTCCACACATCCAAAGCGACTATTTTAATCACCCGTATTTCCAAAACCTAAGTTTTTAAGGTAACTTGGGTGGTATAATACTAAATTTCAGGACCTATTCTATCATCCTATGTGTACGTCATGTTGGCACACTTCCGTATTTATTTTATTTTTCATGTCATACTTTGACAAATCGCTGTCCGCACATCTCAATGCGACTACTTTAATCAGCCATATTTCCAAAACCTAAGTTTTTACGGTAACTTGGGTGGTATAGTACAGAAGTTCTGGTCCTATTCTTTCACCCTATGTGTACGTCATGTATCCACAATTCCGTATTTATTTTTATATTTCATGTCAAACTTAGACAAATCGTTGTCCGCACATCGCATAGCGACTAATTTAATCACACATATTTCCAAAACCTAAGTTTTTACGGTAACTTGGGTGGTATAGTACTAAAGTTCTGGACCTATTCTATCATCCTATGTGTACGTCATGTTGGCACACCTCCGTATTTTTTTATATTTCGTGTCAAACTTCGACAAATCGTTGTCCGCACATCGCATAGCGACTAATTTAATCAGCCATATTTCCAAAACCTAAGTTTTTACGGTAACTTGGGTGGTATAATACAGAACTTCTGGTCCTATTCTATCACCCTACGTGTACGTCATGTATCCACAATTCCGTATTTATTTTTATATTTCATGTCAAACTTAGACAAATCGTTGTCCGCACATCGCATAGCGACTAATTTAATCACCCATATTTCCAAAACCTGAGTTTTTACGGTAACTTGGGTGGTATAGTACTAAAGTTCTGGACCTATTCTATCATCCTATGTGTACGTCATGTTGGCACACTTCCGTATTTATTTTTATATTTCATGTCAAACTTAGACAAATCGCTGTCCGCACATCTCAATGCGACTACATTAATCAGCCATATTTCCAAAACCTAGGTTTTTAAGGAAACTTGGGTGGTATAATACTAAATTTCAGGACCTATTCTATCATCCTATGTGTACGTCATGTTGGCACACCTCCGTATTTTTTTTATATTTCGTGTCAAACTTCGACAAATCGTTGTCCGCACATCGCATAGCGACTAATTTAATCACCCATATTTCCAAAACCTAAGTTTTTACGGTAACTTGGGTGGTATAATACTAAATTTCAGGACCTATTCTATCATCCTATGTGTACGTCATGTTGGCACACTTCCGTATTTATTTTATTTTTCATGTCATACTTTGACAAATCGCTGCCCGCACATCTCAATGCGACTACTTTAATCAGCCATATTTCCAAAACCTAAGTTTTTACGGTAACTTGGGTGATATAATACAGAAGTTCTGGTCCTATTTCATCACCCTACGTGTACGTCATGCTGACACACTGCCGTATTTAATTTATATTTTATGTCAAACTTAGGTGGATCACTGTCCACACATCCAAAGCGACTAATTTAATCACCCATATTTCCAAAACCTAAGTTTTTAAGGTAACTTGGGTGGTATAATACTAAATTTCAGGACCTATTCTATCATCCTATGTGTACGTCATGTTGGCACACTTCCGTATTTTTTTTATATTTCATGTCAAACTTAGACAAATCGCTGTCCGCACATCTCAATGCGACTACTTTAATCAGCCATATTTCCAAAACCTAAGTTTTTACGGTAACTTGGGTGGTATAGTACTAAAGTTCTGGACCTATTCTATCATCCTATGTGTACGTCATGTTGGCACACCTCCGTATTTTTTTTATATTTCGTGTCAAATTTCGACAACTCTCTGTCCGCACATCTCAATGCGACTACTTTAATCAGCCATATTTCCAAAACCTAAGTTTTTACGGTAACCTGGGTGGTATAATACAGAAGTTCTGGTCCTATTCTATCACCCTACGTGTACGTTATGTTGGCACACTTCCGTATTTATTTTATTTTTCATGTCATACTTTGACAAATCTCTGTCCGCACATCTCAATGCGACTAATTTAATCACCCATATTTTCAAAACCTAAGTTTTTACGGTAACTTGGGTGGTATAGTACTAAATTTCTGGTCCTATTCTATCACCCTATGTGTACGTCATGTATCCACAATTCCGTATTTATTTTTATATTTCATGTCAAACTTAGACAAATCGTTGTCCGCACATCGCATAGCGACTAATTTAATCACCCATATTTCCAAAACCTAAGTTTTTAAGGTAACTTGGGTGGTATAATACTAAATTTCAGGACCTATTCTATCATCCTATGTGTACGTCATGTTGGCACACTTCCGTATTTATTTTATTTTTCATGTCATACTTTGACAAATCGCTGTCCGAACATCTCAATGCGACTACTTTAATCAGCCATATTTCCAAAACCTAAGTTTTTACGGTAACTTGGGTGGTATAGTACAGAAGTTCTGGTCCTATTCTATCACCCTATGTGTACGTCATGTATCCACAATTCCGTATTTATTTTTATATTTCATGTCAAACTTAGACAAATCGTTGTCCGCACATCGCATAGCGACTAATTTAATCACCCATATTTCCAAAACCTAAGTTTTTACGGTAACTTGGGTGGTATAATACAGAAGTTCTGGTCCTATTCTATCACCCTACGTGTACGTAATGTTGGCACACCTCCGTATTTATTATTATATTTCATGTCAAACTTAGACAAATCGTTGTCCGCACATCGCATAGCGACTAATTTAATCACCCATATTTCCAAAACCTAAGTTTTTACGGTAACTTGGGTGGTATAATACTAAATTTCAGGACCTATTCTATCATCCTATGTGTACGTCATGTTGGCACACCTCCGTATTTATTTTATTTTTCATGTCATACTTTGACAAATCTCTGTCCGCACATCTCAATGCGACTACTTTAATCAGCCATATTTCCAAAACCTAAGTTTTTACGGTATCTTGGGTGGTATAATACAGAAGTTCTGGTCCTATTTCATCACCCTACGTGTACGTTATGCTGACACACTGCCGTATTTAATTTATATTTTATGTCAAACTTAGGTGGATCACTGTCCACACATCCAAAGCGACTAATTTAATCACCCATATTTCCAAAACCTAAGTTTTTAAGGTAACTTGGGTGGTATAATACTAAATTTCAGGACCTATTCTATCATCCTATGTTTACGTCATGTTGGCACACTTCCGTATTTTTTTTATATTTCATGTCAAATTTAGACAAATCGCTGTCCGCACATCTCAATGCGACAACTTTAATCAGCCATATTTCCAAAACCTAAGTTTTTACGGTAACTTGGGTGGTATAGTACTAAAGTTCTGGACCTATTCTATCATCCTATGTGTACGTCATGTTGGCACACCTCCGTATTTTTTTTATATTTCGTGTCAAACTTCGACAAATCTCTGTCCGCACATCTCAATACGACTACTTTAATCAGCCATATTTCCAAAACCTAAGTTTTTACGGTAACCTGGGTGGTATAATACAGAAGTTCTGGTCCTATTCTATCACCCTACGTGTACGTCATGTATCCACAATTCCGTATTTATTTTTATATTTTGTGTCAAACTTCGACAAATCTCTGTCCGCACATCTCAATGCGACTACTTTAATCAGCCATATTTCCAAAACCTAAGTTTTTACGGTAACTTGGGTGGTATAATACAGAAGTTCTGGTCCTGTTCTATCACCCTACGTGTACGTAATGTTGGCACACTTCCGTATTTATTTTATTTTTCATGTCATACTTTGACAAATCTCTGTCCGCACATCTCAATGCGACTAATTTAATCACCCATATTTTCAAAACCTAAGTTTTTACGGTAACTTGGGTGGTCTAGTACTAAAGTTCTGGTCCTATTCTTTCATCCTACGTGTACGTCATGCTGACACACTTCCGTATTTATTTTATATTTTATGTCAAACTTAGGTGGATCGCTGTCCACACATCCAAAGCGACTATTTTAATCACCCGTATTTCCAAAACCTAAGTTTTTAAGGTAACTTGGGTGGTATAGTACTAAAGTTCTGGACCTATTCTATCATCCAATGTGTACGTCATGTTGGCACACCTCCGTATTTTTTTATATTTCGTGTCAAACGTCGACAAATCGTTGTCCGCACATCGCATAGCGACTAATTTAATCACCCATATTTCCAAAACCTAGGTTTTTACGGTAACTTGGGTGGTATAATACAGAAGTTCTGGTCCTATTCTATCACCCTATGTGTACGTCATGTGTACACAATTCCGTATTTATTTTTATATTTCATGTCAAACTTAGACAAATCGCTGTCCGCACATCTCAATGCGACTACTTTAATCAGCCATATTTCCAAAACCTAAGTGTTGACGGTAACCTGAGTGGTATAATAATATAATTCTAATCCTATTCTATTACCCAATGTGTACGTCATGTTGGCACACCTCCGTATTTTTTTTATATTTCGTGTCAAACTTCGACAAATCGCTGTCCGCACATCTCAATGCGACTACTTTAATCAGCCATATTTCCAAAACCTAAGTTTTTACGGTAACTTGGGTGGTATAATACAGAAGTTCTGGTCCTATTCTATCACCCTACGTGTACGTAATGTTGGCACACCTCCGTATTTATTATTATATTTCATGTCATACTTAGACAAATCGTTGTCCGCACATCGCATAGCGACTAATTTAATCACCCATATTTCCAAAACCTAAGTTTTTAAGGTAACTTGGGTGGTATAATACTAAATTTCAGGACCTATTCTATCATCCTATGTGTACGTCATGTTGGCACACTTCCGTATTTATTTTATTTTTCATGTCATACTTTGACAAATCGCTGTCCGCACATCTCAATGCGACTACTTTAATCAGCCATATTTCCAAAACCTAAGTTTTTACGGTAACTTGGGTGGTATAGTACAGAAGTTCTGGTCCTATTCTATCACCCTATGTGTACGTCATGTATCCACAATTCCGTATTTATTTTTATATTTCATGTCAAACTTAGACAAATCGTTGTCCGCACATCGCATAGCGACTAATTTAATCACACATATTTCCAAAACCTAAGTTTTTACGGTAACTTGGGTGGTATAGTACTAAAGTTCTGGACCTATTCTATCATCTAATGTGTACGTCATGTTGGCACACCTCCGTATTTATTTTATTTTTCATGTCATACTTTGACAAATCGCTGTCCGCACATCTCAATGCGACTACTTTAATCAGCCATATTTCCAAAACCTAAGTTTTTACGGTAACTTGGGTGGTATAATACAGAAGTTCTGGTCCTATTCTATCACCCTACGTGTACGTCATGTATCCACAATTCCGTATTTATTTTTATATTTTATGTCAAACTTAGGTGGATCGCTGTCCACACATCCAAAGCGACTATTTTAATCACCCGTATTTCCAAAACCTAAGTTTTTAAGGTAACTTGGGTGGTATAATACTAAATTTCAGGACCTATTCTATCATCCTATGTGTACGTCATGTTGGCACACTTCCGTATTTATTTTATTTTTCATGTCATACTTTGACAAATCGCTGTCCGCACATCTCAATGCGACTACTTTAATCAGCCATATTTCCAAAACCTAAGTTTTTACGGTAACTTGGGTGGTATAGTACAGAAGTTCTGGTCCTATTCTTTCACCCTATGTGTACGTCATGTATCCACAATTCCGTATTTATTTTTATATTTCATGTCAAACTTAGACAAATCGTTGTCCGCACATCGCATAGCGACTAATTTAATCACACATATTTCCAAAACCTAAGTTTTTACGGTAACTTGGGTGGTATAGTACTAAAGTTCTGGACCTATTCTATCATCCTATGTGTACGTCATGTTGGCACACCTCCGTATTTTTTTATATTTCGTGTCAAACTTCGACAAATCGTTGTCCGCACATCGCATAGCGACTAATTTAATCAGCCATATTTCCAAAACCTAAGTTTTTACGGTAACTTGGGTGGTATAATACAGAACTTCTGGTCCTATTCTATCACCCTACGTGTACGTCATGTATCCACAATTCCGTATTTATTTTTATATTTCATGTCAAACTTAGACAAATCGTTGTCCGCACATCGCATAGCGACTAATTTAATCACCCATATTTCCAAAACCTGAGTTTTTACGGTAACTTGGGTGGTATAGTACTAACGTTCTGGACCTATTCTATCATCCTATGTGTACGTCATGTTGGCACACTTCCGTATTTATTTTTATATTTCATGTCAAACTTAGACAAATCGCTGTCCGCACATCTCAATGCGACTACATTAATCAGCCATATTTCCAAAACCTAGGTTTTTAAGGAAACTTGGGTGGTATAATACTAAATTTCAGGACCTATTCTATCATCCTATGTGTACGTCATGTTGGCACACCTCCGTATTTTTTTTATATTTCGTGTCAAACTTCGACAAATCGTTGTCCGCACATCGCATAGCGACTAATTTAATCACCCATATTTCCAAAACCTAAGTTTTTACGGTAACTTGGGTGGTATAATACTAAATTTCAGGACCTATTCTATCATCCTATGTGTACGTCATGTTGGCACACTTCCGTATTTATTTTATTTTTCATGTCATACTTTGACAAATCGCTGCCCGCACATCTCAATGCGACTACTTTAATCAGCCATATTTCCAAAACCTAAGTTTTTACGGTAACTTGGGTGATATAATACAGAAGTTCTGGTCCTATTTCATCACCCTACGTGTACGTCATGCTGACACACTGCCGTATTTAATTTATATTTTATGTCAAACTTAGGTGGATCACTGTCCACACATCCAAAGCGACTAATTTAATCACCCATATTTCCAAAACCTAAGTTTTTAAGGTAACTTGGGTGGTATAATACTAAATTTCAGGACCTATTCTATCATCCTATGTGTACGTCATGTTGGCACACTTCCGTATTTTTTTTATATTTCATGTCAAACTTAGACAAATCGCTGTCCGCACATCTCAATGCGACTACTTTAATCAGCCATATTTCCAAAACCTAAGTTTTTACGGTAACTTGGGTGGTATAGTACTAAAGTTCTGGACCTATTCTATCATCCTATGTGTACGTCATGTTGGCACACCTCCGTATTTTTTTTATATTTCGTGTCAAATTTCGACAACTCTCTGTCCGCACATCTCAATGCGACTACTTTAATCAGCCATATTTCCAAAACCTAAGTTTTTACGGTAACCTGGGTGGTATAATACAGAAGTTCTGGTCCTATTCTATCACCCTACGTGTACGTCATGTATCCACAATTCCGTATTTATTTTTATATTTCGTGTCAAACTTCGACAAATCTCTGTCCGCACATCTCAATGCGACTACTTTAATCAGCCATATTTCCAAAACCTAAGTTTTTACGGTAACTTGGGTGGTATAATACAGAAGTTCTGGTCCTATTCTATCACCCTACGTGTACGTTATGTTGGCACACTTCCGTATTTATTTTATTTTTCATGTCATACTTTGACAAATCTCTGTCCGCACATCTCAATGCGACTAATTTAATCACCCATATTTTCAAAACCTAAGTTTTTACGGTAACTTGGGTGGTATAGTACTAAATTTCTGGTCCTATTCTATCACCCTATGTGTACGTCATGTATCCACACTTCCGTATTTATTTTATTTTTCATGTCATACTTTGACAAATCGCTGTCCGCACATCTCAATGCGACTACTTTAATCAGCCATATTTCCAAAACCTAAGTTTTTACGGTAACTTGGGTGGTATAATACAGAAGTTCTGGTCCTATTCTATCACCCTATGTGTACGTCATGTATCCACAATTCCGTATTTATTTTTATATTTCATGTCAAACTTAGAAAATCGTTGTCCGCACATCGCATAGCGACTAATTTAATCACCCATATTTCCAAAACCTAAGTTTTTAAGGTAACTTGGGTGGTATAATACTAAATTTCAGGACCTATTCTATCATCCTATGTGTACGTCATGTTGGCACACTTCCGTATTTATTTTATTTTTCATGTCATACTTTGACAAATCGCTGTCCGAACATCTCAATGCGACTACTTTAATCAGCCATATTTCCAAAACCTAAGTTTTTACGGTAACTTGGGTGGTATAGTACAGAAGTTCTGGTCCTATTCTATCACCCTATGTGTACGTCATGTATCCACAATTCCGTATTTATTTTTATATTTCATGTCAAACTTAGAAAAATCGTTGTCCGCACATCGCATAGCGACTAATTTAATCACCCATATTTCCAAAACCTAAGTTTTTACGGTAACTTGGGTGGTATAATACAGAAGTTCTGGTCCTATTCTATCACCCTACGTGTACGTAATGTTGGCACACCTCCGTATTTATTATTATATTTCATGTCAAACTTAGACAAATCGTTGTCCGCACATCGCATAGCGACTAATTTAATCACCCATATTTCCAAAACCTAAGTTTTTACGGTAACTTGGGTGGTATAATACTAAATTTCAGGACCTATTCTATCATCCTATGTGTACGTCATGTTGGCACACCTCCGTATTTATTTTATTTTTCATGTCATACTTTGACAAATCTCTGTCCGCACATCTCAATGCGACTACTTTAATCAGCCATATTTCCAAAACCTAAGTTTTTACGGTATCTTGGGTGGTATAATACAGAAGTTCTGGTCCTATTTCATCACCCTACGTGTACGTTATGCTGACACACTGCCGTATTTAATTTATATTTTATGTCAAACTTAGGTGGATCACTGTCCACACATCCAAAGCGACTAATTTAATCACCCATATTTCCAAAACCTAAGTTTTTAAGGTAACTTGGGTGGTATAATACTAAATTTCAGGACCTATTCTATCATCCTATGTTTACGTCATGTTGGCACACTTCCGTATTTTTTTTATATTTCATGTCAAATTTAGACAAATCGCTGTCCGCACATCTCAATGCGACAACTTTAATCAGCCATATTTCCAAAACCTAAGTTTTTACGGTAACTTGGGTGGTATAGTACTAAAGTTCTGGACCTATTCTATCATCCTATGTGTACGTCATGTTGGCACACCTCCGTATTTTTTTTATATTTCGTGTCAAACTTCGACAAATCTCTGTCCGCACATCTCAATACGACTACTTTAATCAGCCATATTTCCAAAACCTAAGTTTTTACGGTAACCTGGGTGGTATAATACAGAAGTTCTGGTCCTATTCTATCACCCTACGTGTACGTCATGTATCCACAATTCCGTATTTATTTTTATATTTTGTGTCAAACTTCGACAAATCTCTGTCCGCACATCTCAATGCGACTACTTTAATCAGCCATATTTCCAAAACCTAAGTTTTTACGGTAACTTGGGTGGTATAATACAGAAGTTCTGGTCCTGTTCTATCACCCTACGTGTACGTAATGTTGGCACACTTCCGTATTTATTTTATTTTTCATGTCATACTTTGACAAATCTCTGTCCGCACATCTCAATGCGACTAATTTAATCACCCATATTTTCAAAACCTAAGTTTTTACGGTAACTTGGGTGGTCTAGTACTAAAGTTCTGGTCCTATTCTTTCATCCTACGTGTACGTCATGCTGACACACTTCCGTATTTATTTTATATTTTATGTCAAACTTAGGTGGATCGCTGTCCACACATCCAAAGCGACTATTTTAATCACCCGTATTTCCAAAACCTAAGTTTTTAAGGTAACTTGGGTGGTATAGTACTAAAGTTCTGGACCTATTCTATCATCCAATGTGTACGTCATGTTGGCACACCTCCGTATTTTTTTATATTTCGTGTCAAACGTCGACAAATCGTTGTCCGCACATCGCATAGCGACTAATTTAATCACCCATATTTCCAAAACCTAAGTTTTTACGGTAACTTGGGTGGTATAATACAGAAGTTCTGGTCCTATTCTATCACCCTACGTGTACGTAATGTTGGCACACCTCCGTATTTATTATTATATTTCATGTCATACTTAGACAAATCGTTGTCCGCACATCGCATAGCGACTAATTTAATCACCCATATTTCCAAAACCTAAGTTTTTAAGGTAACTTGGGTGGTATAGTACTAAAGTTCTGGTCCTATTCTTTCATCCTACGTGTACGTCATGCTGACACACTTCCGTATTTATTTTATATTTTATGTCAAACTTAGGAGGATCGCTGTCCACACATCCAAAGCGACTATTTTAATCACCCGTATTTCCAAAACCTAAGTTTTGACGGTAACCTGAGTGGTATAATAATATAGTTCTAATCCTATTCTATCACCCAATGTGTACGTCATGTATCCACAATTCCGTATTTATTTTTTATATTTCATGTCAAACTTAGACAAATCGCTGTCCGCACATCGCATAGCGACAAATTTAATCACCCATATTTCCAAAACCTAAGTTTTTAAGGTAACTTGGGTGGTATAATACTAAATTTCAGGACCTATTCTATCATCCTATGTGTACGTCATGTTGGCACACTTCCGTATTTATTTATTTTTCATGTCATACTTTGACAAATCGCTGTCCGCACATCTCAATGCGACTACTTTAATCAGCCATATTTCCAAAACCTAAGTTTTTACGGTAACTTGGGTGGTATAATACAGAAGTTCTGGTCCTATTCTATCACCCTACGTGTACGTCATGTATCCACAATTCCGTATTTATTTTTATATTTCATGTCAAACTTAGACAAATCGTTGTCCGCACATCGCATAGCGACTAATTTAATCACCCATATTTCCAAAACCTACGTTTTTAAGGTAACTTGGGTGGTATAATACTAAATTTCAGGACCTATTCTATCATCCTATGTGTACGTCATGTTGGCACACTTCCGTATTTATTTTATTTTTCATGTCATACTTTGACAAATCGCTGTCCGCACATCTCAATGCGACTACTTTAATCAGCCATATTTCCAAAACCTAAGTTTTTACGGTAACTTGGGTGGTATAATACAGAAGTTCTGGTCCTATTCTATCACCCTATGTGTACGTCATGTATCCACAATTCCGTATTTATTTTTATATTTCATGTCAAACTTAGACAAATCGTTGTCCGCACATCGCATAGCGACTAATTTAATCACCCATATTTCCAAAACCTAAGTTTTTAAGGTAACTTGGGTGGTATAATACTAAATTTCAGGACCTATTCTATCATCCTATGTGTACGTCATGTTGGCACACTTCCGTATTTATTTTATTTTTCATGTCATACTTTGACAAATCGCTGTCCGCACATCTCAATGCGACTACTTTAATCAGCCATATTTCCAAAACCTAAGTTTTTACGGTAACTTGGGTGGTATAGTACAAAAGTTCTGGTCCTATTCTATCACCCTATGTGTACGTCATGTATCCACAATTCCGTATTTATTTTTATATTTCATGTCAAACTTAGACAAATCGTTGTCCGCACATCGCATAGCGACTAATTTAATCACCCATATTTCCAAAACCTAAGTTTTTACGGTAACTTGGGTGGTATAATACTAAATTTCAGGACCTATTCCATCATCCTATGTGTACGTCATGTTGGCACACCTCCGTATTTATTTTATTTTTCATGTCATACTTTGACAAATCGCTGTCCGCACATCTCAATGCGACTACTTTAATCAGCCATATTTCCAAAACCTAAGTGTTGACGGTAACCTGAGTGGTATAATAATATAATTCTAATCCTATTCTATTACCCAATGTGTACGTCATGTTGGCACACCTCCGTATTTTTTTTATATTTCGTGTCAAACTTCGACAAATCTCTGTCCGCACATCTCAATGCGACTACTTTAATCAGCCATATTTCCAAAACCTAAGTTTTTACGGTAACTTGGGTGGTATAATACAGAAGTTCTGGTCCTATTCTATCACCCTACGTGTACGTAATGTTGGCACACCTCCGTATTTATTATTATATTTCATGTCATACTTAGACAAATCGTTGTCCGCACATCGCATAGCGACTAATTTAATCACCCATATTTCCAAAACCTAAGTTTTTAAGGTAACTTGGGTGGTATAGTACTAAAGTTCTGGTCCTATTCTTTCATCCTACGTGTACGTCATGCTGACACGCTTCCGTATTTATTTTATATTTTATGTCAAACTTAGGTGGATCGCTGTCCACACATCCAAAGCGACTATTTTAATCACCCGTATTTCCAAAACCTAAGTTTTTAAGGTAACTTGGGTGGTATAATACTAAATTTCAGGACCTATTCTATCATCCTATGTGTACGTCATGTTGGCACACTTCCGTATTTATTTTATTTTTCATGTCATACTTTGACAAATCGCTGTCCGCACATCTCAATGCGACTACTTTAATCAGCCATATTTCCAAAACCTAAGTTTTTACGGTAACTTGGGTGGTATAGTACAGAAGTTCTGGTCCTATTCTATCACCCTATGTGTACGTCATGTATCCACAATTCCGTATTTATTTTTATATTTCATGTCAAACTTAGACAAATCGTTGTCCGCACATCGCATAGTGACTAATTTAATCACACATATTTCCAAAACCTAAGTTTTTACGGTAACTTGGGTGGTATAGTACTAAAGTTCTGGACCTATTCTATCATCCTATGTGTACGTCATGTTGGCACACCTCCGTATTTTTTTTATATTTCGTGTCAAACTTCGACAAATCGTTGTCCGCACATCGCATAGCGACTAATTTAATCAGCCATATTTCCAAAACCTAAGTTTTTACGGTAACTTGGGTGGTATAATACAGAAGTTCTGGTCCTATTCTATCACCCTACGTGTACGTCATGTATCCACAATTCCGTATTTATTTTTATATTTCATGTCAAACTTAGACAAATCGTTGTCCGCACATCGCATAGCGACTAATTTAATCACCCATATTTCCAAAACCTAAGTTTTTAAGGTAACTTGGGTGGTATAATACTAAATTTCAGGACCTATTCTACCATCCTATGTGTACGTCATGTTGGCACACTTCCGTATTTATTTTATTTTTCATGTCATACTTTGACAAATCGCTGTCCGCACATCTCAATGCGACTACTTTAATCAGCCATATTTCCAAAACCTAAGTTTTTACGGTAACTTGGGTGGTATAATACAGAAGTTTTGGTCCTATTCTATCACCCTATGTGTACGTCATGTATCTACAATTCCGTATTTATTTTTATATTTCATGTCAAACTTAGACAAATCGTTGTCCGCACATCGCATAGCGACTAATTTAATCACACATATTTCCAAAACCTAAGTTTTTACGGTAACTTGGGTGGTATAGTACTAAAGTTCTGGACCTATTCTATCATCCAATGTGTACGTCATGTTGGCACACCTCCGTATTTTTTTATATTTCGTGTCAAACTTCGACAAATCGTTGTCCGCACATCGCATAGCGACTAATTTAATCACCCATATTTCCAAAACCTAAGTTTTTACGGTAACTTGGGTGGTATAATACAGAAGTTCTGGTCCTATTCTATCACCCTATGTGTACGTCATGTATCCACAATTCCGTATTTATTTTTATATTTCATGTCAAACTTAGACAAATCGCTGTCCGCACATCTCAATGCGACTACTTTAATCAGCCATATTTCCAAAACCTAGGTTTTTAAGGAAACTTGGGTGGTATAATACTAAATTTCAGGACCTATTCTATCATCCTATGTGTACGTCATGTTGGCACACCTCCGTATTTTTTTATATTTCCTGTCAAACTTCGACAAATCTCTGTCCGCACATCTCAATGCGACTACTTTAATCAGCCATATTTCCAAAACCTAAGTTTTTACGGTAACTTGGGTGGTATAATACAGAAGTTCTGGTCCTATTCTATCACCCTACGTGTACGTAATGTTGGCACACCTCCGTATTTATTATTATATTTCATGTCATACATAGACAAATCGTTGTCCGCACATCGCATAGCGACTAATTTAATCACCCATATTTCCAAAACCTAAGTTTTTAAGGTAACTTGGGTGGTATAGTACTAAAGTTCTGGTCCTATTCTTTCATCCTACGTGTACGTCATGCTGACACGCTTCCGTATTTATTTTATATTTTATGTCAAACTTAGGTGGATCGCTGTCCACACATCCAAAGCGACTATTTTAATCACCCGTATTTCCAAAACCTAAGTTTTTAAGGTAACTTGGGTGGTATAATACTAAATTTCAGGACCTATTCTATCATCCTATGTGTACGTCATGTTGGCACACTTCCGTATTTATTTTATTTTTCATGTCATACTTTGACAAATCGCTGTCCGTACATCTCAATGCGACTACTTTAATCAGCCATATTTCCAAAACCTAAGTTTTTACGGTAACTTGGGTGGTATAGTATAGAAGTTCTGGTCCTATTCTATCACCCTATGTGTACGTCATGTATCCACAATTCCGTATTTATTTTTATATTTCATGTCAAACTTAGACAAATCGTTGTCCGCACATCGCATAGCGACTAATTTAATCACACATATTTCCAAAACCTAAGTTTTTACGGTAACTTGGGTGGTATAGTACTAAAGTTCTGGACCTATTCTATTATCCTATGTGTACGTCATGTTGGCACACCTCCGTATTTTTTTTATATTTCGTGTCAAACTTCGACAAATCGTTGTCCGCACATCGCATAGCGACTAATTTAATCAGCCATATTTCCAAAACCTAAGTTTTTACGGTAACTTGGGTGGTATAATACAGAAGTTCTGGTCCTATTCTATCACCCTACGTGTACGTCATGTATCCACAATTCCGTATTTATTTTTATATTTCATGTCAAACTTAGACAAATCGTTGTCCGCACATCGCATAGCGACTAATTTAATCACCCATATTTCCAAAACCTAAGTTTGTACGGTAACTTGGGTGGTATAGTACTAAAGTTCTGGACCTATTCTATCATCCTATGTGTACGTCATGTTGGCACACCTCCGTATTTTTTTATATTTCGTGTCAAACTTCGACAAATCGTTGTCCGCACATCGCATAGCGACTAATTTAATCACCCATATTTCCAAAACCTAAGTTTTTACGGTAACTTGGGTGGTATAATACAGAAGTTCTGGTCCTATTCTATCACCCTATGTGTACGTCATGTATCCACAATTCCGTATTTATTTTTATATTTCATGTCAAACTTAGACAAATCGCTGTCCGCACATCTCAATGCGACTACTTTAATCAGCCATATTTCCAAAACCTAGGTTTTTAAGGAAACTTGGGTGGTATAATACTAAATTTCAGGACCTATTCTATCATCCTATGTGTACGTCATGTTGGCACACCTCCGTATTTTTTTTATATTTCGTGTCAAACTTCGACAAATCGTTGTCCGCACATCGCATAGCGACTAATTTAATCAGCCATATTTCCAAAACCTAAGTTTTTACGGTAACTTGGGTGGTATAATACAGAAGTTCTGGTCCTATTCTATCACCCTACGTGTACGTAATGTTGGCACACCTCCGTATTTATTATTATATTTCATGTCATACTTAGACAAATCGTTGTCCGCACATCGCATAGCGACTAATTTAATCACCCATATTTCCAAAACCTAAGTTTTTAAGGTAACTTGGGTGGTATAGTACTAAAGTTCTGGTCCTATTCTTTCATCCTACGTGTACGTCATGCTGACACGCTTCCGTATTTATTATTATATTTCATGTCATACTTAGACAAATCGTTGTCCGCACATCGCATAGCGACTAATTTAATCACCCATATTTCCAAAACCTAAGTTTTTACGGTAACTTGGGTGGTATAATACAGAAGTTCTGGTCCTATTCTATCACCCTATGTGTACGTCATGTATCCACAATTCCGTATTTATTTTTATATTTTATGTCAAACTTAGGTGGATCGCTGTCCACACATCCAAAGCGACTATTTTAATCACCCGTATTTCCAAAACCTAAGTTTTTAAGGTAACTTGGGTTGTATAATACTAAATTTCAGGACCTATTCTATCATCCTATGTGTACGTCATGTTGGCACACTTCCGTATTTATTTTATTTTTCATGTCATACTTTGACAAATCGCTGTCCGCACATCTCAATGCGACTACTTTAATCAGCCATATTTCCAAAACCTAAGTTTTTACGGTAACTTGGGTGGTATAGTACAGAAGTTCTGGTCCTATTCTATCACCCTACGTGTACGTCATGTATCCACAATTCCGTATTTATTTTTATATTTCATGTCAAACTTAGACAAATCGCTGTCCGCACATCTCAATGCGACTACTTTAATCAGCCATATTTCCAAAACCTAGGTTTTTAAGGAAACTTGGGTGGTATAATACTAAATTTCAGGACCTATTCTATCATCCTATGTGTACGTCATGTTGGCACACTTCCGTATTTATTTTATTTTTCATGTCATACTTTGACAAATCGCTGTCCGCACATCTCAATGCGACTACTTTAATCAGCCATATTTCCAAAACCTAAGTTTTTACGGTAACTTGGTTGGTATAATACAGAAGTTCTGGTCCTATTCTATCACCCTATGTGTACGTCATGTATCCACAATTCCGTATTTATTTTTATATTTCATGTCAAACTTAGACAAATCGTTGTCCGCACATCGCATAGCGGCTAATTTAATCACCCATATTTCCAAAACCTAAGTTTTTAAGGTAACTTGGGTGGTATAGTACTAAAGTTCAGGACCTATTCTATCATCCTATGTGTACGTCATGTTGGCACACTTCCGTATTTATTTTATTTTTCATGTCATACTTTGACAAATCGCTGTCCGCACATCTCAATGCGACTACTTTAATCAGCCATATTTCCAAAACCTAAGTTTTTACGGTAACTTGGGTGGTATAGTACTAAAGTTCTGGACCTATTCTATCATCATGTGTACGTCATGTTGGCACACTTCCGTATTTATTTTATTTTTCATGTCATACTTTGACAAATCGCTGTCCGCACATCTCAATGCGACTACTTTAATCAGCCATATTTCCAAAACCTAAGTTTTTACGGTAACTTGGGTGGTATAATACAGACGTTCTGGTCCTATTCTATCACCCTACGTGTACGTAATGTTGGCACACCTCCGTATTTTTTTTATATTTCGTGTCAAACTTTGACAAATCTCTGTCCGCACATCTCAATGCGACTACTTTAATCAGCCATATTTCCAAAACCTAAGTTTTTACGGTAACTTGGGTGGTATAATACAGAAGTTCTGGTCCTATTCTATCACCCTATGTGTACGTCATGTATCCACAATTCCGTATTTATTTTTATATTTCATGTTAAACTTAGACAAATCGTTGTCCGCACATCGCATAGCGACTAATTTAATCACCCATATTTCCAAAACCTAAGTTTTTAAGGTAACTTGGGTGGTATAATACTAAATTTCAGGACCTATTCTATCATCCTATGTATACGTCATGTTGGCACACTTCCGTATTCATTTTATTTTTCATGTCATACTTTGACAAATCGCTGTCCGCACATCTCAATGCGACTACTTTAATCAGCCATATTTCCAAAACCTAAGTTTTTACGGTAACTTGGGTGGTATAGTACTAAAGTTCTGGACCTATTCTATCATCCTATGTGTACGTCATGTTGGCACACCTCCGTATTTTTTTTATATTTCGTGTCAAACTTCGACAAATCTCTGTCCGCACATCTCAATGCGACTACTTTAATCAGCCATATTTCCAAAACCTAAGTTCTTACGGTAACTTGGGTGGTATAATACAGAAGTTCTGGTCCTATTCTATCACCCTACGTGTACGTAATGTTGGCACACCTCCGTATTTATTATTATATTTCATGTCAAACTTAGACAAATCGTTGTCCGCACATCGCATAGCGACTAATTTAATCAGCCATATTTCCAAAACCTAAGTTTTTACGGTAACTTGGGTGGTATAATACAGAAGTTCTGGTCCTATTCTATCACCCTACGTGTACGTAATGTTGGCACACCTCCGTATTTATTTTTATATTTCATGTCAAACTTAGATAAATCGTTGTCCGCACATCGCATAGCGACTAATTTAATCACCCATATTTCCAAAACTTAAGTTTTTAAGGTAACTTGGGTGGTATAATACTAAATTTCAGGACCTATTCTATCATCCTATGTGTACGTCATGTTGGCTCACTTCCGTATTTATTTTATTTTTCATGTCATACTTTGACAAATCGCTGTCCGCACATCTCAATGCGACTATTTTTATCAGCCATATTTCCAAAACCTAGGTTTTTAAGGAAACTTGGGTGGTATAATACTAAATTTCAGGACCTATTCTATCATCCTATGTGTACGTCATGTTGGCACACTTCCGTATTTATTTTATTTTTCATGTCATACTTTGACAAATCGCTGTCCGCACATCTCAATGCGACTACTTTAATCAGCCATATTTCCAAAACCTAAGTTTTTACGGTAACTTGGGTGGTATAATACAGAAGTTCTGGTCCTATTCTATCACCCTATGTGTACGTCATGTATCCACAATTCCGTATTTATTTTTATATTTCATGTCAAACTTAGACAAATCGTTGTCCGCACATCGCATTGCGACTAATTTAATCACCCATATTTCCAAAACCTAAGTTTTTACGGTAACTTGGGTGGTATAATACAGAAGTTCTGGTCCTATTCTATCACCCTATGTGTACGTCATGTATCCACAATTCCGTATTTATTTTTATATTTCATGTCAAACTTAGACAAATCGTTGTCCGCACATCGCATAGCGACTAATTTAATCACCCATATTTCCAAAACCTAAGTTTTAAGGTAACTTGGGTGGTATAGTACTAAAGTTCAGGACCTATTCTATCATCCTATGTGTACGTTATGTTGGCACACTTCCGTATTTATTTTATTTTTCATGTTATACTTTGACAAATCGCTGTCCGCACATCTCAATGCGACTACTTTAATCAGCCATATTTCCAAAACCTAGGTTTTTAAGGAAACTTGGGTGGTATAATACTAAATTTCAGGACCTATTCTATCATCCTATGTGTACGTCATGTTGGCACACTTCCGTATTTATTTTATTTTTCATGTCATACTTTGACAAATCGCTGTCCGCACATCTCAATGCGACTACTTTAATCAGCCATATTTCCAAAACCTAAGTTTTTACGGTAACTTGGGTGGTACAATACAGAAGTTCTGGTCCTATTCTATCACCCTATGTGTACGTCATGTATCCACAATTCCGTATTTATTATTATATTTCATGTCAAACTTAGACAAATCGTTGTCCGCACATCGCATTGCGACTAATTTAATCACCCATATTTCCAAAACCTAAGTTTTTACGGTAACTTGGGTGGTATAATACAGAAGTTCTGGTCCTATTCTATCACCCTCTGTGTACGTCATGTATCCACAATTCCGTATTTATTTTTATATTTCATGTTAAACTTAGACAAATCGTTGTCCGCACATCGCATAGCGACTAATTTAATCACCCATATTTCCAAAACCTAAGTTTTTAAGGTAACTTGGGTGGTATAATACTAAATTTCAGGACCTATTTTTATCATCCTATGTGTACGTCATGTTGGCACACTTCCGTATTTCTTTTATTTTTCATGTCATACTTTGACAAATCGCTGTCCGCACATCTCAATGCGACTACTTTAATCAGCCATATTTCCAAAACCTAAGTTTTTACGGTAACTTGGGTGGTATAATACAGAAGTTCTGGTCCTATTCTATCACCCTATGTGTACGTCATGTATCCACAATTCCGTATTTTTTTATATTTCATGTCAAACTTAGGTGGATCGCTGTCCACACATCCAAAGCGACTAATTTAATCACCCATATTTCCAAAACCTAAGTTTTTACGGTAACTTGGGTGGTATAATACAGAAGTTCTGGTCCTATTCTATCACCCTACGTGTACGTAATGTTGGCACACCTCCGTATTTATTATTATATTTCATGACATACTTAGACAAATCGTTGTCCGCATATCGCATAGCGACTAATTTAATCACCCATATTTCCAAAACCTAAGTTTTTACGGTAACTTGGGTGGTATAGTACTAAAGTTCTGGACCTATTCTATCATCCTATGTGTACGTCATGTTGGCACACCTCCGTATTTATTTTTATATTTTATGTCAAACTTAGACAAATCGTTGTCCGCACATCGCATAGCGACTAATTTAATCACCCATATTTCCAAAACCTAAGTTTTTAAGGTAACTTGGGTGGTATAGTACTAAAGTTCTGGTCCTATTCTTTTATCCTACGTGTACGTCATGCTGACACACTGCCGTATTTCTTTTATTTTTCATGTCATACTTTGACAAATCGCTGTCCGCACATCTCAATGCGACTACTTTAATCAGCCATATTTCCAAAACCTAAGTTTTTACGGTAACTTGGGTGGTATAATACAGAAGTTCTGGTCCTATTCTATCACCCTATGTGTACGTCATGTATCCACAATTCCGTATTTTTTTATATTTCATGTCAAACTTAGGTGGATCGCTGTCCACAAAACCAAAGCGACTATTTTAATCACCCGTATTTCCAAAACCTAAGTTTTGACGGTAACCTGAGTGGTATAATAATATAGTTCTAATCCTATTCTATCACCCAATGTGTACGTCATGTATCCAAAATTCCGTATTTATTTTTATATTTCATGTCAAACTTAGACAAATCGTTGTCCGCACATCGCATAGCGACTAATTTAATCACCCATATTTCCAAAACCTAAGTTTTTACGGTAACTTGGGTGGTATAATACAGAAGTTCTGGTCCTATTCTATCACCCTATGTGTACGTCATGTATCCACAATTCCGTATTTATGTTTATATTTCATGTCAAACTTAGACAAAACGTTGTCCGCACATCGCATAGCGACTAATTTAATCACCCATATTTCCAAAACCTAAGTTTTTAAGGTAACTTGGGTGGTATAATACTAAATTTCAGGACCTATTCTATCATCCTATGTGTACGTCATGTTGGCACACTTCCGTATTTATTTTATTTTTCATGTCATACTTTGACAAATCGCTGTCCGCACATCTCAATGCGACTACGTTAATCAGCCATATTTCCAAAACCTAAGTTTTTACGGTAACTTGGGTGGTATAATACAGAAGTTCTGGTCCTATTCTATCACCCTACGTGTACGTAATGTTGGCACACCTCCGTATTTTTTTTATATTTCGTGTCAAACTTCGACAAATCTCTGTCCGCACATCTCAATGCGACTACTTTAATCAGCCATATTTCCAAAACCTAAGTTTTTACGGTAACTTGGGTTGTATAATACAGAAGTTCTGGTCCTATTCTATCACCCTATGTGTACGTCATGTATCCACAATTCCGTATTTATTTTTATATTTCATGTCAAACTTAGACAAATCGTTGTCCGCACATCGCATAGCGACTAATTTAATCACCCATATTTCCAAAACCTAAGTTTTTAAGGTAACTTGGGTGGTATAATACTAAATTTCAGGACCTATTCTATCATCCTATGTGTACGTCATGTTGGCACACTTCCGTATTCATTTTATTTTTCATGTCATACTTTGACAAATCGCTGTCCGCACATCTCAATGCGACTACTTTAATCATTCATATTTCCAAAACCTAAGTTTTTACGGTAACTTGGGTGGTATAGTACTAAAGTTCTGGACCTATTCTATCATCCTATGTGTACGTCATGTTGGCACACCTCCGTATTTTTTTATATTTCGTGTCAAACTTCGACAAATCTCTGTCCGCACATCTCAATGCGACTACTTTAATCAGCCATATTTCCAAAACCTAAGTTTTTACGGTAACTTGGGTGGTATAATACAGAAGTTCTGGTCCTATTCTAACACCCTACGTGTACGTAATGTTGGCACACCTCCGTATTTATTATTATATTTCATGTCAAACTTAGACAAATCGTTGTCCGCACATCGCATAGCGACTAATTTAATCAGCCATATTTCCAAAACCTAAGTTTTTAAGGTAACTTGGGTGGTATAGTACTAAAGTTCTGGTCCTATTCTTTCATCCTGCGTGTACGTCATGCTGACACACTGCCGTATTTATTTTATATTTTATGTCAAACTTCGACAAATCTCTGTCCGCACATCTCAATGCGACTACTTTAATCAGCCATATTTCCAAAACCTAAGTTTTTACGGTAACTTGGGTGGTATAATACAGAAGTTCTGGTCCTATTCTATCACCCTATGTGTACGTCATGTATCCACAATTCCGTATTTATTTTTATATTTCATGTCAAACTTCGACAAATCTCTGTCCGCACATCTCAATGCGACTACTTTAGTCAGCCATATTTCCAAAACCTAGGTTTTTAAGGAAACTTGGGTGGTATAATACTAAATTTCAGGACCTATTCTATCATCCTATGTGTACGTCATGTTGGCACACTTCCGTATTTATTTTATTTTTCATGTCATACTTTGACAAATCGCTGTCCGCACATCTCAATGCGACTACTTTAATCAGCCATATTTCCAAAACCTAAGTTTTTACGGTAACTTGGGTGGTACAATACAGAAGTTCTGGTCCTATTCTATCACCCTATGTGTACGTCATGTATCCACAATTCCGTATTTATTTTTATATTTCATGTCAAACTTAGACAAATCGTTGTCCGCACATCGCATTGCGACTAATTTAATCACCCATATTTCCAAAACCTAAGTTTTTACGGTAACTTGGGTGGTATAATACAGAAGTTCTGGTCCTATTCTATCACCCTCTGTGTACGTCATGTATCCACAATTCCGTATTTATTTTTATATTTCATGTTAAACTTAGACAAATCGTTGTCCGCACATCGCATAGCGACTAATTTAATCACCCATATTTCCAAAACCTAAGTTTTTAAGGTAACTTGGGTGGTATAATACTAAATTTCAGGACCTATTATTATCATCCTATGTGTACGTCATGTTGGCACACTTCCGTATTTCTTTTATTTTTCATGTCATACTTTGACAAATCGCTGTCCGCACATCTCAATGCGACTACTTTAATCAGCCATATTTCCAAAACCTAAGTTTTTACGGTAACTTGGGTGGTATAATACAGAAGTTCTGGTCCTATTCTATCACCCTATGTGTACGTCATGTATCCACAATTCCGTATTTTTTTATATTTCATGTCAAACTTAGGTGGATCGCTGTCCACACATCCAAAGCGACTAATTTAATCACCCATATTTCCAAAACCTAAGTTTTTACGGTAACTTGGGTGGTATAATACAGAAGTTCTGGTCCTATTCTATCACCCTACGTGTACGTAATGTTGGCACACCTCCGTATTTATTATTATATTTCATGACATACTTAGACAAATCGTTGTCCGCATATCGCATAGCGACTAATTTAATCACCCATATTTCCAAAACCTAAGTTTTTACGGTAACTTGGGTGGTATAGTACTAAAGTTCTGGACCTATTCTATCATCCTATGTGTACGTCATGTTGGCACACCTCCGTATTTATTTTTATATTTTATGTCAAACTTAGACAAATCGTTGTCCGCACATCGCATAGCGACTAATTTAATCACCCATATTTCCAAAACCTAAGTTTTTAAGGTAACTTGGGTGGTATAGTACTAAAGTTCTGGTCCTATTCTTTTATCCTACGTGTACGTCATGCTGACACACTGCCGTATTTCTTTTATTTTTCATGTCATACTTTGACAAATCGCTGTCCGCACATCTCAATGCGACTACTTTAATCAGCCATATTTCCAAAACCTAAGTTTTTACGGTAACTTGGGTGGTATAATACAGAAGTTCTGGTCCTATTCTATCACCCTATGTGTACGTCATGTATCCACAATTCCGTATTTTTTTATATTTCATGTCAAACTTAGGTGGATCGCTGTCCACAAAACCAAAGCGACTATTTTAATCACCCGTATTTCCAAAACCTAAGTTTTGACGGTAACCTGAGTGGTATAATAATATAGTTCTAATCCTATTCTATCACCCAATGTGTACGTCATGTATCCAAAATTCCGTATTTATTTTTATATTTCATGTCAAACTTAGACAAATCGTTGTCCGCACATCGCATAGCGACTAATTTAATCACCCATATTTCCAAAACCTAAGTTTTTACGGTAACTTGGGTGGTATAATACAGAAGTTCTGGTCCTATTCTATCACCCTATGTGTACGTCATGTATCCACAATTCCGTATTTATGTTTATATTTCATGTCAAACTTAGACAAAACGTTGTCCGCACATCGCATAGCGACTAATTTAATCACCCATATTTCCAAAACCTAAGTTTTTAAGGTAACTTGGGTGGTATAATACTAAATTTCAGGACCTATTCTATCATCCTATGTGTACGTCATGTTGGCACACTTCCGTATTTATTTTATTTTTCATGTCATACTTTGACAAATCGCTGTCCGCACATCTCAATGCGACTACGTTAATCAGCCATATTTCCAAAACCTAAGTTTTTACGGTAACTTGGGTGGTATAATACAGAAGTTCTGGTCCTATTCTATCACCCTACGTGAACGTAATGTTGGCACACCTCCGTATTTTTTTTATATTTCGTGTCAAACTTCGACAAATCTCTGTCCGCACATCTCAATGCGACTACTTTAATCAGCCATATTTCCAAAACCTAAGTTTTTACGGTAACTTGGGTTGTATAATACAGAAGTTCTGGTCCTATTCTATCACCCTATGTGTACGTCATGTATCCACAATTCCGTATTTATTTTTATATTTCATGTCAAACTTAGACAAATCGTTGTCCGCACATCGCATAGCGACTAATTTAATCACCCATATTTCCAAAACCTAAGTTTTTAAGGTAACTTGGGTGGTATAATACTAAATTTCAGGACCTATTCTATCATCCTATGTGTACGTCATGTTGGCACACTTCCGTATTCATTTTATTTTTCATGTCATACTTTGACAAATCGCTGTCCGCACATCTCAATGCGACTACTTTAATCATTCATATTTCCAAAACCTAAGTTTTTACGGTAACTTGGGTGGTATAGTACTAAAGTTCTGGACCTATTCTATCATCCTATGTGTACGTCATGTTGGCACACCTCCGTATTTTTTTATATTTCGTGTCAAACTTCGACAAATCTCTGTCCGCACATCTCAATGCGACTACTTTAATCAGCCATATTTCCAAAACCTAAGTTTTTACGGTAACTTGGGTGGTATAATACAGAAGTTCTGGTCCTATTCTAACACCCTACGTGTACGTAATGTTGGCACACCTCCGTATTTATTATTATATTTCATGTCAAACTTAGACAAATCGTTGTCCGCACATCGCATAGCGACTAATTTAATCAGCCATATTTCCAAAACCTAAGTTTTTAAGGTAACTTGGGTGGTATAGTACTAAAGTTCTGGTCCTATTCTTTCATCCTGCGTGTACGTCATGCTGACACACTGCCGTATTTATTTTATATTTTATGTCAAACTTCGACAAATCTCTGTCCGCACATCTCAATGCGACTACTTTAATCAGCCATATTTCCAAAACCTAAGTTTTTACGGTAACTTGGGTGGTATAATACAGAAGTTCTGGTCCTATTCTATCACCCTATGTGTACGTCATGTATCCACAATTCCGTATTTATTTTTATATTTCATGTCAAACTTCGACAAATCTCTGTCCGCACATCTCAATGCGACTACTTTAGTCAGCCATATTTCCAAAACCTAGGTTTTTAAGGAAACTTGGGTGGTATAATACTAAATTTCAGGACCTATTCTATCATCCTATGTGTACGTCATGTTGGCACACTTCCGTATTTATTTTATTTTTCATGTCATACTTTGACAAATCGCTGTCCGCACATCTCAATGCGACTACTTTAATCAGCCATATTTCCAAAACCTAAGTTTTTACGGTAACTTGGGTGGTACAATACAGAAGTTCTGGTCCTATTCTATCACCCTATGTGTACGTCATGTATCCACAATTCCGTATTTATTTTTATATTTCATGTCAAACTTAGACAAATCGTTGTCCGCACATCGCATTGCGACTAATTTAATCACCCATATTTCCAAAACCTAAGTTTTTACGGTAACTTGGGTGGTATAATACAGAAGTTCTGGTCCTATTCTATCACCCTCTGTGTACGTCATGTATCCACAATTCCGTATTTATTTTTATATTTCATGTTAAACTTAGACAAATCGTTGTCCGCACATCGCATAGCGACTAATTTAATCACCCATATTTCCAAAACCTAAGTTTTTAAGGTAACTTGGGTGGTATAATACTAAATTTCAGGACCTATTTTTATCATCCTATGTGTACGTCATGTTGGCACACTTCCGTATTTCTTTTATTTTTCATGTCATACTTTGACAAATCGCTGTCCGCACATCTCAATGCGACTACTTTAATCAGCCATATTTCCAAAACCTAAGTTTTTACGGTAACTTGGGTGGTATAATACAGAAGTTCTGGTCCTATTCTATCACCCTATGTGTACGTCATGTATCCACAATTCCGTATTTTTTTATATTTCATGTCAAACTTAGGTGGATCGCTGTCCACACATCCAAAGCGACTAATTTAATCACCCATATTTCCAAAACCTAAGTTTTTACGGTAACTTGGGTGGTATAATACAGAAGTTCTGGTCCTATTCTATCACCCTACGTGTACGTAATGTTGGCACACCTCCGTATTTATTATTATATTTCATGACATACTTAGACAAATCGTTGTCCGCATATCGCATAGCGACTAATTTAATCACCCATATTTCCAAAACCTAAGTTTTTACGGTAACTTGGGTGGTACAATACAGAAGTTCTGGTCCTATTCTATCACCCTACGTGTACGTAATGTTGGCACACTTCCGTATTTATTTTATTTTTCATGTCATACTTTGACAAATCGCTGTCCGCACATCTCAATGCGACTACTTTAATCAGCCATATTTCCAAAACCTAAGTTTTTACGGTAACTTGGGTGGTACAATACAGAAGTTCTGGTCCTATTCTATCACCCTATGTGTACGTCATGTATCCACAATTCCGTATTTATTTTTATATTTCATGTCAAACTTAGACAAATCGTTGTCCGCACATCGCATTGCGACTAATTTAATCACCCATATTTCCAAAACCTAAGTTTTTACGGTAACTTGGGTGGTATAATACAGAAGTTCTGGTCCTATTCTATCACCCTCTGTGTACGTCATGTATCCACAATTCCGTATTTATTTTTATATTTCATGTTAAACTTAGACAAATCGTTGTCCGCACATCGCATAGCGACTAATTTAATCACCCATATTTCCAAAACCTAAGTTTTTAAGGTAACTTGGGTGGTATAATACTAAATTTCAGGACCTATTTTTATCATCCTATGTGTACGTCATGTTGGCACACTTCCGTATTTCTTTTATTTTTCATGTCATACTTTGACAAATCGCTGTCCGCACATCTCAATGCGACTACTTTAATCACCCATATTTCCAAAACCTAAGTTTTTACGGTAACTTGGGTGGTATAATACAGAAGTTCTGGTCCTATTCTATCACCCTATGTGTACGTCATGTATCCACAATTCCGTATTTTTTTATATTTCATGTCAAACTTAGGTGGATCGCTGTCCACACATCCAAAGCGACTAATTTAATCACCCATATTTCCAAAACCTAAGTTTTTACGGTAACTTGGGTGGTATAATACAGAAGTTCTGGTCCTATTCTATCACCCTACGTGTACGTAATGTTGGCACACCTCCGTATTTATTATTATATTTCATGACATACTTAGACAAATCGTTGTCCGCATATCGCATAGCGACTAATTTAATCACCCATATTTCCAAAACCTAAGTTTTTACGGTAACTTGGGTGGTATAGTACTAAAGTTCTGGACCTATTCTATCATCCTATGTGTACGTCATGTTGGCACACCTCCGTATTTATTTTTATATTTTATGTCAAACGTAGACAAATCGTTGTCCGCACATCGCATAGCGACTAATTTAATCACCCATATTTCCAAAACCTACGTTTTTAAGGTAACTTGGGTGGTATAGTACTAAAGTTCTGGTCCTATTCTTTTATCCTACGTGTACGTCATGCTGACACACTGCCGTATTTCTTTTATTTTTCATGTCATACTTTGACAAATCGCTGTCCGCACATCTCAATGCGACTACTTTAATCAGCCATATTTCCAAAACCTAAGTTTTTACGGTAACTTGGGTGGTATAGTACTAAAGTTCTGGACCTATTCTATCATCCTATGTGTACGTCATGTTGGCACACCTCCGTATTTATTTTTATATTTTATGTCAAACGTAGACAAATCGTTGTCCGCACATCGCATAGCGACTAATTTAATCACCCATATTTCCAAAACCTACGTTTTTAAGGTAACTTGGGTGGTATAGTACTAAAGTTCTGGTCCTATTCTTTTATCCTACGTGTACGTCATGCTGACACACTGCCGTATTTCTTTTATTTTTCATGTCATACTTTGACAAATCGCTGTCCGCACATCTCAATGCGACTACTTTAATCAGCCATATTTCCAAAACCTAAGTTTTTACGGTAACTTGGGTGGTATAATACAGAAGTTCTGGTCCTATTCTATCACCCTATGTGTACGTCATGTATCCACAATTCCGTATTTTTTTATATTTCATGTCAAACTTAGGTGGATCGCTGTCCCCAAAACCAAAGCGACTATTTTAATCACCCGTATTTCCAAAACCTAAGTTTTGACGGTAACCTGAGTGGTATAATAATATAGTTCTAATCCTATTCTATCACCCAATGTGTACGTCATGTATCCAAAATTCCGTATTTATTTTTATATTTCATGTCAAACTTAGACAAATCGTTGTCCGCACATCGCATAGCGACTAATTTAATCACCCATATTTCCAAAACCTAAGTTTTTACGGTAACTTGGGTGGTATAATACAGAAGTTCTGGTCCTATTCTATCACCCTATGTGTACGTCATGTATCCACAATTCCGTATTTATGTTTATAATTCATGTCAAACTTAGACAAAACGTTGTCCGCACATCGCATAGCGACTAATTTAATCACCCATATTTCCAAAACCTAAGTTTTTAAGGTAACTTGGGTGGTATAATACTAAATTTCAGGACCTATTCTATCATCCTATGTGTACGTCATGTTGGCACACTTCCGTATTTATTTTATTTTTCATGTCATACTTTGACAAATCGCTGTCCGCACATCTCAATGCGACTACTTTAATCAGCCATATTTCCAAAACCTAAGTTTTTACGGTAACTTGGGTGGTATAATACAGAAGTTCTGGTCCTATTCTAACACCCTACGTGTACGTAATGTTGGCACACCTCCGTATTTATTATTATATTTCATGTCAAACTTAGACAAATCGTTGTCCGCACATCGCATAGCGACTAATTTAATCAGCCATATTTCCAAAACCTAAGTTTTTAAGGTAACTTGGGTGGTATAGTACTAAAGTTCTGGTCCTATTCTTTCATCCTGCGTGTACGTCATGCTGACACACTGCCGTATTTATTTTATATTTTATGTCAAACTTCGACAAATCTCTGTCCGCACATCTCAATGCGACTACTTTAATCAGCCATATTTCCAAAACCTAAGTTTTTACGGTAACTTGGGTGGTATAATACAGAAGTTCTGGTCCTATTCTATCACCCTATGTGTACGTCATGTATCCACAATTCCGTATTTATTTTTATATTTCATGTCAAACTTCGACAAATCTCTGTCCGCACATCTCAATGCGACTACTTTAGTCAGCCATATTTCCAAAACCTAGGTTTTTAAGGAAACTTGGGTGGTATAATACTAAATTTCAGGACCTATTCTATCATCCTATGTGTACGTCATGTTGGCACACTTCCGTATTTATTTTATTTTTCATGTCATACTTTGACAAATCGCTGTCCGCACATCTCAATGCGACTACTTTAATCAGCCATATTTCCAAAACCTAAGTTTTTACGGTAACTTGGGTGGTACAATACAGAAGTTCTGGTCCTATTCTATCACCCTATGTGTACGTCATGTATCCACAATTCCGTATTTATTTTTATATTTCATGTCAAACTTAGACAAATCGTTGTCCGCACATCGCATTGCGACTAATTTAATCACCCATATTTCCAAAACCTAAGTTTTTACGGTAACTTGGGTGGTATAATACAGAAGTTCTGGTCCTATTCTATCACCCTATGTGTACGTCATGTATCCACAATTCCGTATTTATTTTTATATTTCATGTCAAACTTCGACAAATCTCTGTCCGCACATCTCAATGCGACTACTTTAGTCAGCCATATTTCCAAAACCTAGGTTTTTAAGGAAACTTGGGTGGTATAATACTAAATTTCAGGACCTATTCTATCATCCTATGTGAACGTCATGTTGGCACACTTCCGTATTTATTTTATTTTTCATGTCATACTTTGACAAATCGCTGTCCGCACATCTCAATGCGACTACTTTAATCAGCCATATTTCCAAAACCTAAGTTTTTACGGTAACTTGGGTGGTATAATACAGAAGTTCTGGTCCTATTCTATCACCCTATGTGTACGTCATGTATCCACAATTCCGTATTTATTTTTATATTTCATGTCAAACTTCGACAAATCTCTGTCCGCACATCTCAATGCGACTACTTTAGTCAGCCATATTTCCAAAACCTAGGTTTTTAAGGAAACTTGGGTGGTATGATACTAAATTTCAGGACCTATTCTATCATCCTATGTGTACGTCATGTTGGCACACTTCCGTATTTATTTTATTTTTCATGTCATACTTTGACAAATCGCTGTCCGCACATCTCAATGCGACTACTTTAATCAGCCATATTTCCAAAACCTAAGTTTTTACGGTAACTTGGGTGGTACAATACAGAAGTTCTGGTCCTATTCTATCACCCTATGTGTACGTCATGTATCCACAATTCCGTATTTATTTTTATATTTCATGTCAAACTTAGACAAATCGTTGTCCGCACATCGCATAGCGACTAATTTAATCACCCATATTTCCAAAACCTAAGTTTTTAAGGTAACTTGGGTGGTATAATACTAAATTTCAGGACCTATTTTTATCATCCTATGTGTACGTCATGTTGGCACACTTCCGTATTTCTTTTATTTTTCATGTCATACTTTGACAAATCGCTGTCCGCACATCTCAATGCGACTACTTTAATCAGCCATATTTCCAAAACCTAAGTTTTTACGGTAACTTGGGTGGTATAATACAGAAGTTCTGGTCCTATTCTATCACCCTATGTGTACGTCATGTATCCACAATTCCGTATTTTTTTATATTTCATGTCAAACTTAGGTGGATCGCTGTCCACACATCCAAAGCGACTAATTTAATCACCCATATTTCCAAAACCTAAGTTTTTACGGTAACTTGGGTGGTATAATACAGAAGTTCTGGTCCTATTCTATCACCCTACGTGTACGTAATGTTGGCACACCTCCGTATTTATTATTATATTTCATGTCATACTTAGACAAATCGTTGTCCGCATATCGCATAGCGACTAATTTAATCACCCATATTTCCAAAACCTAAGTTTTTACGGTAACTTGGGTGGTATAGTACTAAAGTTCTGGACCTATTCTATCATCCTATGTGTACGTCATGTTGGCACACCTCCGTATTTATTTTTATATTTTATGTCAAACTTAGACAAATCGTTGTCCGCACATCGCATAGCGACTAATTTAATCACCCATATTTCCAAAACCTAAGTTTTTAAGGTAACTTGGGTGGTATAGTACTAAAGTTCTGGTCCTATTCTTTTATCCTACGTGTACGTCATGCTGACACACTGCCGTATTTCTTTTATTTTTCATGTCATACTTTGACAAATCGCTGTCCGCACATCTCAATGCGACTACTTTAATCAGCCATATTTCCAAAACCTAAGTTTTTACGGTAACTTGGGTGGTATAATACAGAAGTTCTGGTCCTATTCTATCACCCTACGTGTACGTAATGTTGGCACACCTCCGTATTTATTATTATATTTCATGTCATACTTAGACAAATCGTTGTCCGCACATCGCATAGCGACTAATTTAATCACCCATATTTCCAAAACCTAAGTTTTTACGGTAACTTGGGTGGTATAATACAGAAGTCCTGGTCCTATTCTATCACCCTATGTGTACGTCATGTATCCACAATTCCGTATTTATTTTTATATTTCATGTCAAACTTAGACAAATCGTTGTCCGCACATCGCATAGCGACTAATTTAATCACCCATATTTCCAAAACCTAAGTTTTTACGGTAACTTGGGTGGTATAATACAGAAGTTCTGGTCCTATTCTATCACCTTATGTGTACGTCATGTATCCACAATTCCGTATTTATTTTTATATTTCATGTCAAACTTAGACAAAACGTTGTCCGCACATCGCATAGCGACTAATTTAATCACCCATATTTCCAAAACCCAAGTTTTTAAGGTAACTTGGGTGGTATAATACTAAATTTCAGGACCTATTCTATCATCCTATGTGTACGTCATGTTGGCACACTTCCGTATTTATTTTATTTTTCATGTCATACTTTGACAAATCGCTGTCCGCACATCTCAATGCGACTACTTTAATCAGCCATATTTCCAAAACCCAAGTTTTTACGGTAACTTGGGTGGTATAATACAGAAGTTCTGGTCCTATTCTATCACCCTATGTGTACGTCATGTATCCACAATTCCGTATTTATTTTTATATTTCATGTCAAACTTAGACAAATCGTTGTCCGCACATCGCATAGCGACTAATTTAATCACCCATATTTCCAAAACCTAAGTTTTTACGGTAACTTGGGTGGTATAGTACTAAAGTTCTGGACCTATTCTATCATCCTATGTGTAAGTCATGTTGGCACACCTCCGTATTTTTTTTATATTTCGTGTCAAACTTCGACAAATCGTTGTCCGCACATCGCATAGCGACTAATTTAATCACCCATATATCCAAAACCTAAGTTTTTACGGTAACTTGGTTGGTATAATACAGAAGTTCTGGTCCTATTCTATCACCCTATGTGTACGTCATGTATCCACAATTCCGTATTTATTTTTATATTTCATGTCAAACTTAGACAAATCGCAGTCCGCACATCTCAATGCGACTACTTTAATCAGCCATATTTCCAAAACCTAAGTTTTTAAGGTAACTTGGGTGGTATAATACTAAATTTCAGGACCTATTCTATCATCCTATGTGTACGTCATGTTGGCACACTTCCGTATATATTTTATTTTTCATGTCATACTTTGACAAATCGCTGTCCGCACATCTCAATGCGACTACTTTAATCAGCCATATTTCCAAAACCTAAGTTTTTACGGTAACTTGGGTGGTATAATACAGAAGTTCTGGTCCTATTCTATCACCCTATGTGTACGTCATGTATCCACAATTCCGTATTTATTTTTATATTTCATGTCAAACTTAGACAAATCGTCCGCACATCGCATAGCGACTAATTTAATCACCCATATTTCCAAAACCTAAGTTTTTAAGGTAACTTGGGTGGTATAATACAGAAGTTCTGGTCCTATTCTATCACCCTATGTGTACGTCATGTATCCACAATTCCGTATTTATTTTTATATTTCATGTCAAACTTAGACAAATCGTTGTCCGCACATCGCATAGCGACTAATTTAATCACCCATATTTCCAAAACCTAAGTTTTTAAGGTAACTTGGGTGGTATAATACTAAATTTCAGGACCTATTCTATCATCCTATGTGTACGTCATGTTGGCACACTTCCGTATTTATTTTATTTTTCATGTCATACTTTGACAAATCGCTGTCCGCACATCTCAATGCGACTACTTTAATCAGCCATATTTCCAAAACCTAAGTTTTTACGGTAACTTGGGAGGTATAGTACAGAAGTTCTGGTCCTATTCTATCACCCTATGTGTACGTCATGTATCCACAATTCCGTATTTATTTTTATATTTCATGTCAAACTTAGACAAATCGTTGTCCGCACATCGCATAGCGACTAATTTAATCACCCATATTTCCAAAACCTAAGTTTTTACGGTAACTTGGGTGGTATAATACTAAATTTCAGGACCTATTCTATCATCCTATGTGTACGTCATGTTGGCACACCTCCGTATTTATTTTATTTTTCATGTCATACTTTGACAAATGCTGTCCGCACATCTCAATGCGACTACTTTAATCAGCCATATTTCCAAAACCTATGTTTTGACGGTAACCTGAGTGGTATAATAATATAGTTCTAATCCTATTCTATCACCCAATGTGTACGGCATGTTGGCACACCTCCGTATTTTTTTTATATTTCGTGTCAAACTTCGACAAATCTCTGTCCGCACATCTCAATGCGACTACTTTAATCAGCCATATTTCCAAAACCTAAGTTTTTACGGTAACTTGGGTGGTATAATACAGAAGTTCTGGTCCTATTCTATCACCCTACGTGTACGTAATGTTGGCACACCTCCGTATTTATTATTATATTTCATGTCATACTTAGACAAATCGTTGTCCGCACATCGCATAGCGACTAATTTAAACACCCATATTTCCAAAACCTAAGTTTTTAAGGTAACTTGGGTGGTATAGTACTAAAGTTCTGGTCCTATTCTTTCATCCTACGTGTACGTCATGCTGACACGCTTCCGTATTTATTTTATATTTTATGTCAAACTTAGGTGGATCGCTGTCCACACATCCAAATCGACTATTTTAATCACCCGTATTTCCAAAACCTAAGTTTTTAAGGTAACTTGGGTGGTATAGTACTAAAGTTCTGGACCTATTCTATCATCCTATGTGTACGTCATGTTGGCACACCTCCGTATTTTTTTTATATTTCGTGTCAAACTTCGACAAATCGTTGTCCGCACATCGCATAGCGACTACTTTAATCAGCCATATTTCCAAAACCTAAGTTTTTACGGTAACTTGGGTGGTATAATACAGAAGTTCTGGTCCTATTCTATCACCCTATGTGTACGTCATGTATCCACAATTCCGTATTTATTTTTATATTTCATGTCAAACTTAGACAAATCGTTGTCCGCACATCGCATAGCGACTAATTTAATCACCCATATTTCCAAAACCTAAGTTTTTAAGGTAACTTGGGTGGTATAATACTAAATTTCAGGACCTATTCTATCATCCTATGTGTACGTCATGTTGGCACACTTCCGTATTTATTTTATTTTTCATGTCATACTTTGACAAATCGCTGTCCGCACATCTCAATGCGACTACTTTAATCAGCCATATTTCCGAAACCTAAGTTTTTACGGTAACTTGGGTGGTATAGTACAGAAGTTCTGGTCCTATTCTATCACCCTTTGTGTACGTCATGTATCCACAATTCCGTATTTATTTTTATATTTCATGTCAAACTTAGACAAATCGTTGTCCGCACATCGCATAGCGACTAATTTAATCACACATATTTCCAAAACCTAAGTTTTTACGGTAACTTGGGTGGTATAGTACTAAAGTTCTGGACCTATTCTATCATCCTATGTGTACGTCATGTTGGCACACCTCCGTATTTTTTTTTATATTTCGTGTCAAAGTTCGACAAATCGTTGTCCGCACATCGCATAGCGACTAATTTAATCAGCCATATTTCCAAAACCTAAGTTTTTACGGTAACTTGGGTGGTATAATACAGAAGTTCTGGTCCTATTCTATCACCCTACGTGTACGTCATGTATCCACAATTCCGTATTTATTTTTATATTTCATGTCAAACTTAGACAAATCGTTGTCCGCACATCGCATAGCGACTAATTTAATCACCCATATTTCCAAAACCTAAGTTTTTACGGTAACTTGGGTGGTATAATACAGAAGTTCTGGTCCTATTCTATCACCCTATGTGTACGTCATGTATCCACAATTCCGTATTTATTTTTATATTTCATGTCAAACTTAGACAAATCGCTGTCCGCACATCTCAATGCGACTACTTTAATCAGCCATATTTCCAAAACCTAGGTTTTTAAGGAAACTTGGGTGGTATAATACTAAATTTCAGGACCTATTCTATCATCCTATGTGTACGTCATGTTGGCACACTTCCGTATTTATTTTATTTTTCATGTCATACTTTGACAAATCGCTGTCCGCACATCTCAATGCGACTACTTTAATCAGCCATATTTCCAAAACCTAAGTTTTTACGGTAACTTGGGTGGTATAATACAGAAGTTCTGGTCCTATTCTATCACCCTACGTGTACGTCATGTATCCACAATTCTGTATTTATTTTTATATTTCATGTCAAACTTAGACAAATCGTTGTCCGCACATCGCATAGCGACTAATTTAATCACCCATATTTCCAAAACCTAAGTTTTTAAGGTAACTTGGGTGGTATAATACTAAATTTCAGGACCTATTCTACCATCCTATGTGTACGTCATGTTGGCACACTTCCGTATTTATTTTATTTTTCATGTCATACTTTGACAAATCGCTGTCCGCACATCTCAATGCGACTACTTTAATCAGCCATATTTCCAAAACCTAAGTTTTTACGGTAACTTGGGTGGTATAATACAGAAGTTCTGGTCCTATTCTATCACCCTACGTGTACGTAATGTTGGCACACCTCCGTATTTATTTTTATATTTCATGTCAAACTTAGATAAATCGTTGTCCGCACATCGCATAGCGACTAATTTAATCACCCATATTTCCAAAACCTAAGTTTTTAAGGTAACTTGGGTGGTATAATACTAAATTTCAGGACCTATTCTATCATCCTATGTGTACGTCATGTTGGCACACTTCCGTATTTATTTTATTTTTCATGTCATACTTTGACAAATCGCTGTCCGCACATCAGAATGCGACTACTTTAATCAGCCATATTTCCAAAACCTAAGTTTTTACGGTAACTTGGGTGGTATAATACAGAAGTTCTGGTCCTATTCTATCACCCTATGTGTACGTCATGTATCCACAATTCCGTATTTATTTTTATATTTCATGTCAAACTTAGACAAATCGTTGTCCGCACATCGCATAGCGACTAATTTAATCACCCATATTTCCAAAACCTAAGATTTTACGGTAACTTGGGTGGTATAGTACTAAAGTTCTGGACCTATTCTATCATCCTATGTGTACGTCATGTTGGCACACCTCCGTATTTTTTTTATATTTCGTGTCAAACTTCGACAAATCGTTGTCCGCACATCGCATAGCGACTAATTTAATCACCCATATTTCCAAAACCTAAGTTTTTACGGTAACTTGGGTGGTATAATACAGAAGTTCTGGTCCTATTCTATCACCCTATGTGTACGTCATGTATCCACAATTCCGTATTTATTTTTATATTTCATGTCAAACTTAGACAAATCGTTGTCCGCACATCGCATAGCGACTAATTTAATCACCCATATTTCCAAAACCTAAGTTTTTAAGGTAACTTGGGTGGTATAGTACTAAAGTTCAGGACCTATTCTATCATCCTATGTGTACGTCATGTTGGCACACTTCCGTATTTATTTTATTTTTCATGTCTTACTTTGACAAATCGCTGTCCGCACATCTCAATGCGACTACTTTAATCAGCCATATTTCCAAAACCTAAGTTTTTACGGTAACTTGGGTGGTATAGTACTAAAGTTCTGGACCTATTCTATCATCCTATGTGTACGTCATGTTGGCACACTTCCGTATTTATTTTATTTTTCATGTCATACTTTGACAAATCGCTGTCCGCACATCTCAATGCGACTACTTTAATCAGCCATATTTCCAAAACCTAAGTTTTTATGGTAACTTGGGTGGTATAATACAGAAGTTCTGGTCCTATTCTATCACCCTACGTGTACGTAATGTTGGCACACCTCCGTATTTTTTTTATATTTCGTGTCAAACTTCGACAAATCTCTGTCCGCACATCTCAATGCGACTACTTTAATCAGCCATATTTCCAAAACCTAAGTTTTTACGGTAACTTGGGTGGTATAATACAGAAGTTCTGGTCCTATTCTATCACCCTATGTGTACGTCATGTATCCACAATTCCGTATTTATTTTTATATTTCATG
This sequence comes from Flexamia atlantica, assembly GCA_035578135.1. Taxonomy (NCBI): domain Eukaryota; kingdom Metazoa; phylum Arthropoda; class Insecta; order Hemiptera; family Cicadellidae; genus Flexamia; species Flexamia atlantica. The sequence continues at coordinate 724,125 of JAQJVK010000055.1, read as the reverse complement.
TCAAACTTAGACAAATCGTTGTCCGCACATCGCATAGCGACTAATTTAATTCACCCATATTTCCAAAACCTAAGTTTTTAAGGTAACTTGGGTGGTATAATACTAAATTTCAGGACCTATTCTATCATCCTATGTGTACGTCATGTTGGCACACTTCCGTATTCATTTTATTTTTCATGTCATACTTTGACAAATCGCTGTCCGCACATCTCAATGCGACTACTTTAATCAGCCATATTTCCAAAACCTAGGTTTTTACGGTAACTTGGGTGGTATAATACAGAAGTTCTGGTCCTATTCTGTCACCCTACGTGTACGTAATGTTGGCACACCTCCGTATTTATTATTATATTTCATGTCATACTTAGACAAATCGTTGTCCGCACATCGCATAGCAACTAATTTAATCACCCATATTTCCAAAACCTAAGTTTTTACGGTAACTTGGGTGGTATAATACAGAAGTTCTGGTCCTATTCTATCACCCTATGTGTACGTCATGTATCCACAATTCCGTATTTATTTTTATATTTCATGTCAAACTTAGACAAATCGTTGTCCGCACATCGCATAGCGACTAATTTAATCACCCATATTTCCAAAACCTAAGTTTTTAAGGTAACTTGGGTGGTATAATACTAAATTTCAGGACCTATTTTTATCATCCTATGTGTACGTCATGTTGGCACACTTCCGTATTTATTTTATTTTTCATGTCATACTTTGACAAATCGCTGTCCGCACATCTCAATGCGACTACTTTAATCAGCCATATTTCCAAAACCTAAGTTTTTACGGTAACTTGGGTGGTATAATACAGAAGTTCTGGTCCTATTCTATCACCCTATGTGTACGTCATGTATCCACAATTCCGTATTTATTTTTATATTTCATGTCAAACTTAGACAAATCGTTGTCCGCACATCGCATAGCGACTAATTTAATCACCCATATTTCCAAAACCTAAGTTTTTAAGGTAACTTGGGTGGTATAATACTAAATTTCAGGACCTATTTTTATCATCCTATGTGTACGTCATGTTGGCACACTTCCGTATTTATTTTATTTTTCATGTCATACTTTGACAAATCGCTGTCCGCACATCTCAATGCGACTACTTTAATCAGCCATATTTCCAAAACCTAAGTTTTTACGGTAACTTGGGTGGTATAATACAGAAGTTCTGGTCCTATTCTATCACCCTATGTGTACGTCATGTATCCACAATTCCGTATTTATTTTTATATTTCATGTCAAACTTAGGTGGATCGCTGTCCACACATCCAAAGCGACTAATTTAATTACCCATATTTCCAAAACCTAAGTTTTTACGGTAACTTGGGTGGTATAATACAGAAGTTCTGGTCCTATTCTATCACCCTACGTGTACGTCATGTATCCACAATTCCGTATTTATTTTTATATTTCATGTCAAACTTAGACAAATCGTTGTCCGCACATCGCATAGCGACTAATTTAATCACCCATATTTCCAAAACCTAAGTTTTTACGGTAACTTGGGTGGTATAGAACTAAAGTTCTGGACCTATTCTATCATCCTATGTGTACGTCATGTTGGCACACCTCCGTATTTTTTTTATATTTCGTGTCAAACTTCGACAAATCGTTGTCCGCACATCGCATAGCGACTAATTTAATCACCCATATTTCCAAAACCTAAGTTTTTACGGTAAATTGGGTGGTATAATACAGAAGTTCTGGTCCTATTCTATCACCCTATGTGTACGTCATGTATCCACAATTCCGTATTTATTTTTATATTTCATGTCAAACTTAGACAAATCGTTGTCCGCACATCGCATAGCGACTAATTTAATCACCCATATTTCCAAAACCTAAGTTTTTAAGGTAACTTGGGTGGTATAATACTAAATTTCAGGACCTATTCTATCATCCTATGTGTACGTCATGTTGGCACACTTCCGTATTTATTTTATTTTTCATGTCATACTTTGACAAATCGCTGTCCGCACATCTCAATGCGACTACTTTAATCAGCCATATTTCCAAAACCTAAGTTTTTACGGTAACTTGGGTGGTATAGTACTAAAGTTCTGGACCTATTCTATCATCCTATGTGTACGTCATGTTGGCACACTTCCGTATTTATTTTATTTTTCATGTCATACTTTGAAAAATCGCTGTCCGCACATCTCAATGCGACTACTTTAATCAGCCATATTTCCAAAACCTAAGTTTTTACGGTAACTTGGGTGGTATGATACAGAAGTTCTGGTCCTATTCTATCACCCTACGTGTACGTAATGTTGGCACACCTCCGTATTTTTTTTATATTTCGTGTCAAACTTCGACAAATCTCTGTCCGCACATCTCAATGCGACTGCTTTAATCAGCCATATTTCCAAAACCTAAGTTTTTACGGTAACTTGGGTGGTATAATACAGAAGTTCTGGTCCTATTTTATCACCCTATGTGTACGTCATGTATCCACAATTCCGTATTTATTTTTATATTTCATGTCAAACTTAGATAAATCGTTGTCCGCACATCGCATAGCGACTAATTTAATCACCCATATTTCCAAAACCTAAGTTTTTAAGGTAACTTGGGTGGTATAATACTAAATTTCAGGACCTATTCTATCATCCTATGTGTACGTCATGTTGGCACACTTCCGTATTTATTTTATTTTTCATGTCATACTTTGACAAATCGCTGTCCGCACATCTCAATGCGACTACTTTAATCAGCCATATTTCCAAAACCTAAGTTTTTACGGTAACTTGGGTGGTATAATACAGAAGTTCTGGTCCTATTCTATCACCCTACGTGTACGTAATGTTGGCACACCTCCGTATTTATAATTATATTTCATGTCATACTTAGACAAATCGTTGTCCACACATCGCATAGCGACTAATTTAATCACCCATATTTCCAAAACCTAAGTTTTTAAGGTAACTTGGGTGGTATAGTACTAAAGTTCTGGACCTATTCTATCATCCTATGTGTACGTCATGTTGGCACACCTCCGTATTTATTTTTATATTTTATGTCAAACTTAGACAAATCGTTGTCCGCACATCGCATAGCGACTAGTTTAATCAACCATATTTCCAAAACCTAAGTTTTTAAGGTAACTTGGGTGGTATAGTACTAAAGTTCTGGTCCTACTCTTTCATCCTACGTGTACGTCATGCTGACACACTGCCGTTTTTATTTTATATTTTATGTCAAACTTCGACAAATCTCTGTCCGCACATCTCAATGCGACTACTTTAATCAGCCATATTTCCAAAACCTAAGTTTTTACGGTAACTTGGGTGGTATAATACAGAAGTTCTGGTCCTATTCTATCACCCTATGTGTACGTCATGTATCCACAATTCCGTATTTTTTTTATATTTCGTGTCAAACTTAGACAAATCGTTGTCCGCACATCGCATAGCGACTAATTTAATCACCCATATTTCCAAAACCTAAGTTTTTACGGTAACTTGGGTGGTATAGTACTAAAGTTCTGGACCTATTCTATCATCCTATGTGTACGTCATGTTGGCACACCTCCGTATTTATTTTTATATTTTATGTCAAACTTAGACAAATCGTTGTCCGCACATCGCATAGCGACTAATTTAATCACCCATATTTCCAAAACCTAAGTTTTTAAGGTAACTTGGGTGGTATAGTACTAAAGTTCTGGTCCTATTCTTTCATCCTACGTGTACGTCATGCTGACACACTGCCGTATTTATTTTATATTTTATATCAAACTTAGGTGGATCGCTGTCCACACATCCAAAGCGACTATTTTAATCACCCGTATTTCCAAAACCTAAGTTTTGACGGTAACCTGAGTGGTATAATAATATAGTTCTAATCCTATTCTATCACCCAATGTGTACGTCATGTATCCAAAATTCCGTATATATTTTTATATTTCATGTCAAACTTAGACAAATCGTTGTCCGCACATCGCATAGCGACTAATTTAATCACCCATATTTCCAAAACCTAAGTTTTTAAGGTAACTTGGGTGGTATAATACAGAAGTTCTGGTCCTATTCTATCACCCTATGTGTACGTCATGTATCCACAATTCCGTATTTATTTTTATATTTCGTGTCAAACTTCGACAAATCTCTGTCCGCACATCTCAATGCGACTACTTTAATCAGCCATATTTCCAAAACCTAAGTTTTTACGGTAACTTGGGTGGTATAATACAAAAGTTCTGGTCCTATTCTATCACCCTATGTGTACGTCATGTATCCACAATTCCGTATTTATTTTTATATTTCATGTCAAACTTAGACAAATCGTTGTCCGCACATCGCATAGCGACTAATTTAATCACCCATATTTCCAAAACCTAAGTTTTTAAGGTAACTTGGGTGGTATAATACTAAATTTCAGGACCTATTCTATCATCCTATGTGTACGTCATGTTGGCACACTTCCGTATTCATTTTATTTTTCATGTCATACTTTGACAAATCGCTGTCCGCACATCTCAATGCGACTACTTTAATCAGCCATATTTCCAAAACCTAAGTTTTTACGGTAACTTGGGTGGTATAATACAGAAGTTCTGGTCCTATTCTGTCACCCTACGTGTACGTAATGTTGGCACACCTCCGTATTTATTATTATATTTCATGTCAAACTTAGACAAATCGTTGTCCGCACATCGCATAGCGACTAATTTAATCACCCATATTTCCAAAACCTAAGTTTTTACGGTAACTTGGGTGGTATAATACAGAAGTTCTGGTCCTATTCTATCACCCTATGTGTACGTCATGTATCCACAATTCCGTATTTATTTTTATATTTCATGTCAAACTTAGACAAATCGTTGTCCGCACATCGCATAGCGACTAATTTAATCACCCATATTTCCAAAACCTAAGTTTTTAAGGTAACTTGGGTGGTATAATACTAAATTTCAGGACCTATTTTTATCATCCTATGTGTACGTCATGTTGGCACACTTCCGTACTTATTTTATTTTTCATGTCATACTTTGACAAATCGCTGTCCGCACATCTCAATGCGACTACTTTAATCAGCCATATTTCCAAAACCTAAGTTTTTACGGTAACTTGGGTGGTATAATACAGAAGTTCTGGTCCTATTCTATCACCCTATGTGTACGTCATGTATCCACAATTCCGTACTTATTTTTATATTTCATGTCAAACTTAGGTGGATCGCTGTCCACACATCCAAAGCGACTAATTTAATTACCCATATTTCCAAAACCTAAGTTTTTACGGTAACTTGGGTGGTATAATACAGAAGTTCTGGTCCTATTCTATCACCCTACGTGTACGTAATGTTGGCACACCTCCGTATTTATTATTATATTTTATGTCATACTTAGACAAATCGTTGTCCGCACATCGCATAGCGACTAATTTAATCACCCATATTTCCAAAACCTAAGTTTTTACGGTAACTTGGGTGGTATAGTACTAAAGTTCTGGACTCATTCTATCATCCTATGTGTACGTCATGTTGGCACACCTCCGTATTTATTTTTATATTTTATGTCAAACTTAGACAAATCGTTGTCCGCACATCGCATAGCGACTAATTTAATCACCCATATTTCCAAAACCTAAGTTTTTAAGGTAACTTGGGTGGTATAGTACTAAAGTTCTGTTCCTATTCTTTCATCCTACGTGTACGTCATGCTGACACACTGCCGTATTTATTTTATATTTTATGTCAAACTTAGGTGGATCGCTGTCCACACATCCAAAGCGACTATTTTAATCACCCGTATTTCCAAAACCTAAGTTTTGACGGTAACCTGAGTGGTATAATAATATAGTTCTAATCCTATTCTATCACCCAATGTGTACGTCATGTATCCAAAATTCCGTATTTATTTTTATATTTCATGTCAAACTTAGACAAATCGTTGTCCGCACATCGCATAGCGACTAATTTAATCACCCATATTTCAAAAACCTAAGTGTTTACGGTAACTTGGGTGGTATAATACAGAGGTTCTGGTCCTATTCTATCACCCTATGTGTACGTCATGTATCCACAATTCCGTATTTATTTTTATATTTCATGTCAAACTTAGAAAAATCGTTGTCCGCACATCGCATAGCGACTAATTTAATCACCCATATTTCCAAAACCTAAGTTTTTAAGGTAACTTGGGTGGTATAATACTAAATTTCAGGACCTATTCTATCATCCTATGTGTACGTCATGTTGGCACACTTCCGTATTTATTTTATTTTTCATGTCATACTTTGACAAATCGCTGTCCGCACATCTCAATGCGACTACTTTAATCAGCCATATTTCCAAAACCTAAGTTTTTACGGTAACTTGGGTGGTATAATACAGAAGTTCTGGTCCTATTCTATCACCCTATGTGTACGTCATGTATCCACAATTCCGTATTTATTTTTATATTTCATGTCAAACTTAGACAAATCGTTGTCCGCACATCGCATAGCGACTAATTTAATCACCCATATTTCCAAAACCTAAGTTTTTAAGGTAACTTGGGTGGTATAATACTAAATTTCAGGACCTATTCTATCATCCTATGTGTACGTCATGTTGGCACACTTCCGTATTTATTTTATTTTTCATGTCATACTTTGACAAATCGCTGTCCGCACATCTCAATGCGACTACTTTAATCAGCCATATTTCCAAAATCTAAGTTTTTACGGTAACTTGGGTGGTATAATACAGAAGTTCGGGTCCTATTCTATCACCCTACGTGTACGTAATGTTGGCACACCTCCGTATTTATTATTATATTTCATGTCATACTTAGACAAATCGTTGTCCGCACATCGCATAGCGACTAATTTAATCACCCATATTTCCAAAACCTACGTTTTAAAGGTAACTTGGGTGGTATAGTACTAAAGTTCTGGTCCTATTCTTTCATCCTACGTGTACGTCATGCTGACACACTGCCGTATTTATTTTATATTTTATGTCAAACTTCGACAAATCTCTGTCCGCACATCTCAATGCGACTACTTTAATCAACCATATTTCAAAAACCTAAGTTTTTACGGTAACTTGGGTGGTATAATACAGAAGTTCTGGTCCTATTCTATCACCCTATGTGTACGTCATGTATCCACAATTCCGTATTTATTTTTATATTTCATGTCAAACTTAGACAAATCGTTGTCCGCACATCGCATAGCGACTAATTTAATCACCCATATTTCCAAAACCTAAGTTTTTACGGTAACTTGGGTGGTATAGTACTAAAGTTCTGGACCTATTCTATCATCCTATGTGTACGTCATGTTGGCACACCTCCGTATTTATTTTTATATTTTATGTCAAACTTAGACAAATCGTTGTCCGCACATCGCATAGCGACTAATTTAATCACCCATATTTCCAAAACCTAAGTTTTTAAGGTAACTTGGGTGGTATAGTACTAAAGTTCTGGTCCTATTCTTTCATCCTACGTGTACGTCATGCGGACACACTGCCGTATTTATTTTATATTTTATGTCAAACTTAGGTGGATCGCTGTCCACACATCCAAAGCGACTATTTTAATCACCCGTATTTCCAAAACCTAAGTTTTGACGGTAACCTGAGTGGTATAATAATATAGTTCTAATCCTATTCTATCACCCAATGTGTACGTCATGTATCCAAAATTCCGTATTTATTTTTATATTTCATGTCAAACTTAGACAAATCGTTGTCCGCACATCGCATAGCGACTAATTTAATCACCCATATTTCAAAAACCTAAGTGTTTACGGTAACTTGGGTCGTATAATACAGAGGTTCTGGTCCTATTCTATCACCCTATGTGTACGTCATGTATCCACAATTCCGTATTTATTTTTATATTTCATGTCAAACTTAGACAAATCGTTGTCCGCACATCGCATAGCGACTAATTTAATCACCCATATTTCCAAAACCTAAGTTTTTAAGGTAACTTGGGTGGTATAATACTAAATTTCAGGACCTATTCTATCATCCTATGTGTACGTCATGTTGGCACACTTCCGTATTTATTTTATTTTTCATGTCATACTTTGACAAATCGCTGTCCGCACATCTCAATGCGACTACTTTAATCAGCCATATTTCCAAAACCTAAGTTTTTACGGTAACTTGGGTGGTATAATACAGAAGTTCTGGTCCTATTCTATCACCCTATGTGTACGTCATGTATCCACAATTCCGTATTTATTTTTATATTTCATGTCAAACTTAGACAAATCGTTGTCCGCACATCGCATAGCGACTAATTTAATCACCCATATTTTCAAAACCTAAGTTTTTAAGGTAACTTGGGTGGTATAATACTAAATTTCAGGACCTATTCTATCATCCTATGTGTACGTCATGTTGGCACACTTCCGTATTTATTTTATTTTTCATGTCATACTTTGACAAATCGCTGTCCGCACATCTCAATGCGACTACTTTAATCAGCCATATTTCCAAAAACTAAGTTTTTACGGTAACTTGGGTGGTATAATACAGAAGTTCTGGTCCTATTCTATCACCCTACGTGTACGTAATGTTGGCACACCTCCGTATTTATTATTATATTTCATGTCATACTTAGACAAATCGTTGTCCGCACATCGCATAGCGACTAATTTAATCACCCATATTTCCAAAACCTAAGTTTTTAAGGTAACTTGGGTGGTATAGTACTAAAGTTCTGGTCCTATTCTTTCATCCTACGTGTACGTCATGCTGACACACTGCCGTATTTATTTTATTTTTCATGTCATACTTTGACAAATCGCTGTCCGCACATCTCAATGCGACTACTTTAATCAGCCATATTTCCAAAACCTAAGTTTTTACGGTAACTTGGGTGGTATAATACAGAAGTTCTGGTCCTATTCTATCACCCTATGTGTACGTAATGTTGGCACACCTCCGTATTTTTTTTTATATTTCGTGTCAAACTTCGACAAATCTCTGTCCGCACATCTCAATGCGACTGCTTTAATCAGCCATATTTCCAAAACCTAAGTTTTTACGGTAACTTGGGTGGTATAATACAGAAGTTCTGGTCCTATTCTATCACCCTATGTGTACGTCATGTATCCACAATTCCGTATTTATTTTTATATTTCATGTCAAACTTAGACAAATCGTTGTCCGCACATCGCATAGCGACTAATTTAATCACCCATATTTCCAAAACCTAAGTTTTTAAGGTAACTTGGGTGGTATAATACTAAATTTCAGGACCTATTCTATCATCCTATGTGTACGTCATGTTGGCACACTTCCGTATTTATTTTATTTTTCATGTCATACTTTGACAAATCGCTGTCCGCACATCTCAATGCGACTACTTTAATCAGCCATATTTCCAAAACCTAAGTTTTTACGGTAACTTGGGTGGTATGATACAGAAGTTCTGGTCCTATTCTATCATCCTATGTGTACGTCATGTTGGCACACCTCCGTATTTTTTTTATATTTCGTGTCAAACTTCGACAAATCTCTGTCCGCACATCTCAATGCGACTGCTTTAATCAGCCATATTTCCAAAACCTAAGTTTTTACGGTAACTTGGGTGGTATAATACAGAAGTTCTGGTCCTATTCTATCACCCTATGTGTACGTCATGTATCCACAATTCCGTATTTATTTTTATATTTCATGTCAAACTTAGACAAATCGTTGTCCGCACATCGCATAGCGACTAATTTAATCACCCATATTTCAAAAACCTAAGTGTTTACGGTAACTTGGGTGGTATAATACAGAGGTTCTGGTCCTATTCTATCACCCTATGTGTACGTCATGTATCCACAATTCCGTATTTATTTTTATATTTCATGTCAAACTTAGACAAATCGTTGTCCGCACATCGCATAGCGACTAATTTAATCACCCATATTTCCAAAACCTAAGTTTTTAAGGTAACTTGGGTGGTATAATACTAAATTTCAGGACCTATTCTATCATCCTATGTGTACGTCATGTTGGCACACTTCCGTATTTATTTTATTTTTCATGTCATACTTTGACAAATCGCTGTCCGCACATCTCAATGCGACTACTTTAATCAGCCATATTTCCAAAACCTAAGTTTTTACGGTAACTTGGGTGGTATAATACAGAAGTTCTGGTCCTATTCTATCACCCTATGTGTACGTCATGTATCCACAATTCCGTATTTATTTTTATATTTCATGTCAAACTTAGACAAATCGTTGTCCGCACATCGCATAGCGACTAATTTAATCACCCATATTTCCAAAACCTAAGTTTTTAAGGTAACTTGGGTGGTATAGTACTAAAGTTCTGGTCCTATTCTTTCATCCTACGTGTACGTCATGCTGACACACTGCCGTATTTATTTTATTTTTCATGTCATACTTTGACAAATCGCTGTCCGCACATCTCAATGCGACTACTTTAATCAGCCATATTTCCAAAACCTAAGTTTTTACGGTAACTTGGGTGGTATGATACAGAAGTTCTGGTCCTATTCTATCACCCTACGTGTACGTAATGTTGGCACACCTCCGTATTTTTTTTATATTTCGTGTCAAACTTCGACAAATCTCTGTCCGCACATCTCAATGCGACTGCTTTAATCAGCCATATTTCCAAAACCTAACTTTTTACGGTAACTTGGGTGGTATAATACAGAAGTTCTGGTCCTATTCTATCATCCTATGTGTACGTCATGTTGGCACACCTCCGTATTTATTTTTATATTTTATGTCAAACTTAGACAAATCGTTGTCCGCACATCGCATAGCGACTAATTTAATCACCCATATTTCCAAAACCTAAGTTTTTAAGGTAACTTAAGTGGTATAGTACTAAAGTTCTGGTCCTATTCTTTCATCCTACGTGTACGTCATGCGGACACACTGCCGTATTTATTTTATATTTTATGTCAAACTTCGACAAATCTCTGTCCGCACATCTCAATGCGACTACTTTAATCAGCCATATTTCCAAAACCTAAGTTTTTACGGTAACTTGGGTGGTATAATACAGAAGTTCTGGTCCTATTCTATCACCCTATGTGTACGTCATGTATCCACAATTCCGTATTTATTTTTATATTTCATGTCAAACTTAGACAAATCGTTGTCCGCACATCGCATAGCGACTAATTTAATCACCCATATTTCCAAAACCTAAGTTTTTAAGGTATCTTGGGTGGTATAATACTAAATTTCAGGACCGATTCTATCATCCTATGTGTACGTCATGTTGGCACACTTCCGTATTTATTTTATTTTTCATGTCATACTTTGACAAATCGCTGTCCGCACATCTCAATGCGACTACTTTAATCAGCCATATTTCCAAAACCTAAGTTTTTACGGTAACTTGGGTGGTATAATACAGAAGTTCTGGTCCTATTCTATCACCCTACGTGTACGTAATGTTGGCACACCTCCGTATTTATTATTATATTTCATGTCATACTTAGACAAATCGTTGTCCGCACATCGCATAGCGACTAATTTAATCACCCATATTTCCAAAACCTAAGTTTTTAAGGTAACTTGGGTGGTATAGTACTAAAGTTCTGGTCCTATTCTTTCATCCTACGTGTACGTCATGCTGACACACTGCCGTATTTATTTTATATTTTATGTCAAACTTCGACAAATCTCTGTCCGCACATCTCAATGCGACTACTTTAATCAACCATATTTCAAAAACCTAAGTTTTTACGGTAACTTGGGTGGTATAATACAGAAGTTCGCACATCTCAATGCGACTACTTTAATCAGCCATATTTCCAAAACCTAAGTTTTTACGGTAACTTGGGTGGTATAGTACTAAAGTTCTGGACCTATTCTATCATCCTATGTGTACGTCATGTTGGCACACTTCCGTATTTATTTTATTTTTCATGTCATACTTTGAAAAATCGCTTCCCGCACATCTCAATGCGACTACTTTAATCAGCCATATTTCCAAAACCTAAGTTTTTACGGTAACTTGGGTGGTATGATACAGAAGTTCTGGTCCTATTCTATCACCCTACGTGTACGTAATGTTGGCACACCTCCGTATTTTTTTTATATTTCGTGTCAAACTTCGACAAATGTCTGTCCGCACATCTCAATGCGACTGCTTTAATCAGCCATATTTCCAAAACCTAAGTTTTTACGGTAACTTGGGTGGTATAATACAGAAGTTCTGGTCCTATTCTATCATCCTATGTGTACGTCATGTTGGCACACCTCCGTATTTATTTTTATATTTTATGTCAAACTTAGACAAATCGTTGTCCGCACATCGCATAGCGACTAATTTAATCACCCATATTTCCAAAACCTAAGTTTTTAAGGTAACTTGGGTGGTATAGTACTAAAGTTCTGGTCCTATTCTTTCATCCTACGTGTACGTCATGCGGACACACTGCCGTATTTATTTTATATTTTATGTCAAACTTAGGTGGATCGCTGTCCACACATCCAAAGCGACTATTTTAATCACCCGTATTTCCAAAACCTAAGTTTTGACGGTAACCTGAGTGGTATAATAATATAGTTCTAATCCTATTCTATCACCCAATGTGTACGTCATGTATCCAAAATTCCGTATTTATTTTTATATTTCATGTCAAACTTAGACAAATCGTTGTCCGCACATCGCATAGCGACTAATTTAATCACCCATATTTCAAAAACCTAAGTGTTTACGGTAACTTGGGTGGTATAATACAGAGGTTCTGGTCCTATTCTATCACCCTATGTGTACGTCATGTATCCACAATTCCGTATTTATTTTTATATTTCATGTCAAACTTAGACAAATCGTTGTCCGCACATCGCATAGCGACTAATTTAATCACCCATATTTCCAAAACCTAAGTTTTTAAGGTAACTTGGGTGGTATAATACTAAATTTCAGGACCTATTCTATCATCCTATGTGTACGTCATGTTGGCACACTTCCGTATTTATTTTATTTTTCATGTCATACTTTGACAAATCGCTGTCCGCACATCTCAATGCGACTACTTTAATCAGCCATATTTCCAAAACCTAAGTTTTTACGGTAACTTGGGTGGTATAATACAGAAGTTCTGGTCCTATTCTATCACCCTATGTGTACGTCATGTATCCACAATTCCGTATTTATTTTTATATTTCATGTCAAACTTAGACAAATCGTCGTCCGCACATCGCATAGCGACTAATTTAATCACCCATATTTTCAAAACCTAAGTTTTTAAGGTAACTTGGGTGGTATAATACTAAATTTCAGGACCTATTCTATCATCCTATGTGTACGTCATGTTGGCACACTTCCGTATTTATTTTATTTTTCATGTCATACTTTGACAAATCGCTGTCCGCACATCTCAATGCGACTACTTTAATCAGCCATATTTCCAAAAACTAAGTTTTTACGGTAACTTGGGTGGTATAATACAGAAGTTCTGGTCCTATTCTATCACCCTACGTGTACGTAATGTTGGCACACCTCCGTATTTATTATTATATTTCATGTCATACTTAGACAAATCGTTGTCCGCACATCGCATAGCGACTAATTTAATCACCCATATTTCCAAAACCTAAGTTTTTAAGGTAACTTGGGTGGTATAGTACTAAAGTTCTGGTCCTATTCTTTCATCCTACGTGTACGTCATGCTGACACACTGCCGTATTTTTTTTATATTTTATGTCAAACTTCGACAAATCTCTGTCCGCACATCTCAATGCGACTACTTTAATCAACCATATTTCAAAAACCTAAGTTTTTACGGTAACTTGGGTGGTATAATACAGAAGTTCTGGTCCTATTCTATCACCCTATGTGTACGTCATGTATCCACAATTCCGTATTTTTTTTATATTTCGTGTCAAACTTAGACAAATCGTTGTCCGCACATCGCATAGCGACTAATTTAATCACCCATATTTCCAAAACCTAAGTTTTTAAGGTAACTTGGGTGGTATAATACTAAATTTCAGGACCTATTCTATCATCCTATGTGTACGTCATGTTGGCACACTTCCGTATTTATTTTATTTTTCATGTCATACTTTGACAAATCGCTGTCCGCACATCTCAATGCGACTACTTTAATCAGCCATATTTCCAAAACCTAAGTTTTTACGGTAACTTGGGTGGTATAATACAGAAGTTCTGGTCCTATTCTATCACCCTATGTGTACGTCATGTATCCACAATTCCGTATTTATTTTTATATTTCATGTCAAACTTAGACAAATCGTTGTCCGCACATCGCATAGCGACTAATTTAATCACCCATATTTCCAAAACCTAAGTTTTTAAGGTAACTTGGGTGGTATAATACTAAATTTCAGGACCTATTCTATCATCCTATGTGTACGTCATGTTGGCACACTTCCGTATTTATTTTATTTTTCATGTCATACTTTGACAAATCGCTGTCCGCACATCTCAATGCGACTACTTTAATCAGCCATATTTCCAAAATCTAAGTTTTTACGGTAACTTGGGTGGTATAATACAGAAGTTCTGGTCCTATTCTATCACCCTACGTGTACGTAATGTTGGCACACCTCCGTATTTATTATTATATTTCATGTCATACTTAGACAAATCGTTGTCCGCACATCGCATAGCGACTAATTTAATCACCCATATTTCCAAAACCTAAGTTTTTAAGGTAACTTGGGTGGTATAGTACTAAAGTTCTGGTCCTATTCTTTCATCCTACGTGTACGTCATGCTGACACACTGCCGTATTTATTTTATATTTTATGTCAAACTTCGACAAATCTCTGTCCGCACATCTCAATGCGACTACTTTAATCAGCCATATTTCCAAAACCTAAGTTTTTACGGTAACTTGGGTGGTATAATACAGAAGTTCTGGTCCTATTCTATCACCCTATGTGTACGTCATGTATCCACAATTCCGTATTTATTTTTATATTTCATGTCAAACTTAGACAAATCGTTGTCCGCACATCGCATAGCGACTAATTTAATCACCCATATTTCCAAAACCTAAGTTTTTAAGGTAACTTGGGTGGTATAATACTAAATTTCAGGACCTATTCTATCATCCTATGTGTACGTCATGTTGGCACACTTCCGTATTTATTTTATTTTTCATGTCATACTTTGACAAATCGCTGTCCGCACATCTCAATGCGACTACTTTAATCAGCCATATTTCCAAAACCTAAGTTTTTACGGTAACTTGGGTGGTATAATACAGAAGTTCTGGTCCTATTCTATCACCCTACGTGTACGTAATGTTGGCACACCTCCGTATTTATTATTATATTTCATGTCATACTTAGACAAATCGTTGTCCGCACATCGCATAGCGACTAATTTAATCACCCATATTTCCAAAACCTAAGTTTTTAAGGTAACTTGGGTGGTATAGTACTAAAGTTCTGGTCCTATTCTTTCATCCTACGTGTACGTCATGCTGACACACTGCCGTATTTATTTTATATTTTATGTCAAACTTCGACAAATCTCTGTCCGCACATCTCAATGCGACTACTTTAATCAACCATATTTCAAAAACCTAAGTTTTTACGGTAACTTGGGTGGTATAATACAGAAGTTCTGGTCCTATTCTATCACCCTATGTGTACGTCATGTATCCACAATTCCGTATTTTTTTTATATTTCGTGTCAAACCTAGACAAATCGTTGTCCGCACATCGCATAGCGACTAATTTAATCACCCATATTTCCAAAACCTAAGTTTTTACGGTAACTTGGGTGGTATAGTACTAAAGTTCTGGACCTATTCTATCATCCTATGTGTACGTCATGTTGGCACACCTCCGTATTTATTTTTATATTTTATGTCAAACTTAGACAAATCGTTGTCCGCACATCGCATAGCGACTAATTTAATCACCCATATTTCCAAAACCTAAGTTTTTAAGGTAACTTGGGTGGTATAGTACTAAAGTTCTGGTCCAATTTTTTCATCCTACGTGTACGTCATGCGGACACACTGCCGTATTTATTTTATATTTTATGTCAAACTTAGGTGGATCGCTGTCCACACATCCAAAGCGACTATTTTAATCACCCGTATTTCCAAAACCTAAGTTTTGACGGTAACCTGAGTGGTATAATAATATAGTTCTAATCCTATTCTATCACCCAATGTGTACGTCATGTATCCAAAATTCCGTATTTATTTTTATATTTCATGTCAAACTTAGACAAATCGTTGTCCGCACATCGCATAGCGACTAATTTAATCACCCATATTTCAAAAACCTAAGTTTTTACGGTAACTTGGGTGGTATAATACAGAGGTTCTGGTCCTATTCTATCACCCTATGTGTACGTCATGTATCCACAATTCCGAATTTATTTTTATATTTCATGTCAAACTTAGACAAATCGTTGTCCGCACATCGCATAGCGACTAATTTAATCACCCATATTTCCGAAACCTAAGTTTTTAAGGTAACTTGGGTGGTATAATACTAAATTTCAGGACCTATTCTATCATCCTATGTGTACGTCATGTTGGCACACTTCCGTATTTATTTTATTTTTCATGTCATACTTTGACAAATCGCTGTCCGCACATCTCAATGCGACTTCTTTAATCAGCCATATTTCCAAAACCTAAGTTTTTACGGTAACTTGGGTGGTATAATACAGAAGTTCTGGTCCTATTCTATCACCCTATGTGTACGTCATGTATCCACAATTCCGTATTTATTTTTATATTTCATGTTAAACTTAGACAAATCGTTGTCCGCACATCGCATAGCGACTAATTTAATCACCCATATTTCCAAAACCTAAGTTTTTACGGTAACTTGGGTGGTATAGTACTAAAGTTCTGGACCTATTCTATCATCCTATGTGTACGTCATGTTGGCACACCTCCGTATTTTTTTTTATATATCGTGTCAAACTTCGACAAATCGTTGTCCGCACATCGCATAGCGACTAATTTAATCACCCATATTTCCAAAACCTAAGTTTTTACGGTAACTTGGGTAGTATAATACAGAAGTTCTGGTCCTATTCTTTCATCCTACGTGTACGTCATGCTGACACACTGCCGTATTTATTTTATATTTTATGTCAAACTTCGACAAATCTCTGTCCGCACATCTCAATGCGACTACTTTAATCAGCCATATTTCCAAAACCTAAGTTTTTACGGTAACTTGGGTGGTATAATACAGAAGTTCTGGTCCTATTCTATCACCCTATGTGTACGTCATGTATCCACAATTCCGTATTTTTTTTATATTTTGTGTCAAACTTAGACAAATCGTTGTCCGCACATCGCATAGCGACTAATTTAATCACCCATATTTCCAAAATCTAAGTTTTTAAGGTAACTTGGGTGGTATAGTACTAAAGTTCTGGTCCTATTCTTTCATCCTACGTGTACGTCATGCTGACACACTGCCGTATTTATTTTATATTTTATGTCAAACTTAGGTGGATCGCTGTCCACACATCCAAAGCGACTATTTTAATCACCCGTATTTCCAAAACCTAAGTTTTGACGGTAACCTGAGTGGTATAATAATATAGTTCTAATCCTATTCTATCACCCAATGTGTACGTCATGTATCCAAAATTCCGTATTTATTTTTATATTTCATGTCAAACTTAGACAAATCGTTGTCCGCACATCGCATAGCGACTAATTTAATCACCCATATTTCCAAAACCTAAGTTTTTACGGTAACTTGGGTGGTATAATACAGAAGTTCTGGTCCTATTCTATCACCCTATGTGTACGTCATGTTGGCACACCTCCGTATTTATTTTTATATTTTATGTCAAACTTAGACAAATCGTTGTCCGCACATCGCATAGCGACTAATTTAATCACCCATATTTCCAAAACCTAAGTTTTTACGGTAACTTGGGTGGTATAGTACTAAAGTTCTGGTCCTATTCTTTTATCCTACGTGTACGTCATGCTGACACACTGCCGTATTTATTTTATATTTTATGTCAAACTTAGGTGGATCGCTGTCCACACATCCAAAGCGACTATTTTAATCACCCGTATTTCCAAAACCTAAGTTTTGACGGTAACCTGAGTGGTATAATAATATAGTTCTAATCCTATTCTATCACCCAATGTGTACGTCATGTATCCAAAATTCCGTATTTATTTTTATAATTCATGTCAAACTTAGACAAATCGTTGTCCGCACATCGCATAGCGACTAATTTAATCACCCATATTTCCAAAACCTAAGTTTTTACGGTAACTTGGGTTGTATAATACAGAAGTTCTGGTCCTATTCTATCACCCTATGTGTACGTCATGTATCCACAATTCCGTATTTATTTTTATATTTCATGTCAAACTTAGACAAATCGTTGTCCGCACATCGCATAGCGACTAATTTAATCACCCATATTTCCAAAACCTAAGTTTTTAAGGAAACTTGGGTGGTATAATACTAAATTTCAGGACCTATTCTATCATCCTATGTGTACGTCATGTTGGCACACTTCCGTATTTATTTTATTTTTCATGTCATACTTTGACAAATCGCTGTCCGCACATCTCAATGCGACTACTTTAATCAGCCATATTTCCAAAACCTAAGTTTTTACGGTAACTTGGGTGGTATAATACAGAAGTTCTGGTCCTATTCTATCACCCTATGTGTACGTCATGTATCCACAATTCCGTATTTATTTTTATATTTCATGTCAAACTTAGACAAATCGCAGTCCGCACATCTTAATGCGACTACTTTAATCAGCCATATTTCCAAAACCTAAGTTTTTAAGGTAACTTGGGTGGTATAATACTAAATTTCAGGGCCTATTCTATCATCCTATGTGTACGTCATGTTGGCACACTTCCGTATATATTTTATTTTTCATGTCATACTTTGAAAAATCGCTGTCCGCACATTTCAATGCGACTACTTTAATCAGCCATATTTCCAAAACCTAAGTTTTTACGGTAACTTGGGTGGTATAATACAGAAGTTCTGGTCCTATTCTATCACCCTATGTGTACGTCATGTATCCACAATTCCGTATTTTTTTTTATATTTCATGTCAAACTTAGACAAATCGTTGTCCGCACATCGCATAGCGACTAATTTAATCACCCATATTTCCAAAACCTAAGTTTTTAAGGTAACTTGGGTGGTATAATACAGAAGTTCTGGTCCTATTCTTTCATCCTACGTGTACGTCATGCTGACACACTGCCGTATTTATTTTATATTTTATGTCAAACTTCGACAAATCTCTGTCCGCACATCTCAATGCGACTACTTTAATCAGCCATATTTCCAAAACCTAAGTTTTTACGGTAACTTGGGTGGTATAATACAGAAGTTCTGGTCCTATTCTATCACCCTATGTGTACGTCATGTATCCACAATTCCGTATTTTTTTTATATTTCGTGTCAAACTTAGACAAATCGTTGTCCGCACATCGCATAGCGACTAATTTAATCACCCATATTTCCAAAACATAAGTTTTTAAGGTAACTTGGGTGGTATAGTACTAAAGTTCTGGTCCTATTCTTTCATCCTACGTGTACGTCATGCTGACACACTGCCGTATTTATTTTATATTTTATGTCAAACTTAGGTGGATCGCTGTCCACACATCCAAAGCGACTATTTTAATCACCCGTATTTCCAAAACCTAAGTTTTGACGGTAACCTGAGTGGTATAATAATATAGTTCTAATCCTATTCTATCACCCAATGTGTACGTCATGTATCCAAAATTCCGTATTTATTTTTATATTTCATGTCAAACTTAGACAAATCGTTGTCCGCACATCGCATAGCGACTAATTTAATCACCCATATTTCCAAAACCTAAGTTTTTACGGTAACTTGGGTGGTATAATACAGAAGTTCTAGTCCTATTCTATCACCCTATGTGTACGTCATGTTGGCACACCTCCGTATTTATTTTTATATTTTATGTCAAACTTAGACAAATCGTTGTCCGCACATCGCATAGCGACTAATTTAATCACCCATATTTCCAAAACCTAAGTTTTTAAGGTAACTTGGGTGGTATAGTACTAAAGTTCTGGTCCTATTCTTTCATCCTACGTGTACGTCATGCTGACACACTGCCGTATTTATTTTATATTTTATGTCAAACCTAGGTGGATCGCTGTCCACACATCCAAAGCGACTATTTTAATCACCCGTATTTCCAAAACCTAAGTTTTGACGGTAACCTGAGTGGTATAATAATATAGTTCTAATCCTATTCTATCACCCAATGTGTACGTCATGTATCCAAAATTCCGTATTTATTTTTATATTTCATGTCAAACTTAGACAAATCGTTGTCCGCACATCGCATAACGACTAATTTAATCACCCATATTTCCAAAACCTAAGTTTTTACGGTAACTTGGGTGGTATAATACAGAAGTTCTGGTCCTATTCTATCACCCTATGTGTACGTCATGTATCCACAATTCCGTATTTATTTTTATATTTCATGTCAAACTTAGACAAATCGTTGTCCGCACATCGCATAGCGACTTATTTAATTACCCATATTTCCAAAACCTAAGTTTTTAAGGTAACTTGGGTGGTATAATACTAAATTTCAGGACCTATTCTATCATCCTATGTGTACGTCATGTTGGCACACTTCCGTATTTATTTTATTTTTCATGTCATACTTTGACAAATCGCTGTCCGCACATCTCAATGCGACTACTTTAATCAGCCATATTTCCAAAACCTAAGTTTTTACGGTAACTTGGGTGGTATAATACAGAAGTTCTGGTCCTATTCTATCACCCTATGTGTACGTCATGTATCCACAATTCCGTATTTATTTTTATATTTCATGTCAAACTTAGACAAATCGCAGTCCGCACATCTTAATGCGACTACTTTAATCAGCCATATTTCCAAAACCTAAGTTTTTAAGGTAACTTGGTTGGTATAATACTAAATTTCAGGACCTATTCTATCATCCTATGTGTACGTCATGTTGGCACACTTCCGTATATATTTTATTTTTCATGTCATACTTTGAAAAATCGCTGTCCGCACATTTCAATGCGACTACTTTAATCAGCCATATTTCCAAAACCTAAGTTTTTACGGTAACTTGGGTGGTATAATACAGAAGTTCTGGTCCTATTCTATCACCCTATGTGTACGTCATGTATCCACAATTCCGTATTTATTTTTATATTTCATGTCAAACTTAGACAAATCGTTGTCCGCACATCGCATAGCGACTAATTTAATCACCCATATTTCCAAAACCTAAGTTTTTAAGGTAACTTGGGTGGTATAATACTAAATTTCAGGACCTATTCTATCATCCTATGTGTACGTCATGTTGGCACACTTCCGTATTTATTTTATTTTTCATGTCATACTTTGACAAATCGCTGTCCGCACATCTCAATGCGACTACTTTAATCAGCCATATTTCCAAAACCTATGTTTTTACGGTAACTTGGGTGGTATAATACAGAAGTTCTGGTCCTATTCTATCACCCTATGTGTACGTCATGTATCCACAATTCCGTATTTATTTTTATATTTCATGTCAAACTTAGACAAATCGTTGTCCGCACATCGCATAGCGACTAATTTAATCACCCATATTTCCAAAACCTAAGTTTTTAAGGTAACTTGGGTGGTATAATACAGAAGTTCTGGTCCTATTCTTTCATCCTACGTGTACGTCATGCTGACACACTGCCGTATTTATTTTATATTTTATGTCAAACTTCGACAAATCTCTGTCCGCACATCTCAATGCGACTACTTTAATCAGCCATATTTCCAAAACCTAAGTTTTTACGGTAACTTGGGTGGTATAATACAGAAGTTCTGGTCCTATTCTATCACCCTATGTGTACGTCATGTATCCACAATTCCGTATTTTTTTTATATTTCGTGTCAAACTTAGACAAATCGTTGTCCGCACATCGCATAGCGACTAATTTAATCACCCATATTTCCAAAACCTAAGTTTTTAAGGTAACTTGGGTGGTATAGTACTAAAGTTCTGGTCCTATTCTTTCATCCTACGTGTACGTCATGCTGACACACTGCCGTATTTATTTTATATTTTATGTCAAACTTAGGTGGATCGCTGTCCACACATCCAAAGCGACTATTTTAATCACCCGTATTTCCAAAACCTAAGTTTTGACGGTAACCTGAGTGGTATAATAATATAGTTCTAATCCTATTCTATCACCCAATGTGTACGTCATGTATCCAAAATTCCGTATTTATTTTTATATTTCATGTCAAACTTAGACTAATCGTTGTCCGCACATCGCATAACGACTAATTTAATCACCCATATTTCCAAAACCTAAGTTTTTACGGTAACTTGGGTGGTATAATACAGAAGTTCTGGTCCTATTCTATCACCCTATGTGTACGTCATGTATCCACAATTCCGTATTTATTTTTATATTTCATGTCAAACTTAGACAAATCGTTGTCCGCACATCGCATAGCGACTAATTTAATCACCCATATTTCCAAAACCTAAGTTTTTAAGGTAACTTGGGTGGTATAATACTAAATTTCAGGACCTATTCTATCATCCTATGTGTACGTCATGTTGGCACACTTCCGTATTTATTTTATTTTTCATGTCATACTTTGACAAATCGCTGTCCGCACATCTCAATGCGACTACTTTAATCAGCCATATTTCCAAAACCTAAGTTTTTACGGTAACTTGGGTGGTATAATACAGAAGTTCTGGTCCTATTCTATCACCCTATGTGTACGTCATGTATCCACAATTCCGTATTTATTTTTATATTTCATGTCAAACTTAGACAAATCGCAGTCCGCACATCTTAATGCGACTACTTTAATCAGCCATATTTCCAAAACCTAAGTTTTTAAGGTAACTTGGTTGGTATAATACTAAATTTCAGGACCTATTCTATCATCCTATGTGTACGTCATGTTGGCACACTTC
This sequence comes from Flexamia atlantica, assembly GCA_035578135.1. Lineage (NCBI taxonomy): Eukaryota > Metazoa > Arthropoda > Insecta > Hemiptera > Cicadellidae > Flexamia > Flexamia atlantica. Next base: position 701,219 of record JAQJVK010000055.1, on the reverse strand, counting down.
CGTATATATTTTATTTTTCATGTCATACTTTGAAAAATCGCTGTCCGCACATTTCAATGCGACTACTTTAATCAGCCATATTTCCAAAACCTAAGTTTTTACGGTAACTTGGGTGGTATAATACAGAAGTTCTGGTCCTATTCTATCACCCTATGTGTACGTCATGTATCCACAATTCCGTATTTATTTTTATATTTCATGTCAAACTTAGACAAATCGTTGTCCGCACATCGCATAGCGACTAATTTAATCACCCATATTTCCAAAACCTAAGTTTTTAAGGTAACTTGGGTGGTATAATACTAAATTTCAGGACCTATTCTATCATCCTATGTGTACGTCATGTTGGCACACTTCCGTATTTATTTTATTTTTCATGTCATACTTTGACAAATCGCTGTCCGCACATCTCAATGCGACTACTTTAATCAGCCATATTTCCAAAACCTAAGTTTTTACGGTAACTTGGGTGGTATAATACTAAAGTTCTGGACCTATTCTATCATCCTATGTGTACGTCATGTTGGCACACTTCCGTATTTATTTTATTTTTTATGTCATACTTTGACAAATCGCTGTCCGCACATCTCAATGCGACTACTTTAATCAGCCATATTTCCAAAACCTAAGTTTTTACGGTAACTTGGGTGGTATAATACAGAAGTTCTGGTCCTATTCTATCACCCTACGTGTACGTAATGTTGGCACACCTCCGTATTTTTTTATATTTCGTGTCGAACTTCGACAAATCTCTGTCCGCACATCTCAATGCGACTGCTTTAATCAGCCATATTTCCAAAACCTAAGTTTTTACGGTAACTTGGGTGGTATAATACAGAAGTTCTGGTCCTATTCTATCACCCTATGTGTACGTCATGTATCCACAATTCCGTATTTATTTTTATATTTCATGTCAAACTTAGACAAATCGTTGTCCGCACATCGCAGAGCGACTAATTTAATCACCCATATTTCCAAAACCTAAGTTTTTAAGGTAACTTGGGTGGTATAATACTAAATTTCAGGACCTATTCTATCATCCTATGTGTACGTCATGTTGGCACACTTCCGTATTTATTTTATTTTTCATGTCATACTTTGACAAATCGCTGTCCGCACATCTCAATGCGACTACTTTAATCAGCCATATTTCCAAAACCTAAGTTTTTACGGTAACTTGGGTGGTATAGTACTAAAGTTCTGGACCTATTCTATCATCCTATGTGTACGTCATGTTGGCACACCTCCGTATTTTTTTTATATTTCGTGTCAAACTTCGACAAATCTCTGTCCGCACATCTCAATGCGACTACTTCAATCAGCCATATTTCCAAAACCTAAGTTTTTACTGTAACTTGGGTGGTATAATACAGAAGTTCTGGTCCTATTCTATCACCCTACGTGTACGTAATGTTGGCACACCTCCGTATTTATTATTATATTTCATGTCATACTTAGACAAATCGTTGTCCGCACATCGCATAGCGACTAATTTAATCACCCATATTTCCAAAACCTAAGTTTTTAAGGTAACTTGGGTGGTATAGTACTAAAGTTCTGGTCCTATTCTTTCATCCTACGTGTACGTCATGCTGACACACTGCCGTATTTATTTTATATTTTATGTCAAACTTCGACAAATCTCTGTCCGCACATCTCAATGCGACTACTTTAATCAGCCATATTTCCAAAACCTAAGTTTTTACGGTAACTTGGGTGGTATAATACAGAAGTTCTGGTCCTATTCTATCACCCTACGTGTACGTAATGTTGGCACACCTCCGTATTTATTATTATATTTCATGTCATACTTAGACAAATCGTTGTCCGCACATCGCATAGCGACTAATTTAATCACCCATATTTCCAAAACCTAAGTTTTTACGGTAACTTGGGTGGTATAATACAGAAGTTCTGGTCCTATTCTATCACCCTATGTGTACGTCATGTATCCACAATTCCGTATTTATCTTTATATTTCATGTCAAACTTAGACAAATCGTTGTCCGCACATCGCATAGCGACTAATTTAATCAACCATATTTCCAAAACCTAAGTTTTTAAGGTAACTTGGGTGGTATAATACTAAATTTCAGGACCTATTCTATCATCCTATGTGTACGTCATGTTGGCACACTTCCGTATTTATTTTATTTTTCATGTCATACTTTGACAAATCGCTGTCCGCCCATCGCAAAGCGACTACTTTAATCAGCCATATTTCCAAAACCTAAGTTTTTAAGGTAACTTGGGTGGTATAATACTAAATTTCAGGACCTATTCTATCATCCTATGTGTACGTCATAATGGCACACTTCCGTATTTATTTTATTTTTCATGTCATACTTTGACAAATCGCTGTCCGCACATCTCAATGCGACTACTTTAATCAGCCATATTTCCAAAACCTAAGTTTTTACGGTAACTTGGGTGGTATAATACAGAAGTTCTGGTCCTATTCTATCACCCTACGTGTACGTAATGTTGGCACACCTCCGTATTTATTATGATTTTTCATGTCATACTTAGACAAATCGTTGTCCGCACATCGCATAGCGACTAATTTAATCACCCATATTTCCAAAACCTAAGTTTTTAAGGTAACTTGGGTGGTATAGTACTAAAGTTCTGGTCCTATTCTTTCATCCTACGTGTACGTCATGCTGACACACTGCCGTATTTATTTTATATTTTATGTCAAACTTAGGTGGATCGCTGTCCACACATCCATAGCGACTATTTTAATCACCCGTATTTCCAAAACCTAAGTTTTGACGGTAACCTGAGTGGTATAATAATATAGTTCTAATCCTATTCTATCACCCAATGTGTACGTCATGTATCCAAAATTCCGTATTTATTTTTATATTTCATGTCAAACTTAGACAAATCGTTGTCCGCACATCGCATAGCGACTAATTTAATCACCCATATTTCCAAAACCTAAGTTTTTACGGTAACTTGGGTGGTATAATACAGAAGTTCTGGTCCTATTCTATCACCCTATGTGTACGTCATGTATCCACAAAACCGTATTTATTTTTATATTTCATGTCAAACTTAGACAAATCGTTGTCCGCACATCGCATAGCGACTAATTTAATCACCCATATTTCCAAAACCTAAGTTTTTAAGGTAACTTGGGTGGTATAATACTAAATTTCAGGACCTATTCTATCATCCTATGTGTACGTCATGTTGGCACACTTCCGTATTTATTTTATTTTTCATGTCATACTAAGACAAATCGCTGACCGCACATCTCAATGCGACTAGTTTAATCAGCCATATTTCCAAAACCTAAGTTTTTACGGTAACTTGGGTGGTATAATACAGAAGTTCTGGTCCTATTCTATCACCCTATGTGTACGTCATGTATCCACAATTCCGTATTTATTTTTATATTTCATGTCAAACTTAGACAAATCGTTGTCCGCACATCGCATAGCGACTAATTTAATCACCCATATTTCCAAAACCTACGTTTTTAAGGTAACTTGGGTGGTATAATACTAAATTTCAGGACCTATTCTATCATCCTATGTGTACGTCATGTTGGCACACTTCCGTATTTATTTTATTTTTCATGTCAAACTTCGACAAATCTCTGTCCGCACATCTCAATGCGACTACTTTAATCAGCCATATTTCCAAAACCTAAGTTTTTACGGTAACTTGGGTGGTATAATACAGAAGTTCTGGTCCTATTCTATCACCCTACGTGTACGTAATGTTGGCACACCTCCGTATTTATTATTATATTTCATGTCATACTTAGACAAATCGTTGTCCGCACATCGCATAGCGACTAATTTAATCACCCATATTTCCAAAACCTAAGTTTTTACGGTAACTTGGGTGGTATAATACAGAAGTTCTGGTCCTATTCTATCACCCTATGTGTACGTCATGTATCCACAATTCCGTATTTATTTTTATATTTCATGTCAAACTTAGACAAATCGTTGTCCGCACATCGCATAGCGACTAATTTAATCACCCATATTTCCAAAACCTAAGTTTTTAAGGTAACTTGGGTGGTATAATACTAAATTTCAGGACCTATTCTATCATCCTATGTGTACGTCATGTTGGCATACTTCCGTATTTATTTTATTTTTCATGTCATACTTTGACAAATCGCTGTCCGCACATCTCAATGCGACTACTTTAATCAGCCATATTTCCAAAACCTAAGTTTTTACGGTAACTTGGGTGGTATAATACAGAAGTTCTGGTCCTATTCTATCACCCTATGTGTACGTCATGTATCCACAATTCCTTATTTATTTTTATATTTCATGTCAAACTTAGACAAATCGTTGTCCGCACATCGCATAGCGACTAATTTAATCACCCATATTTCCAAAACCTAAGTTTTTACGGTAACTTGGTTGGTATAATACAGAAGTTCTGGTCCTATTCTATCACCTTACGTGTACGTAATGTTGGCACACCTCCGTATTTATTATTATATTTCATGTCATACTTAGACAAATCGTTGTCCGCACATCGCATAGCGACTAATTTAATCACCCGTATTTCCAAAACCTAAGTTTTTACGGTAACTTGGATGGTATAGTACTAAAGTTCTGGACCTATTCTATCATCCTATGTGTACGTCATGTTGGCACACCTCCCTATTTATTTTTATATTTTATGTCAAACTTAAACAAATCGTTGTCCGCACATCGCATAGCGACTAATTTAATCACCCATATTTCCAAAACCTAAGTTTTTAAGGTAACTTGGGTGGTATAGTACTAAAGTTCTGGTCCTATTCTTTCATCCTACGTGTACGTCATGCTGACACACTGCCGTATTTATTTTATATTTTATGTCAAACTTAGGTGGATCGCTGTCCACACATCCAAAGCGACTATTTTAATCACCCGTATTTCCAAAACCTAAGTTTTGACGGTAACCTAAGTGGTATAATAATATAGTTCTAATCCTATTCTATCACCCAATGTGTACGTCATGTAACTAAAATTCCGTATTTATTTTTATATTTCATGTCAAACTTAGACAAATCGTTGTCCGCACATCGCATAGCGACTAATTCAATCACCCATATTTCCAAAACCTAAGTTTTTACGGTAACTTGGGTGGTATAATACAGAAATTCTGGTCCTATTCTATCTCCCTATGTGTACGTCATGTATCCACAATTCCGTATTTATTTTTATATTTCATGTCAAACTTAGACAAATCGTTGTCCGCACATCGCATAGCGACTAATTTAATCACCCATATTTCCAAAACCTAAGTTTTTAAGGTAACTTGGGTGGTATAATACTAAATTTCAGGACCTATTCTATCATCCTATGTGTACGTCATGTTGGCACACTTCCGTATTTATTTTATTTTTCATGTCATACTTTGACAAATCGCTGTCCGCACATCTCAATGCGACTAGTTTAATCAGCCATATTTCCAAAACCTAAGTTTTTACGGTAACTTGGGTGGTATAATACAGAAGTTCTGGTCCTATTCTATCACCCTATGTGTAAGTCATGTATCCACAATTCCGTATTTATTTTTATATTTCATGTCAAACTTAGAAAAATCGTTGTCCGCACATCGCATAGCGACTAATTTAATCACCCATATTTCCAAAACCTAAGTTTTTAAGGTAACTTGGGTGGTATAATACTAAATTTCAGGACCTATTCTATCATCCTATGTGTACGTCATGTTGGCACACTTCCGTATTTATTTTATTTTTCATGTCATACTTTGACAAATCGCTGTCCGCACATCTCAATGCGACTACTTTAATCAGCCATATTTCCAAAACCTAAGTTTTTACGGTAACTTGGGTGGTATAATACAGAAGTTCTGGTCCTATTTCATCACCCTACGTGTACGTCATGCTGACACACTGCCGTATTAATTTTATATTTTATGTCAAACTTAGAAAAATCGTTGTCCGCACATCGCATAGCGACTAATTTAATCACCCATATATCCAAAACCTAAGTTTTAAGGTAACTTGGGTGGTATAATACTAAATTTCAGGACCTATTCTATCATCCTATGTGTACGTCATGTTGGCACACTTCCGTATTTATTTTATTTTTCATGTCATACTTTGACAAATCGCTGTCCGCACATCTCAATGCGACTACTTTAATCAGCCATATTTCCAAAACCTAAGTTTTTACGGTAACTTGGGTGGTATAATACAGAAGTTCTGGTCCTATTCTATCACCCTACGTGTACGTCATGTATCCACAATTCCGTATTTATTTTTATATTTCATGTCAAACTTAGACAAATCGTTGTCCGCACATCGCATAGCGACTAATTTAATCACCCATATTTCCAAAACCTAAGTTTTTAAGGTAACTTGGGTGGTATAGTACTAAAGTTCTGGTCCTATTCTTTTATCCTACGTGTACGTCATGCTGACACACTTCCGTATTTATTTTATATTTTATGTCAAACTTAGGTGGATCGCTGTCCACACATCCAAAGCGACTATTTTAATCACCCGTATTTCCAAACCCTAAGTTTTTACGGTAACTTGGGTGGTATAATACAGAAGTTCTGGTCCTATTCTATCACCCTACGTGTACGTAATGTTGGCACACCTCCGTATTTATTATTATATTTCGTGTCAAACTTCGACAAATCTCTGTCCGCACATCTCAATGCGACTACTTTAATCAGCCATATTTCCAAAACCTAAGTTTTTACGGTAACTTGGGTGGTATAATACAGAAGTTCTGGTCCTATTCTATCACCCTATGTGTACGTCATGTTGGCACACCTCCGTATTTATTATTATATTTCATGTCATACTTAGACAAATCGCTGTCCGCACATCTCAATGCGACTATTTTAATCACCCATATTTCCAAAACCTAAGTTTTTAAGGTAACTTGGGTGGTATAATACTAAATTTCAGGACCTATTCTATCATCCTATGTGTACGTCATGTTGGCACACTTCCGTATTTATTTTATTTTTCATGTCATACTTTGACAAATCGCTGTCCGCACATCTCAATGCGACTACTTTAATCAGCCATATTTCCAAAACCTAAGTTTTTACGGTAACTTGGGTGGTATAATACAAAAGTTCTGGTCCTATTCTATCACCCTATGTGTACGTCATGTATCCACAATTCCGTATTTATTTTTATATTTCATGTCAAACTTAGACAAATCGTTGTCCGCACATCGCATAGCGACTAATTTAATCACCCATATTTCCAAAACCTAAGTTTTTAAGGTAACTTGGGTGGTATAATACTAAATTTCAGGACCTATTGTATCATCCTATGTGTACTTCATGTTGGCACACTTCCGTATTTGTTTTATTTTTCATGTCATACTTTGACAAATCGCTGTCCGCACATCTCAATGCGACTACTTTAATCAGCCATATTTCCAAAACCTAAGTTTTTACGGTAACTTGGGTGGTATAATACAGAAGTTCTGGTCCTATTTCATCACCCTACGTGTACGTCATGCTGACACACTGCCGTATTTATTTTATATTTTATGTCAAACTTAGACAAATCGCTGTCCGCACATCTCAATGCGACTACTTTAATCAGCCATATTTCCAAAACCTAAGTTTTTAAGGTAACTTGGGTGGTATAATACTAAAGTTCTGGACCTATTCTATCATCCTATGTGTACGTCATGTTTGCACATCTCCGTATTTTTTTTATATTTCGTGTCAAACTTCGACAAATCTCTGTCCGCACATCTCAATGCGACTACTTTAATCAGCCATATTTCCAAAACCTAAGTTTTTACGGTAACTTGGGTGGTATAATACAGAAGTTCTGGTCCTATTCTATCACCCTACGTGTACGTAATGTTGGCACACCTCCGTATTTATTATTATATTTCATGTCATACTTAGACAAATCGTTGTCCGCACATCGCATAGCGACTAATTTAATCACCCATATTTCCAAAACCTAAGTTTTTAAGGTAACTTGGGTGGTAGAGTACTAAAGTTCTGGTCCTATTCTTTCATCCTACGTGTACGTCATGCTGACACACTGCCGTATTTATTTTATATTTTATGTCAAACTTAGGTGGATCGCTGTCCACACATCCAAAGCGACTATTTTAATCACCCGTATTTCCCGTGTAGTCTATGACTGCATCGTTCACGTCGTGGCCCCTGTCTCGCTAATCCCGGCGGCTCTAGGCTGGAGTCCCGAATGACTCCCTGGTAGGGGGCAGCAGCACTATCAGTACCGGCTTCAATCGAAACCAGTTCGGGGTCACACCTGAACTAGGACGATGATGTCGGAATCTGGGCGTCTGTCACTTGGGTGAGGGGTCCAGATACTGCGGGCCCTAGACGAAGGTGTTATGCGATCCGTGCTGAGAGTCTCGTGGCACTGGGGGCCTAATATTCAGTGTCTTTAACGGAGCCTTCTGGGCACCAGGGGGAACCCAGTCGTATTTACCCCTTACCTCTCTAAACGGGTCACTGGAGAGGTGGACCTTTAGATACCCGGTACTCGTGGGAACAAAATGGAAGTTGACGAAAACCAAAAAACCAACCAAACCATTGATGACACGCAAAAGGAGTGTGACCGACAGGTCGAAAGCATTCCTATTGCTAAATTGAGTGTAGATGATCTGAGCCCAATGGAGGAGGAGAATCTACTGAAATCTGATGATGACAGCAAGCTCGCAGATGCCGGAAAGGAACGGAAAAAACGACTTTCCAGGGGCGAGGTGCGGAAACAGAAGATAGCAGAGGCCTTAGCCAGGGGCGAAAAGGTGCTATCTAGAAAAGAGAGGAGGCTGGCGTGGGCTGCGAAGCACCCGAACCCTGCCCCCAGCGTAGCCGGTCCCTCCGGGAACCAGGATGCTGGGAAAAAGCAGGGTGAGGATGGCACCCCCAAAGCTAAATCTGAGGATGCTTCCAAGAAGAAGGGTGGTAAGAGGGGGCGAGAGCACCTGACACCTGAGGACTCTGGAGGTGAGAAGAAGAAGACGAGGACGAATGAGGGGGAGGAGTCGAGTGTTTCCAAGAGGACACCGGCACCAACCTACTCAGAGAAACTGTCCGTGGAGAAGATGGCTGTCGCCAGAACTGAACACCCGGACTTAAAGCTGACTGAGGCAGAAGCCAATCAAATCAAGGGGGAGTTGTCCAGGCGTGCCATTCGTGGCAAAGACGTCAGGATAAGCAGCTGCCATCTTGAAGGTGGAGTCTTGGTGGTCGGTTGTGCCAACGCAGTCACAAAGGATTGGCTGGCAAAGCAGGTTCAGGAGTTGAGTCCCTTCGGGGGAGTCTCGCTCCAGCTTGCCCCAGCCAGAAACCTTGTGAAAGCTGTGAAGGTTTCAACATTTGTTCCCTCTTCAACGGGGGCAACAACCAAGAAGGACGTGATGCTGGGCCTCAAGCTGCAGAACGGGCCTTGACACGGACCACTGGGCGGTTGTTGGGGGAAACACCAACCCTGACGGCCAATTCCTGGTCATGATCATTGATGACATCTCCCTGCAGAAGCTGAAGTCTCTTGCGATGCGCCCATTCTTGGGCTGCGAGAGGGTTACCTTCAGGTTGCAGGGGAGTAAGGATCCCCCCAAGTAGAGGATGGTTGCGGTGCTCCAGATAAATCTCCAGCACAGCAAGGCGGCTACGGCTACGCTTTGCCAGAAGATCCTGGCCGACCGCATAGACGTGGCTCTGATCCAGGAGCCATGGACCGCAGGAGGCAGAATCTTGGGGATGAGCACCGCAAAAGGTGAGTTGATATATGATACTGACAGTGACAAACCTAGGGCTTGCATATTTGTCGGTAGAAATATCAAGACACTGAAAGTCACTAATCTCTGTTCTAGGGATTGTGCCGTGACAGAAGTATACGGGCAGATGGGTGACGGTGACGTCAGAATCCTTCTTGCTTCGGTGTACTTGCCATATGACTCCCGGGAACCACCACCGACCAGAGAAATGAGGATGGTGATAGAATACGGAGTCAGAGAGAGAAGACATCTGTTGTTGGGCTGCGATGCCAATGCCCACCACCTGGCCTGGGGGAGCAGCGATATTAACGACAGAGGTGAGAGCTTGTTAAGCTTTATAGCTGAATCTAATTTAGTTATATTGAACAAGGGCTCCAAACCAACCTTTAGACAAAGGAGAGGGGCGGTGCTAAGGGAAGAGGTTTTGGATATAACCTTGGCTAGCAATTACGCGGCGACAAAGGTTGCAAAATGGAGGGTATCTGATGACCATTCGGCGTCGGATCACAGTCACATTGAATTTACTCTAGGTTCGATCTGTACAAAAGAGACCTATAGGAACGTGAGAAGGACAGACTGGAACCAGTACCGAGAGGTGCTAGGGGACAGACTGAGCCAATTAAAGGACACAGAAAGGCATGGGGTGGAGGGTATGGCAAAGTCTTTGAATTTGGCCATATTAAGCTCGTACCAAGAAACCTGCCCGGAGACTGTGAAGAACATGCGCCGGCAAGCCTGCTGGTGGAACAGTGGGTTAGAGGCCCTGAGGAGGAAAGTTCGCAGACTGTATAATGCTGCAAAGCGTACAGGAAACTGGAACAACTACTCAAGTGTGCTCACTGTTTATAATAAGACAATTAGAAGGGCTAAGAGAGAGTCATGGAGAGAGTTCTGTCAGAACATGGAAAGTGTTTCTGATTGTGCAAAGCTCCATCGGGTCTTAGCTCGAGGTCCAGTAAACCCCTTAGGCACATTGCTTAAGGAGGATGGTACGTATACGGAGGGCCCAGAAGAAACGCTGGAGTGCCTCCTAAGCGCTCACTTCCCAGGATCCTTGCGACCGCAGAACACAGTCCAAGACGAGGTGGAGAGGGAGACTAGGGTGCGGACGACAAGGGAGGACTGGGATTGCGCTAAGTCCGTGATCACCTTCACGGGAATAAAATGGGCCCTGAGGGCATTTCAACCATTTAAAGCTCCTGGTACCGATGGCATCCATCCTGTGTTCTTGCAGGAGGGTGGGGACCAGTTGATACTCCACTTGGTACGTCTGTTCAGGACTAGTTTAGCCAGTGGAGTGATACCAACAGCATGGAGGACCTCAAGGGTGGTATTTATACCGAAGCCTGGAAGGGATACCTATGCTGTACCTAAGGCTTTTAGACCTATTAGCCTTACATCGTTTCTTCTGAAGACCATGGAGAAATTAGTGGATAGGCGAATAAAGGATAGGGTCCTTGTAAGCCGTCCTTTACACCCGAATCAACATGCCTATCAGAAGGGAAAGTCATGCGAAACAGCCCTGCATGCGCTGGTTTGCAAGATTGAAAATGCTATCTCGAATAAGGAAATAGCTGTGGCGGCATTTCTTGATATAGAAGGAGCTTTTGATAACACTAGCACTCGCTCTATTGTATCAAAGCTGGTATCAAGGAATGTGGAAAGCTCTGTTGTGAGGTGGGTAGGCAACATGCTCGAAAGCAGGAGAGCTCAAGCATCTCTGTGTGGGACGGTGAGAGAGGTCAAGGCACAAAGAGGGTGTCCACAGGGTGGCGTTTTGTCACCGAATCTGTGGAACCTGGTGGTTGACGATCTCCTCTCCGAGCTCAATACGCAGGGTATGTACGCTCAAGGGTATGCTGACGACATTGTTGTCCTCATTAGAGGAAAGTTTATGAACACTTGCCTGGAGCTCATGCAGAGGGCATTGTTCATAGTGGAAAGGTGGTGCAATCAGGAGGGTCTGAGGGTCAATCCAATGAAGACTGTGATGGTACCATTCACGAGGAAGAGGAAGGTTGATATCGCTAGGGTACCAACTCTCTTCGGCAATCAGATCCAGGTTGAGAGGGAGTTCAAGTACCTAGGAGTAAGGTTGGACGACAAACTCACCTGGAACAGTCATTTGGCACATGTAACGCAACGTTCTCAGACCACACTCATGATGATGAGACGGGCGGTTGGGAAGACGTGGGGTCTGAATCCGCGAATGACTAACTGGCTATACACTAGGGTTGCAAGACCGATGCTGGTGTATGGCTCGATAGTCTGGTGGACTAAGGTGATGCAAACTACCGCTGTGAAGAGATTACAAAAGATCCAGCGAGTGGCATGCCTTAGTATTACAGGAGCCATGAGGGGTACTCCAACTGCGACTCTGGAAGTGGTGCTAAACCTCCCGCCTCTCGACATCATTGTGAAAGGAGAGGCAAGGATGGCAGCCTACAGAATGGATTGCAGTGGCAACTGGAAGTATAACACCTCCAGTGCGCATACAAGGATTGTGGACACTATACAGGTGGACACCTTGGAAATGATTCCTGACAGGATGGTGAAGATCACTGATCTAGAAAAGCCATACAATGTCAATATTTTTGACAGGGCTGTCTGGGAAAAGGGTGAACCTGAGTACATGAAAAGAGGGATCACTTGGTATACTGATGGCTCAAAAAAGCCATCAGGTACTGGGGCGGGAATATATGGGGTCAGACCCAAGGCGCAGTTCTGTGTAAGCCTGGGGAAAATGGCTACTGTATTCCAGGCTGAAGTTGTTGCCCTGTCTGAGTGTGCAAGAGTGTGTTTGGAGCGTGGTCTGACAGGCCACACCATATACATGAACTCGGACAGCAAAGCAGCGCTGATGGCACTTGACAGTTTTGACTTTACCTCTAAGGCGGTGTGGGACTGTCATCAGGCCATGAAAACACTGGGAGAGAGCAACAAGGTTATCCTTAGTTGGGTTCCAGGGCATAAGGGTATTGCTGGCAATGAGGGAGCTGACAAGTGGGCAAATAAAGGAGCTGACAGCCCGCTCATTGGTCCGGAGCCGGCGTGTGGTATTGCTTATAATACTGCACGGAGAGCTGTTCGCCAGTGGATGGGCAGAGAACATCGAAGGAGCTGGGAAAGAACAGAAGGCAACATACAGTCAAAGAGATTGCTGCAGGCACCGACCGGTGCGCTAGCGGCAGATGCCCTTGGGCTGAATAGGAAGACCTTGCGGAAAGTGGTTGGCTTCATTAGCGGCCACTGGGTATTCCGCGGACATCTACATAAGATGGGAATTCAAGTTGAAAGCCTCCTATGTAGGAAATGCGGTGAGGAGGAGGAAACAGCCTTCCACTTGATCTTTATGTGCCCAGCCCTACAAGGTCTGCGTGCAGGAACCCTTGGTCTTTTGACAGGAGACCAAAGGGAAGAACAGGTAACCATCGTCAGAAAGATCTCATGGTTCATCAAGGACCTGGGGTTTGACGGAGAATGAGGACCTGTGAATGAGGGTGCACAATAAGCTATTCTAGCTGCGATGCATTACCATGGTTACTTCAAAGCCTGGCCCTCTGTTAAAAAAAAAAAAAAACCCGTATTTCCAAAACCTAAGTTTTTAAGGTAACTTGGGTGGTATAGTACTAAAGTTCTGGACCTATTCTATCATCCTACGTGTACGTCATGTTGGCACACCTCCGTATTTTTTTTTTTTATATTTCGTGTCAAACTTCGACAAATCTCTGTCCGCACATCTCAATGCGACTACTTTAATCAGCCATATTTCCAAAACCTAAGTTTTTACGGTAACTTGGGTGGTATAGTACAGAAGTTCTGGTCCTATTCTATCACCCTATGTGTACGTCATGTATCCACAATTCCGTATTTATTTTTATATTTCATGTCAAACTTAGACAAATCGTTGTCCGCACATCGCATAGCGACTAATTTAATCACCCATATTTCCAAAACCTAAGTTTTTAAGGTAACTTGGGTGGTATAATACAGAAGTTCTGGTCCTATTCTATCACCCTACGTGTACGTAATGTTGGCACACCTCCGTATTTATTATTATATTTCATGTCATACTTAGACAAATCGTTGTCCGCACATCGCATAGCGACTAATTTAATCACCCATATTTCCAAAACCTAAGTTTTTACGGTAACTTGGGTGGTATAATACAGAAGTTCTGGTCCTATTCTATCACCCTACGTGTAAGTCATGTATCCAAAATTCCGTATTTATTTTTATATTTCATGTCAAACTTAGACAAATCAATGTCCGCACATCGCATAGCGACTAATTTAATCACCCATATTTCCAAAACCTAAGTTTTTACGGTAACTTGGGTGGTATAATACAGAAGTTCTGGTCCTATTCTATCACCCTATGTGTACGTCATGTATCCACAATTCCGTATTTATTTTTATATTTCATGTCAAACTTAGACAAATCTCTGTCCGCACATCTCAATGCGACTAATTTAATCACCCATATTTCCAAAACCTAAGTTTTTAAGGTAACTTGGGTGGTATAATACTAAATTTCAGGACCTATTCTATCATCCTATGTGTACGTCATGTTGGCACACTTCCGTATTTATTTTATTTTTCATGTCATACTTTTACAAATCGCTGTCCGCACATCTCAATGCGACTACTTTAATCAGCCATATTTCCAAAACCTAAGTTTTTACGGTAACTTGGGTGGTATAATACAGAAGTTCTGGTCCTATTCCATCACCCTACGTGTACGTCATGCTGACACACTGCCGTATTTATTTTATATTTTATGTCAAACTTAGGTGGATCACTGTCCACACATCCAAAGCGACTATTTTAATCACCCGTATTTCCAAAACCTAAGTTTTTAAGGTAACTTGGGTGGTATAGTACTAAAGTTCTGGACCTATTCTATCATCCTATGTGTACGTCATGTATCCACAATTCCGTATTTATTTTTATATTTCATGTCAAACTTAGACAAATCGCTGTCCGCACATCTCAATGCGCCTACTTTAATCAGCCATATTTCCAAAACCTAAGTTTTTACGGTAACTTGGGTGGTATAATACTAAATTTCAGGACCTATTCTTTCATCCTATGTGTACGTCATGTTGGCAGACTTCCGTATTTATTTTATTTTTCATGTCATACTTTGACAAATCGCTGTCCGCACATCTCAATGCGACTACTTTAATCAGCCATATTTCCAAAACCTAAGTTTTTACGGTAACTTGGGTGGTATAATACAGAAGTTCTGGTCCTATTTCATCACCCCACGTGTACGTCATGCTGACACACTGCCGTATTTATTTTATATTTTATGTCAAACTTAGGTGGATCACTGTCCACACATCCAAAGCGACTATTTTAATCACCCGTATTTCCAAAACCTAAGTTTTTAAGGTAACTTGGGTGGTATAATACAGAAGTTCTGGTCCTATTCTATCACACTACGTGTACGTAATGTTGGCACACCTCCGTATTTATTATTATATTTCATGTCATACTTAGACAAATCGTTGTCCGCACATCGCATAGCGACTAATTTAATCAGCCATATTTCCAAAACCTAAGTTTTTACGGTAACTTGGGTGGTATAGTACTAAAGTTCTGGTCCTATTCTATCATCCTATGTGTACGGCATATTGGCACACCTCCGTATTTTTTTTATATTTCGTGTCAAACTTCGACAAATCTCTGTCCGCACATCTCAATGCGACTACTTTAATCAGCCATATTTCCAAAACCTAAGTTTTTACGGTAACTTGGGTGGTATAATACAGAAGTTCTGGTCCTATTCTATCACCCTATGTGTACGTCATGTATCCACAATTCCGTATCAATTTTTATATTTCATGTCAAACTTAGACAAATCCTTGTCCGCACATCGCATAGCGACTAATTTAATCACCCATATTTCCAAAACCTAAGTTTAAAGGTAACTTGGGTGGTATAATACTAAATTTCAGGACCTATTCTATCATCCTATGTGTACGTCATGTTGGCACACTTCCGTATTTATTTTATTTTTCATGTCATACTTTGACAAATCGCTGTCCGCACATCTCAATGCGACTACTTTAATCAGCCATATTTCCAAAACCTAAGTTTTTACGGTAACTTGGGTGGTATAATACAGAAGTTCTGGTCCTATTCTATCACCCTACGTGTACGTAATGTTGGCACACCTCCGTATTTATTATTATATTTCATGTCATACTTAGACAAATCGTTGTCCGCACATCGCATAGCGACTAATTTAATCACCCATATTTCCAAAACCTAAGTTTTTACGGTAACTTGGGTGGTATAATACAGAAGTTCTGGTCCTATTCTATCACCCTACGTGTAAGTCATGTATCCAAAATTCCGTATTTATTTTTATATTTCATGTCAAACTTAGACAAATCGTTGTCCGCACATCGCATAGCGACTAATTTAATCACCCATATTTCCAAAACCTAAGTTTTTACGGTAACTTGGGTGGTATAATACAGAAGTTCTGGTCCTATTCTATCACCCTATGTGTACGTCATGTTGGCAAACTTCCGTATTTATTTTATTTTTCATGTCATATTTTGACCAATCGCTGTCCGCACATCTCAATGCGACTACTTTAATCAGCCATATTTCCAAAACCTAAGTTTTTACGGTAACTTGGGTGGTATAGTACAGAAGTTCTGGTCCTATTCTATCACCCTATGTGTACGTCAAGTATCCACAATTCCGTATTTATTTTTATATTTCATGTCAAACTTCGACAAATCGTTGTCCGCACATCGCATAGCGACTAATTTAATCACCCATATTTCCAAAACCTAAGTTTTTACGGTAACTTGGGTGGTATAATACAGAAGTTCTGGTCCTATTCTATCACCCTATGTGTACGTCATGTATCCACAATTCCGTATTTATTTTATATTTTATGTCAAACTTAGGTGGATCACCGTCCACACATCCAAAGCGACTATTTTAATCACCCGTATTTCCAAAACCTAAGTTTTTAAGGTAACTTGGGTGGTATAGAACTAAAGTTCTGGACCTATTCTATCATCCTATGTGTACGTCATGTTGGCACACCTCCGTATTTTTTTATATTTCGTGTCAAACTTCGACAAATCGTTGTCCGCACATCGCATAGCGACTAATTTAATCACCCATATTTCAAAAACCTAAGTTTTTAAGGTAACTTGGGTGGTATAATACTAAATTTCAGGACCTATTCTATCATCCTATGTGTACGTCATGTTGGCACACTTCCGTATTTATTTTATTTTTCATGTCATACTTTGACAAATCGCTGTCCGCACATCTCAATGCGACTACTTTAATCAGCCATATTTACAAAACCTAAGTTTTTACGGTAACTTGGGTGGTATAATACAGAAGTTCTGGTCCTATTTCATCACCCTACGTGTACGTCATGCTGACACACTGCCGTATTAATTTTATATTTTATGTCAAACTTAGGTGGATCACTGTCCACACATCCAAAGCGACTATTTTAATCACCCGTATTTCCAAAACCTAAGTTTTGACGGTAACCTGAGTGGTATAATAATATAGTTCTAATCCTATTCTATCACCCAATGTGTACGTCATGTATCCAAAATTCCGTATTTATTTTTATATTTCATGTCAAACTTAGACAAATCGTTGTCCGCACATCTCAATGCGACTACTTTAATCAGCCATATTTCCAAAACCTAAGTTTTTACGGTAACTTGGGTGGTATAATACAGAAGTTCTGGTCCTATTCTATCACCCTATGTGTACGTCATGTTGGCACACCTCCGTATTTATTATTATATTTCATGTCATACTTAGACAAATCGCTGTCCGCACATCTCAATGCGACTACTTTAATCACCCATATTTCCAAAACCTAAGTTTTTAAGGTAACTTGGGTGGTATAATACTAAATTTCAGGACCTATTCTATCATCCTATGTGTACGTCATGTTGGCACACTTCCGTATTTATTTTATTTTTCATGTCATACTTTGACAAATCGCTGTCCGCACATCTCAATGCGACTACTTTAATCAGCCATATTTCCAAAACCTAAGTTTTTACGGTAACTTGGGTGGTATAATACAGAAGTTCTGGTCCTATTTCATCACCCTACGTGTACGTCATGCTGACACACTGCCGTATTTATTTTATATTTTATGTCAAACTTAGGTGGATCACTGTCCACACATCCAAAGCGACTATTTTAATCAGCCATATTTCCAAAACCTAAGTTTTTACGGTAACTTGGGTAGTATAATACAGAAGTTCTGGTCCTATTCTATCACACTACGTGTACGTAATGTTGGCACACCTCCGTATTTATTATTATATTTCATGTCATACTTAGACAAATCGTTGTCCGCACATCGCATAGCGACTAATTTAATCAGCCATATTTCCAAAACCTAAGTTTTTACGGTAACTTGGGTGGTATAGTACTAAAGTTCTGGTCCTATTCTATCATCCTATGTGTACGGCATATTGGCACACCTCCGTATTTTTTTTATATTTCGTGTCAAACTTCGACAAATCTCTGTCCGCACATCTCAATGCGACTACTTTAATCAGCCAAATTTCCAAAACCTAAGTTTTTACGGTAACTTGGGTGGTATAATACAGAAGTTCTGGTCCTATTCTATCACCCTATGTGTACGTCATGTATCCACAATTCCGTATCAATTTTTATATTTCATGTCAAACTTAGACAAATCGTTGTCCGCACATCGCATAGCGACTAATTTAATCACCCATATTTCCAAAACCTAAGTTTTTAAGGTAACTTGGGTGGTATAGTACTAAAGTTCTGGACCTATTCTATCATCCTATGTGTACGTCATGTTGGCACACTTCCGTATTTATTTTATTTTTCATGTCATACTTTGTCAAATCGCTGTCCGCACATCTCAATGCGACTACTTTAATCAGCCATATTTCCAAAACCTAAGTTTTTACGGTAACTT
Organism: Flexamia atlantica; assembly: GCA_035578135.1. NCBI lineage: Eukaryota > Metazoa > Arthropoda > Insecta > Hemiptera > Cicadellidae > Flexamia > Flexamia atlantica. Next base: position 682,518 of record JAQJVK010000055.1, on the reverse strand, counting down.
TGGTGGTATAATACAGAAGTTCTGGTCCTATTCTATCACCCTACGTGTACGTAATGTTGGCACACCTCCGTATTTATTATTATATTTCATGTCATACTTAGACAAATCGTTGTCCGCACATCGCATAGCGACTAATTTAATCACCCATATTTCCAAAACCTAAGTTTTTACGGTAACTTGGGTGGTATAATACAGAAGTTCTGGTCCTATTCTATCACCCTACGTGTAAGTCATGTATCCAAAATTCCGTATTTATTTTTATATTTCATGTCAAACTTAGACAAATCGTTGTCCGCACATCGCATAGCGACTAATTTAATCACCCATATTTCCAAAACCTAAGTTTTTACGGTAACTTGGGTGGTATAATACAGAAGTTCTGGTCCTATTCTATCACCCTATGTGTACGTCATGTTGGCACACTTCCGTATTTATTTTATTTTTCATGTCATACTTTGACAAATCGCTGTCCGCACATCTCAATGCGACTACTTTAATCAGCCATATTTCCAAAACCTAAGTTTTTACGGTAACTTGGGTGGTATAATACAGAAGTTCTGGTCCTATTCCATCACCCTACGTGTACGTCATGCTGACACACTGCCGTATTTATTTTATATTTTATGTCAAACTTAGGTGGATCACTGTCCACACATCCAAAGCGACTATTTTAATCACCCGTATTTCCAAAACCTAAGTTTTTAAGGTAACTTGGGTGGTATAGTACTAAAGTTCTGGACCTATTCTATCATCCTATGTGTACGTCATGTATCCACAATTCCGTATTTATTTTTATATTTCATGTCAAACTTAGACAAATCGCTGTCCGCACATCTCAATGCGACTACTTTAATCAGCCATATTTCCAAAACCTAAGTTTTTACGGTAACTTGGGTGGTATAATACTAAATTTCAGGACCTATTCTATCATCCTATGTGAACGTCATGTTGGCACACTTCCGTATTTATTTTATTTTTCATGTCATACTTTGACAAATCGCTGTCCGCACATCTCAATGCGACTACTTTAATCAGCCATATTTCCAAAACCTAAGTTTTTACGGTAACTTGGGTGGTATAGTACAGAAGTTCTGGTCCTATTCTATCACCCTATGTGTACGGCAAGTATCCACAATTCCGTATTTATTTTTATATTTCATGTCAAACTTCGACAAATCGTTGTCCGCACATCGCATAGCGACTAATTTAATCACCCATATTTCCAAAACCTAAGTTTTTACGGTAACTTGGGTGGTATAATACAGAAGTTCTGGTCCTATTTCATCATCCTACGTGTACGTCATGCTGACACACTGCCGTATTTATTTTATATTTTATGTCAAACTTAGGTGGATCACCGTCCACACATCCAAAGCGACTATTTTAATCACCCGTATTTCCAAAACCTAAGTTTTTAAGGTAACTTGGGTGGTATAGTACTAAAGTTCTGGACCTATTCTATCATCCTATGTGTACGTCATGTTGGCACACCTCCGTATTTTTTTTATATTTCGTGTCAAACTTCGACAAATCGTTGTCCGCACATCGTATAGCGACTAATTTAATCACCCATATTTCCAAAACCTAAGTTTTTACGGTAACTTGGGTGGTATAATACAGAAGTTCTGGTCCTATTCTATCACCCTATGTGTACGTCATGTATCCACAATTCCGTATTTATTTTATATTTTATGTCAAACTTTGACAAATCGCTGTCCGCACATCTCAATGCGACTACTTTAATCAGCCATATTTCCAAAACCTAAGTTTTTACGGTAACTTGGGTGGTATAATACAGAAGTTCTGGTCCTATTCCATCACCCTACGTGTACGTCATGCTGACACACTGCCGTATTTATTTTATATTTTATGTCAAACTTAGGTGGATCACTGTCCACACATCCAAAGCGACTATTTTAATCACCCGTATTTCCAAAACCTAAGTTTTTAAGGTAACTTGGGTGGTATAGTACTAAAGTTCTGGACCTATTCTATCATCCTATGTGTACGTCATGTATCCACAATTCCGTATTTATTTTTATATTTCATGTCAAACTTAGACAAATCGCTGTCCGCACATCTCAATGCGACTACTTTAATCAGCCATATTTCCAAAACCTAAGTTTTTACGGTAACTTGGGTGGTATAATACTAAATTTCAGGACCTATTCTATCATCCTATGTGAACGTCATTTTGGCACACTTCCGTATTTATTTTATTTTTCATGTCATACTTTGACAAATCGCTGTCCGCACATCTCAATGCGACTACTTTAATCAGCCATATTTCCAAAACCTAAGTTTTTACGGTAACTTGGGTGGTATAATACAGAAGTTCTGGTCCTATTCTATCACCCTATGTGTACGTCATGTATCCACAATTCCGTATCAATTTTTATATTTCATGTCAAACTTAGACAAATCGTTGTCCGCACATCGCATAGCGACTAATTTAATCACCCATATTTCCAAAACCTAAGTTTTTAAGGTAACTTGGGTGGTATAGTACTAAAGTTCTGGACCTATTCTATCATCCTATGTGTACGTCATGTTGGCACACTTCCGTATTTATTTTATTTTTCATGTCATACTTTGTCAAATCGCTGTCCGCACATCTCAATGCGACTACTTTAATCAGCCATATTTCCAAAACCTAAGTTTTTACGGTAACTTGGGTGGTATAATACAGAAGTTCTGGTCCTATTCTATCACCCTACGTGTACGTAATGTTGGCACACCTCCGTATTTATTATTATATTTCATGTCATACTTAGACAAATCGTTGTCCGCACATCGCATAGCGACTAATTTAATCACCCATATTTCCAAAACCTAAGTTTTTACGGTAACTTGGGTGGTATAATACAGAAGTTCTGGTCCTATTCTATCACCCTACGTGTAAGTCATGTATCCAAAATTCCGTATTTATTTTTATATTTCATGTCAAACTTAGACAAATCGCTGTCCGCACATCTCAATGCGACTACTTTAATCAGCCATATTTCCAAAACCTAAGTTTTTACGGTAACTTGGGTGGTATAATACTAAATTTCAGGACCTATTCTATCATCCTATGTGAACGTCATGCTGACACACTGCCGTATTTATTTTATATTTTATGTCAAACTTAGGTGGATCACCGTCCACACATCCAAAGCGACTATTTTAATCACCCGTATTTCCAAAACCTAAGTTTTTAAGGTAACTTGGGTGGTATAGTACTAAAGTTCAGGACCTATTCTATCATCCTATGTGAACGTCATGTTGGCACACTTCCGTATTTATTTTATTTTTCATGTCATACTTTGACAAATCGCTGTCCGCACATCTCAATGCGACTACTTTAATCAGCCATATTTCCAAAACCTAAGTTTTTACGGTAACTTGGGTGGTATAATACAGAAGTTCTGGTCCTATTCTATCACCCTATGTGTACGTCATGTATCCACAATTCCGTATTTATTTTATATTTTATGTCAAACTTAGGTGGATCACCGTCCACACATCCAAAGCGACTATTTTAATCACCCGTATTTCCAAAACCTAAGTTTTTAAGGTAACTTGGGTGGTATAGTACTAAAGTTCTGGACCTATTCTATCATCCTATGTGTACGTCATGTTGGCAAACTTCCGTATTTATTTTATTTTTCATGTCATACTTTGACAAATCGCTGTCCGCACATCTCAATGCGACTACTTTAATCACCCATATTTCCAAAACCTAAGTTTTTAAGGTAACTTAGGTGGTATAATACTAAATTTCAGGACCTATTCTATCATCCTATGTGTACGTCATGTTGGCACACTTCCGTATTTATTTTATTTTTCATGTCATACTTTGACAAATCGCTGTCCGCACATCTCAATGCGACTACTTTAATCAGCCATATTTCCAAAACCTAAGTTTTGACGGTAACTTGGGTGGTATAATACAAAAGTTCTGGTCCTATTCTATCACCCTATGTGTACGTCATGTATCCACAATTCCGTATTTATTTTTATATTTCATGTCAAACTTAGACAAATCGTTGTCCGCACATCGCATAGCGACTAATATAATCACCCATATTTCCAAAACCTAAGTTTTTAAGGTAACTTGGGTGGTATAATACTAAATTTCAGGACCTATTCTATCATCCTATGTGTACGTCATGTTGGCACACTTCCGTATTTGTTTTATTTTTCATGTCATACTTTGACAAATCGCTGTCCGCACATCTCAATGCGACTACTTTAATCAGCCATATTTCCAAAACCTAAGTTTTTACGGTAACTTGGGTGGTATAATACAGAAATTCTGGTCCTATTTCATCACCCTACGTGTACGTCATGCTGACACACTGCCGTATTTATTTTATATTTTATGTCAAACTTAGGTGGATCACTGTCCACACATCCAAAGCGACTATTTTAATCACCCGTATTTCCAAAACCTAAGTTTTTAAGGTAACTTGGGTGGTATAGTACTAAAGTTCTGGACCTATTCTATCATCCTATGTGTACGTCATGTTTGCACACCTCCGTATTTTTTTTATATTTCGTGTCAAACTTCGACAAATCTCTGTCCGCACATCTCAATGCGACTACTGTAATCAGCCATATTTCCAAAACCTAAGTTTTTACGGTAACTTGGGTGGTATAATACAGAAGTTCTGGTCCTATTCTATCACCCTACGTGTACGTAATGTTGGCACACCTCCGTATTTATTATTATATTTCATGTCATACTTAGACAAATCGTTGTCCGCACATCGCATAGCGACTAATTTAATCACCCATATTTCCAAAACCTAAGTTTTTAAGGTAACTTGGGTGGTAGAGTACTAAAGTTCTGGTCCTATTCTTTCATCCTACGTGTACGTCATGCTGACACACTGCCGTATTTATTTTATATTTTATGTCAAACTTAGGTGGATCGCTGTCCACACATCCAAAGCGACTATTTTAATCACCCGTATTTCCAAAACCTAAGTTTTTAAGGTAACTTGGGTGGTATAGTACTAAAGTTCTGGACCTATTCTATCATCCTATGTGTACGTCATGTTGGCACACCTCCGTATTTTTTTTATATTTCGTGTCAAACTTCGACAAATCTCTGTCCGCACATCTCAATGCGACTACTTTAATCAGCCATATTTCCAAAACCTAAGTTTTTACGGTAACTTGGGTGGTATAGTACAGAAGTTCTGGTCCTATTCTATCACCCTATGTGTACGTCATGTATCCACAATTCCGTATTTATTTTTATATTTCATGTCAAACTTACACAAATCGTTGTCCGCACATCGCATAGCGACTAATTTAATCACCCATATTTCCAAAACCTAAGTTTTTAAGGTAACTTGGGTGGTATAATACTAAATTTCAGGACCTATTCTATCATCCTATGTGTACGTTGGCACACTTCCGTATTTATTTTATTTTTCATGTCATACTTTGACAAATCGCTGTCCGCACATCTCAATGCGACTAATTTAATCAGCCATATTTCCAAAACCTAAGTTTTTACGGTAACTTGGGTGGTATAATACAGAAGTTCTGGTCCTATTCTATCACCCTACGTGTACGTAATGTTGGCACACCTCCGTATTTATTATTATATTTCATGTCATACTTAGACAAATCGTTGTCCGCACATCGCATAGCGACTAATTTAATCACCCATATTTCCAAAACCTAAGTTTTTACGGTAACTTGAGTGGTATAATACAGAAGTTCTGGTCCTATTCTATCACCCTACGTGTAAGTCATGTATCCAAAATTCCGTATTTATTTTTATATTTCATGTCAAACTTAGACAAATCGTTGTCCGCAAATCGCATAGCGACTAATTTAATCACCCATATTTCCAAAACCTAAGTTTTTACGGTAACTTGGGTGGTATAATACAGAAGTTCTGGTCCTATTCTATCACCCTATGTGTACGTCATGTATCCACAATTCCGTATTTATTTTTATATTTCATGTCAAACTTAGACAAATCTCTGTCCGCACATCTCAATGCGACTACTTTAATCAGCCATATTTCCAAAACCTAAGTTTTTACGGTAACTTGGGTGGTATAATACAGAAGTTCTGGTCCTATTCCATCACCCTACGTGTACGTCATGCTGACACACTGCCGTATTTATTTTATATTTTATGTCAAACTTAGGTGGATCACTGTCCACACATCCAAAGCGACTATTTTAATCACCCGTATTTCCAAAACCTAAGTTTTTAAGGTAACTTGGGTGGTATAGTACTAAAGTTCTGGACCTATTCTATCATCCTATGTATACGTCATGTATCCACAATTCCGTATTTATTTTTATATTTTATGTCAAACTTAGACAAATCGCTGTCCGCACATCTCAATGCGACTATTTTAATCAGCCATATTTCCAAAACCTAAGTTTTTACGGTAACTTGGGTGGTATAATACTAAATTTCAGGACCTATTCTTTCATCCTATGTGTACGTCATGTTGGCACACTTCCGTATTTATTTTATTTTTCATGTCATACTTAGACAAATCTCTGTCCGCACATCTCAATGCGACTACTTTAATCAGCCATATTTCCAAAACCTAAGTTTTTACGGTAACTTGGTTGGTATAATACAGAAGTTCTGGTCCTATTCTATCACCCTACGTGTACGTAATGTTGGCACACCTCCGTATTTATTATTATATTTCATGTCATACTTAGACAAATCGTTGTCCGCACATCGCATAGCGACTAATTTAATCACCCATATTTCCAAAACCTAAGTTTTTACGGTAACTTGGGTGGTATAGTACTAAAGTTCTGGACCTATTCTATCATCCTATGTGTACGTCATGTTGGCACACCTCCGTATTTATTTTTATATTTTATGTCAAACTTAGACAAATCGTTGTCCGCACATCGCATAGCGACTAATTTAATCACCCATATTTCCAAAACCTAAGTTTTTAAGGTAACTTGGGTGGTATAGTACTAAAGTTCTGGTCCTATTCTTTCATCCTACGTGTACGTCATGCTGACACACTGCCGTATTTATTTTATATTTTATCTCAAACTTAGGTGGATCGCTGTCCACACATCCAAAGCGACTATTTTAATCACCCGTATTTCCAAAACCTAAGTTTTGACGGTAACCTGAGTGGTATAATAATATAGTTCTAATCCTATTCTATCACCCAATGTGTACGTCATGTAACTAAAATTCCGTATTTATTTTTATATTTCATGTCAAACTTAGACAAATCGTTGTCCGCACATCGCATAGCGACTAATTCAATCACCCATATTTCCAGAACCTAAGTTTTTACGGTAACTTGGGTGGTATAATACAAAAGTTCTGGTCCTATTCTATCACCCTATGTGTACGTCATGTATCCACAATTCCGTATTTATTTTTATATTTCATGTCAAACTTAGACAAATCGTTGTCCGCACATCGCATTGCGACTAATTTAATCACCCATATTTCCAAAACCTAAGTTTTTAAGGTAACTTGGGTGGTATAATACTAAATTTCAGGACCTATTCTATCATCCTATGTGTACGTCATGTTGGCACACTTCCGTATTAGTTTTATTTTTCATGTCATACTTTGACAAATCGCTGTCCGCACATCTCAATGCGACTACTTTAATCAGCCATATTTCCAAAACCTAAGTTTTTACGGTAACTTGGGTGGTATAATACAGAAGTTCTGGTCCTATTTCATCACCCTACGTGTACGTCATGCTGACACACTGCCGTATTTATTTTATATTTTATGTCAAACTTAGGTGGATCACTGTCCACACATCCAAAGCGACTATTTTAATCACCCGTATTTCCAAAACCTAAGTTTTTAAGGTAACTTGGGTGGTATAGTACTAAAGTTCTTGACCTATTCTATCATCCTATGTGTACGTCATGTTTTCACACCTCCGTATTTTTTTTATATTTCGTGTCAAACTTCGAAAAATCTCTGTCCGCACATCTCAATGCGACTACTTTAATCAGCCATATTTCCAAAACCTAAGTTTTTACGGTAACTTGGGTGGTATAATACAGAAGTTCTGGTCCTATTCTATCACCCTACGTGTACGTAATGTTGGCACACCTTCGTATTTATTATTATATTTCATGTCATACTTAGACAAATCGTTGTCCGCACATCGCATAGCGACTAATTTAATCACCCATATTTCCAAAACCTAAGTTTTTAAGGTAACTTGGGTGGTAGAGTACTAAAGTTCTGGTCCTATTCTTTCATCCTACGTGTACGTCATGCTGACACACTGCCGTATTTATTTTATATTTTATGTCAAACTTAGGTGGATCGCTGTCCACACATCCAAAGCGACTATTTTAATCACCCGTATTTCCAAAACCTAAGTTTTTAAGGTAACTTGGGTGGTATAGTACTAAAGTTCTGGACCTATTCTATTATCCTATGTGTACGTCATGTTGGGACACCTCCGTATTTTTTTTATATTTCGTGTCAAACTTCGACAAATCTCTGTCCGCACATCTCAATGCGACTACTTTAATCAGCCATATTTCCAAAACCTAAGTTTTTAGGGTAACTTGGGTGGTATAGTACAGAAGTTCTGGTCCTATTCTATCACCCTATGTGTACGTCATGTATCCACAAATCCGTATTTATTTTTATATTTCATGTCAAACTTAGACAAATCGTTGTCCGCACATCGCATAGCGACTAATATAATCACCCATATTTCCAAAACCTAAGTTTTTACGGTAACTTGGGTTTTATAATACTAAATTTCAGGACCTATTCTATCATCCTATGTGTACGTCATGTTGGCACACTTCCGTATTTATTTTATTTTTCATGTCATACTTTGACAAATCGCTGTCCGCACATCTCAATGCGACTACTTTAATCAGCCATATTTCCAAAACCTAAGTTTTTACGGTAACTTGGGTGGTATAATACAGAGGTTCTGGTCCTATTCTATCACCCTACGTGTACGTAATGTTGGCACACCTCCGTAATTATTATTATATTTCATGTCATACTTAGACAAATCGTTGTCCGCACATCGCATAGCGACTAATTTAATCACCCATATTTCCAAAACCTAAGTTTTTAAGGTAACTTGGGTGAAATAGTACTAAAGTTCTGGTCCTATTCTATCACCCTACGTGTACGTAATGTTGGCACACCTCCGTATTTATTATTATATTTCATGTCATAATTAGACAAATCGTTGTCCGCACATCGCATAGCGACTAATTTAATCACCCATATTTCCAAAACCTAAGTTTTTAAGGTAACTTGGGTGGTATAGTACTAAAGTTCTGGTCCTATTCTTTCATCCTACGTGTACGTAATGTTGGCACACTTCCGTATTTATTATTATATTTCATGTCATACTTAGACAAATCGTTGTCCGCACATCGCATAGCGACTAATTTAATCACCAATATTTCCAAAACGTAAGTTTTTAAGGTAACTTGGGTGGTATAGTACTAAAGTTCTGGACCTATTCTATCATCCTATGTGTACGTCATGTTGGCACACCTCCGTATTTTTTTATATTTCGTGTCAAACTTCGACAAATCTCTGTCCGCACATCTCAATGCGACTACTTTAATCAGCCATATTTCGAAAACCTAAGTTTTTACGGTAACTTGGGTGGTATAATACAGAAGTTCTGGTCCTATTCTATCACCCTACGTGTACGTAATGTTAGCACACTTCCGTATTTATTATTATATTTCATGTCATACTTAGACAAATCGTTGTCCGCACATCGCATAGCGACTAATTTAATCACCCATATTTCCAAAACCTAAGTTTTTAAGGTAACTTGGGTGGTATAGTACTAAAGTTCTGGTCCTATTCTTTCATCCTACGTGTACGTCATGCTGACACACTGCCGTATTTATTTTATTTTTCATGTCATACTTAGACAAATCGCTGTCCGCACATCTCAATGCGACTACTTTAATCAGCCATATTTCCAAAACCTTAGTTTTTACGGTAACTTGGGTGGTATAATACAGACTTTCTGGTCCTATTCTATCACCCTAAGTGTCCGTAATGTTGGCACACTTCCGTATTTATTTCTATATTACATGTCAAACTTAGACAAATCGCTGTCCGCACATCTCAATGCGACTACTTTAATCAGCCATATTTCCAAAACCTAAGTTTTTACGGTAACTTGGGTGGTATAGTACTAAAGTTCTGGTCCTATTCTATCACCCTACGTGTACGTAATGTTGGCACACTCCCGTAATAATTTTATTTTTCATGTCAAACTTCGACAAATCGTTGTCCGCACATCGCATAGCGACTAATTTAATCACCCATATTTCCAAAACCTAAGTTTTTACGGTAACTTGGGTGGTATAATACAGACGTTCTGGTCCTATTCTATCACCCTATGTGTACGTCATGTATCCACAATTCCGTATTTATTTTTATATTTCATGTCAAACTTAGACAAATCGCTGTCCGCACATCTCAATGCGACTACTTTAATCAGCCATATTTCCAAAACCTAAGTTTTTAAGGTAACTTGGGTGGTATAGTACTAAAGTTCTGGTCCTATTCTTTCATCCTACGTGTACGTCATGCTGACACACTGCCGTATTTATTTTATATTTTATGTCAAACTTAGGTGGATCGCTGTCCACACATCCAAAGCGACTATTTTAATCACCCGTATTTCCAAAACCTAAGTTTTTAAGGTAACTTGGGTGGTATAGTACTAAAGTTCTGGACCTATTCTATCATCCTATGTGTACGTCATGTTGGCACACCTCCGTATTTTTTTTATATTTCGTGTCAAACTTCGACAAATCGTTGTCCGCACATCGCATAGCGACTAATTTAATCACCCATATTTCCAAAACCTAAGTTTTTACGGTAACTTGGGTGGTATAATACAGAAGTTCTGGTCCTATTCTATCACCCTATGTGTACGTCATGTATCCACAATTCCGTATTTATTTTTATATTTCATGTCAAACTTAGACAAATCGCTGTCCGCACATCTCAATGCGACTACTTTAATCACCCGTATTTCCGAAACCTAAGTTTTGACGGTAACCTGAGTGGTATAATAATATAGTTCTAATCCTAGTCTATCACCCAATGTGTACGTCATGTATCCAAAATTCCGTATTTATTTTTATATTTCATGTCAAACTTAGACAAATCGTTGTCCGCACATCGCATAGCGACTAATTTAATCACCCATATTTCCAAAACCTAAGTTTTTAAGGTAACTTGGGTGGTATAGTACTAAAGTTCTGGTCCTATTCTTTCATCCTACGTGTACGTAATGTTGGCACACCTCGGTATTTATTTTTATATTTCGTGTAAAACGTCGACAAATCTCTGTCCGCTCATCTCAATGCGACTACTTTAATCAGCCATATTTCCAAAACCTAAGTTTTTACGGTAACTTGGGTGGTATAATACAGAAGTTCTGGTCCTATTCTATCACCCTACGTGTACGTAATGTTGGCACACTTCCGTATTTATTATTATATTACATGTCATACTTTGACAAATCGCTGTCCGCACATCTCAATGCGACTACTTTAATCAGCCATATTTCCAAAACCTAAGTTTTTACGGTAACTTGGGTGGTATAATACAGAAGTTCTGGTCCTATTCTATCACCCTATGTGTACGTCATGTATCCACAATTCCGTATTTATTTTTATATTTCATGTCAAACTTAGACAAATCGTTGTCCGCACATCGCATAGCGACTAATTTAATCACCCATATTTCCAAAACCTAAGTTTTAAAGGTAACTTGGGTGGTACAATACTAAATTTCAGGACCTATTCTATCATCCTATGTGTACGTCATGTTGGCACACTTCCGTATTTAATTTATTTTTCATGTCATACTTCGACAAATCTCTGTCCGCACATCTCAATGCGACTACTTTAATCAGCCATATTTCGAAAACCTAAGTTTTTAAGGTAACTTGGGGGGTATAGTACTAAAGTTCTGGACCTATTCTATCATCCTATGTGTACGTCATGTTGGCACACCTCCGTATTTTTTTATATTTCGTGTCAAACTTCGACAAATCTCTGTCCGCACATCTCAATGCGACTACTTTAATCAGCCATATTTCCAAAACCTAAGTTTTTACGGTAACTTGGGTGGTATAATACAGAAGTTCTGGTCCTATTCTATCACCCTATGTGTACGTCATGTATCCACAATTCCGTATTTATTTTTATATTTCATGTCAAACTTAGACAAATCGTTGTCCGCACATCGCAAAGCGACTAATTTAATCACCCATATTTCCAAAACCTAAGTTTTTAAGGTAACTTGGGTGGTATAATACTAAATTTCAGGACCTATTCTATCATCTATGTGTACGTCATGTTGGCACACTTCCGTATTTATTTTATTTTTCATGTCAAACTTCGACAAATCTCTGTCCGCACATCTCAATGCGACTACTTTAATCAGCCATATTTCCAAAACCTAAGTTTTTACGGTAACTTGGGTGGTATAATACAGAAGTTCTGGTCCTATTCTATCACCCTACGTGTACGTAATGTTGGCACACCTCCGTATTTATTATTATATTTCATGTCATACTTAGACAAATCGTTGTCCGCACATCGCATAGCGACTAATTTAATCACCCATATTTCCAAAACCTAAGTTTTTAAGGTAACTTGGGTGGTATAGTACTAAAGTTCTGGTCCTATTCTTTCATCCTACGTGTACGTCATGCTGACACACTGCCGTATTTATTTTATATTTTATGTCAAACTTAGGTGGATTGCTGTCCACACATCCAAAGCGACTATTTTAATCACCCGTATTTCCAAAACCTAAGTTTTGACGGTAACCTGAGTGGTATAATAATATAGTTCTAATCCTATTCTATCACCCAATGTGTACGTCATGTATCCAAAATTCCGTATTTATTTTTATATTTCATGTCAAACTTAGACAAATCGTTGTCCGCACATCGCATAGCGACTAATTTAATCACCCATATTTCCAAAACCTAAGTTTTTAAGGTAACTTGGGTGGTATAGTACTAAAGTTCTGGACCTATTCTATCATCCTATGTGTACGTCATGTTGGCACACCTCCGTATTTTTTTATATTTCGTGTCAAACTTCGACAAATCTCTGTCCGCACATCTCAATGCGACTACTTTAATCAGCCATATTTCGAAAACCTAAGTTTTTACGGTAGTTTGGGTGGTATAATACAGAAGTTCTGGTCCTATTCTATCACCCTACGTGTACGTAATGTTGGCACACTTCCGTATTTATTATTATATTTCATGTCATACTTAGACAAATCGTTGTCCGCACATCGCATAGCGACTAATTTAATCACCCATATTTCCAAAACCTAAGTTTTTAAGGTAACTTGGGTGGTATAGTACTAAAGTTCTGGTCCTATTCTTTCATCCTACGTGTACGTCATGCTGACACACTGCCGTATTTATTTTATATTTTATGTCAAACTTAGGTGGATCGCTGTCCACACATCCAAAGCGACTATTTTAATCACCCGTATTTCCAAAACCTAAGTTTTTAAGGTAACTTGGGTGGTATAGTACTAAAGTTCTGGACCTATTCTATCATCCTATGTGTACGTCATGTTGGCACACCTCCGTATTTTTTTTATATTTCGTGTCAAACTTCGACAAATCTCTGTCCGCACATCTCAATGCGACTACTTTAATCAGCCATATTTCCAAAACCTAAGTTTTTACGGTAACTTGGGTGGTATAATACAGAAGTTCTGGTCCTATTCTATCACCCTACGTGTACGTAATGTTGGCACACCTCCGTATTTATTATTATATTTCATGTCATACTTAGACAAATCGTTGTCCGCACATCGCATAGCGACTAATTTAATCACCCATATTTCCAAAACCTAAGTTTTTACGGTAACTTGGGTGGTATAATACAGAAGTTCTGGTCCTATTCTATCACCCTACGTGTACGTAATGTTGGCACACCTCCGTATTTATTTTTATATTTCATGTCAAACTTAGACAAATTGTTGTCCGCACATCGCATAGCGACTAATTTAATCACCCATATTTCCAAAACCTAAGTTTTTACGGTAACTTGGGTGGTATAATACTAAATTTCAGGACCTATTCTATCATCCTATGTGTACGTCATGTCGGCACACTTCCGTATTTATTTTATTTTTCATGTCATACTTTGACAAATCGCTGTCCGCCCATCGCAAAGCGACTACTTTAATCAGCCATATTTCCAACACCCAAGTTTTTACGGTAACTTGGGTGGTATAATACAGAAGTTCTGGTCCTATTCTATCACCCTATGTGTACGTCTTGTTGGCACACTGCCGTATTTATTTTATATTTAATGTCAAACTTAGGTGGATCGCTGTCCACACATCCAAAGCGACTATTTTAATCACCCGTATTTCCAAAACCTAAGTTTTGACGGTAACCTGAGTGGTATAATAATATAGTTCTAATCCTATTCTATCACCCAATGTGTACGTCATGTATCCAAAATTCCGTATTTATTTTTATATTTCATGTCAAACTTAGACAAATCGTTGTCCGCACATCGCATAGCGACTAATTTAATCACCCATATTTCCAAAACCTAAGTTTTTAAGGTAACTTGGGTGGTATAGTACTAAAGTTCTGGACCTATTCTATCATCCTATGTGTACGTCATGTTGGCACACCTCCGTATTTTTTTATATTTCGTGTCAAACTTCGACAAATCTCTGTCCGCACATCTCAATGCGACTACTTTAATCAGCCATATTTCGAAAACCTAAGTTTTTACGGTAACTTGGGTGGTATAATACAAAAGTTCTGGTCCTATTCTATCACCCTACGTGTACGTAATGTTGGCACACTTCCGTATTTATTATTATATTTCATGTCATACTTAGACAAATCGTTGTCCGCATATCGCATAGCGACTAATTTAATCACCCATATTTCCAAAATCTAAGTTTTTAAGGTAACTTGGGTGGTATAGTACTAAAGTTCTGGTCCTATTCTTTCATCCTACGTGTACGTCATGCTGACACACTGCCGTATTTATTTTATATTTTATGTCAAACTTAGGTGGATCGCTGTCCACACATCCAAAGCGACTATTTTAATCACCCGTATTTCCAAAACCTAAGTTTTTAAGGTAACTTGGGTGGTATAGTACTAAAGTTCTGGACCTATTCTATCATCCTATGTGTACGTCATGTTGGCACACCTCCGTATTTTTTTATATTTCGTGTCAAACTTCGACAAATCTCTGTCCGCACATCTCAATGCGACTACTTTAATCAGCCATATTTCCAAAACCTAAGTTTTTACGGTAACTTGGGTGGTATAATACAGAAGTTCTGGTCCTATTCTATCACCCTACGTGTACGTAATGTTGGCACACCTCCGTATTTATTATTATATTTCATGTCATACTTAGACAAATCGTTGTCCGCACATCGCATAGCGACTAATTTAATCACCCATATTTCCAAAACCTAAGTTTTTACGGTAACTTGGGTGGTATAGTACTAAAGTTCTGGACCTAATCTATCATCCTACGTGTACGTCATGTTGGCACACCTCCGTATTTTTTTTATATTTCGTGTCAAACTTCGACAAATCGTTGTCCGCACATTGCATAGCGACTAATTTAATCACCCATATTTCCAAAACCTAAGTTTTTACGGTAACTTGGGTGGTATAATACAGAAGTTCTGGTCCTATTCTATCACCCTATGTGTACGTCATGTATCCACAATTCCGTATTTATTTTTATATTTCATGTCAAACTTAGACAAATCGTTGTCCGCACATCGCATAGCGACTAATTTAATCACCCATATTTCCAAATTTCCAAAACCTAAGTTTTTAAGGTAACTTGGGTGGTATAATACTAAATTTCAGGACCTATTCTATCATCCTATGTGTACGTCATGTCGGCACACTTCCGTATTTATTTTATTTTTCATGTCATACTTTGACAAATCGCTGTCCGCCCATCGCAAAGCGACTACTTTAATCAGCCATATTTCCAACACCCAAGTTTTTACGGTAACTTGGGTGGTATAATACAGAAGTTCTGGTCCTATTCTATCACCCTATGTGTACGTCTTGTTGGCACACTACCGTATTTATTTTATATTTTATGTCAAACTTAGGTGGATCACTGTCCACACATCCAAAGCGACTATTTTAATCACTCGTATTTCCAAAACCTAAGTTTTTAAGGTAACTTGGGTGGTATAGTACTAAAGTTCTGGACCTATTCTATCATCCTATGTGTACGTCATGTTGGCACACCTCCGTATTTTTTTTATATTTCGTGTCAAACTTCGACAAATCTCTGTCCGCACATCTTAATGCGACTACTTTAATCAGCCATATTTCCAAAACCTAAGTTTTTACGGTAACTTGGGTGGTATAATACAGAAGTTCTGGTCCTATTCTATCACCCTATGTGTACGTCATGTATCCACAATTCCGTATTTATTTTTATATTTCATGTCAAACTTAGACAAATCGCTGTCCGCACATCTCAATGCGACTAATTTAATCAGCCATATTTCCAAAACCTAAGTTTTTACGGTAACTTGGGTGGTATAGTACTAAAGTTCTGGACCTATTCTATCATCTTATGTGTACGTCATGTTGGCACACTGCCGTATTTATTTTATATTTTATGTCAAACTTAGGTGGATCGCTGTCCACACATCCAAAGCGACTATTTTAATCACCCGTATTTCCAAAACCTAAGTTTTGACGGTAACCTGAGTGGTATAATAATATAGTTCTAATCTTATTCTATCACCCAATGTGTACGTCATGTATCCAAAATTCCGTATTTATTTTTATATTTCATGTCAAACTTAGACAAATCGTTGTCCGCACATCGCATAGCGACTAATTTAATCACCCATATTTCCAAAACCTAAGTTTTTAAGGTAACTTGGGTGGTATAGTACTAAAGTTCTGGACCTATTCTATCATCCTATGTGTACGTCATGTTGGCACACCTCCGTATTTTTTTTATATTTCGTGTCAAACTTCGACAAATCTCTGTCCGCACATCTTAATGCGACTACTTTAATCAGCCATATTTCCAAAACCTAAGTTTTTACGGTAACTTGGGTGGTATAATACAGAAGTTCTGTTCCTATGCTATCACCCTACGTGTACGTAATGTTGGCACACCTCCGTATTTATTATTATATTTCATGTCATACTTAGACAAATCGTTGTCCGCACATCGCATAGCGACTAATTTAATCACCCATATTTCCAAAACCTAAGATTTTAAGGTAACTTGGGTGGAATAGTACTAAAGTTCTGGTCCTATTCTTTCATCCTACGTGTACGTCATGCTGACACACTGCCGTATTTATTTTATTTTTCATGTCATACTTAGACAAATCGCTGTCCGCACATCTCAATGCGACTACTTTAATCAGCCATATTTCCAAAACCTTAGTTTTTACGGTAACTATGGTGGTATAATACAGACTTTCTGGTCCTATTCTATCACCCTACGTGACCGTAATGTTGGCACACTTCCGTATTTATTTCTATATTACATGTCAAACTTAGACAAATCGCTGTCCGCACATCTCAATGCGACTAGTTTAATCAGCCATATTTCCAAAACCTAAGTTTTTACGGTAACTTGGGTGGTATAGTACTAAAGTTCTGGTCCTATTCTATCACCCTACGTGTACGTAATGTTGGCACACTTCCGTATTTATTTTATTTTTCATGTCATACTTTGACAAATCGCTGTCCGCCCATCGCAAAGCGACTACTTTAATCAGCCATATTTCCAAAACCCAAGTTTTTACGGTAACTTGGGTGGTATAATACAGAAGTTCTGGTCCTATTCCATCACCCTATGTGTACGTCTTGTTGGCACACTCGCGTATTTATTTTATATGTCATGTCAAACTTGGGCGGATCGCTGTCCACACATCCAAAGCGACTATTTTAATTACCCATATTTCCAAAACCTAAGTTTTTCGGATAACCTGAGTGGTATAATAGTATAGTTCTGGTCCTATTCTATCACCCTATGTGTACGTCATGTATCCACAATTCCGTATTTATTTCTATATTTCATGACAAACTTAGACAAATCGTTGTCCATACATCACATAGCGACTAATTTAATCACCTATATATCCAAAGCCTAAGTATTTAAGGTAACTTGGGTGGTATAATACTAAATTTCAGGACCTATTCTATCATCCTATGTGTACGTCATGTTGGCACACTTCCGTATTTATTTTATTTTTTATGTCATACTTTGACAAATCGCTGTCCGCACATCTCAATGCGACTACTTTAATCAGCCATATTTCCAAAACCTAAGTTTTTACGGTAACTGGGGTGGTATAATACAGAAGTTCTGGTCCTATTTCATCACCCTACGTGTACGTCATGCTGACACACTGCCGTATTTATTTTATATTTTATGGCAAACTTAGGTGGATCACTGTCCACACATCCAAAGCGACTATTTTAATCACCCGTATTTCCAAAACCTAAGTTTTTAAGGTAACTTGGGTGGTATAGTACTAAAGTTCTGGACCTATTCTATCATCCTATGTGTACGTCATGTTGGCACACCTCCGTATTTTTTTTATATTTCGTGTCAAACTTCGACAAATCTCTGTCCGCACATCTCAATGCGACTACTTTAATCAGCCATATTTCCAAAACCTAAGTTTTTACGGTAACTTGGGTGGTATAATACAGAAGTTCTGGTCATATTCTATCACCCTACGTGTACGTAATGTTGGCACACCTCCGTATTTATTATTATATTTCATGTCATACTTAGACAAATCGTTGTCCGCACATCGCATAGCGACTAATTTAATCACCCATATTTCCAAAACCTAAGTTTTTAAGGTAACTTGGGTGGTATAGTACTAAAGTTCTGGTCCTATTCTATCACCCTACGTGTACGTAATGTTGGCACACCTCCGTATGTTTTTTATATTTCGTGTCAAACTTCGACAAATCGTTGTCCGCACATCGCATAGTGACTAATTTAATCACCCATATTTCCAAAACCTAAGTTTTTACGGTAACTTGGGTGGTATAATACAGAAGTTCTGGTCCTATTCTATCACCCTATGTGTACGTCATGTATCCACAATTCCGTATTTATTTTTATATTTCATGTCAAACTTAGACAAATCGCTGACCGCACATCTCAATGCGACTACTTTAATCAGCCATATTTCCAAAACCTAAGTTTTTACGGTAACTTGGGTGGTATAGTACTAAATTTCAGGACCTATTCTATCATCCTATGTGTACGTCATGTTGGCACACTTCCGTATTTATTTTATTTTTCAAGTCATACTTTGACAAATCGCTGTCCACACATCCAAAGCGACTATTTTAATTACCCATATTTCCAAAACCTAAGTTTTTCGGATAACCTGAGTGGTATAATAGTATAGTTCTGGTCCTATTCTATCACCCTATGTGTACGTCATGTATCCACAATTCCGTATTTATTTTTATATTTCATGACAAACTTAGACAAATCGTTGTCCATACATCACATAGCGACTAATTTAATCACCTATATTTCCAAAGCCTAAGTATTTAAGGTAACTTGGGTGGTATAATACTAAATTTCAGGACCTATTCTATCATCCTATGTGTACGTCATGTTGGCACACTTCCGTATTTATTTTATTTTTTATGTCATACTTTGACAAATCGCTGTCCGCACATCTCAATGCGACTACTTTAATCAGCCATATTTCCAAAACCTAAGTTTTTACGGTAACTTGGGTGGTATAATACAGAAGTTCTGGTCCTATTTCATCACCCTACGTGTACGTCATGCTGACACACTGCCGTATTTATTTTATATTTTATGTCAAACTTAGGTGGATCACTGTCCACACATCCAAAGCGACTATTTTAATCACCCGTATTTCCAAAACCTAAGTTTTTAAGGTAACTTGGGTGGTATAGTACTAAAGTTCTGGACCTATTCTATCATCCTATGTGTACGTCATGTTGGCACACCTCCGTATTTTTTTTATATTTCGTGTCAAACTTCGACAAATCTCTGTCCGCACATCTCAATGCGACTACTTTAATCAGCCATATTTCCAAAACCTAAGTTTTTACGGTAACTTGGGTGGTATAATACAGAAGTTCTGGTCATGTTCTATCACCCTACGTGTACGTAATGTTGGCACACCTCCGTATTTATTATTATATTTCATGTCATACTTAGACAAATCGTTGTCCGCACATCGCATAGCGACTAATTTAATCACCCATATTTCCAAAACCTAAGTTTTTAAGGTAACTTGGGTGGTATAGTACTAAAGTTCTGGTCCTATTCTATCACCCTACGTGTACGTAATGTTGGCACACCTCCGTATGTTTTTTATATTTCGTGTCAAACTTCGACAAATCGTTGTCCGCACATCGCATAGTGACTAATTTAATCACCCATATTTCCAAAACCTAAGTTTTTACGGTAACTTGGGTGGTATAATACAGAAGTTCTGGTCCTATTCTATCACCCTATGTGTACGTCATGTATCCACAATTCCGTATTTATTTTTATATTTCATGTCAAACTTAGACAAATCGCTGACCGCACATCTCAATGCGACTACTTTAATCAGCCATATTTCCAAAACCTAAGTTTTTACGGTAACTTGGGTGGTATAGTACTAAATTTCAGGACCTATTCTATCATCCTATGTGTACGTCATGTTGGCACACTTCCGTATTTATTTTATTTTTCATGTCATACTTTGACAAATCGCTGTCCGCACATCTCAATGCGACTACTTTAATCAGCCATATTTCCAAAACCTAAGTTTTTACGGTAACTTGGGTGGTATAATACAGAAGTTCTGGTCCTATTTCATCACCCTACGTGTACGTCATGCTGACACACTGCCGTATTTATTTTATATTTTATGTCAAACTTAGGTGGATGACTGTCCACACATCCAAAGCGACTATTTTAATCACCCGTATTTCCAAAACCTAAGTTTTTAAGGTAACTTGGGTGGTATAGTACTAAAGTTCTGGACCTATTCTATCATCCTATGTGTACGTCATGTTGGCACACCTCCGTATTTTTTTTATATTTCGTGTCAAACTTCGACAAATCGTTGTCCGCACATCGCATAGCGACTAATTTAATCACCCATATTTCCAAAACCTAAGTTTTTAAGGTAACTTGGGTGGTATAGTACTAAAGTTCTGGACCTATTCTATCATCCTATGTGTACGTCATGTTGGCACACCTCCGTATTTTTTTTATATTTCGTGTCAAACTTCGACAAATCTCTGTCCGCACATCTCAATGCGACTACTTTAATCAGCCATATTTCCAAAACCTAAGTTTTTACGGTAACTTGGGTGGTATAATACAGAAGTTCTGGTCCTATTCTATCACCCTATGTGTACGTAATGTTGGCACACCTCCGTATTTATTATTATATTTCATGTCATACTTAGACAAATCGTTGTCCGCACATCGCATAGCGACTAATTTAATCACCCATATTTCCAAAACCTAAGTTTTTAAGGTAACTTGGGTGGTATAGTACTAAAGTTCTGGTCCTATTCTTTCATCCTACGTGTACGTCATGCTGACACACTGCCGTATTTATTTTATATTTTATGTCAAACTTAGGTGGATCGCTGTCCACACATCCAAAGCGACTATTTTAATCACCCGTATTTCCACAACCTAAGTTTTTACGGTAACCTGAGTGGTATAATAATATAGTTCTAATCCTATTCTATCACCCAATGTGTACGTCATGTATCCAAAATTCCGTATTTATTTTTATATTTCATGTCAAACTTAGACAAATCGTTGTCCGCACATCGCATAGCGACTAATTTAATCACCCATATTTCCAAAACCTACGTTTTTAAGGTAACTTGGGTGGTATAGTACTAAAGTTCTGGACCTATTCTATCATCCTATGTGTACGTCATGTTGGCACACCTCCGTATTTTTTTTATATTTCGTGTCAAACTTCGACAAATCTCTGTCCGCACATCTCAATGCGACTACTTTAATCAGCCATATTTCCAAAACCTAAGTTTTTACGGTAACTTGGGTGGTATAATACAGAAGTTCTGGTCCTATTTATCACCCTATGTGTACGTAATGTTGGCACACCTCCGTATTTATTATTATATTTCATGTCATACTTAGACAAATCGTTGTCCGCACATCGCATAGCGACTAATTTAATCACCCATATTTCCAAAACCTAAGTTTTTAAGGTAACTTGGGTGGTATAGTACTAAAGTTCTGGTCCTATTCTATCACCCTACGTGTACGTAATGTTGGCACACCTCCGTATTTATTATTATATTTCATGTCATACTTAGACAAATCGTTGTCCGCACATCGCATAGCGACTAATTTAATCACCCATATTTCCAAAACCTAAGTTTTTACGGTAACTTGGGTGGTATAATACAGAAGTTCTGGTCCTATTCTATCACCCTACGTGTACGTAATGTTGGCACACCTCCGTATTTATTTTTATATTTCATGTCAAACTTAGACAAATCGTTGTCTGCACATCGCATAGCGACTAATTTAATCACCCATATTTCCAAAACCTAAGTTTTTACGATAACTTGGGTGGTATAGTACTAAAGTTCTGGACCTATTCTATCATCCTATGTGTACGTCATGTTGGCACACCTCCGTATGTTTTTTATATTTCGTGTCAAACTTCGACAAATCGTTGTCCGCACATCGCATAGTGACTAATTTAATCACCCATATTTCTAAAACCTAAGTTTTTACGGTAACTTGGGTGGTATAATACAGAAGTTCTGGTCCTATTCTATCACCCTATGTGTACGTCATGTATCCACAATTCCGTATTTATTTTTATATTTCAAGTCAAACTTAGACAAATCGCTGACCGCACATCTCAATGCGACTACTTTAATTAGCCATATTTCCAAAACCTAAGTTTTTACGGTAACTTGGGTGGTATGGTACTAAATTTCAGGACCTATTCTATCATCCTATGTGTACGTCATGTTGGCACACTTCCGTATTTATTTTATTTTTCAAGTCATACTTTGACAAATCGCTGTCCGCACATCTCAATGCGACTACTTTAATCAGCCATATTTCCAAAACCTAAGTTTTTAAAGTAACTTGGGTGGTATAATACAGAAGTTCTGGTCCTATTTCATCACCCTACGTGTACGTCATGCTGACACACTGCCGTATTTATTTTATATTTTATGTCAAACTTAGGTGGATGACTGTCCACACATCCAAAGCGACTATTTTAATCACCCGTATTTCCAAAACCTAAGTTTTTAAGGTAACTTGGGTGGTATAGTACTAAAGTTCTGGACCTATTCTATCATCCTATGTGTACGTCATGTTGGCACACCTCCGTATTTTTTTTATATTTCGTGTCAAACTTCGACAAATCGTTGTCCGCACATCGCATAGCGACTAATTTAATCACCCATATTTCCAAAACCTAAGTTTTTACGGTAACTTGGGTGGTATAATACAGAAGTTCTGGTCCTATTCTATCACCCTATGTGTACGTCATGTATCCACAATTCCGTATTTATTTTTATATTTCATGTCAAACTTAGACAAATCGCTGTCCGCACATCTCAATGCGACTACTTTAAACACCCGTATTTCCAAAACCTAAGTTTTGACGGTAACCTGAGTGGTATAATAATATAGTTCTAATCCTATTCTATCACCCAATGTGTACGTCATGTATCCAAAATTCCGTATTTATTTTTATATTTCATGTCAAACTTAGACAAATCGTTGTCCGCACATCGCATAGCGACTAATTTAATCACCCATATTTCCAAAACCTAAGTTTTTAAGGTAACTTGGGTGGTATAGTACTAAAGTTCTGGACCTATTCTATCATCCTATGTGTACGTCATGTTGGCACACCTCCGTATTTTTTTTATATTTCGTGTCAAACTTCGACAAATCTCTGTTTGCACATCTCAATGCGACTACTTTAATCAGCCATATTTCCAAAACCTAAGTTTTTACGGTAACTTGGGTGGTATAATACAGAAGTTCTGGTCCTATTCTATCACCCTATGTGTACGTAATGTTGGCACACCTCCGTATTTATTATTATATTTCATGTCATACTTAGACAAATCGTTGTCCGCACATCGCATAGCGACTAATTTAATCACCCATATTTCCAAAACCTAAGTTTTTAAGGTAACTTGGGTGGTATAGTACTAAAGTTCTGGTCCTATTCTTTCATCCTACGTGTACGTCATGCTGACACACTGCCGTATTTATTTTATATTTTATGTCAAACATAGGTGGATCGCTGTCCACACATCCAAAGCGACTATTTTAATCACCCGTATTTCCACAACCTAAGTTTTTACGGTAACCTGAGTGGTATAATAATATAGTTCTAATCCTATTCTATCACCCAATGTGTACGTCATGTATCCAAAATTCCGTATTTATTTTTATATTTCATGTCAAACTTAGACAAATCGTTGTCCGCACATCGCATAGCGACTAATTTAATCACCCATATTTCCAAAACCTAAGTTTTTAAGGTAACTTGGGTGGTATAGTACTAAAGTTCTGGTCCTATTCTATCACCCTACGTGTACGTAATGTTGGCACACCTCCGTATTTATTTTTATATTTCATGTCAAACTTAGACAAATCGTTGTCCGCACATCGCATAGCGACTAATTTAATCACCCATATTTCCAAAACCTAAGTTTTTACGGTAACTTGGGTGGTATAGTACTAAAGTTCTGGACCTATTCTATCATCCTATGTGTACGTCATGTTGGCACACCTCCGTATGTTTTTTATATTTCGTGTCAAACTTCGACAAATCGTTGTCCGCGCATCGCATAGCGACTAATTTAATCACCCATATTTCCAAAACCTAAGTTTTGACGGTAACCTGGGTGGTATAATAATATAGTTCTAATCCTATTCTATCACCCAATGTGTACGTCATGTATCCAAAATTCCGTATTTATTTTTATATTTCATGTCAAAATTAGACAAATCGTTGTCCGCACATCGCATAGCGACTAATTTAATCACCCATATTTCCAAAACCTAAGTTTTTAAGGTAACTTGGGTTGTATAATACAGAAGTTCTGGTCCTATTTCATCACCCTACGTGTACGTCATGCTGACAAACTGCCGTATTTATTTTATATTTTTCGTCAAACTTAGGTGGATCACTGTCCACACATCCAAAGCGACTATTTTAATCACCCGTATTTCCAAAACCTAAGTTTTTAAGGTAACTTGGGTGGTATAGTACTAAAGTTCTGGACCAATTCTATCATCCTATGTGTACGTCATGTTGGCACACCTCCGTATTTTTTTTATATTTCGTGTCAAACTTCGACAAATCTCTGTCCGCACATCTCAATGCGACTACTTTAATCAGCCATATTTCCAAAACCTAAGTTTTTACGGTAACTTGGGTGGTATAATACAGAAGTTCTGGTCATATTCTACACCCTACGTGTACGTAATGTTGGCACACCTCCGTATTTATTATTATATTTCATGTCATACTTAGACAAATCGTTGTCCGCACATCGCATAGCGACTAATTTAATCACCCATATTTCCAAAACCTAAGTTTTTACGGTAACTTGGGTGGTATAATACAGAAGTTCTGGTCCTATTCTATCACCCTACGTGTACGTAATGTTGGCACACCTCCGTATTTATTTTTATATTTCATGTCAAACTTAGACAAATCGTTGTCCGCACATCGCATAGCGACTAATTTAATCACCCATATTTCCAAAACCTAAGTTTTTACGGTAACTTGGGTGGTATAGTACTAAAGTTCTGGACCTATTCTATCATCCTATGTGTACGTCATGTTGGCACACCTCCGTATTTTTTTTTATTTCGTGTCAAACTTCGACAAATCTCTGTCCGCACATCTCAATGCGACTACTTTAATCAGCCATATTTCCAAAACCTAAGTTTTTACGGTAACTTGGGTGGTATAATACAGAAGTTCTGGTCCTATTCTATCACCCTATGTGTACGTAATGTTGGCACACCTCCGTATTTATTATTATATTTCATGTCATACTTAGACAAATCGTTGTCCGCACATCGCATAGCGACTAATTTAATCACCCATATTACCAAAACCTAAGTTTTTAAGGTAACTTGGGTGGTATAGTACAAAAGTTCTGGTCCTATTCTTTCATCCTACCTGTACGTCATGCTGACACACTGCCGTATTTATTTTATATTTTATGTCAAACTTAGGTGGATCGCTGTCCACACATCCAAAGCGACTATTTTAATCACCCGTATTTCCAAAACCTAAGTTTTTACGGTAACTTGGGTGGTATAGTACTAAAGTTCTGGACCTATTCTATCATCCTATGTGTACGTCATGTTGGCATACCTCCGTATTTTTTTTATATTTCGTGTCAAACTTCGACAAATCGTTGTCCGCGCATCGCATAGCGACTAATTTAATCACCCATATTTCCAAAACCTAAGTTTTGACGGTAACCTGGGTGGTATAATAATATAGTTCTAATCCTATTCTATCACCCAATGTGTACGTCATGTATCCAAAATTCCGTATTTATTTTTATATTTCATGTCAAACTTAGACAAATCGTTGTCCGCACATCGCATAGCGACTAATTTAATCACCCATATTTCCAAAACCTAAGTTTTTAAGGTAACTTGGGTGGTATAGTATTAAATTTCAGGACCTATTCTTTCATCCTATGTTTACGTCATGTTGGCACACCTCCGTATTTATTTTATTTTTCATGTCATACTTTGACAAATCGCTGTCCGCACATCTCAATGCGGCTACTTTAATAAGCCATATTTCCAAAACCTAAGTTTTTACGGTAACTTGGGTGGTATAATACAGAAGTTCTGGTCCTATTTCATCACCCTACGTGTACGTCATGCTGACACACTGCCGTATTTATTTTATATTTTATGTCAAACTTAGGTGGATCACTGTCCACACATCCAAAGCGACTAATTTAATCACCCATATTTCCAAAACCTAAGTTTTCAAGGTAACTTGGGTGGTATAATACTAAATTTCAGGACCTATTCTATCATCCTATGTGTACGTCATGTTGGCACACTTCCGTATTTATTTTATTTTTCATGTCATACTTTGACAAATCGCTGTCCGCACATCTCAATGCGACTACTTTAATCAGCCATATTTCCAAAACCTAAGTTTTTACGGTAACTTGGGTGGTATAATACAGAAGTTCTGGTCCTATTCTATCACCCTACGTGTACGTAATGTTGGCACACCTCCGTATTTATTATTATATTTCATGTCATACTTAGACAAATCGTTGTCCGCACATCGCATAGCGTCTAATTTAATCACCCATATTTCCAAAACCTAAGTTTTTAAGGTAACTTGGGTGGTATAGTACTAAAGTTCTGGTCCTATTCTTTCATCCTACGTGTACGTAATGTTGGCACACCTCCGTATTTATTTTTATATTTCATGTCAAACTTAGACAAATCGTTGTCCGCACATCGCATAGCGACTAATTTAATCACCCATATTTCCAAAACCTAAGTTTTTACGGTAACTTGGGTGGTATAATACAGAAGTTCTGGTCCTATTCTATCACCCTATGTGTACGTCATGTATCCACAATTCCGTATTTATTTTTATATTTCATGTCAAACTTAGACAAATCGCTGTCCGCACATCTCAATGCGACTACTTTAATCACCCGTATTTCCAAAACCTAAGTTTTGACGGTAACCTGAGTGGTATAATAATATAGTTCTAATCCTATTCTATCACCCAATGTGTACGTCATGTATCCAAAATTCCGTATTTATTTTTATATTTCATGTAAAAACTTAGACAAATCGTTGTCCGCACATCGCATAGCGACTAATTTAATCACCCATATTTCCAAAACCTAAGTTTTTAAGGTAACTTGGGTGGTATAGTACTAAAGTTCTGGACCTATTCTATCATCCTATGTGTACGTCATGTTGGAACACCTCCGGATTTTTTTATATTTCATGTCAAACTTAGACAAATCGCTGTCCGCACATCTCAATGCGACTACTTTAATCAGCCATATTTCCAAAACCTAAGTTTTTACGGTAACTTGGGTGGTATAATACAGAAGTTCTGGTTCTATTCTATCACCCTACGTGTACGTCATGTATCCACAATTCCGTATTTATTTTTTTATTTCATGTCAAACTTAGACAAATCGTTGTCCGCACATCGCATAGCGACTAATTTAATCACCCATATTTCCAAAACCTAAGTTTTTAAGGTAACTTGGGTGGTATAGTACTAAAGTTCTGGACCTATTCTATCATCCTATGTGTACGTCATGTTGGAACACCTCCGGATTTTTTTTATATTTCATGTCAAACTTAGACAAATCGCTGTCCGCACATCTCAATGCGACTACTTTAATCAGCCATATTTCCAAAACCTAAGTTTTTACGGTAACTTGGGTGGTATAATACAGATGTTCTGGTCCTATTCTATCACCCTACGTGTACGTCATGTATCCACAATTCCGTATTTATTTTTATATTTCATGTCAAACTTAGACAAATCGTTGTCCGCACATCGCATAGCGACTAATTTAATCACCCATATTTCCAAAACGTAAGTTTTTAAGGTAACTTGTGTGGTATAATACTAAATTTCAGGACCTATTCTGTCATCCTATGTATACGTCATGTTGGCACACTTCCGTATTTATTATATTTTTTATGTCATACTTTGACAAATCGCTGTCCGCACATCTCAGTGCGACTACTTTAATCAGCCATATTTCCAAAACCTAAGTTTTTACGGTAACTTGGGTGGTATAATACAGAAGTTCTGGTCCTATTTCATCACCCTAAGTGTACGTCATGCTGACACACTGCCGTATTTATTTTATATTTTATGTCAAACTTAGGTGGATCACTGTCCACACATCCAAAGCGACTATTTTAATCACCCGTATTTCCAAAACCTAAGTTTTTAAGGTAACTTGGGTGGTATAGTACTAAAGTTCTGGTCCTATTCTATCATCCTACTTGTACGTAATGTTGGCACACCTCCGTATTTATTATTATATTTCATGTCATACTTAGACAAATCGTTGTCCGCACATCGCATAGCGACTAATTTAATCACCCATATTTCCAAAACCTAAGTTTTTACGGTAACTTGGGTGGTATAATACAGAAGTTCTGGTCCTATTCTATCACCCTATGTGTACGTCATGTATCCACAATTCCGTATTTATTTTTATATTTCATGTCAAACTTAGACAAATCGTTGTCCGCACATCGCATAGCGACTAATTTAATCACACATATTTCCAAATCCTAATTAAGGTAACTTGGGTGGTATAATACTAAAGTTCTGGTCCTATTCTATCACCCTACGTGTACGTAATGTGGGCACACCTCCGTATTTATTATTATATTTCATGTCATACTTAGACAAATCGTTGTCCGCACATCGCATAGCGACTTATTTAATCACCCATATTTCCAAAACCTAAGTTTTTACGGTAACTTGGGTGGTATAATACAGAAGTTCTGGTCCTATTCTATCACCCTACGTGTACGTCATGTATCCACAATTCCGTATTTATTTTTATATTTCATGTCAAACTTAGACAAATCGTTGTCCGCACATCGCATAGCGACTAATTTAATCACCCATATTTCCAAAACCTAAGTTTTTAAGGTAACTTGGGTGGTATAATACTAAATTTCAGGACCTATTCTATCATCCTATGTGTACGTCATGTTGGCACACTTCCGTATTTTTTTTTATTTTTCATGTCATACTTTGACAAATCGATGTCCGCACATCTCAATGCGACTACTTTAATCAGCCATATTTCCAAAACCTAAGTTTTTACGGTAACTTGGGTGGTATAATACTGAAGTTCTGGTCCTATTCTATCACCCTACGTGTACGTAATGTTGGCACACCTCCGTATTTATTATTATATTTCATGTCATACTTAGACAAATCGTTGTCCGCACATCGCATAGCGTCTAATTTAATCACCCATATTTCCAAAACCTAAGTTTTTAAGGTAACTTGGGTGGTATAGTACTAAAGTTCTGGTCCTATTCTTTCATCCTACGTGTACGTAATGTTGGCACACCTCCGTATTTATTTTTATATTTCATGTCAAACTTAGACAAATCGTTGTCCGCACATCGCATAGCGACTAATTTAATCACCCATATTTCCAAAACCTAAGTTTTTACGGTAACTTGGGTGGTATAATACAGAAGTTCTGGTCCTATTCTATCACCCTATGTGTACGTCATGTATCCACAATTCCGTATTTATTTTTATATTTCATGTCAAACTTAGACAAATCGCTGTCCGCACATCTCAATGCGACTACTTTAATCACCCGTATTTCCAAAACCTAAGTTTTGACGGTAACCTGAGTGGTATAATAAT
Source organism: Flexamia atlantica (assembly GCA_035578135.1). Classification (NCBI taxonomy): domain Eukaryota; kingdom Metazoa; phylum Arthropoda; class Insecta; order Hemiptera; family Cicadellidae; genus Flexamia; species Flexamia atlantica. Next base: position 652,023 of record JAQJVK010000055.1, on the reverse strand, counting down.
ATAATTCTAATCCTATTCTATCACCCAATGTGTACGTCATGTATCCAAAATTCCGTATTTATTTTTATAATTCATGTCAAACTTAGACAAATCGTTGTCCGCACATCGCATAGCGACTAATTTAATCACCCATATTTCCAAAACCTAAGTTTTTAAGGTAACTTGGGTGGTATAGCACTAAAGTTCTGGACCTACTCTATCATCCTATGTGTACGTCATGTTGGAACACCTCCGGATTTTTTTTATATTTCATGTCAAACTTAGACAAATCGCTGTCCGCACATCTCAATGCGACTACTTTAATCAGCCATATTTCCAAAACCTAAGTTTTTACGGTAACTTGGGTGGTATAATACAGAAGTTCTGGTCCTATTTTATCACCCTATGTGTACGTCATGTATCTACAATTCCGTATTTATTTTTATATTTCATGTCAAACTTAGACAAATCGTTGTCCGCACATCGCATAGCGACTAATTTAATCACCCATATTTCCAAAACCTAAGTTTTTACGGTAACTTGGGTGGTATAATACAGAAGTTCTTCTATCACCCTACGTGTACGTAATGTTGGCACACCTCCGTATTTATTATTATATTTCATGTCATACTTAGACAAATCGTTGTCCGCACATCGCATAGCGACTAATTTAATCACCCATATTTCCAAAACCTAAGTTTTTAAGGTAACTTGGGTGGTATAGTACTAAATTTCAGGACCTATTCTTTCATCCTATGTGTACGTCATGTTGGCACACCTCCGTATTTATTTTATTTTTCATGTCATACTTTGACAAATCGCTGTCCGCACATCTCAATGCGACTACCTTAATCAGCCATATTTCCAAAACCTAAGTTTTTACGGTAGCTTGGGTGGTATAATACAGAAGTTCTGGTCCTATTTCATCACCCTACGTGTACGTCATGCTGACACACTGCCGTATTTATTTTATATTTTATGTCAAACTTAGGTGGATCACTGTCCACACATCCAAAGCGACTAATTTAATCACCCATATTTCCAAAACCTAAGTTTTTAAGGTAACTTGGGTGGTATAATACTAAATTTCAGGACCTATTCTATCATCCTATGTGTACGTCATGTTGGCACACTTCCGTATTTATTTTATTTTTCATGTCATACTTTGACAAATCGCTGTCCGCACATCTCAATGCGACTACTTTAATCAGCCATATTTCCAAAACCTAAGTTTTTACGGTAACTTGGGTGGTATAATACAGAAGTTCTGGTCCTATTCTATCACCCTACGTGTACCTAATGTTGGCACACCTCCGTATTTATTATTATATTTCATGTCATACTTAGACAATTCGTTGTCCGCACATCGCATAGCGACTAATTTAATCACCCATATTTCCAAAACCTAAGTTTTTAAGATAACTTGGGTGGTATAGTACTAAAGTTCTGGTCCTATTCTTTCATCCTACGTGTACGTAATGTTGGCACACCTCCGTATTTATTTTTATATTTCATGTCAAACTTAGACAAATCGTTGTCCGCACATCGCATAGCGACTAATTTAATCACCCATAATTCCAAAACCTAAGTTTTTACGGTAACTTGGGTGGTATAATACAGAAGTTCTGGTCCTATTCTATCACCCTATGTGTACGTCATGTATCCACAATTCCGTATTTATTTTTATATTTCATGTCAAACTTAGACAAATCGCTGTCCGCACATCTCAATGCGACTATTTTAATCACCCGTATTTCCAAAACTTAAGTTTTGACGGTAACCTGAGTGGTATAATAATATAGTTCTAATCCTATTCTATCACCCAATGTGTACGTCATGTATCCAAAATTCCGTATTTATTTTTATATTTTATGTCAAACTTAGACAAATCGTTGTCCGCACATCGCATAGCGACTAATTTAATCACCCATATTACCAAAACCTAAGTTTTTAAGGTAACTTGGGTGGTATAGTACTAAAGTTCTGGACCTATTCTATCATCCTATGTGTACGTCATGTTGGCACACCTCCGTATTTATTTTATTTTTCATGTCATACTTTGACAAATCGCTGTCCGCACATCTCAATGCGACTACTTTAATCAGCCATATTTCCAAAACCTAAGTTTTTACGGTAACTTGGGTGGTATAATACAGAAGTTCTGGTCCTATTCTATCACCCAATGTGTACGTCATGTATCCAAAATTCCGTATTTATTTTTATATTTCATGTCAAACTTAGACAAATCGTTGTCCGCACATCGCATAGCGACTAATTTAATCACCCATATTTCCAAAACCTAAGTTTTTAAGGTAACTTGGGTGGTATAATACTAAATTTCAGGACCTATTCTATCATCCTATGTGTACGTCATGTTGGCACACTTCCGTATTTATTTTATTTTTCATGTCATACTTTGACAAATCGCTGTCCGCACATCTCAATGCGACTACTTTAATCAGCCATATTTCCAAAACCTAAGTTTTTACGGTAACTTGGGTGGTATAGTACTAAAGTTCTGGACCTATTCTATCATCCTATGTGTACGTCATGTTGGCACACCTCCGTATTTTTTTTATATTTCGGGTCAAACTTCGACAAATCGCTGTCCGCACATCTCAATGCGACTACTTTATTCAGCCATATTTCCAAAACCTAAGTTTTTACGGTAACTTGGGTGGTATAATACAGAAGTTCTGGTCCTATTCTATCACCCTACGTGTACGTCATGTATCCACAATTCCGTATTTATTTTTATATTTCATGTCAAACTTAGACAAATCGTTGTCCGCACATCGCATAGCGACTAATTTAATCACCCATATTTCCAAAACCTAAGTTTTTACGGTAACTTGGGTGGTATAATACAGAAGTTCTGGTCCTATTCTATCACCCTATGTGAACGTCATGTATCCACAATTCCGAATTTATTTTTATATTTCATGTCAAACTTAGACAAATCGCTGTCCGCACATCTCAATGCGACTACTTTAATCAGCCATATTTCCAAAACCTAAGTTTTTACGGTAACTTGGGTGGTATAATGCAGAAGTTCTGGTCCTATTCTATCATCCTATGTGTACGTAATGTTGGCACACCTCCGTATTTATTATTATATTTCATGTCAAACTTAGACAAATCGTTGTCCGCACATCGCATAGCGACTAATTTAATCACCCATATATCCAAAACCTAGGTTTTTACGGTAACTTGGGTGGTATAGTACTAAAGTTCTGGACCTATTCTATCATCCTATGTGTACGTCATGTTGGCACACCTCCGTATTTTTTTAATATTTCGTGTCAAACTTCGACAAATCTCTGTCCGCACATCTCAATGCGACTAATTTAATCAGCCATATTTCCAAAACCTAAGTTTTTACGGTAACTTGGGTGGTATAATACAGAAGTTCTGGTCCTATTCTATCATCCTATGTGTACGTAATGTTGGCACACCTCCGTATTTATTATTATATTTCATGTCAAACTTAGACAAATCGTTGTCCGCACATCGCATAGCGACTAATTTAATCACCCATATTTCCAAAACCTAAGTTTTTAAGGTAACTTGGGTGGTATAGTACTAAAGTTCTGGTCCTATTCTTTCATCCTACGTGTACGTCATGCTGACACACTGCCGTATTTATTTTATATTTTATGTCAAACTTAGGTGGATCGCTGTCCACACATCCAAAGCGACTATTTTAATCACCCGTATTTCCAAAACCTAAGTTTTGACGGTAACCTGAGTGGTATAATAATATAGTTCTAATCCTATTCTATCACCCAATGTGTACGTCATGTATCCAAAATTCCGTATTTATTTTTATATTTCATGTCAAACTTAGACAAATCGTTGTCCGCACATCGCATAGCGACTAATTTAATCACCCATATTTCCAAAACCTAAGTTTTTAAGGTAACTTGGGTGGTATAGAACTAAAGTTCTGGTCCTATTCTTTCATCCTACGTGTACGTCATGCTGACACACTGCCGTATTTATTTTATATTTTATGTCAAACTTAGGTGGATATCGCTGTCCACACATCCAAAGCGACTATTTTAATCACCCGTATTACCAAAACCTAAGTTTTTAAGGTAACAGGGGTGGTATAGTACTAAAGTTCTGGACCTATTCTATCATCCTATGTGTACGTCATTTTGGCACACCTCCGTATTTTTTTTATATTTCGTGTCAAACTTCGACAATTCGTTGTCCGCACATCGCATAGCGACTAATTTAATCACCCATATTTCCAAAACCTAAGTTTTTACGGTAACTTGGGTGGTATAATACAGAAGTTCTGGTCCTATTCTATCACCCTATGTGTACGTCATGTATCCACAATTCCGTATTTATTTTTATATTTCATGTCAAACTTAGACAAATCGTTGTCCGCACATCGCATAGCGACTAATTTAATCACCCATATTTCCAAAACCTAAGTTTTTAAGGTAACTTGGGTGGTATAGTACTAAAGTTCTGGTCCTATTCTTTCATCCTACGTGTACGTCATGCTGACACACTGCCGTATTTATTTTATATTTTATGTCAAACTTAGGTGGATCGCTGTCCACACATCCAAAGCGACTATTTTAATCACCCGTATTTCCAAAACCTAAGTTTTTAAGGTAACTTGGGTGGTATAGTACTAAAGTTCTGGACCTATTCTATCATCCTATGTGTACGTCATGTTGGCACACCTCCGTATTTTTTTTATATTTCGTGTCAAACTTCGACAAATCGTTGTCCGCACATCGCATAGCGACTAATTTAATCACCCATATTTCCCAAACCTAAGTTTTTAAGGTAACTTGGGTGGTATAATACCAAATTTCAGGACCTATTCTATCATCCTATGTGTACGTCATGTTGGCACACTTCCGTATTTATTTTATTTTTCATGTCATACTTTGACAAATCGCTGTCCGCACATCTCAATGCGACTACTTTAATCAGCCATATTTCCAAAACCTAAGTTTTTACGGTAACTTGGGTGGTATAATACTAAATTTCAGGACCTTTTCTTTCATCCTATGTGTACGTCATGTTGGCACACTTCCGTTTTTATTTTATTTTTCATGTCATACTTTGACAAATCGCTGTCCGCACATCTCAATGCGACTACTTTAATCAGCCATATTTCCAAAACCTAAGTTTTTACGGTAACTTGGGTGGTATAATAAAGAAGTTCTGGTCCTATTCTATCATCCTATGTGTCCGTAATGTTAGCACACCTCCGTATTTATTATTATATTTCATGTCATACTTAGACAAATCGTTGTCCGCACATCGCATAGCGACCAATTTAATCACCCATATTTCCAAAACCTAAGTTTTTAAGGTAACTTGGGTGGTATAGTACTAAAGTTCTGGTCCTATTCTTTCATCCTATGTGTACGTCATGTTGGCACACTTCCGTATTTATTTTATTTTTCATGTCATACTTTGACAAATCGCTGTCCGCACATCTCAATGCGACTACTTTAATCAGCCATATTTCCAAAACCTAAGTTTTTAAGGTAACTTGGGTGGTATAGTACTAAAGTTCTGGTCCTATTCTTTCATCCTACGTTTACGTCATGCTGACACACTGCCGTATTTATTTTATATTTTATGTCAAACTTAGGTGGATCGCTGTCCACACATCCAAAGCGACTATTTCAATCACCCGTATTTCCAAAACCTAAGTTTTTAAGGTAACCTGAGTGGTATAATAATATAGTTCTAATCCTATTCTATCACCCAATGTGTACGTCATGTATCCAAAATTCCGTATTTATTTTTATATTTCATGTCAAACTTAGACAAATCGTTGTCCGCACATCGCATAGCGACTAATTTAATCACCCATATTTCCAAAACCTAAGTTTTTAAGGTAACTTGGGTGGTATAGTACTAAAGTTCTGGTCTTATTCTTTCATCCTACGTGTACGTCATGCTGACACACTGCCGTATTTATTTTATATTTTATGTCAAACTTAGGTGGATTGCTGTCCACACATCCAAAGCGACTATTTTAATCACCCGTATTTCCAAAACCTAAGTTTTTAAGGTAACTTGGGTGGTATAGTACTAAAGTTCTGGACCTATTCTATCATCCTATGTGTACGTCATGTTGGCACACTTCCGTATTTTTTTTATATTTCATGTCAAACTTAGACAAATCGCTGTCCGCACATCTCAATTCGACTACTTTAATCAGCCATATTTCCAAAACCTAAGTTTTTAAGGTAACTTGGGTGGTATAATACTAAATTTCAGGACCTATTCTATCATCCTATGTGTACGTCATGTTGGCACATTTCCGTATTTATTTTATTTTTCATGTCATACTTTGACAAATCGCTGCCCGCACATCTCAATGCGACTACTTTAATCAGCCATATTTCCAAAACCTAAGGTTTTACGGTAACTTGGGTGATATAATACAGAAGTTCTGGTCCTATTTCATCACCCTACGTGTACGTCATGCTGACACACTGCCGTATTTAATTTATATTTTATGTCAAACTTAGGTGGATCACTGTCCACACATCCAAAGCGACTAATTTAATCACCCATATTTCCAAAACCTAAGTTTTTAAGGTAACTTGGGTGGTATAATACTAAATTTCAGGACCTATTCTATCATCCTATGTGTACGTCATGTTGGCACACTTCCGTATTTTTTTTATATTTCATGTCAAACTTAGACAAATCGCTGTCCGCACATCTCAATGCGACTACTTTAATCAGCCATATTTCCAAAACCTAAGTTTTTACGGTAACTTGGGTGGTATAGTACTAAAGTTCTGGACCTATTCTATCATCCTATGTGTACGTCATGTTGGCACACCTCCGTATTTTTTTTATATTTCGTGTCAAATTTCGACAACTCTCTGTCCGCACATCTCAATGCGACTACTTTAATCAGCCATATTTCCAAAACCTAAGTTTTTACGGTAACCTGGGTGGTATAATACAGAAGTTCTGGTCCTATTCTACCACCCTACGTGTACGTCATGTATCCACAATTCCGTATTTATTTTTATATTTCGTGTCAAACTTCGACAAATCTCTGTCCGCACATCTCAATGCGACTACTTTAATCAGCCATATTTCCAAAACCTAAGTTTTTACGGTAACTTGGGTGGTATAATACAGAAGTTCTGGTCCTATTCTATCACCCTACGTGTACGTTATGTTGGCACACTTCCGTATTTATTTTATTTTTCATGTCATACTTTGACAAATCTCTGTCCGCACATCTCAATGCGACTAATTTAATCACCCATATTTTCAAAACCTAAGTTTTTACGGTAACTTGGGTGGTATAGTACAGAAGTTCTGGTCCTATTCTTTCATCCTACGTGTACGTCATGCTGACACACTGCCGTATTTATTTTATATTTTATGTCAAACTTAGGTGGATCGCTGTCCACACATCCAAAGCGACTATTTTAATCACCCGTATTTCCAAAACCTAAGTTTGTAAGGTAACTTGGGTGGTGTAGTACTAAAGTTCTGGACCTATTCTATCATCCTATGTGTACGTCATGTTGGCACACCTCCGTATTTTTTTTATATTTCGTGTCAAACTTCGACAAATCGTTGTCCGCACATCGCATAGCGACTAATTTAATCACCCATATTTCCAAAACCTCAGTTTTTACGGTAACTTGGGTGGTATAATACAGAAGTTCTGGTCCTATTCTATCACCCTATGTGTACGTCATGTGTCCACAATTCCGTATTTATTTTTATATTTCATGTCAAACTTAGACAAATCGCTGTCCGCACATCTCAATGCGACTACTTTAATCACCCATATTTCCAAAACCTAAGTTTTTACGGTAGCTTGGGTGGTATAGTATTAAAGTTCCCGACCTATTCTATCATCCTATGTGTACGTCATGTTGGCACACCTCCGTATTTTTTTTATATTTCGTGTCAAACTTCGACAAATCTCTGTCCGCACATCTCAATGCGACTACTTTAATCAGCCATATTTCCAAAACCTAAGTTTTTACGGTAACTTGGGTGGTATAATACAGAAGTTCTGGTCCTATTCTATCACCCTACGTGTACGTAATGTTGGCACACCTCCGTATTTATTATTATATTTCATGTCATACTTATACAAATCGTTGTCCGCAAATCGCATAGCGACTAATTTAATCACCCATATTTCCAAAACCTAAGTTTTTAAGGTAACTTGGGTGGTATAGTACTAAAGTTCTGGTCCTATTCTTTCATCCTACGTGTACGTCTTGCTGACACACTTCCGTATTTATTTTTATATTTCATGTCAAACTTAGACAAATCGCTGTCCGCACATCGCAAAGCGACTAATTTAATCACCCATATTTCTAAAGCCTAAGTTTTCAAGGTAACTTAGGTGGTATAGTACTAAAGCTCTGGTTCTATTCTATCACCCTATGTGTACTTAATGTTGGCACACTTCCGTATTTATTTTATATTTCATGTCAAACCTACACAAATCGCTGACCGCATATCGCAAAGCGGCTAATTTAATCACCCATATTTCCAAAACCTATGTTTTTACTTTAACTTGGGCGGTATAATACTAAATTTCTGGTCCTACTCTATCACCCCAGGTGTACGTCATGTATCCACAATTCCGTATGTATTTTTATATTTCATGTCAATCATAGACAAATCGCTGTCCGCACATCGCAAAGCGACTAATTTAATCACCCATATTTCCAAAACCTAAGTTTTTAAGGTAACTCGGGTAGTATAGTTCTAAAGTTCTGGTCCTATTCTATCATCCTATGTAAACGTCATGTTGGCAAACTTCCGTATTTATTTTATATTTCATGTAAAACTTAGACAAATTGCTGTCTGCACATCGCAAAGCGACTACTTTAATCACCCATATTTCCAAAACCTAAGTTTTCAAGGTAATTTGTGTTGTATAGTCCTAAAGTTCTTGTCCTATTCTATCATCCTATGTGTAGGTCATGTTGGCACACTTCCGTATTTATTTTATATTTCATATCAAACCTAGACAAATCGCTGACCGCACATCGCAAAGCGGCTAATGTAATCACCCATATTTCCAAAACCTAAGTTCCTACGGTAACTTGGGTGGTATAGTACTAAATTTCTGGTCCTATTCTATCACCCTATGTGTACGTCATGTATCCACACTTCCTATTTATTTTATTTTTCATGTCATACTTTGACAAATCGCTGTCCGCACATCTCAATACGACTACTTTAATCAGCCATATTTCCAAAACCTAAGTTTTTACGGTAACTTGGGTGGTATAATACAGAAGTTCTGGTCCTATTCTATCACCCTATGTGTACGTCATGTATCCACAATTCCGTATTTATTTTTATATTTCATGTCAAACTTAGACAAATCGTTGTCCGCACATCGCATAGCGACTAATTTAATCACCCATATTTCCAAAACCTAAGTTTTTAAGGTAACTTGGGTGGTATAATACTAAATTTCAGGACCTATTCTATCATCCTATGTGTACGTCATGTTGGCACACTTCCGTATTTATTTTATTTTTCATGTCATACTTTGACAAATCGCTGTCCGAACATCTCAATGCGACTACTTTAATCAGCCATATTTCCAAAACCTAAGTTTTTACGGTAACTTGGGTGGTATAGTACAGAAGTTCTGGTCCTATTCTATCACCCTATGTGTACGTCATGTATCCACAATTCCGTATTTATTTTTATATTTCATGTCAAACTTAGACAAATCGTTGTCCGCACATCGCATAGCGACTAATTTAATCACCCATATTTCCAAAACCTAAGTTTTTACGGTAACTTGGGTGGTATAATACTAAATTTCAGGACCTATTCTATCATCTAATGTGTACGTCATGTTGGCACACCTCCGTATTTATTTTATTTTTCATGTCATACTTTGACAAATCGCTGTCCGCACATCTCAATGCGACTACTTTAATCAGCCATATTTCCAAAACCTAAGTTTTGACGGTAACCTGAGTGGTATAATAATATAGTTCTAATCCTATTCTATCACCCAATGTGTACGTCATGTTGGCACACCTCCGTATTTTTTTTATATTTCGTGTCAAACTTCGACAAATCTCTGTCCGCACATCTCAATGCGACTACTTTAATCAGCCATATTTCCAAAACCTAAGTTTTTACGGTATCTTGGTTGGTATAATACAGAAGTTCTGGTCCTATTTCATCACCCTACGTGTACTTCATGCTGACACACTGCCGTATTTAATTTATATTTTATGTCAAACTTAGATGGTTCACTGTCCACACATCCAAAGCGACTAATTTAATCACCCATATTTCCAAAACCTAAGTTTTTAAGGTAACTTGGGTGGTATAATACTAAATTTCAGGACCTATTCTATCATCCTATGTGTACGTCATGTTGGCACACTTCCGTATTTTTTTTATATTTCATGTCAAACTTAGACAAATCGCTGTCCGCACATCTCAATGCGACAACTTTAATCAGCCATATTTCCAAAACCTAAGTTTTTACGGTAACTTGGGTGGTATAGTACTAAAGTTCTGGACCTATTCTATCATCCTATGTGTACGTCATGTTGGCACACCTCCGTATTCTTTTTATATTTCGTGTCAAACTTCGACAAATCTCTGTCCGCACATCTCAATGCGACTACTTTAATCAGCCATATTTCCAAAACCTAAGTTTTTACGGTAACCTGGGTGGTATAATACAGAAGTTCTGGTCCTATTCTATCACCCTACGTGTACGTCATGTATCCACAATTCCGTATTTATTTTTATATTTCGTGTCAAACTTCGACAAATCTCTGTCCGCACATCTCAATGCGACTACTTTAATCAGCCATATTTCCAAAACCTAAGTTTTTACGGTAACTTGGGTGGTATAATACAGAAGTTCTGGTCCTTTTCTATCACCCTACGTGTACGTAATGTTGGCACACTTCCGTATTTATTTTATTTTTCATGTCATACTTTGACAAATCTCTGTCCGCACATCTCAATGCGACTAATTTAATCACCCATATTTTCAAAACCTAAGTTTTTACGGTAACTTAGGTGGTCTAGTACTAAAGTTCTGGTCCTATTCTTTCATCCTACGTGTACGTCATGCTGACACACTTCCGTATTTATTTTATATTTTATGTCAAACTTAGGTGGATCGCTGTCCACACATCCAAAGCGACTATTTTAATCACCCGTATTTCCAAAACCTAAGTTTTTAAGGTAACTTGGGTGGTATAGTACTAAAGTTCTGGACCTATTCTATCATCCTATGTGTATGTCATGTTGGCACACCTCCGTATTTTTTTTATATTTCGTGTCAAACTTCGACTAATCGTTGTCCGCACATCGCATAGCGACTAATTTAATCACCCATATTTCCAAAACCTAAGTTTTTACGGTAACTTGGGTGGTATAATACAGAAGTTCTGGTCCTATTCTATCACCCTATGTGTACGTCATGTGTCCACAATTCCGTATTTATTTTTATATTTCATGTCAAACTTAGACAAATCGCTGTCCGCACATCTCAATGCGACTACTTTAATCAGGCATATTTCCAAAACCTAAGTTTTTACGGTAGCTTGGGTGGTATAGTACTAAAGTTCCCGACCTATTCTATCATCCTATGTGTACGTCATGTTGGCACTCCTCCGTATTTTTTTTATATTTCGTGTCAAACCTCGACAAATCTCTGTCCGCACATCTCAATGCGACTACTTTAATCAGGCATATTTCCAAAACCTAAGTTTTTACGGTAACTTGGGTGGTATAATACAGAAGTTCTGGTCCTATTCTATCACCCTAGGTGTACGTAATGTTGGCACACCTCCGTATTTATTATTATATTTCATGTCATACTTAGACAAATCGTTGTCCGCACATCGCATAGCGACTAATTTAATCACCCATATTTCCAAAACCTAAGTTTTTAAGGTAACTTGGGTGGTATAGTACTAAAGTTCTGGTCCTATTCTTTCATCCTACGTGTACGTCATGCTGACACACTTCCGTATTTATTTTATATTTTATGTCAAACTTAGGTGGATCGCTGTCCACACATCCAAAGCGACTATTTTAATTACCCGTATTTCCAAAACCTAAGTTTTGACGGTAACCTGAGTGGTATAATAATATAGTTCTAATCCTATTCTATCACCCAATGTGTACGTCATGTATCCACAATTCCGTATTTATTTTTATATTTCATGTCAAACTTAGACAAATCGCTGTCCGCACATCGTATAGCGACTAATTTAATCACCCATATTTCCAAAACCTAAGTTTTTAAGGTAACTTGGGTGGTATAATACTAAATTTCAGGACCTATTCTATCATCCTATGTGTACGTCATGTTGGCACACTTCCGTATTTATTTATTTTTCATGTCATACTTTGACAAATCGCTGTCCGCACATCTCAATGCGACTACTTTAATCAGCCATATTTCCAAAACCTAAGTTTTTACGGTAACTTGGGTGGTATAATACAGAAGTTCTGGTGCTATTCTATCACCCTACGTGTACGTCATGTATCCACAATTCCGTATTTATTTTTATATTTCATGTCAAACTTAGACAAATCGTTGTCCGCACATCGCATAGCGACTAATTTAATCACCCATATTTCCAAAACCTAAGTTTTTAAGGTAACTTGGGTGGTATAATACTAAATTTCAGGACCTATTCTATCATCCTATGTGTACGTCATGTTGGCACACTTCCGTATTTATTTTATTTTTCATGTCATACTTTGACAAATCGCTGTCCGCACATCTCAATGCGACTACTTTAATCAGCCATATTTCCAAAACCTAAGTTTTTACGGTAACTTGGGTGGTATAGTACAGAAGTTCTGGTCCTATTCTATCACCCTATGTGTACGTCATGTATCCACAATTCCGTATTTATTTTTATATTTCATGTCAAACTTAGACAAATCGTTGTCCGCACATCGCATAGCGACTAATTTAATCACCCATATTTCCAAAACCTAAGTTTTTACGGTAACTTGGGTGGTATAATACTAAATTTCAGGACCTATTCTATCATCCTATGTGTACGTCATGTTGGCACACCTCCGTATTTATTTTATTTTTCATGTCATACTTTGACAAATCTCTGTCCGCACATCTCAATGCGACTACTTTAATCAGCCATATTTCCAAAACCTAAGTTTTTACGGTATCTTGGGTGGTATAATACAGAAGTTCTGGTCCTATTTCATCACCCTACGTGTACGTTATGCTGACACACTGCCGTATTTAATTTATATTTTATGTCAAACTTAGGTGGATCACTGTCCACACATCCAAAGCGACTAATTTAATCACCCATATTTCCAAAACCTAAGTTTTTAAGGTAACTTGGGTGGTATAATACTAAATTTCAGGACCTATTCTATCATCCTATGTTTACGTCATGTTGGCACACTTCCGTATTTTTTTTATATTTCATGTCAAACTTAGACAAATCGCTGTCCGCACATCTCAATGCGACAACTTTAATCAGCCATATTTCCAAAACCTAAGTTTTTACGGTAACTTGGGTGGTATAGTACTAAAGTTCTGGACCTATTCTATCATCCTATGTGTACGTCATGTTGGCACACCTCCGTATTTTTTTTATATTTCGTGTCAAACTTCGACAAATCTCTGTCCGCACATCTCAATACGACTACTTTAATCAGCCATATTTCCAAAACCTAAGTTTTTACGGTAAGCTGGGTGGTATAATACAGAAGTTCTGGTCCTATTCTATCACCCTACGTGTACGTCATGTATCCACAATTCCGTATTTATTTTTATATTTTGTGTCAAACTTCGACAAATCTCTGTCCGCACATCTCAATGCGACTACTTTAATCAGCCATATTTCCAAAACCTAAGTTTTTACGGTAACTTGGGTGGTATAATACAGAAGTTCTGGTCCTGTTCTATCACCCTACGTGTACGTAATGTTGGCACACTTCCGTATTTATTTTATTTTTCATGTCATACTTTGACAAATCTCTGTCCGCACATCTCAATGCGACTAATTTAATCACCCATATTTTCAAAACCTAAGTTTTTACGGTAACTTGGGTGGTCTAGTACTAAAGTTCTGGTCCTATTCTTTCATCCTACGTGTACGTCATGCTGACACACTTCCGTATTTATTTTATATTTTATGTCAAACTTAGGTGGATCGCTGTCCACACATCCAAAGCGACTATTTTAATCACCCGTATTTCCAAAACCTAAGTTTTTAAGGTAACTTGGGTGGTATAGTACTAAAGTTCTGGACCTATTCTATCATCCAATGTGTACGTCATGTTGGCACACCTCCGTATTTTTTTATATTTCGTGTCAAACGTCGACAAATCGTTGTCCGCACATCGCATAGCGACTAATTTAATCACCCATATTTCCAAAACCTAGGTTTTTACGGTAACTTTTGTGGTATAATACAGAAGTTCTGGTCCTATTCTATCACCCTATGTGTTCGTCATGTGTACACAATTCCGTATTTATTTTTATATTTCATGTCAAACTTAGACAAATCGCTGTCCGCACATCTCAATGCGACTACTTTAATCACCCATATTTCCAAAACCTAAGTTTTTACGGTAACTTGGGTGGTATAGTACTAAAGTTTTGGACCTATTCTATCATCCTATGTGTACGTCATGTTGGCACACCTCCGTATTTTTTTTATATTTCGTGTCAAACTTCGACAAATCTCTGTCCGCACATCTCAATGCGACTACTTTAATCAGCCATATTTCCAAAACCTAAGTTTTTACGGTAACTTGGGTGGTATAATACAGAAGTTCTGGTCCTATTCTATCACCCTACGTGTACGTAATGTTGGCACACCTCCGTATTTATTATTATATTTCATGTCATACTTAGACAAATCGTTGTCCGCACATCGCATAGCGACTAATTTAATCACCCATATTTCCAAAACCTAAGTTTTTAAGGTAACTTGGGTGGTATAGTACTAAAGTTCTGGTCCTATTCTTTCATCCTACGTGTACGTCATGCTGACACACTTCCGTATTTATTTTATATTTTATGTCAAACTTAGGAGGATCGCTGTCCACACATCCAAAGCGACTATTTTAATCACCCGTATTTCCAAAACCTAAGTTTTGACGGTAACCTGAGTGGTATAATAATATAGTTCTAATCCTATTCTATCACCCAATGTGTACGTCATGTATCCACAATTCCGTATTTATTTTTATATTTCATGTCAAACTTAGACAAATCGCTGTCCGCACATCGCATAGCGACAAATTTAATCACCCATATTTCCAAAACCTAAGTTTTTAAGGTAACTTGGGTGGTATAATACTAAATTTCAGGACCTATTCTATCATCCTATGTGTACGTCATGTTGGCACACTTCCGTATTTATTTATTTTTCATGTCATACTTTGACAAATCGCTGTCCGCACATCTCAATGCGACTACTTTAATCAGCCATATTTCCAAAACCTAAGTTTTTACGGTAACTTGGGTGGTATAATACAGAAGTTCTGGTCCTATTTCATCACCCTACGTGTACGTTATGCTGACACACTGCCGTATTTAATTTATATTTTATGTCAAACTTAGGTGGATCACTGTCCACACATCCAAAGCGACTAATTTAATCACCCATATTTCCAAAACCTAAGTTTTTAAGGTAACTTGGGTGGTATAATACTAAATTTCAGGACCTATTCTATCATCCTATGTTTACGTCATGTTGGCACACTTCCGTATTTTTTTTATATTTCATGTCAAACTTAGACAAATCGCTGTCCGCACATCTCAATGCGACAACTTTAATCAGCCATATTTCCAAAACCTAAGTTTTTACGGTAACTTGGGTGGTATAGTACTAAAGTTCTGGACCTATTCTATCATCCTATGTGTACGTCATGTTGGCACACCTCCGTATTTTTTTTATATTTCGTGTCAAACTTCGACAAATCTCTGTCCGCACATCTCAATACGACTACTTTAATCAGCCATATTTCCAAAACCTAAGTTTTTACGGTAAGCTGGGTGGTATAATACAGAAGTTCTGGTCCTATTCTATCACCCTACGTGTACGTCATGTATCCACAATTCCGTATTTATTTTTATATTTTGTGTCAAACTTCGACAAATCTCTGTCCGCACATCTCAATGCGACTACTTTAATCAGCCATATTTCCAAAACCTAAGTTTTTACGGTAACTTGGGTGGTATAATACAGAAGTTCTGGTCCTGTTCTATCACCCTACGTGTACGTAATGTTGGCACACTTCCGTATTTATTTTATTTTTCATGTCATACTTTGACAAATCTCTGTCCGCACATCTCAATGCGACTAATTTAATCACCCATATTTTCAAAACCTAAGTTTTTACGGTAACTTGGGTGGTCTAGTACTAAAGTTCTGGTCCTATTCTTTCATCCTACGTGTACGTCATGCTGACACACTTCCGTATTTATTTTATATTTTATGTCAAACTTAGGTGGATCGCTGTCCACACATCCAAAGCGACTATTTTAATCACCCGTATTTCCAAAACCTAAGTTTTTAAGGTAACTTGGGTGGTATAGTACTAAAGTTCTGGACCTATTCTATCATCCAATGTGTACGTCATGTTGGCACACCTCCGTATTTTTTTATATTTCGTGTCAAACGTCGACAAATCGTTGTCCGCACATCGCATAGCGACTAATTTAATCACCCATATTTCCAAAACCTAGGTTTTTACGGTAACTTTTGTGGTATAATACAGAAGTTCTGGTCCTATTCTATCACCCTATGTGTTCGTCATGTGTACACAATTCCGTATTTATTTTTATATTTCATGTCAAACTTAGACAAATCGCTGTCCGCACATCTCAATGCGACTACTTTAATCACCCATATTTCCAAAACCTAAGTTTTTACGGTAACTTGGGTGGTATAGTACTAAAGTTCTGGACCTATTCTATCATCCTATGTGTACGTCATGTTGGCACACCTCCGTATTTTTTTTATATTTCGTGTCAAACTTCGACAAATCTCTGTCCGCACATCTCAATGCGACTACTTTAATCAGCCATATTTCCAAAACCTAAGTTTTTACGGTAACTTGGGTGGTATAATACAGAAGTTCTGGTCCTATTCTATCACCCTACGTGTACGTAATGTTGGCACACCTCCGTATTTATTATTATATTTCATGTCATACTTAGACAAATCGTTGTCCGCACATCGCATAGCGACTAATTTAATCACCCATATTTCCAAAACCTAAGTTTTTAAGGTAACTTGGGTGGTATAGTACTAAAGTTCTGGTCCTATTCTTTCATCCTACGTGTACGTCATGCTGACACACTTCCGTATTTATTTTATATTTTATGTCAAACTTAGGAGGATCGCTGTCCACACATCCAAAGCGACTATTTTAATCACCCGTATTTCCAAAACCTAAGTTTTGACGGTAACCTGAGTGGTATAATAATATAGTTCTAATCCTATTCTATCACCCAATGTGTACGTCATGTATCCACAATTCCGTATTTATTTTTATATTTCATGTCAAACTTAGACAAATCGCTGTCCGCACATCGCATAGCGACAAATTTAATCATCCATATTTCCAAAACCTAAGTTTTTAAGGTAACTTGGGTGGTATAATACTAAATTTCAGGACCTATTCTATCATCCTATGTGTACGTCATGTTGGCACACTTCCGTATTTATTTATTTTTCATGTCATACTTTGACAAATCGCTGTCCGCACATCTCAATGCGACTACTTTAATCAGCCATATTTCCAAAACCTAAGTTTTTACGGTAACTTGGGTGGTATAATACAGAAGTTCTGGTCCTATTCTATCACCCTACGTGTACGTCATGTATCCACAATTCCGTATTTATTTTTATATTTCATGTCAAACTTAGACAAATCGTTGTCCGCACATCGCATAGCGACTAATTTAATCACCCATATTTCCAAAACCTACGTTTTTAAGGTAACTTGGGTGGTATAATACTAAATTTCAGGACCTATTCTATCATCCTATGTGTACGTCATGTTGGCACACTTCCGTATTTATTTTATTTTTCATGTCATACTTTGACAAATCGCTGTCCGCACATCTCAATGCGACTACTTTAATCAGCCATATTTCCAAAACCTAAGTTTTTACGGTAACTTGGGTGGTATAATACAGAAGTTCTGGTCCTATTCTATCACCCTATGTGTACGTCATGTATCCACAATTCCGTATTTATTTTTATATTTCATGTCAAACTTAGACAAATCGTTGTCCGCACATCGCATAGCGACTAATTTAATCACCCATATTTCCAAAACCTAAGTTTTTAAGGTAACTTGGGTGGTATAATACTAAATTTCAGGACCTATTCTATCATCCTATGTGTACGTCATGTTGGCACACTTCCGTATTTATTTTATTTTTCATGTCATACTTTGACAAATCGCTGTCCGCACATCTCAATGCGACTACTTTAATCAGCCATATTTCCAAAACCTAAGTTTTTACGGTAACTTGGGTGGTATAGTACAGAAGTTCTGGTCCTATTCTATCACCCTATGTGTACGTCATGTATCCACAATTCCGTATTTATTTTTATATTTCATGTCAAACTTAGACAAATCGTTGTCCGCACATCGCATAGCGACTAATTTAATCACCCATATTTCCAAAACCTAAGTTTTTACGGTAACTTGGGTGGTATAATACTAAATTTCAGGACCTATTCCATCATCCTATGTGTACGTCATGTTGGCACACCTCCGTATTTATTTTATTTTTCATGTCATACTTTGACAAATCGCTGTCCGCACATCTCAATGCGACTACGTTAATCAGCCATATTTCCAAAACCTAAGTGTTGACGGTAACCTGAGTGGTATAATAATATAATTCTAATCCTATTCTATTACCCAATGTGTACGTCATGTTGGCACACCTCCGTATTTTTTTTATATTTCGTGTCAAACTTCGACAAATCTCTGTCCGCACATCTCAATGCGACTACTTTAATCAGCCATATTTCCAAAACCTAAGTTTTTACGGTAACTTGGGTGGTATAATACAGAAGTTCTGGTCCTATTCTATCACCCTACGTGTACGTAATGTTGGCACACCTCCGTATTTATTATTATATTTCATGTCATACTTAGACAAATCGTTGTCCGCACATCGCATAGCGACTAATTTAATCACCCATATTTCCAAAACCTAAGTTTTTAAGGTAACTTGGGTGGTATAGTACTAAAGTTCTGGTCCTATTCTTTCATCCCACGTGTACGTCATGCTGACACGCTTCCGTATTTATTTTATATTTTATGTCAAACTTAGGTGGATCGCTGTCCACACATCCAAAGCGACTATTTTAATCACCCGTATTTCCAAAACCTAAGTTTTTAAGGTAACTTGGGTGGTATAATACTAAATTTCAGGACCTATTCTATCATCCTATGTGTACGTCATGTTGGCACACTTCCGTATTTATTTTATTTTTCATGTCATACTTTGACAAATCGCTGTCCGCACATCTCAATGCGACTACTTTAATCAGCCATATTTCCAAAACCTAAGTTTTTACGGTAACTTGGGTGGTATAGTACAGAAGTTCTGGTCCTATTCTATCACCCTATGTGTACGTCATGTATCCACAATTCCGTATTTATTTTTATATTTCATGTCAAACTTAGACAAATCGTTGTCCGCACATCGCATAGCGACTAATTTAATCACACATATTTCCAAAACCTAAGTTTTTACGGTAACTTGGGTGGTATAGTACTAAAGTTCTGGACCTATTCTATCATCCTATGTGTACGTCATGTTGGCACACCTCCGTATTTTTTTTATATTTCGTGTCAAACTTCGACAAATCGTTGTCCGCACATCGCATAGCGACTAATTTAATCAGCCATATTTCCAAAACCTAAGTTTTTACGGTAACTTGGGTGGTATAATACAGAAGTTCTGGTCCTATTCTATCACCCTACGTGTACGTCATGTATCCACAATTCCGTATTTATTTTTATATTTCATGTCAAACTTAGACAAATCGTTGTCCGCACATCGCATAGCGACTAATTTAATCACCCATATTTCCAAAACCTAAGTTTTTAAGGTAACTTGGGTGGTATAATACTAAATTTCAGGACCTATTCTACCATCCTATGTGTACGTCATGTTGGCACACTTCCGTATTTATTTTATTTTTCATGTCATACTTTGACAAATCGCTGTCCGCACATCTCAATGCGACTACTTTAATCAGCCATATTTCCAAAACCTAAGTTTTTACGGTAACTTGGGTGGTATAATACAGAAGTTCTGGTCCTATTCTATCACCCTATGTGTACGTCATGTATCCACAATTCCGTATTTATTTTTATATTTCATGTCAAACTTAGACAAATCGTTGTCCGCACATCGCATAGCGACTAAATTAATCACCCATATTTCCAAAACCTAAGTTTTTACGGTAACTTGGGTGGTATAGTACTAAAGTTCTGGACCTATTCTATCATCCTATGTGTACGTCATGTTGGCACACCTCCGTATTTTTTTATATTTCGTGTCAAACTTCGACAAATCGTTGTCCGCACATCGCATAGCGACTAATTTAATCACCCATATTTCCAAAACCTAAGTTTTTACGGTAACTTGGGTGGTATAATACAGAAGTTCTGGTCCTATTCTATCACCCTATGTGTACGTCATGTATCCACAATTCCGTATTTATTTTTATATTTCATGTCAAACTTAGACAAATCGCTGTCCGCACATCTTAATGCGACTACTTTAATCAGCCATATTTCCAAAACCTAGGTTTTTAAGGAAACTTGGGTGGTATAATACTAAATTTCAGGACCTATTCTATCATCCTATGTGTACGTCATGTTGGCACACCTCCGTATTTTTTTTATATTTCGTGTCAAACTTCGACAAATCTCTGTCCGCACATCTCAATGCGACTACTTTAATCAGCCATATTTCCAAAACCTAAGTTTTTACGGTAACTTGGGTGGTATAATACAGAAGTTCTGGTCCTATTCTATCACCCTACGTGTACGTAATGTTGGCACACCTCCGTATTTATTATTATATTTCATGTCATACTTAGACAAATCGTTGTCCGCACATCGCATAGCGACTAATTTAATCACCCATATTTCCAAAACCTAAGTTTTTAAGGTAACTTGGGTGGTATAGTACTAAAGTTCTGGTCCTATTCTTTCATCCTACGTGTACGTCATGCTGACACGCTTCCGTATTTATTTTATATTTTATGTCAAACTTAGGTGGATCGCTGTCCACACATCCAAAGCGACTATTTTAATCACCCGTATTTCCAAAACCTAAGTTTTTAAGGTAACTTGGGTGGTATAATACTAAATTTCAGGACCTATTCTATCATCCTATGTGTACGTCATGTTGGCACACTTCCGTATTTATTTTATTTTTCATGTCATACTTTGACAAATCGCTGTCCGCACATCTCAATGCGACTACTTTAATCAGCCATATTTCCAAAACCTAAGTTTTTACGGTAACTTGGGTGGTATAGTACAGAAGTTCTGGTCCTATTCTATCACCCTATGTGTACGTCATGTATCCACAATTCCGTATTTATTTTTATATTTCATGTCAAACTTAGACAAATCGTTGTCCGCACATCGCATAGCGACTAATTTAATCACACATATTTCCAAAACCTAAGTTTTTACGGTAACTTGGGTGGTATAGTACTAAAGTTCTGGACCTATTCTATCATCCTATGTGTACGTCATGTTGGCACACCTCCGTATTTTTTTTATATTTCGTGTCAAACTTCGACAAATCGTTGTCCGCACATCGCATAGCGACTAATTTAATCAGCCATATTTCCAAAACCTAAGTTTTTACGGTAACTTGGGTGGTATAATACAGAAGTTCTGGTCCTATTCTATCACCCTACGTGTACGTCATGTATCCACAATTCCGTATTTATTTTTATATTTCATGTCAAACTTAGACAAATCGTTGTCCGCACATCGCATAGCGACTAATTTAATCACCCATATTTCCAAAACCTAAGTTTGTACGGTAACTTGGGTGGTATAGTACTAAAGTTCTGGACCTATTCTATCATCCTATGTGTACGTCATATTGGCACACCTCCGTATTTTTTTATATTTCGTGTCAAACTTCGACAAATCGTTGTCCGCACATCGCATAGCGACTAATTTAATCACCCATATTTCCAAAACCTAAGTTTTTACGGTAACTTGGGTGGTATAATACAGAAGTTCTGGTCCTATTCTATCACCCTATGTGTACGTCATGTATCCACAATTCCGTATTTATTTTTATATTTCATGTCAAACTTAGACAAATCGCTGTCCGCACATCTCAATGCGACTACTTTAATCAGCCATATTTCCAAAACCTAGGTTTTTAAGGAAACTTGGGTGGTATAATACTAAATTTCAGGACCTATTCTATCATCCTATGTGTACGTCATGTTGGCACACCTCCGTATTTTTTTTATATTTCGTGTCAAACTTCGACAAATCGTTGTCCGCACATCGCATAGCGACTAATTTAATCACCCATATTTCCAAAACCTAAGTTTTTACGGTAACTTGGGTGGTATAATACTAAATTTCAGGACCTATTCTATCATCCTATGTGTACGTCATGTTGGCACACTTCCGTATTTATTTTATTTTTCATGTCATACTTTGACAAATCGCTGCCCGCACATCTCAATGCGACTACTTTAATCAGCCATATTTCCAAAACCTAAGTTTTTACGGTAACTTGGGTGATATAATACAGAAGTTCTGGTCCTATTTCATCACCCTACGTGTACGTCATGCTGACACACTGCCGTATTTAATTTATATTTTATGTCAAACTTAGGTGGATCACTGTCCACACATCCAAAGCGACTAATTTAATCACCCATATTTCCAAAACCTAAGTTTTTAAGGTAACTTGGGTGGTATAATACTAAATTTCAGGACCTATTCTATCATCCTATGTGTACGTCATGTTGGCACACTTCCGTATTTTTTTTATATTTCATGTCAAACTTAGACAAATCGCTGTCCGCACATCTCAATGCGACTACTTTAATCAGCCATATTTCCAAAACCTAAGTTTTTACGGTAACTTGGGTGGTATAGTACTAAAGTTCTGGACCTATTCTATCATCCTATGTGTACGTCATGTTGGCACACCTCCGTATTTTTTTTATATTTCGTGTCAAATTTCGACAACTCTCTGTCCGCACATCTCAATGCGACTACTTTAATCAGCCATATTTCCAAAACCTAAGTTTTTACGGTAACCTGGGTGGTATAATACAGAAGTTCTGGTCCTATTCTATCACCCTACGTGTACGTCATGTATCCACAATTCCGTATTTATTTTTATATTTCGTGTCAAACTTCGACAAATCTCTGTCCGCACATCTCAATGCGACTACTTTAATCAGCCATATTTCCAAAACCTAAGTTTTTACGGTAACTTGGGTGGTATAATACAGAAGTTCTGGTCCTATTCTATCACCCTACGTGTACGTTATGTTGGCACACTTCCGTATTTATTTTATTTTTCATGTCATACTTTGACAAATCTCTGTCCGCACATCTCAATGCGACTAATTTAATCACCCATATTTTCAAAACCTAAGTTTTTACGGTAACTTGGGTGGTATAGTACAGAAGTTCTGGTCCTATTCTTTCATCCTACGTGTACGTCATGCTGACACACTGCCGTATTTATTTTATATTTTATGTCAAACTTAGGTGGATCGCTGTCCACACATCCAAAGCGACTATTTTAATCACCCGTATTTCCAAAACCTAAGTTTGTAAGGTAACTTGGGTGGTGTAGTACTAAAGTTCTGGACCTATTCTATCATCCTATGTGTACGTCATGTTGGCACACCTCCGTATTTTTTTTATATTTCGTGTCAAACTTCGACAAATCGTTGTCCGCACATCGCATAGCGACTAATTTAATCACCCATATTTCCAAAACCTCAGTTTTTACGGTAACTTGGGTGGTATAATACAGAAGTTCTGGTCCTATTCTATCACCCTATGTGTACGTCATGTGTCCACAATTCCGTATTTATTTTTATATTTCATGTCAAACTTAGACAAATCGCTGTCCGCACATCTCAATGCGACTACTTTAATCACCCATATTTCCAAAACGTAAGTTTTTACGGTAGCTTGGGTGGTATAGTATTAAAGTTCCCGACCTATTCTATCATCCTATGTGTACGTCATGTTGGCACACCTCCGTATTTTTTTTATATTTCGTGTCAAACTTCGACAAATCTCTGTCCGCACATCTCAATGCGACTACTTTAATCAGCCATATTTCCAAAACCTAAGTTTTTACGGTAACTTGGGTGGTATAATACAGAAGTTCTGGTCCTATTCTATCACCCTACGTGTACGTAATGTTGGCACACCTCCGTATTTATTATTATATTTCATGTCATACTTATACAAATCGTTGTCCGCAAATCGCATAGCGACTAATTTAATCACCCATATTTCCAAAACCTAAGTTTTTAAGGTAACTTGGGTGGTATAGTACTAAAGTTCTGGTCCTATTCTTTCATCCTACGTGTACGTCATGCTGACACACTTCCGTATTTATTTTTATATTTCATGTCAAACTTAGACAAATCGCTGTCCGCACATCGCAAAGCGACTAATTTAATCACCCATATTTCTAAAGCCTAAGTTTTCAAGGTAACTTAGGTGGTATAGTACTAAAGCTCTGGTTCTATTCTATCACCCTATGTGTACTTAATGTTGGCACACTTCCGTATTTATTTTATATTTCATGTCAAACCTACACAAATCGCTGACCGCATATCGCAAAGCGGCTAATTTAATCACCCATATTTCCAAAACCTATGTTTTTACGGTAACTTGGGCGGTATAATACTAAATTTCTGGTCCTACTCTATCACCCCAGGTGTACGTCATGTATCCACAATTCAGTATGTATTTTTATATTTCATGTCAAACATAGACAAATCGCTGTCCGCACATCGCAAAGCGACTAATTTAATCACCCATATTTCCAAAACCTAAGTTTTTAAGGTAACTTGGGTGGTATAATACTAAATTTCAGGACCTATTCTATCATCCTATGTGTACGTCATGTTGGCACACTTCCGTATTTATTTTATTTTTCATGTCATACTTTGACAAATCGCTGTCCGAACATCTCAATGCGACTACTTTAATCAGCCATATTTCCAAAACCTAAGTTTTTACGGTAACTTGGGTGGTATAGTACAGAAGTTCTGGTCCTATTCTATCACCCTATGTGTACGTCATGTATCCACAATTCCGTATTTATTTTTATATTTCATGTCAAACTTAGACAAATCGTTGTCCGCACATCGCATAGCGACTAATTTAATCACCCATATTTCCAAAACCTAAGTTTTTACGGTAACTTGGGTGGTATAATACTAAATTTCAGGACCTATTCTATCATCTAATGTGTACGTCATGTTGGCACACCTCCGTATTTATTTTATTTTTCATGTCATACTTTGACAAATCGCTGTCCGCACATCTCAATGCGACTACTTTAATCAGCCATATTTCCAAAACCTAAGTTTTGACGGTAACCTGAGTGGTATAATAATATAGTTCTAATCCTATTCTATCACCCAATGTGTACGTCATGTTGGCACACCTCCGTATTTTTTTTATATTTCGTGTCAAACTTCGACAAATCTCTGTCCGCACATCTCAATGCGACTACTTTAATCAGCCATATTTCCAAAACCTAAGTTTTTACGGTATCTTGGGTGGTATAATACAGAAGTTCTGGTCCTATTTCATCACCCTACGTGTACTTCATGCTGACACACTGCCGTATTTAATTTATATTTTATGTCAAACTTAGATGGTTCACTGTCCACACATCCAAAGCGACTAATTTAATCACCCATATTTCCAAAACCTAAGTTTTTAAGGTAACTTGGGTGGTATAATACTAAATTTCAGGACCTATTCTATCATCCTATGTGTACGTCATGTTGGCACACTTCCGTATTTTTTTTATATTTCATGTCAAACTTAGACAAATCGCTGTCCGCACATCTCAATGCGACAACTTTAATCAGCCATATTTCCAAAACCTAAATTTTTACGGTAACTTGGGTGGTATAGTACTAAAGTTCTGGACCTATTCTATCATCCTATGTGTACGTCATGTTGGCACACCTCCGTATTCTTTTTATATTTCGTGTCAAACTTCGACAAATCTCTGTCCGCACATCTCAATGCGACTACTTTAATCAGCCATATTTCCAAAACCTAAGTTTTTACGGTAACCTGGGTGGTATAATACAGAAGTTCTGGTCCTATTCTATCACCCTACGTGTACGTCATGTATCCACAATTCCGTATTTATTTTTATATTTCGTGTCAAACTTCGACAAATCTCTGTCCGCACATCTCAATGCGACTACTTTAATCAGCCATATTTCCAAAACCTAAGTTTTTACGGTAACTTGGGTGGTATAATACAGAAGTTCTGGTCCTTTTCTATCACCCTACGTGTACGTAATGTTGGCACACTTCCGTATTTATTTTATTTTTCATGTCATACTTTGACAAATCTCTGTCCGCACATCTCAATGCGACTAATTTAATCACCCATATTTTCAAAACCTAAGTTTTTACGGTAACTTGGGTGGTGTAGTACTAAAGTTCTGGTCCTATTCTTTCATCCTACGTGTACGTCATGCTGACACACTTCCGTATTTATTTTATATTTTATGTCAAACTTAGGTGGATCGCTGTCCACACATCCAAAGCGACTATTTTAATCACCCGTATTTCCAAAACCTAAGTTTTTAAGGTAACTTGGGTGGTATAGTACTAAAGTTCTGGACCTATTCTATCATCCTATGTGTATGTCATGTTGGCACACCTCCTTATTTTTTTTATATTTCGTGTCAAACTTCGACTAATCGTTGTCCGCACATCGCATAGCGACTAATTTAATCACCCATATTTCCAAAACCTAAGTTTTTACGGTAACTTGGGTGGTATAATACAGAAGTTCTGGTCCTATTCTATCACCCTATGTGTACGTCATGTGTCCACAATTCCGTATTTATTTTTATATTTCATGTCAAACTTAGACAAATCGCTGTCCGCACATCTCAATGCGACTACTTTAATCAGCCATATTTCCAAAACCTAAGTTTTTACGGTAACTTGGGTGGTATAATACAGAAGTTCTGGTCCTATTCTATCACCCTACGTGTACGTAATGTTGGCACACCTCCGTATTTATTATTATATTTCATGTCATACTTAGACAAATCGTTGTCCGCACATCGCATAGCGACTAATTTAATCACCCATATTTCCAAAACCTAAGTTTTTAAGGTAACTTGGGTGGTATAGTACTAAAGTTCTGGTCCTATTCTTTCATCCTACGTGTACGTCATGCTGACACACTTCCGTATTTATTTTATATTTTATGTCAAACTTAGGTGGATCGCTGTCCACACATCCAAAGCGACTATTTTAATTACCCGTATTTCCAAAACCTAAGTTTTGACGGTAACCTGAGTGGTATAATAATATAGTTCTAATCCTATTCTATCACCCAATGTGTACGTCATGTATCCACAATTCCGTATTTATTTTTATATTTCATGTCAAACTTAGACAAATCGCTGTCCGCACATCGCATAGCGACTAATTTAATCACCCATATTTCCAAAACCTAAGTTTTTAAGGTAACTTGGGTGGTATAATACTAAATTTCAGGACCTATTCTATCATCCTATGTGTACGTCATGTTGGCACACTTCCGTATTTATTTATTTTTCATGTCATACTTTGACAAATCGCTGTCCGCACATCTCAATGCGACTACTTTAATCAGCCATATTTCCAAAACCTAAGTTTTTACGGTAACTTGGGTGGTATAATACAGAAGTTCTGGTGCTATTCTATCACCCTACGTGTACGTCATGTATCCACAATTCCGTATTTATTTTTATATTTCATGTCAAACTTAGACAAATCGTTGTCCGCACATCGCATAGCGACTAATTTAATCACCCATATTTCCAAAACCTAAGTTTTTAAGGTAACTTGGGTGGTATAATACTAAATTTCAGGACCTATTCTATCATCCTATTTGTACGTCATGTTGGCACACTTCCGTATTTATTTTATTTTTCATGTCATACTTTGACAAATCGCTGTCCGCACATCTCAATGCGACTACTTTAATCAGCCATATTTCCAAAACCTAAGTTTTTACGGTAACTTGGGTGGTATAATACAGAAGTTCTGGTCCTATTCTATCACCCTATGTGTACGTCAAGTATCCACAATTCCGTATTTATTTTTATATTTCATGTCAAACTTAGACAAATCGTTGTCCGCACATCGCATAGCGACTAATTTAATCACCCATATTTCCAAAACCTAAGTTTTTAAGGTAACTTGGGTGGTATAATACTAAATTTCAGGACCTATTCTATCATCCTATGTGTAAGTCATGTTGGCACACTTCCGTATTTATTTTATTTTTCATGTCATACTTTGACAAATCGCTGTCCGCACATCTCAATGCAACTACTTTAATCAGCCATATTTCCAAAACCTAAGTTTTTACGGTAACTTGGGTGGTATAGTACAGAAGTTCTGGTCCTATTCTATCACCCTATGTGTACGTCATGTATCCACAATTCCGTATTTATTTTTATATTTCATGTCAAACTTAGACAAATCGTTGTCCGCACATCGCATAGCGACTAATTTAATCACCCATATTTCCAAAACCTAAGTTTTTACGGTAACTTGGGTGGTATAATACTAAATTTCAGGACCTATTCTATCATCCTATGTGTACGTCATGTTGGCACACCTCCGTATTTATTTTATTTTTCATGTCATACTTTGACAAATCTCTGTCCGCACATCTCAATGCGACTACTTTAATCAGCCATATTTCCAAAACCTAAGTTTTTACGGTATCTTGGGTGGTATAATACAGAAGTTCTGGTCCTATTTCATCACCCTACGTGTACGTTATGCTGACACACTGCCGTATTTAATTTATATTTTATGTCAAACTTAGGTGGATCACTGTCCACACATCCAAAGCGACTAATTTAATCACCCATATTTCCAAAACCTAAGTTTTTAAGGTAACTTGGGTGGTATAATACTAAATTTCAGGACCTATTCTATCATCCTATGTTTACGTCATGTTGGCACACTTCCGTATTTTTTTTATATTTCATGTCAAACTTAGACAAATCGCTGTCCGCACATCTCAATGCGACAACTTTAATCAGCCATATTTCCAAAACCTAAGTTTTTACGGTAACTTGGGTGGTATAGTACTAAAGTTCTGGACCTATTCTATCATCCTATGTGTACGTCATGTTGGCACACCTCCGTATTTTTTTTATATTTCGTGTCAAACTTCGACAAATCTCTGTCCGCACATCTCAATACGACTACTTTAATCAGCCATATTTCCAAAACCTAAGTTTTTACGGTAACCTGGGTGGTATAATACAGAAGTTCTGGTCCTATTCTATCACCCTACGTGTACGTCATGTATCCACAATTCCGTATTTATTTTTATATTTTGTGTCAAACTTCGACAAATCTCTGTCCGCACATCTCAATGCGACTACTTTAATCAGCCATATTTCCAAAACCTAAGTTTTTACGGTAACTTGGGTGGTATAATACAGAAGTTCTGGTCCTGTTCTATCACCCTACGTGTACGTAATGTTGGCACACTTCCGTATTTATTTTATTTTCCATGTCATACTTTGACAAATCTCTGTCCGCACATCTCAATGCGACTAATTTAATCACCCATATTTTCAAAACCTAAGTTTTTACGGTAACTTGGGTGGTCTAGTACTAAAGTTCTGGTCCTATTCTTTCATCCTACGTGTACGTCATGCTGACACACTTCCGTATTTATTTTATATTTTATGTCAAACTTAGGTGGATCGCTGTCCACACATCCAAAGCGACTATTTTAATCACCCGTATTTCCAAAACCTAAGTTTTTAAGGTAACTTGGGTGGTATAGTACTAAAGTTCTGGACCTATTCTATCATCCAATGTGTACGTCATGTTGGCACACCTCCGTATTTTTTTATATTTCGTGTCAAACGTCGACAAATCGTTGTCCGCACATCGCATAGCGACTAATTTAATCACCCATATTTCCAAAACCTAGGTTTTTACGGTAACTTGGGTGGTATAATACAGAAGTTCTGGTCCTATTCTATCACCCTATGTGTACGTCATGTGTACACAATTCCGTATTTATTTTTATATTTCATGTCAAACTTAGACAAATCGCTGTCCGCACATCTCAATGCGACTACTTTAATCACCCATATTTCCAAAACCTAAGTTTTTACGGTAACTTGGGTGGTATAGTACTAAAGTTCTGGACCTATTCTATCATCCTATGTGTACGTCATGTTGGCACACCTCCGTATTTTTTTTATATTTCGTGTCAAACTTCGACAAATCTCTGTCCGCACATCTCAATGCGACTACTTTAATCAGCCATATTTCCAAAACCTAAGTTTTTACGGTAACTTGGGTGGTATAATACAGAAGTTCTGGTCCTATTCTATCACCCTACGTGTACGTAATGTTGGCACACCTCCGTATTTATTATTATATTTCATGTCATACTTAGACAAATCGTTGTCCGCACATCGCATAGCGACTAATTTAATCACCCATATTTCCAAAACCTAAGTTTTTAAGGTAACTTGGGTGGTATAGTACTAAAGTTCTGGTCCTATTCTTTCATCCTACGTGTACGTCATGCTGACACACTTCCGTATTTATTTTATATTTTATGTCAAACTTAGGAGGATCGCTGTCCACACATCCAAAGCGACTATTTTAATCACCCGTATTTCCAAAACCTAAGTTTTGACGGTAACCTGAGTGGTATAATAATATAGTTCTAATCCTATTCTATCACCCAATGTGTACGTCATGTATCCACAATTCCGTATTTATTTTTATATTTCATGTCAAACTTAGACAAATCGCTGTCCGCACATCGCATAGCGACAAATTTAATCACCCATATTTCCAAAACCTAAGTTTTTAAGGTAACTTGGGTGGTATAATACTAAATTTCAGGACCTATTCTATCATCCTATGTGTACGTCATGTTGGCACACTTCCGTATTTATTTATTTTTCATGTCATACTTTGACAAATCGCTGTCCGCACATCTCAATGCGACTACTTTAATCAGCCATATTTCCAAAACCTAAGTTTTTACGGTAACTTGGGTGGTATAATACAGAAGTTCTGGTCCTATTCTATCACCTTACGTGTACGTCATGTATCCACAATTCCGTATTTATTTTTATATTTCATGTCAAACTTAGACAAATCGTTGTCCGCACATCGCATAGCGACTAATTTAATCACCCATATTTCCAAAACCTACGTTTTTAAGGTAACTTGGGTGGTATAATACTAAATTTCAGGACCTATTCTATCATCCTATGTGTACGTCATGTTGGCACACTTCCGTATTTATTTTATTTTTCATGTCATACTTTGACAAATCGCTGTCCGCACATCTCAATGCGACTACTTTAATCAGCCATATTTCCAAAACCTAAGTTTTTACGGTAACTTGGGTGGTATAATACAGAAGTTCTGGTCCTATTCTATCACCCTATGTGTACGTCATGTATCCACAATTCCGTATTTATTTTTATATTTCATGTCAAACTTAGACAAATCGTTGTCCGCACATCGCATAGCGACTAATTTAATCACCCATATTTCCAAAACCTAAGTTTTTAAGGTAACTTGGGTGGTATAATACTAAATTTCAGGACCTATTCTATCATCCTATGTGTACGTCATGTTGGCACACTTCCGTATTTATTTTATTTTTCATGTCATACTTTGACAAATCGCTGTCCGCACATCTCAATGCGACTACTTTAATCAGCCATATTTCCAAAACCTAAGTTTTTACGGTAACTTGGGTGGTATAGTACAAAAGTTCTGGTCCTATTCTATCACCCTATGTGTACGTCATGTATCCACAATTCCGTATTTATTTTTATATTTCATGTCAAACTTAGACAAATCGTTGTCCGCACATCGCATAGCGACTAATTTAATCACCCATATTTCCAAAACTTAAGTTTTTACGGTAACTTGGGTGGTATAATACTAAATTTCAGGACCTATTCCATCATCCTATGTGTACGTCATGTTGGCACACCTCCGTATTTATTTTATTTTTCATGTCATACTTTGACAAATCGCTGTCCGCACATCTCAATGCGACTACTTTAATCAGCCATATTTCCAAAACCTAAGTGTTGACGGTAACCTGAGTGGTATAATAATATAATTCTAATCCTATTCTATTACCCAATGTGTACGTCATGTTGGCACACCTCCGTATTTTTTTTATATTTCGTGTCAAACTTCGAC
Source organism: Flexamia atlantica (assembly GCA_035578135.1). NCBI lineage: Eukaryota > Metazoa > Arthropoda > Insecta > Hemiptera > Cicadellidae > Flexamia > Flexamia atlantica. Next base: position 619,515 of record JAQJVK010000055.1, on the reverse strand, counting down.
AAATCTCTGTCCGCACATCTCAATGCGACTACTTTAATCAGCCATATTTCCAAAACCTAAGTTTTTACGGTAACTTGGGTGGTATAATACAGAAGTTCTGGTCCTATTCTATCACCCTACGTGTACGTAATGTTGGCACACCTCCGTATTTATTATTATATTTCATGTCATACTTAGACAAATCGTTGTCCGCACATCGCATAGCGACTAATTTAATCACACATATTTCCAAAACCTAAGTTTTTACGGTAACTTGGGTGGTATAGTACTAAAGTTCTGGTCCTATTCTTTCATCCTACGTGTACGTCATGCTGACACGCTTCCGTATTTATTTTATATTTTATGTCAAACTTAGGTGGATCGCTGTCCACACATCCAAAGCGACTATTTTAATCACCCGTATTTCCAAAACCTAAGTTTTTAAGGTAACTTGGGTGGTATAATACTAAATTTCAGGACCTATTCTATCATCCTATGTGTACGTCATGTTGGCACACTTCCGTATTTATTTTATTTTTCATGTCATACTTTGACAAATCGCTGTCCGCACATCTCAAAGCGACTACTTTAATCAGCCATATTTCCAAAACCTAAGTTTTTACGGTAACTTGGGTGGTATAGTACAGAAGTTCTGGTCCTATTCTATCACCCTATGTGTACGTCATGTATCCACAATTCCGTATTTATTTTTATATTTCATGTCAAACTTAGACAAATCGTTGTCCGCACATCGCATAGCGACTAATTTAATCACACATATTTCCAAAACCTAAGTTTTTACGGTAACTTGGGTGGTATAGTACTAAAGTTCTGGACCTATTCTATCATCCTATGTGTACGTCATGTTGGCACACCTCCGTATTTTTTTTATATTTCGTGTCAAACTTCGACAAATCGTTGTCCGCACATCGCATAGCGACTAATTTAATCAGCCATATTTCCAAAACCTAAGTTTTTACGGTAACTTGGGTGGTATAATACAGAAGTTCTGGTCCTATTCTATCACCCTACGTGTACGTCATGTATCCACAATTCCGTATTTATTTTTATATTTCATGTCAAACTTAGACAAATCGTTGTCCGCACATCGCATAGCGACTAATTTAATCACCCATATTTCCAAAACCTAAGTTTTTAATGTAACTTGGGTGGTATAATACTAAATTTCAGGACCTATTCTACCATCCTATGTGTACGTCATGTTGGCACATTTCCGTATTTATTTTATTTTTCATGTCATACTTTGACAAATCGCTGTCCGCACATCTCAATGCGACTACTTTAATCAGCCATATTTCCAAAACCTAAGTTTTTACGGTAACTTGGGTGGTATAATACAGAAGTTCTGGTCCTATTCTATCACCCTATGTGTACGTCATGTATCCACAATTCCGTATTTATTTTTATATTTCATGTCAAACTTAGACAAATCGTTGTCCGCACATCGCATAGCGACTAATTTAATCACCCATATTTCCAAAACCTAAGTTTTTACGGTAACTTGGGTGGTATAGTACAGAAGTTCTGGTCCTATTCTATCACCCTATGTGTACGTCATGTATCCACAATTCCGTATTTATTTTTATATTTCATGTCAAACTTAGACAAATCGTTGTCCGCACATCGCATAGCGACTAATTTAATCACCCATATTTCCAAAACCTAGGTTTTTACGGTAACTTGGGTGGTATAATACAGAAGTTCTGGTCCTATTCTATCACCCTATGTGTACGTCATGTGTACACAATTCCGTATTTATTTTTATATTTCATGTCAAACTTAGACAAATCGCTGTCCGCACATCTCAATGCGACTACTTTAATCACCCATATTTCCAAAACCTAAGTTTTTACGGTAACTTGGGTGGTATAGTACTAAAGTTCTGGACCTATTCTATCATCCTATGTGTACGTCATGTTGGCACACCTCCGTATTTTTTTTATATTTCGTGTCAAACTTCGACAAATCTCTGTCCGCACATCTCAATGCGACTACTTTAATCAGCCATATTTCCAAAACCTAAGTTTTTACGGTAACTTGGGTGGTATAATACAGAAGTTCTGGTCCTATTCTATCACCCTACGTGTACGTAATGTTGGCACACCTCCGTATTTATTATTATATTTCATGTCATACTTAGACAAATCGTTGTCCGCACATCGCATAGCGACTAATTTAATCACCCATATTTCCAAAACCTAAGTTTTTAAGGTAACTTGGGTGGTATAGTACTAAAGTTCTGGTCCTATTCTTTCATCCTACGTGTACGTCATGCTGACACACTTCCGTATTTATTTTATATTTTATGTCAAACTTAGGAGGATCGCTGTCCACACATCCAAAGCGACTATTTTAATCACCCGTATTTCCAAAACCTAAGTTTTGACGGTAACCTGAGTGGTATAATAATATAGTTCTAATCCTATTCTATCACCCAATGTGTACGTCATGTATCCACAATTCCGTATTTATTTTTATATTTCATGTCAAACTTAGACAAATCGCTGTCCGCACATCGCATAGCGACAAATTTAATCACCCATATTTCCAAAACCTAAGTTTTTAAGGTAACTTGGGTGGTATAATACTAAATTTCAGGACCTATTCTATCATCCTATGTGTACGTCATGTTGGCACACTTCCGTATTTATTTATTTTTCATGTCATACTTTGACAAATCGCTGTCCGCACATCTCAATGCGACTACTTTAATCAGCCATATTTCCAAAACCTAAGTTTTTACGGTAACTTGGGTGGTATAATACAGAAGTTCTGGTCCTATTCTATCACCCTACGTGTACGTCATGTATCCACAATTCCGTATTTATTTTTATATTTCATGTCAAACTTAGACAAATCGTTGTCCGCACATCGCATAGCGACTAATTTAATCACCCATATTTCCAAAACCTACGTTTTTAAGGTAACTTGGGTGGTATAATACTAAATTTCAGGACCTATTCTATCATCCTATGTGTACGTCATGTTGGCACACTTCCGTATTTATTTTATTTTTCATGTCATACTTTGACAAATCGCTGTCCGCACATCTCAATGCGACTACTTTAATCAGCCATATTTCCAAAACCTAAGTTTTTACGGTAACTTGGGTGGTATAATATAGAAGTTCTGGTCCTATTCTATCACCCTATGTGTACGTCATGTATCCACAATTCCGTATTTATTTTTATATTTCATGTCAAACTTAGACAAATCGTTGTCCGCACATCGCATAGCGACTAATTTAATCACCCATATTTCCAAAACCTAAGTTTTTAAGGTAACTTGGGTGGTATAATACTAAATTTCAGGACCTATTCTATCATCCTATGTGTACGTCATGTTGGCACACTTCCGTATTTATTTTATTTTTCATGTCATACTTTGACAAATCGCTGTCCGCACATCTCAATGCGACTACTTTAATCAGCCATATTTCCAAAACCTAAGTTTTTACGGTAACTTGGGTGGTATAGTACAAAAGTTCTGGTCCTATTCTATCACCCTATGTGTACGTCATGTATCCACAATTCCGTATTTATTTTTATATTTCATGTCAAACTTAGACAAATCGTTGTCCGCACATCGCATAGCGACTAATTTAATCACCCATATTTCCAAAACCTAAGTTTTTACGGTAACTTGGGTGGTATAATACTAAATTTCAGGACCTATTCCATCATCCTATGTGTACGTCATGTTGGCACACCTCCGTATTTATTTTATTTTTCATGTCATACTTTGACAAATCGCTGTCCGCACATCTCAATGCGACTACTTTAATCAGCCATATTTCCAAAACCTAAGTGTTGACGGTAACCTGAGTGGTATAATAATATAATTCTAATCCTATTCTATTACCCAATGTGTACGTCATGTTGGCACACCTCCGTATTTTTTTTATATTTCGTGTCAAACTTCGACAAATCTCTGTCCGCACATCTCAATGCGACTACTTTAATCAGCCATATTTCCAAAACCTAAGTTTTTACGGTAACTTGGGTGGTATAATACAGAAGTTCTGGTCCTATTCTATCACCCTACGTGTACGTAATGTTGGCACACCTCCGTATTTATTATTATATTTCATGTCATACTTAGACAAATCGTTGTCCGCACATCGCATAGCGACTAATTTAATCACCCATATTTCCAAAACCTAAGTTTTTAAGGTAACTTGGGTGGTATAGTACTAAAGTTCTGGTCCTATTCTTTCATCCTACGTGTACGTCATGCTGACACGCTTCCGTATTTATTTTATATTTTATGTCAAACTTAGGTGGATCGCTGTCCACACATCCAAAGCGACTATTTTAATCACCCGTATTTCCAAAACCTAAGTTTTTAAGGTAACTTGGGTGGTATAATACTAAATTTCAGGACCTATTCTATCATCCTATGTGTACGTCATGTTGGCACACTTCCGTATTTATTTTATTTTTCATGTCATACTTTGACAAATCGTTGTCCGCACATCTCAATGCGACTACTTTAATCAGCCATATTTCCAAAACCTAAGTTTTTACGGTAACTTGGGTGGTATAGTACAGAAGTTCTGGTCCTATTCTATCACCCTATGTGTACGTCATGTATCCACAATTCCGTATTTATTTTTATATTTCATGTCAAACTTAGACAAATCGTTGTCCGCACATCGCATAGCGACTAATTTAATCACACATATTTCCAAAACCTAAGTTTTTACGGTAACTTGGGTGGTATAGTACTAAAGTTCTGGACCTATTCTATCATCCTATGTGTACGTCATGTTGGCACACCTCCGTATTTTTTTTATATTTCGTGTCAAACTTCGACAAATCGTTGTCCGCACATCGCATAGCGACTAATTTAATCAGCCATATTTCCAAAACCTAAGTTTTTACGGTAACTTGGGTGGTATAATACAGAAGTTCTGGTCCTATTCTATCACCCTACGTGTACGTCATGTATCCACAATTCCGTATTTATTTTTATATTTCATGTCAAACTTAGACAAATCGTCGTCCGCACATCGCATAGCGACTAATTTAATCACCCATATTTCCAAAACCTAAGTTTTTAAGGTAACTTGGGTGGTATAATACTAAATTTCAGGACCTATTCTACCATCCTATGTGTACGTCATGTTGGCACACGTCCGTATTTATTTTATTTTTCATGTCATACTTTGACAAATCGCTGTCCGCACATCTCAATGCGACTACTTTAATCAGCCATATTTCCAAAACCTAAGTTTTTACGGTAACTTGGGTGGTATAATACAGAAGTTCTGGTCCTATTCTATCACCCTATGTGTACGTCATGTATCCACAATTCCGTATTTATTTTTATATTTCATGTCAAACTTAGACAAATCGTTGTCCGCACATCGCATAGCGACTAATTTAATCACCCATATTTCCAAAACCTAAGTTTTTACGGTAACTTGGGTGGTATAGTACTAAAGTTCTGGACCTATTCTATCATCCTATGTGTACGTCATGTTGGCACACCTCCGTATTTTTTTATATTTCGTGTCAAACTTCGACAAATCGTTGTCCGCACATCGCATAGCGACTAATTTAATCACCCATATTTCCAAAACCTAAGTTTTTACGGTAACTTGGGTGGTATAATACTAAATTTCAGGACCTATTCTATCATCCTATGTGTACGTCATGTTGGCACACCTCCGTATTTTTTTTATATTTCGTGTCAAACTTCGACAAATCTCTGTCCGCACATCTCAATGCGACTACTTTAATCAGCCATATTTCCAAAACCTAAGTTTTTACGGTAACTTGGGTGGTATAATACAGAAGTTCTGGTCCTATTCTATCACCCTACGTGTACGTAATGTTGGCACACCTCCGTATTTATTATTATATTTCATGTCATACTTAGACAAATCGTTGTCCGCACATCGCATAGCGACTAATTTAATCACCCATATTTCCAAAACCTAAGTTTTTAAGGTAACTTGGGTGGTATAGTACTAAAGTTCTGGTCCTATTCTTTCATCCTACGTGTACGTCATGCTGACACGCTTCCGTATTTATTTTATATTTTATGTCAAACTTAGGTGGATCGTTGTCCACACATCCAAAGCGACTATTTTAATCACCCGTATTTCCAAAACCTAAGTTTTTAAGGTAACTTGGGTGGTATAATACTAAATTTCAGGACCTATTCTATCATCCTATGTGTACGTCATGTTGGCACACTTCCGTATTTATTTTATTTTTCATGTCATACTTTGACAAATCGCTGTCCGTACATCTCAATGCGACTACTTTAATCAGCCATATTTCCAAAACCTAAGTTTTTACGGTAACTTGGGTGGTATAGTACAGAAGTTCTGGTCCTATTCTATCACCCTATGTGTACGTCATGTATCCACAATTCCGAATTTATTTTTATATTTCATGTCAAACTTAGACAAATCGTTGTCCGCACATCGCATAGCGACTAATTTAATCACACATATTTCCAAAACCTAAGTTTTTACGGTAACTTGAGTGGTATAGTACTAAAGTTCTGGACCTATTCTATCATCCTATGTGTACGTCATGTTGGCACACCTCCGTATTTTTTTTATATTTCGTGTCAAACTTCGACAAATCGTTGTCCGCACATCGCATAGCGACTAATTTAATCAGCCATATTTCCAAAACCTAAGTTTTTACGGTAACTTGGGTGGTATAATACAGAAGTTCTGGTCCTATTCTATCACCCTACGTGTACGTCATGTATCCACAATTCCGTATTTATTTTTATATTTCATGTCAAACTTAGACAAATCGTTGTCCGCACATCGCATAGCGACTAATTTAATCACCCATATTTCCAAAACCTAAGTTTGTACGGTAACTTGGGTGGTATAGTACTAAAGTTCTGGACCTATTCTATCATCCTATGTGTACGTCATGTTGGCACACCTCCGTATTTTTTTATATTTCGTGTCAAACTTCGACAAATCGTTGTCCGCACATCGCATAGCGACTAATTTAATCACCCATATTTCCAAAACCTAAGTTTTTACGGTAACTTGGGTGGTATAATACAGAAGTTCTGGTCCTATTCTATCACCCTATGTGTACGTCATGTATCCACAATTCCGTATTTATTTTTATATTTCATGTCAAACTTAGACAAATCGCTGTCCGCACATCTCAATGCGACTACTTTAATCAGCCATATTTCCAAAACCTAGGTTTTTAAGGAAACTTGGGTGGTATAATACTAAATTTCAGGACCTATTCTATCATCCTATGTGTACGTCATGTTGGCACACCTCCGTATTTTTTTTATATTTCGTGTCAAACTTCGACAAATCGTTGTCCGCACATCGCATAGCGACTAATTTAATCACCCATATTTCCAAAACCTAAGTTTTTACGGTAACTTGGGTGGTATAATACAGAAGTTCTGGTCCTATTCTATCACCCTACGTGTACGTAATGTTGGCACACCTCCGTATTTATTATTATATTTCTTGTCATACTTAGACAAATCGTTGTCCGCACATCGCATAGCGACTAATTTAATCACCCATATTTCCAAAACCTAAGTTTTTAAGGTAACTTGGGTGGTATAGTACTAAAGTTCTGGTCCTATTCTTTCATCCTACGTGTACGTCATGCTGACACGCTTCCGTATTTATTATTATATTTCATGTCATACTTAGACAAATCGTTGTCCGCACATCGCATAGCGACTAATTTAATCACCCATATTTCCAAAACCTAAGTTTTTACAGTAACTTGGGTGGTATAATACAGAAGTTCTGGTCCTATTCTATCACCCTATGTGTACGTCATGTATCCACAATTCCGTATTTATTTTTATATTTTATGTCAAACTTAGGTGGATCGCTGTCCACACATCCAAAGCGACTATTTTAATCACCCGTATTTCCAAAACCTAAGTTTTTAAGGTAACTTGGGTGGTATTATACTAAATTTCAGGACCTATTCTATCATCCTATGTGTACGTCATGTTGGCACACTTCCGTATTTATTTTATTTTTCATGTCATACTTTGACAAATCGCTGTCCGCACATCTCAATGCGACTACTTTAATCAGCCATATTTCCAAAACCTAAGTTTTTACGGTAACTTGGGTGGTATAGTACAGAAGTTCTGGTCCTATTCTATCACCCTACGTGTACGTCATGTATCCACAATTCCGTATTTATTTTTATATTTCATGTCAAACTTAGACAAATCGCTGTCCGCACATCTCAATGCGACTACTTTAATCAGCCATATTTCCAAAACCTAGGTTTTTAAGGAAACTTGGGTGGTATAATACTAAATTTCAGGACCTATTCTATCATCCTATGTGTACGTCATGTTGGCACACTTCCGTATTTATTTTATTTTTCATGTCATACTTTGACAAATCGCTGTCCGCACATCTCAATGCGACTACTTTAATCAGCCATATTTCCAAAACCTAAGTTTTTACGGTAACTTGGGTGGTATAATACAGAAGTTCTGGTCCTATTCTATCACCCTATGTGTACGTAATGTATCCACAATTCCGTATTTATTTTTATATTTCATGTAAACTTAGACAAATCGTTGTCCGCACATCGCATTGCGACTAATTTAATCACCCATATTTCCAAAACCTAAGTTTTTACGGTAACTTGGGTGGTATAATACAGAAGTTCTGGTCCTATTCTATCACCCTATGTGTACGTCATGTATCCACAATTCCGTATTTATTTTTATATTTCATGTCAAACTTAGACAAATCGTTGTCCGCACATCGCATAGCGGCTAATTTAATCACCCATATTTCCAAAGCCTAAGTTTTTAAGGTAACTTGGGTGGTATAGTACTAAAGTTCAGGACCTATTCTATCATCCTATGTGTACGTCATGTTGGCACACTTCCGTATTTATTTTATTTTTCATGTCATACTTTGACAAATCGCTGTCCGCACATCTCAATGCGACTACTTTAATCAGCCATATTTCCAAAACCTAAGTTTTTACGGTAACTTGGGTGGTATAGTACTAAAGTTCTGGACCTATTCTATCATCCTATGTGTACGTCATGTTGGCACACTTCCGTATTTATTTTATTTTTCATGTCATACTTTGACAAATCGCTGTCCGCACATCTCAATGCGACTACTTTAATCAGCCATATTTCCAAAACCTAAGTTTTTACGGTAACTTGGGTGGTATAATACAGAAGTTCTGGTCCTATTCTATCACCCTACGTGTACGTAATGTTGGCACACCTCCGTATTTTTTTTATATTTCGTGTCAAACTTTGACAAATCTCTGTCCGCACATCTCAATGCGACTACTTTAATCAGCCATATTTCCAAAACCTAAGTTTTTACGGTAACTTGGGTGGTATAATACAAAAGTTCTGGTCCTATTCTATCACCCTATGTGTACGTCATGTATCCACAATTCCGTATTTATTTTTATATTTCATGTTAAACTTAGACAAATCGTTGTCCGCACATCGCATAGCGACTAATTTAATCACCCATATTTCCAAAACTTAAGTTTTTAAGGTAACTTGGGTGGTATAATACTAAATTTCAGGACCTATTCTATCATCCTATGTGTACGTCATGTTGGCACACTTCCGTATTTATTTTATTTTTCATGTCATACTTTGACAAATCGCTGTCCGCACATCTCAATGCGACTACTTTAATCAGCCATATTTCCAAAACCTAAGTTTTTACGGTAACTTGGTTGGTATAATACAGAAGTTCTGGTCCTATTCTATCACCCTATGTGGACGTCATGTATCCACAATTCCGTATTTATTTTTATATTTCATGTCAAACTTAGACAAATCGTTGTCCGCACATCGCATAGCGACTAATTTAATCACCCATATTTCCAAAACCTAAGTTTGTACGGTAACTTGGGTGGTATAGTACTAAAGTTCTGGACCTATTCTATCATCCTATGTGTACGTCATGTTGGCACACCTCCGTATTTTTTTTATATTTCGTGTCAAACTTCGACAAATCGTTGTCCGCACATCGCATAGCGACTAATTTAATCACCCATATTTCCAAAACCTAAGTTTTTACGGTAACTTGGGTGGTATAATACAGAAGTTCTGGTCCTATTCTATCACCCTATGTGTACGTCATGTATCCACAATTCCGTATTTATTTTTATATTTCATGTCAAACTTAGACAAATCGCTGTCCGCACATCTCAATGCGACTACTTTAATCAGCCATATTTCCAAAACCTAGGTTTTTAAGGAAACTTGGGTGGTATAATACTAAATTTCAGGACCTATTCTATCATCCTATGTGTACGTCATGTTGGCACACTTCCGTATTTATTTTATTTTTCATGTCATACTTTGACAAATCGCTGTCCGCACATCTCAATGCGACTACTTTAATCAGCCATATTTCCAAAACCTAAGTTTTTACGGTAACTTGGGTGGTATAATACAGAAGTTCTGGTCCTATTCTATCACCCTATGTGTACGTCATGTATCCACAATTCCGTATTTATTTTTATATTTCATGTCAAACTTAGACAAATCGTTGTCCGCACATCGCATTGCGACTAATTTAATCACCCATATTTCCAAAACCTAAGTTTTTACGGTAACTTGGGTGGTATAATACAGAAGTTCTGGTCCTATTCTATCACCCTATGTGTACGTCATGTATCCACAATTCCGTATTTATTTTTATATTTCATGTCAAACTTAGACAAATCGTTGTCCGCACATCGCATAGCGACTAATTTAATCACCCATATTTCCAAAACCTAAGTTTTAAGGTAACTTGGGTGGTATAGTACTAAAGTTCAGGACCTATTCTATCATCCTATGTGTACGTCATGTTGGCACACTTCCGTATTTATTTTATTTTTCATGTCATACTTTGGCAAATCGCTGTCCGCACATCTCAATGCGACTACTTTAATCAGCCATATTTCCAAAACCTAAGTTTTTACGGTAACTTGGGTGGTATAATACAGAAGTTCTGGTCCTATTCTATCACCCTATGTGTACGTCATGTATCCACAATTCCGTATTTATTTTTATATTTCATGTCAAACTTAGACAAATCGCTGTCCGCACATCTCAATGCGACTACTTTAGTCAGCCATATTTCCAAAACCTAGGTTTTTAAGGAAACTTGGGTGGTATAATACTAAATTTCAGGACCTATTCTATCATCCTATGTGTACGTCATGTTGGCACACTTCCGTATTTATTTTATTTTTCATGTCATACTTTGACAAATCGCTGTCCGCACATCTCAATGCGACTACTTTAATCAGCCATATTTCCAAAACCTAAGTTTTTACGGTAACTTGGGTGGTACAATACAGAAGTTCTGGTCCTATTCTATCACCCTATGTGTACGTCATGTATCCACAATTCCGTATTTATTATTATATTTCATGTCAAACTTAGACAAATCGTTGTCCGCACATCGCATTGCGACTAATTTAATCACCCATATTTCCAAAACCTAAGTTTTTACGGTAACTTGGGTGGTATAATACAGAAGTTCTGGTCCTATTCTATCACCCTCTGTGTACGTCATGTATCCACAATTCCGTATTTATTTTTATATTTCATGTTAAACTTAGACAAATCGTTGTCCGCACATCGCATAGCGACTAATTTAATCACCCATATTTCCAAAACCTAAGTTTTTAAGGTAACTTGGGTGGTATAATACTAAATTTCAGGACCTATTTTTATCATCCTATGTGTACGTCATGTTGGCACACTTCCGTATTTCTTTTATTTTTCATGTCATACTTTGACAAATCGCTGTCCGCACATCTCAATGCGACTACTTTAATCAGCCATATTTCCAAAACCTAAGTTTTTACGGTAACTTGGGTGGTATAATACAGAAGTTCTGGTCCTATTCTATCACCCTATGTGTACGTCATGTATCCACAATTCCGTATTTTTTTATATTTCATGTCAAACTTAGGTGGATCGCTGTCCACACATCCAAAGCGACTAATTTAATCACCCATATTTCCAAAACCTAAGTTTTTACGGTAACTTGGGTGGTATAATACAGAAGTTCTGGTCCTATTCTATCACCCTACGTGTACGTAATGTTGGCACACCTCCGTATTTATTATTATATTTCATGTCATACTTAGACAAATCGTTGTCCGCATATCGCATAGCGACTAATTTAATCACCCATATTTCCAAAACCTAAGTTTTTACGGTAACTTGGGTGGTATAGTACTAAAGTTCTGGACCTATTCTATCATCCTATGTGTACGTCATGTTGGCACACCTCCGTATTTATTTTTATATTTTATGTCAAACTTAGACAAATCGTTGTCCGCACATCGCATAGCGACTAATTTAATCACCCATATTTCCAAAACCTAAGTTTTTAAGGTAACTTGGGTGGTATAGTACTAAAGTTCTGGTCCTATTCTTTTATCCTACGTGTACGTCATGCTGACACACTGCCGTATTTCTTTTATTTTTCATGTCATACTTTGACAAATCGCTGTCCGCACATCTCAATGCGACTACTTTAATCAGCCATATTTCCAAAACCTAAGTTTTTACGGTAACTTGGGTGGTATAATACAGAAGTTCTGGTCCTATTCTATCACCCTATGTGTACGTAATGTATCCACAATTCCGTATTTATTTTTATATTTCATGTAAACTTAGACAAATCGTTGTCCGCACATCGCATTGCGACTAATTTAATCACCCATATTTCCAAAACCTAAGTTTTTACGGTAACTTGGGTGGTATAATACAGAAGTTCTGGTCCTATTCTATCACCCTATGTGTACGTCATGTATCCACAATTCCGTATTTATTTTTATATTTCATGTCAAACTTAGACAAATCGTTGTCCGCACATCGCATAGCGGCTAATTTAATCACCCATATTTCCAAAGCCTAAGTTTTTAAGGTAACTTGGGTGGTATAGTACTAAAGTTCAGGACCTATTCTATCATCCTATGTGTACGTCATGTTGGCACACTTCCGTATTTATTTTATTTTTCATGTCATACTTTGACAAATCGCTGTCCGCACATCTCAATGCGACTACTTTAATCAGCCATATTTCCAAAACCTAAGTTTTTACGGTAACTTGGGTGGTATAGTACTAAAGTTCTGGACCTATTCTATCATCCTATGTGTACGTCATGTTGGCACACTTCCGTATTTATTTTATTTTTCATGTCATACTTTGACAAATCGCTGTCCGCACATCTCAATGCGACTACTTTAATCAGCCATATTTCCAAAACCTAAGTTTTTACGGTAACTTGGGTGGTATAATACAGAAGTTCTGGTCCTATTCTATCACCCTACGTGTACGTAATGTTGGCACACCTCCGTATTTTTTTTATATTTCGTGTCAAACTTTGACAAATCTCTGTCCGCACATCTCAATGCGACTACTTTAATCAGCCATATTTCCAAAACCTAAGTTTTTACGGTAACTTGGGTGGTATAATACAAAAGTTCTGGTCCTATTCTATCACCCTATGTGTACGTCATGTATCCACAATTCCGTATTTATTTTTATATTTCATGTTAAACTTAGACAAATCGTTGTCCGCACATCGCATAGCGACTAATTTAATCACCCATATTTCCAAAACTTAAGTTTTTAAGGTAACTTGGGTGGTATAATACTAAATTTCAGGACCTATTCTATCATCCTATGTGTACGTCATGTTGGCACACTTCCGTATTTATTTTATTTTTCATGTCATACTTTGACAAATCGCTGTCCGCACATCTCAATGCGACTACTTTAATCAGCCATATTTCCAAAACCTAAGTTTTTACGGTAACTTGGTTGGTATAATACAGAAGTTCTGGTCCTATTCTATCACCCTATGTGGACGTCATGTATCCACAATTCCGTATTTATTTTTATATTTCATGTCAAACTTAGACAAATCGTTGTCCGCACATCGCATAGCGACTAATTTAATCACCCATATTTCCAAAACCTAAGTTTGTACGGTAACTTGGGTGGTATAGTACTAAAGTTCTGGACCTATTCTATCATCCTATGTGTACGTCATGTTGGCACACCTCCGTATTTTTTTTATATTTCGTGTCAAACTTCGACAAATCGTTGTCCGCACATCGCATAGCGACTAATTTAATCACCCATATTTCCAAAACCTAAGTTTTTACGGTAACTTGGGTGGTATAATACAAAAGTTCTGGTCCTATTCTATCACCCTATGTGTACGTCATGTATCCACAATTCCGTATTTATTTTTATATTTCATGTCAAACTTAGACAAATCGCTGTCCGCACATCTCAATGCGACTACTTTAATCAGCCATATTTCCAAAACCTAGGTTTTTAAGGAAACTTGGGTGGTATAATACTAAATTTCAGGACCTATTCTATCATCCTATGTGTACGTCATGTTGGCACACTTCCGTATTTATTTTATTTTTCATGTCATACTTTGACAAATCGCTGTCCGCACATCTCAATGCGACTACTTTAATCAGCCATATTTCCAAAACCTAAGTTTTTACGGTAACTTGGGTGGTATAATACAGAAGTTCTGGTCCTATTCTATCACCCTATGTGTACGTCATGTATCCACAATTCCGTATTTATTTTTATATTTCATGTCAAACTTAGACAAATCGTTGTCCGCACATCGCATTGCGACTAATTTAATCACCCATATTTCCAAAACCTAAGTTTTTACGGTAACTTGGGTGGTATAATACAGAAGTTCTGGTCCTATTCTATCACCCTATGTGTACGTCATGTATCCACAATTCCGTATTTATTTTTATATTTCATGTCAAACTTAGACAAATCGTTGTCCGCACATCGCATAGCGACTAATTTAATCACCCATATTTCCAAAACCTAAGTTTTAAGGTAACTTGGGTGGTATAGTACTAAAGTTCAGGACCTATTCTATCATCCTATGTGTACGTCATGTTGGCACACTTCCGTATTTATTTTATTTTTCATGTCATACTTTGACAAATCGCTGTCCGCACATCTCAATGCGACTACTTTAATCAGCCATATTTCCAAAACCTAAGTTTTTACGGTAACTTGGGTGGTATAATACAGAAGTTCTGGTCCTATTCTATCACCCTATGTGTACGTCATGTATCCACAATTCCGTATTTATTTTTATATTTCATGTCAAACTTAGACAAATCGCTGTCCGCACATCTCAATGCGACTACTTTAGTCAGCCATATTTCCAAAACCTAGGTTTTTAAGGAAACTTGGGTGGTATAATACTAAATTTCAGGACCTATTCTATCATCCTATGTGTACGTCATGTTGGCACACTTCCGTATTTATTTTATTTTTCATGTCATACTTTGACAAATCGCTGTCCGCACATCTCAATGCGACTACTTTAATCAGCCATATTTCCAAAACCTAAGTTTTTACGGTAACTTGGGTGGTACAATACAGAAGTTCTGGTCCTATTCTATCACCCTATGTGTACGTCATGTATCCACAATTCCGTATTTATTATTATATTTCATGTCAAACTTAGACAAATCGTTGTCCGCACATCGCATTGCGACTAATTTAATCACCCATATTTCCAAAACCTAAGTTTTTACGGTAACTTGGGTGGTATAATACAGAAGTTCTGGTCCTATTCTATCACCCTCTGTGTACGTCATGTATCCACAATTCCGTATTTATTTTTATATTTCATGTTAAACTTAGACAAATCGTTGTCCGCACATCGCATAGCGACTAATTTAATCACCCATATTTCCAAAACCTAAGTTTTTAAGGTAACTTGGGTGGTATAATACTAAATTTCAGGACCTATTTTTATCATCCTATGTGTACGTCATGTTGGCACACTTCCGTATTTCTTTTATTTTTCATGTCATACTTTGACAAATCGCTGTCCGCACATCTCAATGCGACTACTTTAATCAGCCATATTTCCAAAACCTAAGTTTTTACGGTACCTTGGGTGGTATAATACAGAAGTTCTGGTCCTATTCTATCACCCTATGTGTACGTCATGTATCCACAATTCCGTATTTTTTTATATTTCATGTCAAACTTAGGTGGATCGCTGTCCACACATCCAAAGCGACTAATTTAATCACCCATATTTCCAAAACCTAAGTTTTTACGGTAACTTGGGTGGTATAATACAGAAGTTCTGGTCCTATTCTATCACCCTACGTGTACGTAATGTTGGCACACCTCCGTATTTATTATTATATTTCATGTCATACTTAGACAAATCGTTGTCCGCATATCGCATAGCGACTAATTTAATCACCCATATTTCCAAAACCTAAGTTTTTACGGTAACTTGGGTGGTATAGTACTAAAGTTCTGGACCTATTCTATCATCCTATGTGTACGTCATGTTGGCACACCTCCGTATTTATTTTTATATTTTATGTCAAACTTAGACAAATCGTTGTCCGCACATCGCATAGCGACTAATTTAATCACCCATATTTCCAAAACCTAAGTTTTTAAGGTAACTTGGGTGGTATAGTACTAAAGTTCTGGTCCTATTCTTTTATCCTACGTGTACGTCATGCTGACACACTGCCGTATTTCTTTTATTTTTCATGTCATACTTTGACAAATCGCTGTCCGCACATCTCAATGCGACTACTTTAATCAGCCATATTTCCAAAACCTAAGTTTTTACGGTAACTTGGGTGGTATAATACAGAAGTTCTGGTCCTATTCTATCACCCTATGTGTACGTCATGTATCCACAATTCCGTATTTTTTTATATTTCATGTCAAACTTAGGTGGATCGCTGTCCACAAAACCAAAGCGACTATTTTAATCACCCGTATTTCCAAAACCTAAGTTTTGACGGTAACCTGAGTGGTATAATAATATAGTTCTAATCCTATTCTATCACCCAATGTGTACGTCATGTATCCAAAATTCCGTATTTATTTTTATATTTCATGTCAAACTTAGACAAATCGTTGTCCGCACATCGCATAGCGACTAATTTAATCACCCATATTTCCAAAACCTAAGTTTTTACGGTAACTTGGGTGGTATAATACAGAAGTTCTGGTCCTATTCTATCACCCTATGTGTACGTCATGTATCCACAATTCCGTATTTATGTTTATATTTCATGTCAAACTTAGACAAAACGTTGTCCGCACATCGCATAGCGACTAATTTAATCACCCATATTTCCAAAACCTAAGTTTTTAAGGTAACTTGGGTGGTATAATACTAAATTTCAGGACCTATTCTATCATCCTATGTGTACGTCATGTTGGCACACTTCCGTATTTATTTTATTTTTCATGTCATACTTTGACAAATCGCTGTCCGCACATCTCAATGCGACTACTTTAATCAGCCATATTTCCAAAACCTAAGTTTTTACGGTAACTTGGGTGGTATAATACAGAAGTTCTGGTCCTATTCTATCACCCTACGTGTACGTAATGTTGGCACACCTCCGTATTTTTTTTATATTTCGTGTCAAACTTCGACAAATCTCTGTCCGCACATCTCAATGCGACTACTTTAATCAGCCATATTTCCAAAACCTAAGTTTTTACGGTAACTTGGGTGGTATAATACAGAAGTTCTGGTCCTATTCTATCACCCTATGTGTACGTCATGTATCCACAATTCCGTATTTATTTTTATATTTCATGTCAAACTTAGACAAATCGTTGTCCGCACATCGCATAGCGACTAATTTAATCACCCATATTTCCAAAACCTAAGTTTTTAAGGTAACTTGGGTGGTATAATACTAAATTTCAGGACCTATTCTATCATCCTATGTGTACGTCATGTTGGCACACTTCCGTATTCATTTTATTTTTCATGTCATACTTTGACAAATCGCTGTCCGCACATCTCGATGCGACTACTTTAATCATTCATATTTCCAAAACCTAAGTTTTTACGGTAACTTGGGTGGTATAGTACTAAAGTTCTGGACCTATTCTATCATCCTATGTGTACGTCATGTTGGCACACCTCCGTATTTTTTTATATTTCGTGTCAAACTTCGACAAATCTCTGTCCGCACATCTCAATGCGACTACTTTAATCAGCCATATTTCCAAAACCTAAGTTTTTACGGTAACTTGGGTGGTATAATACAGAAGTTCTGGTCCTATTCTAACACCCTACGTGTACGTAATGTTGGCACACCTCCGTATTTATTATTATATTTCATGTCAAACTTAGACAAATCGTTGTCCGCACATCGCATAGCGACTAATTTAATCAGCCATATTTCCAAAACCTAAGTTTTTAAGGTAACTTGGGTGGTATAGTACTAAAGTTCTGGTCCTATTCTTTCATCCTGCGTGTACGTCATGCTGACACACTGCCGTATTTATTTTATATTTTATGTCAAACTTCGACAAATCTCTGTCCGCACATCTCAATGCGACTACTTTAATCAGCCATATTTCCAAAACCTAAGTTTTTACGGTAACTTGGGTGGTATAATACAGAAGTTCTGGTCCTATTCTATCACCCTATGTGTACGTCATGTATCCACAATTCCGTATTTATTTTTATATTTCATGTCAAACTTCGACAAATCTCTGTCCGCACATCTCAATGCGACTACTTTAGTCAGCCATATTTCCAAAACCTAGGTTTTTAAGGAAACTTGGGTGGTATAATACTAAATTTCAGGACCTATTCTATCATCCTATGTGTACGTCATGTTGGCACACTTCCGTATTTATTTTATTTTTCATGTCATACTTTGACAAATCGCTGTCCGCACATCTCAATGCGACTACTTTAATCAGCCATATTTCCAAAACCTAAGTTTTTACGGTAACTTGGGTGGTACAATACAGAAGTTCTGGTCCTATTCTATCACCCTATGTGTACGTCATGTATCCACAATTCCGTATTTATTTTTATATTTCATGTCAAACTTAGACAAATCGTTGTCCGCACATCGCATTGCGACTAATTTAATCACCCATATTTCCAAAACCTAAGTTTTTACGGTAACTTGGGTGGTATAATACAGAAGTTCTGGTCCTATTCTATCACCCTCTGTGTACGTCATGTATCCACAATTCCGTATTTATTTTTATATTTCATGTTAAACTTAGACAAATCGTTGTCCGCACATCGCATAGCGACTAATTTAATCACCCATATTTCCAAAACCTAAGTTTTTAAGGTAACTTGGGTGGTATAATACTAAATTTCAGGACCTATTTTTATCATCCTATGTGTACGTCATGTTGGCACACTTCCGTATTTCTTTTATTTTTCATGTCATACTTTGACAAATCGCTGTCCGCACATCTCAATGCGACTACTTTAATCAGCCATATTTCCAAAACCTAAGTTTTTACGGTAACTTGGGTGGTATAATACAGAAGTTCTGGTCCTATTCTATCACCCTATGTGTACGTCATGTATCCACAATTCCGTATTTTTTTATATTTCATGTCAAACTTAGGTGGATCGCTGTCCACACATCCAAAGCGACTAATTTAATCACCCATATTTCCAAAACCTAAGTTTTTACGGTAACTTGGGTGGTATAATACAGAAGTTCTGGTCCTATTCTATCACCCTACGTGTACGTAATGTTGGCACACCTCCGTATTTATTATTATATTTCATGTCATACTTAGACAAATCGTTGTCCGCATATCGCATAGCGACTAATTTAATCACCCATATTTCCAAAACCTAAGTTTTTACGGTAACTTGGGTGGTATAGTACTAAAGTTCTGGACCTATTCTATCATCCTATGTGTACGTCATGTTGGCACACCTCCGTATTTATTTTTATATTTTATGTCAAACTTAGACAAATCGTTGTCCGCACATCGCATAGCGACTAATTTAATCACCCATATTTCCAAAACCTAAGTTTTTAAGGTAACTTGGGTGGTATAGTACTAAAGTTCTGGTCCTATTCTTTTATCCTACGTGTACGTCATGCTGACACACTGCCGTATTTCTTTTATTTTTCATGTCATACTTTGACAAATCGCTGTCCGCACATCTCAATGCGACTACTTTAATCAGCCATATTTCCAAAACCTAAGTTTTTACGGTAACTTGGGTGGTATAATACAGAAGTTCTGGTCCTATTCTATCACCCTATGTGTACGTCATGTATCCACAATTCCGTATTTTTTTATATTTCATGTCAAACTTAGGTGGATCGCTGTCCACAAAACCAAAGCGACTATTTTAATCACCCGTATTTCCAAAACCTAAGTTTTGACGGTAACCTGAGTGGTATAATAATATAGTTCTAATCCTATTCTATCACCCAATGTGTACGTCATGTATCCAAAATTCCGTATTTATTTTTATATTTCATGTCAAACTTAGACAAATCGTTGTCCGCACATCGCATAGCGACTAATTTAATCACCCATATTTCCAAAACCTAAGTTTTTACGGTAACTTGGGTGGTATAATACAGAAGTTCTGGTCCTATTCTATCACCCTATGTGTACGTCATGTATCCACAATTCCGTATTTATTTTTATATTTCATGTCAAACTTAGACAAAACGTTGTCCGCACATCGCATAGCGACTAATTTAATCACCCATATTTCCAAAACCTAAGTTTTTAAGGTAACTTGGGTGGTATAATACTAAATTTCAGGACCTATTCTATCATCCTATGTGTACGTCATGTTGGCACACTTCCGTATTTATTTTATTTTTCATGTCATACTTTGACAAATCGCTGTCCGCACATCTCAATGCGACTACTTTAATCAGCCATATTTCCAAAACCCAAGTTTTTACGGTAACTTGGGTGGTATAATACAGAAGTTCTGGTCCTATTCTATCACCCTATGTGTAGGTCATGTATCCACAATTCCGTATTTATTTTTATATTTCATGTCAAACTTAGACAAATCGTTGTCCGCACATCGCATAGCGACTAATTTAATCACCCATATTTCCAAAACCTAAGTTTTTAAGGTAACTTGGGTGGTATAATACTAAATTTCAGGACCTATTCTATCATCCTATGTGTACGTCATGTTGGCACACTTCCGTATTTATTTTATTTTTCATGTCATACTTTGACAAATCGCTGTCCGCACATCTCAATGCGACTACTTTAATCAGCCATATTTCCAAAACCTAAGTTTTTACGGTAACTTGGGAGGTATAGTACAGAAGTTCTGGTCCTATTCTATCACCCTATGTGTACGTCATGTATCCACAATTCCGTATTTATTTTTATATTTCATGTCAAACTTAGACAAATCGTTGTCCGCACATCGCATAGCGACTAATTTAATCACCCATATTTCCAAAACCTAAGTTTTTACGGTAACTTGGGTGGTATAATACTAAATTTCAGGACCTATTCTATCATCCTATGTGTACGTCATGTTGGCACACCTCCGTATTTATTTTATTTTTCATGTCATACTTTGACAAATGCTGTCCGCACATCTCAATGCGACTACTTTAATCAGCCATATTTCCAAAACCTATGTTTTGACGGTAACCTGAGTGGTATAATAATATAGTTCTAATCCTATTCTATCACCCAATGTGTACGTCATGTTGGCACACCTCCGTATTTTTTTTATATTTCGTGTCAAACTTCGACAAATCTCTGTCCGCACATCTCAATGCGACTACTTTAATCAGCCATATTTCCAAAACCTAAGTTTTTACGGTAACTTGGGTGGTATAATACAGAAGTTCTGGTCCTATTCTATCACCCTACGTGTACGTAATGTTGGCACACCTCCGTATTTATTATTATATTTCATGTCATACTTAGACAAATCGTTGTCCGCACATCGCATAGCGACTAATTTAAACACCCATATTTCCAAAACCTAAGTTTTTAAGGTAACTTGGGTGGTATAGTACTAAAGTTCTGGTCCTATTCTTTCATCCTACGTGTACGTCATGCTGACACGCTTCCGTATTTATTTTATATTTTATGTCAAACTTAGGTGGATCGCTGTCCACACATCCAAATCGACTATTTTAATCACCCGTATTTCCAAAACCTAAGTTTTTAAGGTAACTTGGGTGGTATAGTACTAAAGTTCTGGACCTATTCTATCATCCTATGTGTACGTCATGTTGGCACACCTCCGTATTTTTTTTATATTTCGTGTCAAACTTCGACAAATCGTTGTCCGCACATCGCATAGCGACTACTTTAATCAGCCATATTTCCAAAACCTAAGTTTTTACGGTAACTTGGGTGGTATAATACAGAAGTTCTGGTCCTATTCTATCACCCTATGTGTACGTCATGTATCCACAATTCCGTATTTATTTTTATATTTCATGTCAAACTTAGACAAATCGTTGTCCGCACATCGCATAGCGACTAATTTAATCACCCATATTTCCAAAACCTAAGTTTTTAAGGTAACTTGGGTGGTATAATACTAAATTTCAGGACCTATTCTATCATCCTATGTGTACGTCATGTTGGCACACTTCCGTATTTATTTTATTTTTCATGTCATACTTTGACAAATCGCTGTCCGCACATCTCAATGCGACTACTTTAATCAGCCATATTTCCAAAACCTAAGTTTTTACGGTAACTTGGGTGGTATAGTACAGAAGTTCTGGTCCTATTCTATCACCCTTTGTGTACGTCATGTATCCACAATTCCGTATTTATTTTTATATTTCATGTCAAACTTAGACAAATCGTTGTCCGCACATCGCATAGCGACTAATTTAATCACACATATTTCCAAAACCTAAGTTTTTACGGTAACTTGGGTGGTATAGTACTAAAGTTCTGGACCTATTCTATCATCCTATGTGTACGTCATGTTGGCACACCTCCGTATTTTTTTTATATTTCGTGTCAAAGTTCGACAAATCGTTGTCCGCACATCGCATAGCGACTAATTTAATCAGCCATATTTCCAAAACCTAAGTTTTTACGGTAACTTGGGTGGTATAATACAGAAGTTCTGGTCCTATTCTATCACCCTACGTGTACGTCATGTATCCACAATTCCGTATTTATTTTTATATTTCATGTTAAACTTAGACAAATCGTTGTCCGCACATCGCATAGCGACTAATTTAATCACCCATATTTCCAAAACCTAAGTTTTTACGGTAACTTGGGTGGTATAATACAGAAGTTCTGGTCCTATTCTATCACCCTATGTGTACGTCATGTATCCACAATTCCGTATTTATTTTTATATTTCATGTCAAACTTAGACAAATCGCTGTCCGCACATCTCAATGCGACTACTTTAATCAGCCATATTTCCAAAACCTAGGTTTTTAAGGAAACTTGGGTGGTATAATACTAAATTTCAGGACCTTTTCTATCATCCTATGTGTACGTCATGTTGGCACACTTCCGTATTTATTTTATTTTTCATGTCATACTTTGACAAATCGCTGTCCGCACATCTCAATGCGACTACTTTAATCAGCCATATTTCCAAAACCTAAGTTTTTACGGTAACTTGGGTGGTATAATACAGAAGTTCTGGTCCTATTCTATCACCCTACGTGTACGTCATGTATCCACAATTCTGTATTTATTTTTATATTTCATGTCAAACTTAGACAAATCGTTGTCCGCACATCGCATAGCGACTAATTTAATCACCCATATTTCCAAAACCTAAGTTTTTAAGGTAACTTGGGTGGTATAATACTAAATTTCAGGACCTATTCTACCATCCTATGTGTACGTCATGTTGGCACACTTCCGTATTTATTTTATTTTTCATGTCATACTTTGACAAATCGCTGTCCGCACATCTCAATGCGACTACTTTAATCAGCCATATTTCCAAAACCTAAGTTTTTACGGTAACTTGGGTGGTATAATACAGAAGTTCTGGTCCTATTCTATCACCCTACGTGTACGTAATGTTGGCACACCTCCGTATTTATTTTTATATTTCATGTCAAACTTAGATAAATCGTTGTCCGCACATCGCATAGCGACTAATTTAATCACCCATATTTCCAAAACCTAAGTTTTTAAGGTAACTTGGGTGGTATAATACTAAATTTCAGGACCTATTCTATCATCCTATGTGTACGTCATGTTGGCACACTTCCGTATTTATTTTATTTTTCATGTCATACTTTGACAAATCGCTGTCCGCACATCAGATTGCGACTACTTTAATCAGCCATATTTCCAAAACCTAAGTTTTTACGGTAACTTGGGTGGTATAATACAGAAGTTCTGGTCCTATTCTATCACCCTATGTGTACGTCATGTATCCACAATTCCGTATTTATTTTTATATTTCATGTCAAACTTAGACAAATCGTTGTCCGCACATCGCATAGCGACTAATTTAATCACCCATATTTCCAAAACCTAAGTTTTTACGGTAACTTGGGTGGTATAGTACTAAAGTTCTGGACCTATTCTATCATCCTATGTGTACGTCATGTTGGCACACCTCCGTATTTTTTTTATATTTCGTGTCAAACTTCGACAAATCGTTGTCCGCACATCGCATAGCGACTAATTTAATCACCCATATATCCAAAACCTAAGTTTTTACGGTAACTTGGTTGGTATAATACAGAAGTTCTGGTCCTATTCTATCACCCTATGTGTACGTCATGTATCCACAATTCCGTATTTATTTTTATATTTCATGTCTCACTTAGACAAATCGCAGTCCGCACATCTCAATGCGACTACTTTAATCAGCCATATTTCCAAAACCTAAGTTTTTAAGGTAACTTGGGTGGTATAATACTAAATTTCAGGACCTATTCTATCATCCTATGTGTACGTCATGTTGGCACACTTCCGTATATATTTTATTTTTCATGTCATACTTTGACAAATCGCTGTCCGCACATCTCAATGCGACTACTTTAATCAGCCATATTTCCAAAACCTAAGTTTTTACGGTAACTTGGGTGGTATAATACAGAAGTTCTGGTCCTATTCTATCACCCTATGTGTACGTCATGTATCCACAATTCCGTATTTATTTTTATATTTCATGTCAAACTTAGACAAATCGTCCGCACATCGCATAGCGACTAATTTAATCACCCATATTTCCAAAACCTAAGTTTTTAAGGTAACTTGGGTGGTATAATACAGAAGTTCTGGTCCTATTCTATCACCCTATGTGTAGGTCATGTATCCACAATTCCGTATTTATTTTTATATTTCATGTCAAACTTAGACAAATCGTTGTCCGCACATCGCATAGCGACTAATTTAATCACCCATATTTCCAAAACCTAAGTTTTTAAGGTAACTTGGGTGGTATAATACTAAATTTCAGGACCTATTCTATCATCCTATGTGTACGTCATGTTGGCACACTTCCGTATTTATTTTATTTTTCATGTCATACTTTGACAAATCGCTGTCCGCACATCTCAATGCCACTACTTTAATCAGCCATATTTCCAAAACCTAAGTTTTTACGGTAACTTGGGAGGTATAGTACAGAAGTTCTGGTCCTATTCTATCACCCTATGTGTACGTCATGTATCCACAATTCCGTATTTATTTTTATATTTCATGTCAAACTTAGACAAATCGTTGTCCGCACATCGCATAGCGACTAATTTAATCACCCATATTTCCAAAACCTAAGTTTTTACGGTAACTTGGGTGGTATAATACTA
The DNA here is from genome assembly GCA_035578135.1 of Flexamia atlantica. NCBI lineage: Eukaryota > Metazoa > Arthropoda > Insecta > Hemiptera > Cicadellidae > Flexamia > Flexamia atlantica. The sequence goes on along the minus strand of JAQJVK010000055.1, from coordinate 593,922 downwards.
AATTTCAGGACCTATTCTATCATCCTATGTGTACGTCATGTTGGCACACCTCCGTATTTATTTTATTTTTCATGTCATACTTTGACAAATGCTGTCCGCACATCTCAATGCGACTACTTTAATCAGCCATATTTCCAAAACCTATGTTTTGACGGTAACCTGAGTGGTATAATAATATAGTTCTAATCCTATTCTATCACCCAATGTGTACGTCATGTTGGCACACCTCCGTATTTTTTTTATATTTCGTGTCAAACTTCGACAAATCTCTGTCCGCACATCTCAATGCGACTACTTTAATCAGCCATATTTCCAAAACCTAAGTTTTTACGGTAACTTGGGTGGTATAATACAGAAGTTCTGGTCCTATTCTATCACCCTACGTGTACGTAATGTTGGCACACCTCCGTATTTATTATTATATTTCATGTCATACTTAGACAAATCGTTGTCCGCACATCGCATAGCGACTAATTTAAACACCCATATTTCCAAAACCTAAGTTTTTAAGGTAACTTGGGTGGTATAGTACTAAAGTTCTGGTCCTATTCTTTCATCCTACGTGTACGTCATGCTGACACGCTTCCGTATTTATTTTATATTTTATGTCAAACTTAGGTGGATCGCTGTCCACACATCCAAATCGACTATTTTAATCACCCGTATTTCCAAAACCTAAGTTTTTAAGGTAACTTGGGTGGTATAGTACTAAAGTTCTGGACCTATTCTATCATCCTATGTGTACGTCATGTTGGCACACCTCCGTATTTTTTTTATATTTCGTGTCAAACTTCGACAAATCGTTGTCCGCACATCGCATAGCGACTACTTTAATCAGCCATATTTCCAAAACCTAAGTTTTTACGGTAACTTGGGTGGTATAATACAGAAGTTCTGGTCCTATTCTATCACCCTATGTGTACGTCATGTATCCACAATTCCGTATTTATTTTTATATTTCATGTCAAACTTAGACAAATCGTTGTCCGCACATCGCATAGCGACTAATTTAATCACCCATATTTCCAAAACCTAAGTTTTTAAGGTAACTTGGGTGGTATAATACTAAATTTCAGGACCTATTCTATCATCCTATGTGTAAGTCATGTTGGCACACTTCCGTATTTATTTTATTTTTCATGTCATACTTTGACAAATCGCTGTCCGCACATCTCAATGCGACTACTTTAATCAGCCATATTTCCAAAACCTAAGTTTTTACGGTAACTTGGGTGGTATAGTACAGAAGTTCTGGTCCTATTCTATCACCCTTTGTGTACGTCATGTATCCACAATTCCGTATTTATTTTTATATTTCATGTCAAACTTAGACAAATCGTTGTCCGCACATCGCATAGCGACTAATTTAATCACACATATTTCCAAAACCTAAGTTTTTACGGTAACTTGGGTGGTATAGTACTAAAGTTCTGGACCTATTCTATCATCCTATGTGTACGTCATGTTGGCACACCTCCGTATTTTTTTTATATTTCGTGTCAAAGTTCGACAAATCGTTGTCCGCACATCGCATAGCGACTAATTTAATCAGCCATATTTCCAAAACCTAAGTTTTTACGGTAACTTGGGTGGTATAATACAGAAGTTCTGGTCCTATTCTATCACCCTACGTGTACGTCATGTATCCACAATTCCGTATTTATTTTTATATTTCATGTCAAACTTAGACAAATCGTTGTCCGCACATCGCATAGCGACTAATTTAATCACCCATATTTCCAAAACCTAAGTTTTTACGGTAACTTGGGTGGTATAATACAGAAGTTCTGGTCCTATTCTATCACCCTATGTGTACGTCATGTATCCACAATTCCGTATTTATTTTTATATTTCATGTCAAACTTAGACAAATCGCTGTCCGCACATCTCAATGCGACTACTTTAATCAGCCATATTTCCAAAACCTAGGTTTTTAAGGAAACTTGGGTGGTATAATACTAAATTTCAGGACCTTTTCTATCATCCTATGTGTACGTCATGTTGGCACACTTCCGTATTTATTTTATTTTTCATGTCATACTTTGACAAATCGCTGTCCGCACATCAGAATGCGACTACTTTAATCAGCCATATTTCCAAAACCTAAGTTTTTACGGTAACTTGGGTAGTATAATACAGAAGTTCTGGTCCTATTCTATCACCCTATGTGTACGTCATGTATCCACAATTCCGTATTTATTTTTATATTTCATGTCAAACTTAGACAAATCGTTGTCCGCACATCGCATAGCGACTAATTTAATCACCCATATTTCCAAAACCTAAGTTTTTACGGTAACTTGGGTGGTATAGTACTAAAGTTCTGGACCTATTCTATCATCCTATGTGTACGTCATGTTGGCACACCTCCGTATTTTTTTTATATTTCGTGTCAAACTTCGACAAATCGTTGTCCGCACATCGCATAGCGACTAATTTAATCACCCATATTTCCAAAACCTAAGTTTTTACGGTAACTTGGGTGGTATAATACAGAAGTTCTGGTCCTATTCTATCACCCTATGTGTACGTCATGTATCCACAATTCCGTATTTATTTTTATATTTCATGTCAAACTTAGACAAATCGTTGTCCGCACATCGCATAGCGACTAATTTAATCACCCATATTTCCAAAACCTAAGTTTTTAAGGTAACTTGGGTGGTATAGTACTAAAGTTCAGGACCTATTCTATCATCCTATGTGTACGTCATGTTGGCACACTTCCGTATTTATTTTATTTTTCATGTCTTACTTTGACAAATCGCTGTCCGCACATCTCAATGCGACTACTTTAATCAGCCATATTTCCAAAACCTAAGTTTTTACGGTAACTTGGGTGGTATAGTACTAAAGTTCTGGACCTATTCTATCATCCTATGTGTACGTCATGTTGGCACACTTCCGTATTTATATTATTTTTCATGTCATACTTTGACAAATTGCTGTCCGCACATCTCAATGCGACTACTTTAATCAGCCATATTTCCAAAACCTAAGTTTTTATGGTAACTTGGGTGGTATAATACAGAAGTTCTGGTCCTATTCTATCACCCTACGTGTACGTAATGTTGGCACACCTCCGTATTTTTTTTATATTTCGTGTCAAACTTCGACAAATCTCTGTCCGCACATCTCAATGCGACTACTTTAATCAGCCATATTTCCAAAACCTAAGTTTTTACGGTAACTTGGGTGGTATAATACAGAAGTTCTGGTCCTATTCTATCACCCTATGTGTACGTCATGTATCCACAATTCCGTATTTATTTTTATATTTCATGTCAAACTTAGACAAATCGTTGTCCGCACATCGCATAGCGACTAATTTAATCACCCATATTTCCAAAACCTAAGTTTTTAAGGTAACTTGGGTGGTATAATACTAAATTTCAGGACCTATTCTATCATCCTATGTGTACGTCATGTTGGCACACTTCCGTATTCATTTTATTTTTCATGTCATACTTTGACAAATCGCTGTCCGCACATCTCAATGCGACTACTTTAATCAGCCATATTTCCAAAACCTAGGTTTTTACGGTAACTTGGGTGGTATAATACAGAAGTTCTGGTCCTATTCTGTCACCCTACGTGTACGTAATGTTGGCACACCTCCGTATTTATTATTATATTTCATGTCATACTTAGACAAATCGTTGTCCGCACATCGCATAGCAACTAATTTAATCACCCATATTTCCAAAACCTAAGTTTTTACGGTAACTTGGGTGGTATAATACAGAAGTTCTGGTCCTATTCTATCACCCTATGTGTACGTCATGTATCCACAATTCCGTATTTATTTTTATATTTCATGTCAAACTTAGACAAATCGTTGTCCGCACATCGCATAGCGACTAATTTAATCACCCATATTTCCAAAACCTAAGTTTTTAAGGTAACTTGGGTGGTATAATACTAAATTTCAGGACCTATTTTTATCATCCTATGTGTACGTCATGTTGGCACACTTCCGTATTTATTTTATTTTTCATGTCATACTTTGACAAATCGCTGTCCGCACATCTCAATGCGACTACTTTAATCAGCCATATTTCCAAAACCTAAGTTTTTACGGTAACTTGGGTGGTATAATACAGAAGTTCTGGTCCTATTCTATCACCCTATGTGTACGTCATGTATCCACAATTCCGTATTTATTTTTATATTTCATGTCAAACTTAGACAAATCGTTGTCCGCACATCGCATAGCGACTAATTTAATCACCCATATTTCCAAAACCTAAGTTTTTAAGGTAACTTGGGTGGTATAATACTAAATTTCAGGACCTATTTTTATCATCCTATGTGTACGTCATGTTGGCACACTTCCGTATTTATTTTATTTTTCATGTCATACTTTGACAAATCGCTGTCCGCACATCTCAATGCGACTACTTTAATCAGCCATATTTCCAAAACCTAAGTTTTTACGGTAACTTGGGTGGTATAATACAGAAGTTCTGGTCCTATTCTATCACCCTATGTGTACGTCATGTATCCACAATTCCGTATTTATTTTTATATTTCATGTCAAACTTAGACAAATCGCTGTCCGCACATCTCAATGCGACTACTTTAATCAGCCATATTTCCAAAACCTAGGTTTTTAAGGAAACTTGGGTGGTATAATACTAAATTTCAGGACCTATTCTATCATCCTATGTGTACGTCATGTTGGCACACTTCCGTATTTATTTTATTTTTCATGTCATACTTTGACAAATCGCTGTCCGCACATCTCAATGCGACTACTTTAATCAGCCATATTTCCAAAACCTAAGTTTTTACGGTAACTTGGGTGGTATAATACAGAAGTTCTGGTCCTATTCTATCACCCTACGTGTACGTCATGTATCCACAATTCTGTATTTATTTTTATATTTCATGTCAAACTTAGACAAATCGTTGTCCGCACATCGCATAGCGACTAATTTAATCACCCATATTTCCAAAACCTAAGTTTTTAAGGTAACTTGGGTGGTATAATACTAAATTTCAGGACCTATTCTACCATCCTATGTGTACGTCATGTTTGCACACTTCCGTATTTATTTTATTTTTCATGTCATACTTTGACAAATCGCTGTCCGCACATCTCAATGCGACTACTTTAATCAGCCATATTTCCAAAACCTAAGTTTTTACGGTAACTTGGGTGGTATAATACAGAAGTTCTGGTCCTATTCTATCACCCTACGTGTACGTAATGTTGGCACACCTCCGTATTTATTTTTATATTTCATGTCAAACTTAGATAAATCGTTGTCCGCACATCGCATAGCGACTAATTTAATCACCCATATTTCCAAAACCTAAGTTTTTAAGGTAACTTGGGTGGTATAATACTAAATTTCAGGACCTATTCTATCATCCTATGTGTACGTCATGTTGGCACACTTCCGTATTTATTTTATTTTTCATGTCATACTTTGACAAATCGCTGTCCGCACATCAGAATGCGACTACTTTAATCAGCCATATTTCCAAAACCTAAGTTTTTACGGTAACTTGGGTGGTATAATACAGAAGTTCTGGTCCTATTCTATCACCCTATGTGTACGTCATGTATCCACAATTCCGTATTTATTTTTATATTTCATGTCAAACTTAGACAAATCGTTGTCCGCACATCGCATAGCGACTAATTTAATCACCCATATTTCCAAAACCTAAGTTTTTACGGTAACTTGGGTGGTATAGTACTAAAGTTCTGGACCTATTCTATCATCCTATGTGTACGTCATGTTGGCACACCTCCGTATTTTTTTTATATTTCGTGTCAAACTTCGACAAATCGTTGTCCGCACATCGCATAGCGACTAATTTAATCACCCATATTTCCAAAACCTAAGTTTTTACGGTAACTTGGGTGGTATAATACAGAAGTTCTGGTCCTATTCTATCACCCTATGTGTACGTCATGTATCCACAATTCCGTATTTATTTTTATATTTCATGTCAAACTTAGACAAATCGTTGTCCGCACATCGCATAGCGACTAATTTAATCACCCATATTTCCAAAACCTAAGTTTTTAAGGTAACTTGGGTGGTATAGTACTAAAGTTCAGGACCTCTTCTATCATCCTATGTGTACGTCATGTTGGCACACTTCCGTATTTATTTTATTTTTCATGTCTTACTTTGACAAATCGCTGTCCGCACATCTCAATGCGACTACTTTAATCAGCCATATTTCCAAAACCTAAGTTTTTACGGTAACTTGGGTGGTATAGTACTAAAGTTCTGGACCTATTCTATCATCCTATGTGTACGTCATGTTGGCACACTTCCGTATTTATATTATTTTTCATGTCATACTTTGACAAATCGCTGTCCGCACATCTCAATGCGACTACTTTAATCAGCCATATTTCCAAAACCTAAGTTTTTATGGTAACTTGGGTGGTATAATACAGAAGTTCTGGTCCTATTCTATCACCCTACGTGTACGTAATGTTGGCACACCTCCGTATTTTTTTTATATTTCGTGTCAAACTTCGACAAATCTCTGTCCGCACATCTCAATGCGACTACTTTAATCAGCCATATTTCCAAAACCTAAGTTTTTACGGTAACTTGGGTGGTATAATACAGAAGTTCTGGTCCTATTCTATCACCCTATGTGTACGTCATAAATCCACAATTCCGTATTTATTTTTATATTTCATGTCAAACTTAGACAAATCGTTGTCCGCACATCGCATAGCGACTAATTTAATCACCCATATTTCCAAAACCTAAGTTTTTAAGGTAACTTGGGTGGTATAATACTAAATTTCAGGACCTATTCTATCATCCTATGTGTACGTCATGTTGGCACACTTCCGTATTCATTTTATTTTTCATGTCATACTTTGACAAATCGCTGTCCGCACATCTCAATGCGACTACTTTAATCAGCCATATTTCCAAAACCTAGGTTTTTACGGTAACTTGGGTGGTATAATACAGAAGTTCTGGTCCTATTCTGTCACCCTACGTGTACGTAATGTTGGCACACCTCCGTATTTATTATTATATTTCATGTCATACTTAGACAAATCGTTGTCCGCACATCGCATAGCAACTAATTTAATCACCCATATTTCCAAAACCTAAGTTTTTACGGTAACTTGGGTGGTATAATACAGAAGTTCTGGTCCTATTCTATCACCCTATGTGTACGTCATGTATCCACAATTCCGTATTTATTTTTATATTTCATGTCAAACTTAGACAAATCGTTGTCCGCACATGGCATAGCGACTAATTTAATCACCCATATTTCCAAAACCTAAGTTTTTAAGGTAACTTGGGTGGTATAATACTAAATTTCAGGACCTATTTTTATCATCCTATGTGTACGTCATGTTGGCACACTTCCGTATTTATTTTATTTTTCATGTCATACTTTGACAAATCGCTGTCCGCACATCTCAATGCGACTACTTTAATCAGCCATATTTCCAAAACCTAAGTTTTTACGGTAACTTGGGTGGTATAATACAGAAGTTCTGGTCCTATTCTATCACCCTATGTGTACGTCATGTATCCACAATTCCGTATTTATTTTTATATTTCATGTCAAACTTAGGTGGATCGCTGTCCACACATCCAAAGCGACTAATTTAATTACCCATATTTCCAAAACCTAAGTTTTTACGGTAACTTGGGTGGTATAATACAGAAGTTCTGGTCCTTTTCTATCACCCTACGTGTACGTCATGTATCCACAATTCCGTATTTATTTTTATATTTCATGTCAAACTTAGACAAATCGTTGTCCGCACATCGCATAGCGACTAATTTAATCACCCATATTTCCAAAACCTAAGTTTTTACGGTAACTTGGGTGGTATAGAACTAAAGTTCTGGACCTATTCTATCATCCTATGTGTACGTCATGTTGGCACACCTCCGTATTTTTTTTATATTTCGTGTCAAACTTCGACAAATCGTTGTCCGCACATCGCATAGCGACTAATTTAATCACCCATATTTCCAAAACCTAAGTTTTTACGGTAAATTGGGTGGTATAATACAGAAGTTCTGGTCCTATTCTATCACCCTATGTGTACGTCATGTATCCACAATTCCGTATTTATTTTTATATTTCATGTCAAACTTAGACAAATCGTTGTCCGCACATCGCATAGCGACTAATTTAATCACCCATATTCCCAAAACCTAAGTTTTTAAGGTAACTTGGGTGGTATAATACTAAAGTTCTGGTCCTATTCTTTCATCCTACGTGTACGTCATGCTGACACACTGCCGTATTTATTTTATTTTTCATGTCATACTTTGACAAATCGCTGTCCGCACATCTCAATGCGACTACTTTAATCAGCCATATTTCCAAAACCTAAGTTTTTACGGTAACTTGGGTGGTATGATACAGAAGTTCTGGTCCTATTCTATCACCCTACGTGTACGTAATGTTGGCACACCTCCGTATTTTTTTTATATTTCGTGTCAAACTTCGACAAATCTCTGTCCGCACATCTCAATGCGACTGCTTTAATCAGCCATATTTCCAAAACCTAACTTTTTACGGTAACTTGGGTGGTATAATACAGAAGTTCTGGTCCTATTCTATCATCCTATGTGTACGTCATGTTGGCACACCTCCGTATTTATTTTTATATTTTATGTCAGACTTAGACAAATCGTTGTCCGCACATCGCATAGCGACTAATTTAATCACCCATATTTCCAAAACCTAAGTTTTTAAGGTAACTTGGGTGGTATAGTACTAAAGTTCTGGTCCTATTCTTTCATCCTACGTGTACGTCATGCGGACACACTGCCGTATTTATTTTATATTTTATGTCAAACTTAGGTGGATCGCTGTCCACACATCCAAAGCGACTATTTTAATCACCCGTATTTCCAAAACCTAAGTTTTGACGGTAACCTGAGTGGTATAATAATATAGTTCTAATCCTATTCTATCACCCAATGTGTACGTCATGTATCCAAAATTCCGTATTTATTTTTATATTTCATGTCAAACTTAGACAAATCGTTGTCCGCACATCGCATAGCGACTAATTTAATCACCCATATTTCAAAAACCTAAGTGTTTACGGTAACTTGGGTGGTATAATACAGAGGTTCTGGTCCTATTCTATCACCCTATGTGTACGTCATGTATCCACAATTCCGTATTTATTTTTATATTTCATGTCAAACTTAGACAAATCGTTGTCCGCACATCGCATAGCGACTAATTTAATCACCCATATTTCCAAAACCTAAGTTTTTAAGGTAACTTGGGTGGTATAATACTAAATTTCAGGACCTATTCTATCATCCTATGTGTACGTCATGTTGGCACACTTCCGTATTTATTTTATTTTTCATGTCATACTTTGACAAATCGCTGTCCGCACATCTCAATGCGACTACTTTAATCAGCCATATTTCCAAAACCTAAGTTTTTACGGTAACTTGGGTGGTATAATACAGAAGTTCTGGTCCTATTCTATCACCCTATGTGTACGTCATGTATCCACAATTCCGTATTTATTTTTATATTTCATGTCAAACTTAGACAAATCGTTGTCCGCACATCGCATAGCGACTAATTTAATCACCCATATTTTCAAAACCTAAGTTTTTAAGGTAACTTGGGTGGTATAATACTAAATTTCAGGACCTATTCTATCATCCTATTTGTACGTCATGTTGGCACACTTCCGTATTTATTTTATTTTTCATGTCATACTTTGACAAATCGCTGTCCGCACATCTCAATGCGACTACTTTAATCAGCCATATTTCCAAAAACTAAGTTTTTACGGTAACTTGGGTGGTATAATACAGAAGTTCTGGTCCTATTCTATCACCCTACGTGTACGTAATGTTGGCACACCTCCGTATTTATTATTATATTTCATGTCATACTTAGACAAATCGTTGTCCGCACATCGCATAGCGACTAATTTAATCACCCATATTTCCAAAACCTAAGTGTTTAAGGTAACTTGGGTGGTATAGTACTAAAGTTCTGGTCCTATTCTTTCATCCTACGTGTACGTCATGCTGACACACTGCCGTATTTATTTTATATTTTATGTCAAACTTCGACAAATCTCTGTCCGCACATCTCAATGCGACTACTTTAATCAACCATATTTCAAAAACCTAAGTTTTTACGGTACTTTGGGTGGTATAATACAGAAGTTCTGGTCCTATTCTATCACCCTATGTGTACATCATGTATCCACAATTCCGTATTTTTTTTATATTTCGTGTCAAACTTAGACAAATCGTTGTCCGCACATCGCATAGCGACTAATTTAATCACCCATATTTCCAAAACCTAAGTTTTTACGGTAACTTGGGTGGTATAGTACTAAAGTTCTGGACCTATTCTATCATCCTATGTGTACGTCATGTTGGCACACCTCCGTATTTATTTTTATATTTTATGTCAAACTTAGACAAATCGTTGTCCGCACATCGCATAGCGACTAATTTAATCACCCATATTTCCAAAACCTAAGTTTTTAAGGTAACTTGGGTGGTATAGTACTAAAGTTCTGGTCCTATTCTTTCATCCTACGTGTACGTCATGCGGACACACTGCCGTATTTATTTTATATTTTATGTCAAACTTCGACAAATCTCTGTCCGCACATCTCAATGCGACTACTTTAATCAGCCATATTTCCAAAACCTAAGTTTTTACGGTAACTTGGGTGGTATAATACAGAAGTTCTGGTCCTATTCTATCACCCTATGTGTACGTCATGTATCCACAATTCCGTATTTATTTTTATATTTCATGTCAAACTTAGACAAATCGTTGTCCGCACATCGCATAGCGACTAATTTAATCACCCATATTTCCAAAACCTAAGTTTTTAAGGTAACTTGGGTGGTATAATACTAAATTTCAGGACCTATTCTATCATCCTATGTGTACGTCATGTTGGCACACTTCCGTATTTATTTTATTTTTCATGTCATACTTTGACAAATCGCTGTCCGCACATCTCAATGCGACTACTTTAATCAGCCATATTTCCAAAACCTAAGTTTTTACGGTAACTTGGGTGGTATAATACAGAAGTTCTGGTCCTATTCTATCACCCTACGTGTACGTAATGTTGGCACACCTCCGTATTTATTATTATATTTCATGTCATACTTAGACAAATCGTTGTCCGCACATCGCATAGCGACTAATTTAATCACCCATATTTCCAAAACCTAAGTTTTTAAGGTAACTTGGGTGGTATAGTACTAAAGTTCTGGTCCTATTCTTTCATCCTACGTGTACGTCATGCTGACACACTGCCGTATTTATTTTATATTTTATGTCAAACTTCGACAAATCTCTGTCCGCACATCTCAATGCGACTACTTTAATCAACCATATTTCAAAAACCTAAGTTTTTACGGTAACTTGTGTGGTATAATACAGAAGTTCTGGTCCTATTCTATCACCCTATGTGTACGTCATGTATCCACAATTCCGTTTTTTTTTTATATTTCGTGTCAAACTTAGACAAATCGTTGTCCGCACATCGCATAGCGACTAATTTAATCACCCATATTTCCAAAACCTAAGTTTTTACGGTAACTTGGGTGGTATAGTACTAAAGTTCTGGACCTATTCTATCATCCTATGTGTACGTCATGTTGGCACACCTCCGTATTTATTTTTATATTTTATGTCAAACTTAGACAAATCGTTGTCCGCACATCGCATAGCGACTAATTTAATCACCCATATTTCCAAAACCTAAGTTTTTAAGGTAACTTGGGTGGTATAGTACTAAAGTTCTGGTCCTATTCTTTCATCCTACGTGTACGTCATGCGGACACACTGCCGTATTTATTTTATATTTTATGTCAAACTTAGGTGGATCGCTGTCCACACATCCAAAGCGACTATTTTAATCACCCGTATTTCCAAAACCTAAGTTTTGACGGTAACCTGAGTGGTATAATAATATAGTTCTAATCCTATTCTATCACCCAATGTGTACGTCATGTATCCAAAATTCCGTATTTATTTTTATATTTCATGTCAAACTTAGACAAATCGTTGTCCGCACATCGCATAGCGACTAATTTAATCACCCATATTTCAAAAACCTAAGTGTTTACGGTAACTTGGGTGGTATAATACAGAGGTTCTGGTCCTATTCTATCACCCTATGTGTACGTCATGTATCCACAATTCCGTATTTATTTTTATATTTCATGTCAAACTTAGACAAATCGTTGTCCGCACATCGCATAGCGACTAATTTAATCACCCATATTTCCAAAACCTAAGTTTTTAAGGTAACTTGGGTGGTATAATACTAAATTTCAGGACCTATTCTATCATCCTATGTGTACGTCATGTTGGCACACTTCCGTATTTATTTTATTTTTCATGTCATACTTTGACAAATCGCTGTCCGCACATCTCAATGCGACTACTTTAATCAGCCATATTTCCAAAACCTAAGTTTTTACGGTAACTTGGGTGGTATAATACAGAAGTTCTGGTCCTATTCTATCACCCTATGTGTACGTCATGTATCCACAATTCCGTATTTATTTTTATATTTCATGTCAAACTTAGACAAATCGTTGTCCGCACATTGCATAGCGACTAATTTAATCACCCATATTTTCAAAACCTAAGTTTTTAAGGTAACTTGGGTGGTATAATACTAAATTTCAGGACCTATTCTATCATCCTATGTGTACGTCATGTTGGCACACTTCCGTATTTATTTTATTTTTCATGTCATACTTTGACAAATCGCTGTCCGCACATCTCAATGCGACTACTTTAATCAGCCATATTTCCAAAAACTAAGTTTTTACGGTAACTTGGGTGGTATAATACAGAAGTTCTGGTCCTATTCTATCACCCTACGTGTACGTAATGTTGGCACACCTCCGTATTTATTATTATATTTCATGTCATACTTAGACAAATCGTTGTCCGCACATCGCATAGCGACTAATTTAATCACCCATATTTCCAAAACCTAAGTTTTTAAGGTAACTTGGGTGGTATAGTACTAAAGTTCTGGTCCTATTCTTTCATCCTACGTGTACGTCATGCTGACACACTGCCGTATTTATTTTATTTTTCATGTCATACTTTGACAAATCGCTGTCCGCACATCTCAATGCGACTACTTTAATCAGCCATATTTCCAAAACCTAAGTTTTTACGGTAACTTGGGTGGTATGATACAGAAGTTCTGGTCCTATTCTATCACCCTACGTGTACGTAATGTTGGCACACCTCCGTATTTTTTTTATATTTCGTGTCAAACTTCGACAAATCTCTGTCCGCACATCTCAATGCGACTGCTTTAATCAGCCATATTTCCAAAACCTAAGTTTTTACGGTAACTTGGGTGGTATAATACAGAAGTTCTGGTCCTATTCTATCACCCTATGTGTACGTCATGTATCCACAATTCCGTATTTATTTTTATATTTCATGTCAAACTTAGACAAATCGTTGTCCGCACATCGCATAGCGACTAATTTAATCACCCATATTTCCAAAACCTAAGTTTTTAAGGTAACTTGGGTGGTATAGTACTAAAGTTCTGGTCCTATTCTTTCATCCTACGTGTACGTCATGCTGACACACTGCCGTATTTATTTTATATTTTATGTCAAACTTCGACAAATCTCTGTCCGCACATCTCAATGCGACTACTTTAATCAGCCATATTTCCAAAACCTAAGTTTTTACGGTAACTTGGGTGGTATGATACAGAAGTTCTGGTCCTATTCTATCACCCTACGTGTACGTAATGTTGGCACACCTCCGTATTTTTTTTATATTTCGTGTCAAACTTCGACAAATCTCTGTCCGCACATCTCAATGCGACTGCTTTAATCAGCCATATTTCCAAAACCTAAGTTTTTACGGTAACTTGGGTGGTATAATACAGAAGTTCTGGTCCTATTCTATCATCCTATGTGTACGTCATGTTGGCACACCTCCGTATTTATTTTTATATTTTATGTCAAACTTAGACAAATCGTTGTCCGCACATCGCATAGCGACTAATTTAATCACCCATATTTCCAAAACCTAAGTTTTTAAGGTAACTTGGGTGGTATAGTACTAAAGTTCTGGTCCTATTCTTTCATCCTACGTGTACGTCATGCGGACACACTGCCGTATTTATTTTATATTTTATGTCAAACTTAGGTGGATCGCTGTCCACACATCCAAAGCGACTATTTTAATCACCCGTATTTCCAAAACCTAAGTTTTGACGGTAACCTGAGTGGTATAATAATATAAATCTAATCCTATTCTATCACCCAATGTGTACGTCATGTATCCAAAATTCCGTATTTATTTTTATATTTCATGTCAAACTTAGACAAATCGTTGTCCGCACATCGCATAGCGACTAATTTAATCACCCATATTTCAAAAACCTAAGTGTTTACGGTAACTTGGGTGGTATAATACAGAGGTTCTGGTCCTATTCTATCACCCTATGTGTACGTCATGTATCCACAATTCCGTATTTATTTTTATATTTCATGTCAAACTTAGACAAATCGTTGTCCGCACATCGCATAGCGACTAATTTAATCACCCATATTTCCAAAACCTAAGTTTTTAAGGTAACTTGGGTGGTATAATACTAAATTTCAGGACCTATTCTATCATCCTATGTGTACGTCATGTTGGCACACTTCCGTATTTATTTTATTTTTCATGTCATACTTTGACAAATCGCTGTCCGCACATCTCAATGCGACTACTTTAATCAGCCATATTTCCAAAACCTAAGTTTTTACGGTAACTTGGGTGGTATAATACAGAAGTTCTGGTCCTATTCTATCACCCTATGTGTACGTCATGTATCCACAATTCCGTATTTATTTTTATATTTCATGTCAAACTTAGACAAATCGTTGTCCGCACATCGCATAGCGACTAATTTAATCACCCATATTTTCAAAACCTAAGTTTTTAAGGTAACTTGGGTGGTATAATACTAAATTTCAGGACCTATTCTATCATCCTATGTGTACGTCATGTTGGCACACTTCCGTATTTATTTTATTTTTCATGTCATACTTTGACAAATCGCTGTCCGCACATCTCAATGCGACTACTTTAATCAGCCATATTTCCAAAAACTAAGTTTTTACGGTAACTTGGGTGGTATAATACAGAAGTTCTGGTCCTATTCTATCACCCTACGTGTACGTAATGTTGGCACACCTCCGTATTTATTATTATATTTCATGTCATACTTAGACAAATCGTTGTCCGCACATCGCATAGCGACTAATTTAATCACCCATATTTCCAAAACCTAAGTTTTTAAGGTAACTTGGGTGGTATAGTACTAAAGTTCTGGTCCTATTCTTTCATCCTACGTGTACGTCATGCTGACACACTGCCGTATTTATTTTATTTTTCATGTCATACTTTGACAAATCGCTGTCCGCACATCTCAATGCGACTACTTTAATCAGCCATATTTCCAAAACCTAAGTTTTTACGGTAACTTGGGTGGTATGATACAGAAGTTCTGGTCCTATTCTATCACCCTACGTGTACGTAATGTTGGCACACCTCCGTATTTTTTTTATATTTCGTGTCAAACTTCGACAAATCTCTGTCCGCACATCTCAATGCGACTGCTTTAATCAGCCATATTTCCAAAACCTAAGTTTTTACGGTAACTTGGGTGGTATAATACAGAAGTTCTGGTCCTATTCTATCACCCTATGTGTACGTCATGTATCCACAATTCCGTATTTATTTTTATATTTCATGTCAAACTTAGACAAATCGTTGTCCGCACATCGCATAGCGACTAATTTAATCACCCATATTTCCAAAACCTAAGTTTTTAAGGTAACTTGGGTGGTATAATACTAAATTTCAGGACCTATTCTATCATCCTATGTGTACGTCATGTTGGCACACTTCCGTATTTATTTTATTTTTCATGTCATACTTTGACAAATCGCTGTCCGCACATCTCAATGCGACTACTTTAATCAGCCATATTTCCAAAACCTAAGTTTTTACGGTAACTTGGGTGGTATAGTACTAAAGTTCTGGACCTATTCTATCATCCTATGTGTACGTCATGTTGGCACACTTCCGTATTTATTTTATTTTTCATGTCATACTTTGAAAAATCGCTGTCCGCACATCTCAATGCGACTACTTTAATCAGCCATATTTCCAAAACCTAAGTTTTTACGGTAACTTGGGTGGTATGATACAGAAGTTCTGGTCCTATTCTATCACCCTACGTGTACGTAATGTTGGCACACCTCCGTATTTTTTTTATATTTCGTGTCAAACTTCGACAAATCTCTGTCCGCACATCTCAATGCGACTGCTTTAATCAGCCATATTTCCAAAACCTAAGTTTTTACGGTAACTTGGGTGGTATAATACAGAAGTTCTGGTCCTATTCTATCATCCTATGTGTACGTCATGTTGGCACACCTCCGTATTTATTTTTATATTTTATGTCAAACTTAGACAAATCGTTGTCCGCACATCGCATAGCGACTAATTTAATCACCCATACTTCCAAAACCTAAGTTTTTAAGGTAACTTGGGTGGTATAGTACTAAAGTTCTGGTCCTATTCTTTCATCCTACGTGTACGTCATGCGGACACACTGCCGTATTTATTTTATATTTTATGTCAAACTTAGGTGGATCGCTGTCCACACATCCAAAGCGACTATTTTAATCACCCGTATTTCCAAAACCTAAGTTTTGACGGTAACCTGAGTGGTATAATAATATAGTTCTAATCCTATTCTATCACCCAATGTGTACGTCATGTATCCAAAATTCCGTATTTATTTTTATATTTCATGTCAAACTTAGACAAATCGTTGTCCGCACATCGCATAGCGACTAATTTAATCACCCATATTTCAAAAACCTAAGTGTTTACGGTAACTTGGGTGGTATAATACAGAGGTTCTGGTCCTATTCTATCACCCTATGTGTACGTCATGTATCCACAATTCCGTATTTATTTTTATATTTCATGTCAAACTTAGACAAATCGTTGTCCGCACATCGCATAGCGACTAATTTAATCACCCATATTTCCAAAACCTAAGTTTTTAAGGTAACTTGGGTGGTATAATACTAAATTTCAGGACCTATTCTATCATCCTATGTGTACGTCATGTTGGCACACTTCCGTATTTATTTTATTTTTCATGTCATACTTTGACAAATCGCTGTCCGCACATCTCAATGCGACTACTTTAATCAGCCATATTTCCAAAACCTAAGTTTTTACGGTAACTTGGGTGGTATAATACAGAAGTTCTGGTCCTATTCTATCACCCTATGTGTACGTCATGTATCCACAATTCCGTATTTATTTTTATATTTCATGTCAAACTTAGACAAATCGTCGTCCGCACATCGCATAGCGACTAATTTAATCACCCATATTTTCAAAACCTAAGTTTTTAAGGTAACTTGGGTGGTATAATACTAAATTTCAGGACCTATTCTATCATCCTATGTGTACGTCATGTTGGCACACTTCCGTATTTATTTTATTTTTCATGTCATACTTTGACAAATCGCTGTCCGCACATCTCAATGCGACTACTTTAATCAGCCATATTTCCAAAAACTAAGTTTTTACGGTAACTTGGGTGGTATAATACAGAAGTTCTGGTCCTATTCTATCACCCTACGTGTACGTAATGTTGGCACACCTCCGTATTTATTATTATATTTCATGTCATACTTAGACAAATCGTTGTCCGCACATCGCATAGCGACTAATTTAATCACCCATATTTCCAAAACCTAAGTTTTTAAGGTAACTTGGGTGGTATAGTACTACAGTTCTGGTCCTATTCTTTCATCCTACGTGTACGTCATGCTGACACACTGCCGTATTTATTTTATATTTTATGTCAAACTTCGACAAATCTCTGTCCGCACATCTCAATGCGACTACTTTAATCAACCATATTTCAAAAACCTAAGTTTTTACGGTAACTTGGGTGGTATAATACAGAAGTTCTGGTCCTATTCTATCACCCTATGTGTACGTCATGTATCCACAATTCCGTATTTTTTTTATATTTCGTGTCAAACTTAGACAAATCGTTGTCCGCACATCGCATAGCGACTAATTTAATCACCCATATTTCCAAAACCTAAGTTTTTACGGTAACTTGGGTGGTATAGTACTAAAGTTCTGGACCTATTCTATCATCCTATGTGTACGTCATGTTGGCACACCTCCGTATTTATTTTTATATTTTATGTCAAACTTAGACAAATCGTTGTCCGCACATCGCATAGCGACTAATTTAATCACCCATATTTCCAAAACCTAAGTTTTTAAGGTAACTTGGGTGGTATGGTACTAAAGTTCTGGTCCTATTCTTTCATCCTACGTGTACGTCATGCGGACACACTGCCGTATTTATTTTATATTTTATGTCAAACTTCGACAAATCTCTGTCCGCACATCTCAATGCGACTACTTTAATCAGCCATATTTCCAAAACCTAAGTTTTTACGGTAACTTGGGTGGTATAATACAGAAGTTCTGGTCCTATTCTATCACCCTATGTGTACGTCATGTATCCACAATTCCGTATTTATTTTTATATTTCATGTCAAACTTAGACAAATCGTTGTCCGCACATCGCATAGCGACTAATTTAATGACCCATATTTCCAAAACCTAAGTTTTTAAGGTAACTTGGGTGGTATAATACTAAATTTCAGGACCTATTCTATCATCCTATGTGTACGTCATGTTGGCACACTTCCGTATTTATTTTATTTTTCATGTCATACTTTGACAAATCGCTGTCCGCACATCTCAATGCGACTACTTTAATCAGCCATATTTCCAAAACCTAAGTTTTTACGGTAACTTGGGTGGTATAATACAGAAGTTCTGGTCCTATTCTATCACACTACGTGTACGTAATGTTGGCACACCTCCGTATTTATTATTATATTTCATGTCATACTTAGACAAATCGTTGTCCGCACATCGCATAGCGACTAATTTAATCACCCATATTTCCAAAACCTAAGTTTTTAAGGTAACTTGGGTGGTATAGTACTAAAGTTCTGGTCCTATTCTTTCATCCTACGTGTACGTCATGCTGACACACTGCCGTATTTATTTTATATTTTATGTCAAACTTCGACAAATCTCTGTCCGCACATCTCAATGCGACTACTTTAATCAACCATATTTCAAAAACCTAAGTTTTTACGGTAACTTGGGTGGTATAATACAGAAGTTCTGGTCCTATTCTATCACCCTATGTGTACGTCATGTATCCACAATTCCGTATTTTTTTTATATTTCGTGTCAAACCTAGACAAATCGTTGTCCGCACATCGCATAGCGACTAATTTAATCACCCATATTTCCAAAACCTAAGTTTTTACGGTAACTTGGGTGGTATAGTACTAAAGTTCTGGACCTATTCTATCATCCTATGTGTACGTCATGTTGGCACACCTCCGTATTTATTTTTATATTTTATGTCAAACTTAGACAAATCGTTGTCCGCACATCGCATAGCGACTAATTTAATCACCCATATTTCCAAAACCTAAGTTTTTAAGGTAACTTGGGTGGTATAGTACTAAAGTTCTGGTCTAATTTTTTCATCCTACGTGTACGTCATGCGGACACACTGCCGTATTTATTTTATATTTTATGTCAAACTTAGGTGGATCGCTGTCCACACATCCAAAGCGACTATTTTAATCACCCGTATTTCCAAAACCTAAGTTTTGACGGTAACCTGAGTGGTATAATAATATAGTTCTAATCCTATTCTATCACCCAATGTGTACGTCATGTATCCAAAATTCCGTATTTATTTTTATATTTCATGTCAAACTTAGACAAATCGTTGTCCGCACATCGCATAGCGACTAATTTAATCACCCATATTTCAAAAACCTAAGTTTTTACGGTAACTTGGGTGGTATAATACAGAGGTTCTGGTCCTATTCTATCACCCTATGTGTACGTCATGTATCCACAATTCCGAATTTATTTTTATATTTCATGTCAAACTTAGACAAATCGTTGTCCGCACATCGCATAGCGACTAATTTAATCACCCATATTTCCAAAACCTAAGTTTTTAAGGTAACTTGGGTGGTATAATACTAAATTTCAGGACCTATTCTATCATCCTATGTGTACGTCATGTTGGCACACTTCCGTATTTATTTTATTTTTCATGTCATACTTTGACAAATCGCTGTCCGCACATCTCAATGCGACTTCTTTAATCAGCCATATTTCCAAAACCTAAGTTTTTACGGTATCTTGGGTGGTATAATACAGAAGTTCTGGTCCTATTCTATCACCCTATGTGTACGTCATGTATCCACAATTCCGTATTTATTTTTATATTTCATGTTAAACTTAGACAAATCGTTGTCCGCACATCGCATAGCGACTAATTTAATCACCCATATTTCCAAAACCTAAGTTTTTACGGTAACTTGGGTGGTATAGTACTAAAGTTCTGGACCTATTCTATCATCCTATGTGTACGTCATGTTGGCACACCTCCGTATTTTTTTTTATATTTCGTGTCAAACTTCGACAAATCGTTGTCCGCACATCGCATAGCGACTAATTTAATCACCCATATTTCCAAAACCTAAGTTTTTACGGTAACTTGGGTGGTATAATACAGAAGTTCTGGTCCTATTCTTTCATCCTACGTGTACGTCATGCTGACACACTGCCGTATTTATTTTATATTTTATGTCAAACTTCGACAAATCTCTGTCCGCACATCACAATGCGACTACTTTAATCAGCCATATTTCCAAAACCTAAGTTTTTACGGTAACTTGGGTGGTATAATACAGAAGTTCTGGTCCTATTCTATCACCCTATGTGTACGTCATGTATCCACAATTCCGTATTTTTTTTATATTTTGTGTCAAACTTAGACAAATCGTTGTCCGCACATCGCATAGCGACTAATTTAATCACCCATATTTCCAAAATCTAAGTTTTTAAGGTAACTTGGGTGGTATAGTACTAAAGTTCTGGTCCTATTCTTTCATCCTACGTGTACGTCATGCTGACACACTGCCGTATTTATTTTATATTTTATGTCAAACTTAGGTGGATCGCTGTCCACACATCCAAAGCGACTATTTTAATCACCCGTATTTCCAAAACCTAAGTTTTGACGGTAACCTGAGTGGTATAATAATATAGTTCTAATCCTATTCTATCACCCAATGTGTACGTCATGTATCCAAAATTCCGTATTTATTTTTATATTTCATGTCAAACTTAGACAAATCGTTGTCCGCACATCGCATAGCGACTAATTTAATCACCCATATTTCCAAAACCTAAGTTTTTACGGTAACTTGGGTGGTATAATACAGAAGTTCTGGTCCTATTCTATCACCCTATGTGTACGTCATGTTGGCACACCTCCGTATTTATTTTTATATTTTATGTCAAACTTAGACAAATCGTTGTCCGCACATCGCATAGCGACTAATTTAATCACCCATATTTCCAAAACCTAAGTTTTTACGGTAACTTGGGTGGTATAGTACTAAAGTTCTGGTCCTATTCTTTTATCCTACGTGTACGTCATGCTGACACACTGCCGTATTTATTTTATATTTTATGTCAAACTTAGGTGGATCGCTGTCCACACATCCAAAGCGACTATTTTAATCACCCGTATTTCCAAAACCTAAGTTTTGACGGTAACCTGAGTGGTATAATAATATAGTTCTAATCCTATTCTATCACCCAATGTGTACGTCATGTATCCAAAATTCCGTATTTATTTTTATAATTCATGTCAAACTTAGACAAATCGTTGTCCGCACATCGCATAGCGACGAATTTAATCACCCATATTTCCAAAACCTAAGTTTTTACGGTAACTTGGGTGGTATAATACAGAAGTTCTGGTCCTATTCTATCACCCTATGTGTACGTCATGTATCCACAATTCCGTATTTATTTTTATATTTCATGTCAAACTTAGACAAATCGTTGTCCGCACATCGCATAGCGACTAATTTAATCACCCATATTTCCAAAACCTAAGTTTTTAAGGTAACTTGGGTGGTATAATACTAAATTTCAGGACCTATTCTATCATCCTATGTGTACGTCATGTTGGCACACTTCCGTATTTATTTTATTTTTCATGTCATACTTTGACAAATCGCTGTCCGCACATCTCAATGCGACTACTTTAATCAGCCATATTTCCAAAACCTAAGTTTTTACGGTAACTTGGGTGGTATAATACAGAAGTTCTGGTCCTATTCTATCACCCTATGTGTACGTCATGTATCCACAATTCCGTATTTATTTTTATATTTCATGTCAAACTTAGACAAATCGCAGTCCGCACATCTTAATGCGACTACTTTAATCAGCCATATTTCCAAAACCTAAGTTTTTAAGGTAACTTGGGTGGTATAATACTAAATTTCAGGACCTATTCTATCATCCTATGTGTACGTCATGTTGGCACACTTCCGTATATATTTTATTTTTCATGTCATACTTTGAAAAATCGCTGTCCGCACATTTCAATGCGACTACTTTAATCAGCCATATTTCCAAAACCTAAGTTTTTACGGTAACTTGGGTGGTATAATACAGAAGTTCTGGTCCTATTCTATCACCCTATGTGTACGTCATGTATCCACAATTCCGTATTTATTTTTATATTTCATGTCAAACTTAGACAAATCGTTGTCCGCACATCGCATAGCGACTAATTTAATCACCCATATTTCCAAAACCTAAGTTTTTAAGGTAACTTGGGTGGTATAATACAGAAGTTCTGGTCCTATTCTTTCATCCTACGTGTACGTCATGCTGACACACTGCCGTATTTATTTTATATTTTATGTCAAACTTCGACAAATCTCTGTCCGCACATCTCAATGCGACTACTTTAATCAGCCATATTTCCAAAACCTAAGTTTTTTCGGTAACTTGGGTGGTATAATACAGAAGTTCTGGTCCTATTCTATCACCCTATGTGTACGTCATGTATCCACAATTCCGTATTTTTTTTATATTTCGTGTCAAACTTAGACAAATCGTTGTCCGCACATCGCATAGCGACTAATTTAATCACCCATATTTCCAAAACCTACGTTTTTAAGGTAACTTGGGTGGTATAGTACTAAAGTTCTAATCCTATTCTTTCATCCTACGTGTACGTCATGCTGACACACTGCCGTATTTATTTTATATTTTATGTCAAACTTAGGTGGATCGCTGTCCACACATCCAAAGCGACTATTTTAATCACCCGTATTTCCAAAACCTAAGTTTTGACGGTAACCTGAGTGGTATAATAATATAGTTCTAATCCTATTCTATCACCCAATGTGTACGTCATGTATCCAAAATTCCGTATTTATTTTTATATTTCATGTCAAACTTAGACAAATCGTTGTCCGCACATCGCATAGCGACTAATTTAATCACCCATATTTCCAAAACCTAAGTTTTTACGGTAACTTGGGTGGTATAATACAGAAGTTCTAGTCCTATTCTATCACCCTATGTGTACGTCATGTTGGCACACCTCCGTATTTATTTTTATATTTTATGTCAAACTTAGACAAATCGTTGTCCGCACATCGCATAGCGACTAATTTAATCACCCATATTTCCAAAACCTAAGTTTTTAAGGTAACTTGGGTGGTATAGTACTAAAGTTCTGGTCCTATTCTTTCATCCTACGTGTACGTCATGCTGACACACTGCCGTATTTATTTTATATTTTATGTCAAACTTAGGTGGATCGCTGTCCACACATCCAAAGCGACTATTTTAATCACCCGTATTTCCAAAACCTAAGTTTTGACGGTAACCTGAGTGGTATAATAATATAGTTCTAATCCTATTCTATCACCCAATGTGTACGTCATGTATCCAAAATTCCGTATTTATTTTTATATTTCATGTCAAACTTAGACAAATCGTTGTCCGCACATCGCATAACGACTAATTTAATCACCCATATTTCCAAAACCTAAGTTTTTACGGTAACTTGGGTGGTATAATACAGAAGTTCTGGTCCTATTCTATCACCCTATGTGTACGTCATGTATCCACAATTCCGTATTTATTTTTATATTTCATGTCAAACTTAGACAAATCGTTGTCCGCACATCGCATAGCGACTAATTTAATCACCCATATTTCCAAAACCTAAGTTTTTAAGGTAACTTGGGTGGTATAATACTAAATTTCAGGACCTATTCTATCATCCTATGTGTACGTCATGTTGGCACACTTCCGTATTTATTTTATTTTTCATGTCATACTTTGACAAATCGCTGTCCGCACATCTCAATGCGACTACTTTAATCAGCCATATTTCCAAAACCTAAGTTTTTACGGTAACTTGGGTGGTATAATACAGAAGTTCTGGTCCTATTCTATCACCCTATGTGTACGTCATGTATCCACAATTCCGTATTTATTTTTATATTTCATGTCAAACTTAGACAAATCGCAGTCCGCACATCTTAATGCGACTACTTTAATCAGCCATATTTCCAAAACCTAAGTTTTTAAGGTAACTTGGTTGGTATAATACTAAATTTCAGGACCTATTCTATCATCCTATGTGTACGCCATGTTGGCACACTTCCGTATATATTTTATTTTTCATGTCATACTTTGAAAAATCGCTGTCCGCACATTTCAATGCGACTACTTTAATCAGCCATATTTCCAAAACCTAAGTTTTTACGGTAACTTGGGTGGTATAATACAGAAGTTCTGGTCCTATTCTATCACCCTATGTGTACGTCATGTATCCACAATTCCGTATTTATTTTTATATTTCATGTCAAACTTAGACAAATCGTTGTCCGCACATCGCATAGCGACTAATTTAATCACCCATATTTCCAAAACCTAAGTTTTTAAGGTAACTTGGGTGGTATAATACTAAATTTCAGGACCTATTCTATCATCCTATGTGTACGTCATGTTGGCACACTTCCGTATTTATTTTATTTTTCATGTCATACTTTGACAAATCGCTGTCCGCACATCTCAATGCGACTACTTTAATCAGCCATATTTCCAAAACCTAAGTTTTTACGGTAACTTGGGTGGTATAATACTAAAGTTCTGGACCTATTCTATCATCCTATGTGTACGTCATGTTGGCACACTTCCGTATTTATTTTATTTTTTATGTCATACTTTGACAAATCGCTGTCCGCACATCTCAATGCGACTACTTTAATCAGCCATATTTCCAAAACCTAAGTTTTTACGGTAACTTGGGTGGTATAATACAGAAGTTCTGGTCCTATTCTATCACCCTACGTGTACGTAATGTTGGCACACCTCCGTATTTTTTTATATTTCGTGTCGAACTTCGACAAATCTCTGTCCGCACATCTCAATGCGACTGCTTTAATCAGCCATATTTCCAAAACCTAAGTTTTTACGGTAACTTGGGTGGTATAATACAGAAGTTCTGGTCCTATTCTATCACCCTATGTGTACGTCATGTATCCACAATTCCGTATTTATTTTTATATTTCATGTCAAACTTAGACAAATCGTTGTCCGCACATCTCAATGCGACTACTTTAATCAGCCATATTTCCAAAACCTAAGTTTTTACGGTAACTTGGGTGGTATAGTACTAAAGTTCTGGACCTATTCTATCATCCTATGTGTACGTCATGTTGGCACACCTCCGTATTTTTTTTATATTTCGTGTCAAACTTCGACAAATCTCTGTCCGCACATCTCAATGCGACTACTTCAATCAGCCATATTTCCAAAACCTAAGTTTTTACTGTAACTTGGGTGGTATAATACAGAAGTTCTGGTCCTATTCTATCACCATACGTGTACGTAATGTTGGCACACCTCCGTATTTATTATTATATTTCATGTCATACTTAGACAAATCGTTGTCCGCACATCGCATAGCGACTAATTTAATCACCCATATTTCCAAAACCTAAGTTTTTAAGGTAACTTGGGTGGTATAGTACTAAAGTTCTGGTCCTATTCTTTCATCCTACGTGTACGTCATGCTGACACACTGCCGTATTTATTTTATATTTTATGTCAAACTTCGACAAATCTCTGTCCGCACATCTCAATGCGACTACTTTAATCAGCCATATTTCCAAAACCTAAGTTTTTACGGTAACTTGGGTGGTATAATACAGAAGTTCTGGTCCTATTCTATCACCCTACGTGTACGTAATGTTGGCACACCTCCGTATTTATTATTATATTTCATGTCATACTTAGACAAATCGTTGTCCGCACATCGCATAGCGACTAATTTAATCACCCATATTTCCAAAACCTAAGTTTTTACGGTAACTTGGGTGGTATAATACAGAAGTTCTGGTCCTATTCTATCACCCTATGTGTACGTCATGTATCCACAATTCCGTATTTATTTTTATATTTCATGTCAAACTTAGACAAATCGTTGTCCGCACATCGCATAGCGACTAATTTAATCAACCATCTTTCCAAAACCTAAGTTTTTAAGGTAACTTGGGTGGTATAATACTAAATTTCAGGACCTATTCTATCATCCTATGTGTACGTCATGTTGGCACACTTCCGTATTTATTTTATTTTTCATGTCATACTTTGACAAATCGCTGTCCGCCCATCGCAAAGCGACTACTTTAATCAGCCATATTTCCAAAACCTAAGTTTTTAAGGTAACTTGGGTGGTATAATACTAAATTTCAGGACCTATTCTATCATCCTATGTGTACGTCATAATGGCACACTTCCGTATTTATTTTATTTTTCATGTCATACTTTGACAAATCGCTGTCCGCACATCTCAATGCGACTACTTTAATCAGCCATATTTCCAAAACCTAAGTTTTTACGGTAACTTGGGTGGTATAATACAGAAGTTCTGGTCCTATTCTATCACCCTACGTGTACGTAATGTTGGCACACCTCCGTATTTTTTATGATTTTTCATGTCATACTTAGACAAATCGTTGTCCGCACATCGCATAGCGACTAATTTAATCACCCATATTTCCAAAACCTAAGTTTTTACGGTAACTTGGGTGGTATAATACAGAAGTTCTGGTCCTATTCTATCACCCTATGTGTACGTCATGTATCCACAAAACCGTATTTATTTTTATATTTCATGTCAAACTTAGACAAATCGTTGTCCGCACATCGCATAGCGACTAATTTAATCACCCATATTTCCAAAACCTAAGTTTTTAAGGTAACTTGGGTGGTATAATACTAAATTTCAGGACCTATTCTATCATCCTATGTGTACGTCATGTTGGCACACTTCCGTATTTATTTTATTTTTCATGTCATACTTTGACAAATCGCTGTCCGCACATCTCAATGCGACTACTTTAATCACCCATATTTCCAAAACCTAAGTTTTTACGGTAACTTGGGTGGTATAATACAGAAGTTCTGGTCCTATTCTATCACCCTATGTGTACGTCATGTATCCACAATTCCGTATTTATTTTTATATTTCATGTCAAACTTAGACAAATCGTTGTCCGCACATCGCATAGCGACTAATTTAATCACCCATATTTCCAAAACCTACGTTTTTAAGGTAACTTGGGTGGTATAATACTAAATTTCAGGACCTATTCTATCATCCTATGTGTACGTCATGTTGGCACACTTCCGTATTTATTTTATTTTTCATGTCAAACTTCGACAAATCTCTGTCCGCACATCTCAATGCGACTACTTTAATCAGCCATATTTCCAAAACCTAAGTTTTTACGGTAACTTGGGTGGTATAATACAGAAGTTCTGGTCCTATTCTATCACCCTACGTGTACGTAATGTTGGCACACCTCCGTATTTATTATTATATTTCATGTCATACTTAGACAAATCGTTGTCCGCACATCGCATAGCGACTAATTTAATCACCCATATTTCCAAAACCTAAGTTTTTACGGCAACTTGGGTGGTATAATACAGAAGTTCTGGTCCTATTCTATCACCCTATGTGTACGTCATGTATCCACAATTCCGTATTTATTTTTATATTTCATGTCAAACTTAGACAAATCGTTGTCCGCACATCGCATAGCGACTAATTTAATCACCCATATTTCCAAAACCTAAGTTTTTAAGGTAACTTGGGTGGTATAATACTAAATTTCAGGACCTATTCTATCATCCTATGTGTACGTCATGTTGGCACACTTCCGTATTTATTTTATTTTTCATGTCATACTTTGACAAATCGCTGTCCGCACATCTCAATGCGACTACTTTAATCAGCCATATTTCCAAAACCTAAGTTTTTACGGTAACTTGGGTGGTATAATACAGAAGTTCTGGTCCTATTCTATCACCCTATGTGTACGTCATGTATCCACAATTCCTTATTTATTTTTATATTTCATGTCAAACTTAGACAAATCGTTGTCCGCACATCGCATAGCGACTAATTTAATCACCCATATTTCCAAAACCTAAGTTTTTACGGTAACTTGGTTGGTATAATACAGAAGTTCTGGTCCTATTCTATCACCTTACGTGTACGTAATGTTGGCACACCTCCGTATTTATTATTATATTTCATGTCATACTTAGACAAATCGTTGTCCGCACATCGCATAGCGACTAATTTAATCACCCATATTTCCAAAACCTAAGTTTTTACGGTAACTTGGGTGGTATAGTACTAAAGTTCTGGACCTATTCTATCATCCTATGTGTACGTCATGTTGGCACACCTCCCTATTTATTTTTATATTTTATGTCAAACTTAAACAAATCGTTGTCCGCACATCGCATAGCGACTAATTTAATCACCCATATTTCCAAAACCTAAGTTTTTAAGGTAACTTGGGTGGTATAGTACTAAAGTTCTGGTCCTATTCTTTCATCCTACGTGTTCGTCATGCTGACACACTGCCGTATTTATTTTATATTTTATGTCAAACTTAGGTGGATCGCTGTCCACACATCCAAAGCGACTATTTTAATCACCCGTATTTCCAAAACCTAAGTTTTGACGGTAACCTAAGTGGTATAATAATATAGTTCTAATCCTATTCTATCACCCAATGTGTACGTCATGTAACTAAAATTCCGTATTTATTTTTATATTTCATGTCAAACTTAGACAAATCGTTGTCCGCACATCGCATAGCGACTAATTCAATCACCCATATTTCCAAAACCTAAGTTTTTACGGTAACTTGGGTGGTATAATACAGAAATTCTGGTCCTATTCTATCCCCCTATGTGTACGTCATGTATCCACAATTCCGTATTTATTTTTATATTTCATGTCAAACTTAGACAAATCGTTGTCCGCACATCGCATAGCGACTAATTTAATCACCCATATTTCCAAAACCTAAGTTTTTAAGGTAACTTGGGTGGTATAACACTAAATTTCAGGACCTATTCTATCATCCTATGTGTACGTCATGTTGGCACACTTCCGTATTTATTTTATTTTTCATGTCATACTTTGACAAATCGCTGTCCGCACATCTCAATGCGACTACTTTAATCAGCCATATTTCCAAAACCTAAGTTTTTACGGTAACTTGGGTGGTATAATACAGAAGTTCTGGTCCTATTCTATCACCCTATGTGTAAGTCATGTATCCACAATTCCGTATTTATTTTTATATTTCATGTCAAACTTAGAAAAATCGTTGTCCGCACATCGCATAGCGACTAATTTAATCACCCATATTTCCAAAACCTAAGTTTTTAAGGTAACTTGGGTGGTATAATACTAAATTTCAGGACCTATTTTATCATCCTATGTGTACGTCATGTTGGCACACTTCCGTATTTATTTTATTTTTCATGTCATACTTTGACAAATCGCTGTCCGCACATCTCAATGCGACTACTTTAATCAGCCATATTTCCAAAACCTAAATTTTTACGGTAACTTGGGTGGTATAATACAGAAGTTCTGGTCCTATTTCATCACCCTACGTGTACGTCATGCTGACACACTGCCGTATTAATTTTATATTTTATGTCAAACTTAGAAAAATCGTTGTCCGCACATCGCATAGCGACTAATTTAATCACCCATATATCCAAAACCTAAGTTTTAAGGTAACTTGGGTGGTATAATACTAAATTTCAGGACCTATTCTATCATCCTATGTGTACGTCATGTTGGCACACTTCCGTATTTATTTTATTTTTCATGTCATACTTTGACAAATCGCTGTCCGCACATCTCAATGCGACTACTTTAATCAGCCATATTTCCAAAACCTAAGTTTTTACGGTAACTTGGGTGGTATAATACAGAAGTTCTGGTCCTATTCTTTCACCCTACGTGTACGTCATGTATCCACAATTCCGTATTTATTTTTATATTTCATGTCAAACTTAGACAAATCGTTGTCCGCACATCGCATAGCGACTAATTTAATCACCCATATTTCCAAAACCTAAGTTTTTAAGGTAACTTGGGTGGTATAGTACTAACGTTCTGGTCCTATTCTTTTATCCTACGTGTACGTCATGCTGACACACTTCCGTATTTATTTTATATTTTATGTCAAACTTAGGTGGATCGCTGTCCACACATCCAAAGCGACTATTTTAATCACCCGTATTTCCAAACCCTAAGTTTTTACGGTAACTTGGGTGGTATAATACAGAAGTTCTGGTCCTATTCTATCACCCTACGTGTACGTAATGTTGGCACACCTCCGTATTTATTATTATATTTCGTGTCAAACTTCGACAAATCTCTGTCCGCACATCTCAATGCGACTACTTTAATCAGCCATATTTCCAAAACCTAAGTTTTTACGGTAACTTGGGTGGTATAATACAGAAGTTCTGGTCCTATTCTATAACCCTATGTGTACGTCATGTTGGCACACCTCCGTATTTATTATTATATTTCATGTCATACTTAGACAAATCGCTGTCCGCACATCTCAATGCGACTATTTTAATCACCCATATTTCCAAAACCTAAGTTTTTAAGGTAACTTGGGTGGTATAATACTAAATTTCAGGACCTATTCTATCATCCTATGTGTACGTCATGTTGGCACACTTCCGTATTTATTTTATTTTTCATGTCATACTTTGACAAATCGCTGTCCGCACATCTCAATGCGACTACTTTAATCAGCCATATTTCCAAAACCTAAGTTTTTACGGTAACTTGGGTGGTATAATACAAAAGTTCTGGTCCTATTCTATCACCCTATGTGTACGTCATGTATCCACAATTCCGTATTTATTTTTATATTTCATGTCAAACTTAGACAAATCGTTGTCCGCACATCGCATAGCGACTAATTTAATCACCCATATTTCCAAAACCTAAGTTTTTAAGGTAACTTGGGTGGTATAATACTAAATTTCAGGACCTATTCTATCATCCTATGTGTACGTCATGTTGGCACACTTCCGTATTTGTTTTATTTTTCATGTCATACTTTGACAAATCGTTGTCCGCACATCGCATAGCGACTAATTTAATCACCCATATTTCCAAAACCTAAGTTTTTAAGGTAACTTGGGTGGTATAGTACTAAAGTTCTGGTCCTATTCTTTCATCCTACGTGTTCGTCATGCTGACACACTGCCGTATTTATTTTATATTTTATGTCAAACTTAGGTGGATCGCTGTCCACACATCCAAAGCGACTATTTTAATCACCCGTATTTCCAAAACCTAAGTTTTGACGGTAACCTAAGTGGTATAATAATATAGTTCTAATCCTATTCTATCACCCAATGTGTACGTCATGTAACTAAAATTCCGTATTTATTTTTATATTTCATGTCAAACTTAGACAAATCGTTGTCCGCACATCGCATAGCGACTAATTCAATCACCCATATTTCCAAAACCTAAGTTTTTACGGTAACTTGGGTGGTATAATACAGAAATTCTGGTCCTATTCTATCCCCCTATGTGTACGTCATGTATCCACAATTCCGTATTTATTTTTATATTTCATGTCAAACTTAGACAAATCGTTGTCCGCACATCGCATAGCGACTAATTTAATCACCCATATTTCCAAAACCTAAGTTTTTAAGGTAACTTGGGTGGTATAATACTAAATTTCAGGACCTATTCTATCATCCTATGTGTACGTCATGTTGGCACACTTCCGTATTTATTTTATTTTTCATGTCATACTTTGACAAATCGCTGTCCGCACATCTCAATGCGACTACTTTAATCAGCCATATTTCCAAAACCTAAGTTTTTACGGTAACTTGGGTGGTATAATACAGAAGTTCTGGTCCTATTTCATCACCCTACGTGTACGTCATGCTGACACACTGCCGTATTAATTTTATATTTTATGTCAAACTTAGAAAAATCGTTGTCCGCACATCGCATAGCGACTAATTTAATCACCCATATATCCAAAACCTAAGTTTTAAGGTAACTTGGGTGGTATAATACTAAATTTCAGGACCTATTCTATCATCCTATGTGTACGTCATGTTGGCACACTTCCGTATTTATTTTATTTTTCATGTCATACTTTGACAAATCGCTGTCCGCACATCTCAATGCGACTACTTTAATCAGCCATATTTCCAAAACCTAAGTTTTTACGGTAACTTGGGTGGTATAATACAGAAGTTCTGGTCCTATTCTTTCACCCTACGTGTACGTCATGTATCCACAATTCCGTATTTATTTTTATATTTCATGTCAAACTTAGACAAATCGTTGTCCGCACATCGCATAGCGACTAATTTAATCACCCATATTTCCAAAACCTAAGTTTTTAAGGTAACTTGGGTGGTATAGTACTAAAGTTCTGGTCCTATTCTTTTATCCTACGTGTACGTCATGCTGACACACTTCCGTATTTATTTTATATTTTATGTCAAACTTAGGTGGATCGCTGTCCACACATCCAAAGCGACTATTTTAATCACCCGTATTTCCAAACCCTAAGTTTTTACGGTAACTTGGGTGGTATAATACAGAAGTTCTGGTCCTATTCTATCACCCTACGTGTACGTAATGTTGGCACACCTCCGTATTTATTATTATATTTCGTGTCAAACTTCGACAAATCTCTGTCCGCACATCTCAATGCGACTACTTTAATCAGCCATATTTCCAAAACCTAAGTTTTTACGGTAACTTGGGTGGTATAATACAGAAGTTCTGGTCCTATTCTATCACCCTATGTGTACGTCATGTTGGCACACCTCCGTATTTATTATTATATTTCATGTCATACTTAGACAAATCGCTGTCCGCACATCTCAATGCGACTATTTTAATCACCCATATTTCCAAAACCTAAGTTTTTAAGGTAACTTGGGTGGTATAATACTAAATTTCAGGACCTATTCTATCATCCTATGTGTACGTCATGTTGGCACACTTCCGTATTTATTTTATTTTTCATGTCATACTTTGACAAATCGCTGTCCGCACATCTCAATGCGACTACTTTAATCAGCCATATTTCCAAAACCTAAGTTTTTACGGTAACTTGGGTGGTATAATACAAAAGTTCTGGTCCTATTCTATCACCCTATGTGTACGTCATGTATCCACAATTCCGTATTTATTTTTATATTTCATGTCAAACTTAGACAAATCGTTGTCCGCACATCGCATAGCGACTAATTTAATCACCCATATTTCCAAAACCTAAGTTTTTAAGGTAACTTGGGTGGTATAATACTAAATTTCAGGACCTATTCTATCATCCTATGTGTACGTCATGTTGGCACACTTCCGTATTTGTTTTATTTTTCATGTCATACTTTGACAAATCGTTGTCCGCACATCGCATAGCGACTAATTTAATCACCCATATTTCCAAAACCTAAGTTTTTAAGGTAACTTGGGTGGTATAGTACTAAAGTTCTGGTCCTATTCTTTCATCCTACGTGTTCGTCATGCTGACACACTGCCGTATTTATTTTATATTTTATGTCAAACTTAGGTGGATCGCTGTCCACACATCCAAAGCGACTATTTTAATCACCCGTATTTCCAAAACCTAAGTTTTGACGGTAACCTAAGTGGTATAATAATATAGTTCTAATCCTATTCTATCACCCAATGTGTACGTCATGTAACTAAAATTCCGTATTTATTTTTATATTTCATGTCAAACTTAGACAAATCGTTGTCCGCACATCGCATAGCGACTAATTCAATCACCCATATTTCCAAAACCTAAGTTTTTACGGTAACTTGGGTGGTATAATACAGAAATTCTGGTCCTATTCTATCCCCCTATGTGTACGTCATGTATCCACAATTCCGTATTTATTTTTATATTTCATGTCAAACTTAGACAAATCGTTGTCCGCACATCGCATAGCGACTAATTTAATCACCCATATTTCCAAAACCTAAGTTTTTAAGGTAACTTGGGTGGTATAATACTAAATTTCAGGACCTATTCTATCATCCTATGTGTACGTCATGTTGGCACACTTCCGTATTTATTTTATTTTTCATGTCATACTTTGACAAATCGCTGTCCGCACATCTCAATGCGACTATTTTAATCAGCCATATTTCCAAAACCTAAGTTTTTACGGTAACTTGGGTGGTATAATACAGAAGTTCTGGTCCTATTTTATCACCCTATGTGTAAGTCATGTATCCACAATTCCGTATTTATTTTTATATTTCATGTCAAATTTAGAAAAATCGTTGTCCGCACATCGCATAGCGACTAATTTAATCACCCATATTTCCAAAACCTAAGTTTTTAAGGTAACTTGGGTGGTATAATACTAAATTTCAGGACCTATTCTATCATCCTATGTGTACGTCATGTTGGCACACTTCCGTATTTATTTTATTTTTCATGTCATACTTTGACAAATCGCTGTCCGCACATCTCAATGCGACTACTTTAATCAGCCATATTTCCAAAACCTAAGTTTTTACGGTAACTTGGGTGGTATAATACAGAAGTTCTGGTCCTATTTCATCACCCTACGTGTACGTCATGCTGACACACTGCCGTATTAATTTTATATTTTATGTCAAACTTAGAAAAATCGTTGTCCGCACATCGCATAGCGACTAATTTAATCACCCATATATCCAAAACCTAAGTTTTAAGGTAACTTGGGTGGTATAATACTAAATTTCAGGACCTATTCTATCATCCTATGTGTACGTCATGTTGGCACACTTCCGTATTTATTTTATTTTTCATGTCATACTTTGACAAATCGCTGTCCGCACATCTCAATGCGACTACTTTAATCAGCCATATTTCCAAAACCTAAGTTTTTACGGTAACTTGGGTGGTATAATACAGAAGTTCTGGTCCTATTCTTTCACCCTACGTGTACGTCATGTATCCACAATTCCGTATTTATTTTTATATTTCATGTCAAACTTAGACAAATCGTTGTCCGCACATCGCATAGCGACTAATTTAATCACCCATATTTCCAAAACCTAAGTTTTTAAGGTAACTTGGGTGGTATAGTACTAAAGTTCTGGTCCTATTCTTTTATCCTACGTGTACGTCATGCTGACACACTTCCGTATTTATTTTATATTTTATGTCAAACTTAGGTGGATCGCTGTCCACACATCCAAAGCGACTATTTTAATCACCCGTATTTCCAAACCCTAAGTTTTTACGGTAACTTGGGTGGTATAATACAGAAGTTCTGGTCCTATTCTATCACCCTACGTGTACGTAATGTTGGCACACCTCCGTATTTATTATTATATTTCGTGTCAAACTTCGACAAATCTCTGTCCGCACATCTCAATGCGACTACTTTAATCAGCCATATTTCCAAAACCTAAGTTTTTACGGTAACTTGGGTGGTATAATACAGAAGTTCTGGTCCTATTCTATCACCCTATGTGTACGTCATGTTGGCACACCTCCGTATTTATTATTATATTTCATGTCATACTTAGACAAATCGCTGTCCGCACATCTCAATGCGACTATTTTAATCACCCATATTTCCAAAACCTAAGTTTTTAAGGTAACTTGGGTGGTATAATACTAAATTTCAGGACCTATTCTATCATCCTATGTGTACGTCATGTTGGCACACTTCCGTATTTATTTTATTTTTCATGTCATACTTTGACAAATCGCTGTCCGCACATCTCAATGCGACTACTTTAATCAGCCATATTTCCAAAACCTAAGTTTTTACGGTAACTTGGGTGGTATAATACAAAAGTTCTGGTCCTATTCTATCACCCTATGTGTACGTCATGTATCCACAATTCCGTATTTATTTTTATATTTCATGTCAAACTTAGACAAATCGTTGTCCGCACATCGCATAGCGACTAATTTAATCACCCATATTTCCAAAACCTAAGTTTTTAAGGTAACTTGGGTGGTATAATACTAAATTTCAGGACCTATTCTATCATCCTATGTGTACGTCATGTTGGCACACTTCCGTATTTGTTTTATTTTTCATGTCATACTTTGACAAATCGCTGTCCGCACATCTCAATGCGACTACTTTAATCAGCCATATTTCCAAAACCTAAGTTTTTACGGTAACTTGGGTGGTATAATACAGAAGTTCTGGTCCTATTTCATCACCCTACGTGTACGTCATGCTGACACACTGCAGTATTTATTTTATATTTTATGTCAAACTTAGACAAATCGCTGTCCGCACATCTCAATGCGACTACTTTAATCAGCCATATTTCCAAAACCTAAGTTTTTAAGGTAACTTGGGTGGTATAATACTAAAGTTCTGGACCTATTCTATCATCCTATGTGTACGTCATGTTTGCACATCTCCGTATTTTTTTTATATTTCGTGTCAAACTTCGACAAATCTCTGTCCGCACATCTCAATGCGACTACTTTAATCAGCCATATTTCCAAAACCTAAGTTTTTACGGTAACTTGGGTGGTATAATACAGAAGTTCTGGTCCTATTCTATCACCCTACGTGTACGTAATGTTAGCACACCTCCGTATTTATTATTATATTTCATGTCATACTTAGACAAATCGTTGTCCGCACATCGCATAGCGACTAATTTAATCACCCATATTTCCAAAACCTAAGTTTTTAAGGTAACTTGGGTGGTAGAGTACTAAAGTTCTGGTCCTATTCTTTCATCCTACGTGTACGTCATGCTGACACACTGCCGTATTTATTTTATATTTTATGTCAAACTTAGGTGGATCGCTGTCCACACATCCAAAGCGACTATTTTAA
Source organism: Flexamia atlantica (assembly GCA_035578135.1). NCBI lineage: Eukaryota > Metazoa > Arthropoda > Insecta > Hemiptera > Cicadellidae > Flexamia > Flexamia atlantica. The sequence goes on along the minus strand of JAQJVK010000055.1, from coordinate 556,695 downwards.
TCACCCGTATTTCCCGTGTAGTCTATGACTGCATCGTTCACGTCGTGGCCCCTGTCTCGCTAATCCCGGCGGCTCTAGGCTGGAGTCCCGAATGACTCCCTGGTAGGGGGCAGCAGCACTATCAGTACCGGCTTCAATCGAAACCAGTTCGGGGTCACACCTGAACTAGGACGATGATGTCGGAATCTGGGCGTCTGTCACTTGGGTGAGGGGTCCAGATACTGCGGGCCCTAGACGAAGGTGTTATGCGATCCGTGCTGAGAGTCTCGTGGCACTGGGGGCCTAATATTCAGTGTCTTTAACGGAGCCTTCTGGGCACCAGGGGGAACCCAGTCGTATTTACCCCTTACCTCTCTAAACGGGTCACTGGAGAGGTGGACCTTTAGATACCCGGTACTCGTGGGAACAAAATGGAAGTTGACGAAAACCAAAAAACCAACCAAACCATTGATGACACGCAAAAGGAGTGTGACCGACAGGTCGAAAGCATTCCTATTGCTAAATTGAGTGTAGATGATCTGAGCCCAATGGAGGAGGAGAATCTACTGAAATCTGATGATGACAGCAAGCTCGCAGATGCCGGAAAGGAACGGAAAAAACGACTTTCCAGGGGCGAGGTGCGGAAACAGAAGATAGCAGAGGCCTTAGCCAGGGGCGAAAAGGTGCTATCTAGAAAAGAGAGGAGGCTGGCGTGGGCTGCGAAGCACCCGAACCCTGCCCCCAGCGTAGCCGGTCCCTCCGGGAACCAGGATGCTGGGAAAAAGCAGGGTGAGGATGGCACCCCCAAAGCTAAATCTGAGGATGCTTCCAAGAAGAAGGGTGGTAAGAGGGGGCGAGAGCACCTGACACCTGAGGACTCTGGAGGTGAGAAGAAGAAGACGAGGACGAATGAGGGGGAGGAGTCGAGTGTTTCCAAGAGGACACCGGCACCAACCTACTCAGAGAAACTGTCCGTGGAGAAGATGGCTGTCGCCAGAACTGAACACCCGGACTTAAAGCTGACTGAGGCAGAAGCCAATCAAATCAAGGGGGAGTTGTCCAGGCGTGCCATTCGTGGCAAAGACGTCAGGATAAGCAGCTGCCATCTTGAAGGTGGAGTCTTGGTGGTCGGTTGTGCCAACGCAGTCACAAAGGTTTGGCTGGCAAAGCAGGTTCAGGAGTTGAGTCCCTTCGGGGGAGTCTCGCTCCAGCTTGCCCCAGCCAGAAACCTTGTGAAAGCTGTGAAGGTTTCAACATTTGTTCCCTCTTCAACGGGGGCAACAACCAAGAAGGACGTGATGCTGGGCCTCAAGCTGCAGAACGGGCCTTGACACGGACCACTGGGCGGTTGTTGGGGGAAACACCAACCCTGACGGCCAATTCCTGGTCATGATCATTGATGACATCTCCCTGCAGAAGCTGAAGTCTCTTGCGATGCGCCCATTCTTGGGCTGCGAGAGGGTTACCTTCAGGTTGCAGGGGAGTAAGGATCCCCCCAAGTAGAGGATGGTTGCGGTGCTCCAGATAAATCTCCAGCACAGCAAGGCGGCTACGGCTACGCTTTGCCAGAAGATCCTGGCCGACCGCATAGACGTGGCTCTGATCCAGGAGCCATGGACCGCAGGAGGCAGAATCTTGGGGATGAGCACCGCAAAAGGTGAGTTGATATATGATACTGACAGTGACAAACCTAGGGCTTGCATATTTGTCGGTAGAAATATCAAGACACTGAAAGTCACTAATCTCTGTTCTCGGGATTGTGCCGTGACAGAAGTATACGGGCAGATGGGTGACGGTGACGTCAGAATCCTTCTTGCTTCGGTGTACTTGCCATATGACTCCCGGGAACCACCACCGACCAGAGAAATGAGGATGGTGATAGAATACGGAGTCAGAGAGAGAAGACATCTGTTGTTGGGCTGCGATGCCAATGCCCACCACCTGGCCTGGGGGAGCAGCGATATTAACGACAGAGGTGAGAGCTTGTTAAGCTTTATAGCTGAATCTAATTTAGTTATATTGAACAAGGGCTCCAAACCAACCTTTAGACAAAGGAGAGGGGCGGTGCTAAGGGAAGAGGTTTTGGATATAACCTTGGCTAGCAATTACGCGGCGACAAAGGTTGCAAAATGGAGGGTATCTGATGACCATTCGGCGTCGGATCACAGTCACATTGAATTTACTCTAGGTTCGATCTGTACAAAAGAGACCTATAGGAACGTGAGAAGGACAGACTGGAACCAGTACCGAGAGGTGCTAGGGGACAGACTGAGCCAATTAAAGGACACAGAAAGGCATGGGGTGGAGGGTATGGCAAAGTCTTTGAATTTGGCCATATTAAGCTCGTACCAAGAAACCTGCCCGGAGACTGTGAAGAACATGCGCCGGCAAGCCTGCTGGTGGAACAGTGGGTTAGAGGCCCTGAGGAGGAAAGTTCGCAGACTGTATAATGCTGCAAAGCGTACAGGAAACTGGAACAACTACTCAAGGGTGCTCACTGTTTATAATAAGACAATTAGAAGGGCTAAGAGAGAGTCATGGAGAGAGTTCTGTCAGAACATGGAAAGTGTTTCTGATTGTGCAAAGCTCCATCGGGTCTTAGCTCGAGGTCCAGTAAACCCCTTAGGCACATTGCTTAAGGAGGATGGTACGTATACGGAGGGCCCAGAAGAAACGCTGGAGTGCCTCCTAAGCGCTCACTTCCCAGGATCCTTGCGACCGCAGAACACAGTCCAAGACGAGGTGGAGAGGGAGACTAGGGTGCGGACGACAAGGGAGGACTGGGATTGCGCTAAGTCCGTGATCACCTTCACGGGAATAAAATGGGCCCTGAGGGCATTTCAACCATTTAAAGCTCCTGGTACCGATGGCATCCATCCTGTGTTCTTGCAGGAGGGTGGGGACCAGTTGATACTCCACTTGGTACGTCTGTTCAGGACTAGTTTAGCCAGTGGAGTGATACCAACAGCATGGAGGACCTCAAGGGTGGTATTTATACCGAAGCCTGGAAGGGATACCTATGCTGTACCTAAGGCTTTTAGACCTATTAGCCTTACATCGTTTCTTCTGAAGACCATGGAGAAATTAGTGGATAGGCGAATAAAGGATAGGGTCCTTGTAAGCCGTCCTTTACACCCGAATCAACATGCCTATCAGAAGGGAAAGTCATGCGAAACAGCCCTGCATGCGCTGGTTTGCAAGATTGAAAATGCTATCTCGAATAAGGAAATAGCTGTGGCGGCATTTCTTGATATAGAAGGAGCTTTTGATAACACTAGCACTCGCTCTATTGTATCAAAGCTGGTATCAAGGAATGTGGAAAGCTCTGTTGTGAGGTGGGTAGGCAACATGCTCGAAAGCAGGAGAGCTCAAGCATCTCTGTGTGGGACGGTGAGAGAGGTCAAGGCACAAAGAGGGTGTCCACAGGGTGGCGTTTTGTCACCGAATCTGTGGAACCTGGTGGTTGACGATCTCCTCTCCGAGCTCAATACGCAGGGTATGTACGCTCAAGGGTATGCTGACGACATTGTTGTCCTCATTAGAGGAAAGTTTATGAACACTTGCCTGGAGCTCATGCAGAGGGCATTGTTCATAGTGGAAAGGTGGTGCAATCAGGAGGGTCTGAGGGTCAATCCAATGAAGACTGTGATGGTACCATTCACGAGGAAGAGGAAGGTTGATATCGCTAGGGTACCAACTCTCTTCGGCAATCAGATCCAGGTTGAGAGGGAGTTCAAGTACCTAGGAGTAAGGTTGGACGACAAACTCACCTGGAACAGTCATTTGGCACATGTAACGCAACGTTCTCAGACCACACTCATGATGATGAGACGGGCGGTTGGGAAGACGTGGGGTCTGAATCCGCGAATGACTAACTGGCTATACACTAGGGTTGCAAGACCGATGCTGGTGTATGGCTCGATAGTCTGGTGGACTAAGGTGATGCAAACTACCGCTGTGAAGAGATTACAAAAGATCCAGCGAGTGGCATGCCTTAGTATTACAGGAGCCATGAGGGGTACTCCAACTGCGACTCTGGAAGTGGTGCTAAACCTCCCGCCTCTCGACATCATTGTGAAAGGAGAGGCAAGGATGGCAGCCTACAGAATGGATTGCAGTGGCAACTGGAAGTATAACACCTCCAGTGCGCATACAAGGATTGTGGACACTATACAGGTGGACACCTTGGAAATGATTCCTGACAGGATGGTGAAGATCACTGATCTAGAAAAGCCATACAATGTCAATATTTTTGACAGGGCTGTCTGGGAAAAGGGTGAACCTGAGTACATGAAAAGAGGGATCACTTGGTATACTGATGGCTCAAAAAAGCCATCAGGTACTGGGGCGGGAATATATGGGGTCAGACCCAAGGCGCAGTTCTGTGTAAGCCTGGGGAAAATGGCTACTGTATTCCAGGCTGAAGTTGTTGCCCTGTCTGAGTGTGCAAGAGTGTGTTTGGAGCGTGGTCTGACAGGCCACACCATATACATGAACTCGGACAGCAAAGCAGCGCTGATGGCACTTGACAGTTTTGACTTTACCTCTAAGGCGGTGTGGGACTGTCATCAGGCCATGAAAACACTGGGAGAGAGCAACAAGGTTATCCTTAGTTGGGTTCCAGGGCATAAGGGTATTGCTGGCAATGAGGGAGCTGACAAGTGGGCAAATAAAGGAGCTGACAGCCCGCTCATTGGTCCGGAGCCGGCGTGTGGTATTGCTTATAATACTGCACGGAGAGCTGTTCGCCAGTGGATGGGCAGAGAACATCGAAGGAGCTGGGAAAGAACAGAAGGCAACATACAGTCAAAGAGATTGCTGCAGGCACCGACCGGTGCGCTAGCGGCAGATGCCCTTGGGCTGAATAGGAAGACCTTGCGGAAAGTGGTTGGCTTCATTAGCGGCCACTGGGTATTCCGCGGACATCTACATAAGATGGGAATTCAAGTTGAAAGCCTCCTATGTAGGAAATGCGGTGAGGAGGAGGAAACAGCCTTCCACTTGATCTTTATGTGCCCAGCCCTACAAGGTCTGCGTGCAGGAACCCTTGGTCTTTTGACAGGAGACCAAAGGGAAGAACAGGTAACCATCGTCAGAAAGATCTCATGGTTCATCAAGGACCTGGGGTTTGACGGAGAATGAGGACCTGTGAATGAGGGTGCACAATAAGCTATTCTAGCTGCGATGCATTACCATGGTTACTTCAAAGCCTGGCCCTCTGTTAAAAAAAAAAAAAAAAAAACCCGTATTTCCAAAACCTAAGTTTTTAAGGTAACTTGGGTGGTATAGTACTAAAGTTCTGGACCTATTCTATCATCCTACGTGTACGTCATGTTGGCACACCTCCGTATTTTTTTTTTTTATATTTCGTGTCAAACTTCGACAAATCTCTGTCCGCACATCTCAATGCGACTACTTTAATCAGCCATATTTCCAAAACCTAAGTTTTTACGGTAACTTGGGTGGTATAGTACAGAAGTTCTGGTCCTATTCTATCACCCTATGTGTACGTCATGTATCCACAATTCCGTATTTATTTTTATATTTCATGTCAAACTTAGACAAATCGTTGTCCGCACATCGCAAAGCGACTAATTTAATCACCCATATTTCCAAAACCTAAGTTTTTAAGGTAACTTGGGTGGTATAATACAGAAGTTCTGGTCCTATTCTATCACCCTACGTGTACGTAATGTTGGCACACCTCCGTATTTATTATTATATTTCATGTCATACTTAGACAAATCGTTGTCCGCACATCGCATAGCGACTAATTTAATCACCCATATTTCCAAAACCTAAGTTTTTACGGTAACTTGGGTGGTATAATACAGAAGTTCTGGTCCTATTCTATCACCCTACGTGTAAGTCATGTATCCAAAATTCCGTATTTATTTTTATATTTCATGTCAAACTTAGACAAATCAATGTCCGCACATCGCATAGCGACTAATTTAATCACCCATATTTCCAAAACCTAAGTTTTTACGGTAACTTGGGTGGTATAATACAGAAGTTCTGGTCCTATTCTATCACCCTATGTGTACGTCATGTATCCACAATTCCGTATTTATTTTTATATTTCATGTCAAACTTAGACAAATCTCTGTCCGCACATCTCAATGCGACTAATTTAATCACCCATATTTCCAAAACCTAAGTTTTTAAGGTAACTTGGGTGGTATAATACTAAATTTCAGGACCTATTCTATCATCCTATGTGTACGTCATGTTGGCACACTTCCGTATTTATTTTATTTTTCATGTCATACTTTGACAAATCGCTGTCCGCACATCTCAATGCGACTACTTTAATCAGCCATATTTCCAAAACCTAAGTTTTTACGGTAACTTGGGTGGTATAATACAGAAGTTCTGGTCCTATTCCATCACCCTACGTGTACGTCATGCTGACACACTGCCGTATTTATTTTATATTTTATGTCAAACTTAGGTGGATCACTGTCCACACATCCAAAGCGACTATTTTAATCACCCGTATTTCCAAAACCTAAGTTTTTAAGGTAACTTGGGTGGTATAGTACTAAAGTTCTGGACCTATTCTATCATCCTATGTGTACGTCATGTATCCACAATTCCGTATTTATTTTTATATTTCATGTCAAACTTAGACAAATCGCTGTCCGCACATCTCAATGCGCCTACTTTAATCAGCCATATTTCCAAAACCTAAGTTTTTACGGTAACTTGGGTGGTATAATACTAAATTTCAGGACCTATTCTTTCATCCTATGTGTACGTCATGTTGGCAGACTTCCGTATTTATTTTATTTTTCATGTCATACTTTGACAAATCGCTGTCCGCACATCTCAATGCGACTACTTTAATCAGCCATATTTCCAAAACCTAAGTTTTTACGGTAACTTGGGTGGTATAATACAGAAGTTCTGGTCCTATTTCATCACCCTACGTGTACGTCATGCTGACACACTGCCGTATTTATTTTATATTTTATGTCAAACTTAGGTGGATCACTGTCCACACATCCAAAGCGACTATTTTAATCACCCGTATTTCCAAAACCTAAGTTTTTAAGGTAACTTGGGTGGTATAATACAGAAGTTCTGGTCCTATTCTATCACACTACGTGTACGTAATGTTGGCACACCTCCGTATTTATTATTATATTTCATGTCATACTTAGACAAATCGTTGTCCGCACATCGCATAGCGACTAATTTAATCAGCCATATTTCCAAAACCTAAGTTTTTACGGTAACTTGGGTGGTATAATACTAAAGTTCTGGTCCTATTCTATCATCCTATGTGTACGGCATATTGGCACACCTCCGTATTTTTTTTATATTTCGTGTCAAACTTCGACAAATCTCTGTCCGCACATCTCAATGCGACTACTTTAATCAGCCATATTTCCAAAACCTAAGTTTTTACGGTAACTTGGGTGGTATAATACAGAAGTTCTGGTCCTATTCTATCACCCTATGTGTACGTCATGTATCCATAATTCCGTATCAATTTTTATATTTCATGTCAAACTTAGACAAATCCTTGTCCGCACATCGCATAGCGACTAATTTAATCACCCATATTTCCAAAACCTAAGTTTTAAGGTAACTTGGGTGGTATAATACTAAATTTCAGGACCTATTCTATCATCCTATGTGTACGTCATGTTGGCACACTTCCGTATTTATTTTATTTTTCATGTCATACTTTGACAAATCGCTGGCCGCACATCTCAATGCGACTACTTTAATCAGCCATATTTCCAAAACCTAAGTTTTTACGGGGATCTTGGGTGGTATAATACAGAAGTTCTGGTCCTATTCTATCACCCTACGTGTACGTAATGTTGGCACACCTCCGTATTTATTATTATATTTCATGTCATACTTAGACAAATCGTTGTCCGCACATCGCATAGCGACTAATTTAATCACCCATATTTCCAAAACCTAAGTTTTTACGGTAACTTGGGTGGTATAATACAGAAGTTCTGGTCCTATTCTATCACCCTACGTGTAAGTCATGTATCCAAAATTCCGTATTTATTTTTATATTTCATGTCAAACTTAGACAAATCGTTGTCCGCACATCGCATAGCGACTAATTTAATCACCCATATTTCCAAAACCTAAGTTTTTACGGTAACTTGGGTGGTATAATACAGAAGTTCTGGTCCTATTCTATCACCCTATGTGTACGTCATGTTGGCACACTTCCGTATTTATTTTATTTTTCATGTCATACTTTGACCAATCGCTGTCCGCACATCTCAATGCGACTACTTTAATCAGCCATATTTCCAAAACCTAAGTTTTTACGGTAACTTGGGTGGTATAGTACAGAAGTTCTGGTCCTATTCTATCACCCTATGTGTACGTCAAGTATCCACAATTCCGTATTTATTTTTATATTTCATGTCAAACTTCGACAAATCGTTGTCCGCACATCGCATAGCGACTAATTTAATCACCCATATTTCCAAAACCTAAGTTTTTACGGTAACTTGGGTGGTATAATACAGAAGTTCTGGTCCTATTCTATCACCCTATGTGTACGTCATGTATCCACAATTCCGTATTTATTTTATATTTTATATCAAACTTAGGTGGATCACCGTCCACACATCCAAAGCGACTATTTTAATCACCCGTATTTCCAAAACCTAAGTTTTTAAGGTAACTTGGGTGGTATAGTACTAAAGTTCTGGACCTATTCTATCATCCTATGTGTACGTCATGTTGGCACACCTCCGTATTTTTTTATATTTCGTGTCAAACTTCGACAAATCGTTGTCCGCACATCGCATAGCGACTAATTTAATCACCCATATTTCAAAAACCTAAGTTTTTAAGGTAACTTGGGTGGTATAATACTAAATTTCAGGACCTATTCTATCATCCTATGTGTACGTCATGTTGGCACACTTCCGTATTTATTTTATTTTTCATGTCATACTTTGACAAATCGCTGTCCGCACATCTCAATGCGACTACTTTAATCAGCCATATTTACAAAACCTAAGTTTTTACGGTAACTTGGGTGGTATAATACAGAAGTTCTGGTCCTATTTCATCACCCTACGTGTACGTCATGCTGACACACTGCCGTATTAATTTTATATTTTATGTCAAACTTAGGTGGATCACTGTCCACACATCCAAAGCGACTATTTTAATCACCCGTATTTCCAAAACCTAAGTTTTGACGGTAACCTGAGTGGTATAATAATATAGTTCTAATCCTATTCTATCACCCAATGTGTACGTCATGTATCCAAAATTCCGTATTTATTTTTATATTTCATGTCAAACTTAGACAAATCGTTGTCCGCACATCTCAATGCGACTACTTTAATCAGCCATATTTCCAAAACCTAAGTTTTTACGGTAACTTGGGTGGTATAATACAGAAGTTCTGGTCCTATTCTATCACCCTATGTGTACGTCATGTTGGCACACCTCCGTATTTATTATTATATTTCATGTCATACTTAGACAAATCGCTGTCCGCACATCTCAATGCGACTACTTTAATCACCCATATTTCCAAAACCTAAGTTTTTAAGGTAACTTGGGTGGTATAATACTAAATTTCAGGACCTATTCTATCATCCTATGTGTACGTCATGTTGGCACACTTCCGTATTTATTTTATTTTTCATGTCATACTTTGACAAATCGCTGTCCGCACATCTCAATGCGACTACTTTAATCAGCCATATTTCCAAAACCTAAGTTTTTACGGTAACTTGGGTGGTATAATACAGAAGTTCTGGTCCTATTTCATCACCCTACGTGTACGTCATGCTGCCACACTGCCGTATTTATTTTATATTTTATGTCAAACCTAGACAAATCGCTGTCCGCACATCGCATAGCGACTAATTTAATCACCCATATTTCCAAAACCTAAGTTTTTAAGGTAACTTGGGTGGTAGAGTACTAAAGTTCTGGTCCTATTCTTTCATCCTACGTGTACGTCATGCTGACACACTGCCGTATTTATTTTATATTTTATGTCAAACTTAGGTGGATCGCTGTCCACACATCCAAAGCGACTATTTTAATCACCCGTATTTCCAAAACCTAAGTTTTTAAGGTAACTTGGGTGGTATAGTACTAAAGTTCTGGACCTATTCTATCATCCTACGTGTACGTCATGTTGGCATACTTCCGTATTTATTTTATTTTTCATGTCATACTTTGACAAATCGCTGTCCGCACATCTCAATGCGACTACTTTAATCAGCCATATTTCCAAAACCTAAGTTTTTACGGTAACTTGGGTGGTATAGTACTAAAGTTCTGGACCTATTCTATCATCCTACGTGTACGTCATGTTGGCACACCTCCGTATTTTTTTTATATTTCGTGTCAAACTTCGACAAATCTCTGTCCGCACATCTCAATGCGACTACTTTAATCAGCCATATTTCCAAAACCTAATTTTTTACGGTAACTTGGGTGGTATAGTACAGAAGTTCTGGTCCTATTCTATCACCCTATGTGTACGTCATGTATCCACAATTCCGTATTTATTTTTATATTTCATGTCAAACTTAGACAAGTCGTTGTCCGCACATCGCATAGCGACTAATTTAATCACCCATATTTCCAAAACCTAAGTTTTTACGGTAACTTGGGTGGTATAATACAGAAGTTCTGGTCCTATTTCATCACCCTACGTGTACGTCATGCTGACACACTGCCGTATTTATTTTATATTTTATGTCAAACTTAGGTGGATCACTGTCCACACATCCAAAGCGACTATTTTAATCAGCCATATTTCCAAAACCTAAGTTTTTACGGTAACTTGGGTAGTATAATACAGAAGTTCTGGTCCTATTCTATCACACTACGTGTACGTAATGTTGGCACACCTCCGTATTTATTATTATATTTCATGTCATACTTAGACAAATCGTTGTCCGCACATCGCATAGCGACTAATTTAATCAGCCATATTTCCAAAACCTAAGTTTTTACGGTAACTTGGGTGGTATAGTACTAAAGTTCTGGTCCTATTCTATCATCCTATGTGTACGGCATATTGGCACACCTCCGTATTTTTTTTATATTTCGTGTCAAACTTCGACAAATCTCTGTCCGCACATCTCAATGCGACTACTTTAATCAGCCATATTTCCAAAACCTAAGTTTTTACGGTAACTTGGGTGGTATAATACAGAAGTTCTGGTCCTATTCTATCACCCTATGTGTACGTCATGTATCCACAATTCCGTATCAATTTTTATATTTCATGTCAAACTTAGACAAATCGTTGTCCGCACATCGCATAGCGACTAATTTAATCACCCATATTTCCAAAACCTAAGTTTTTAAGGTAACTTGGGTGGTATAGTACTAAAGTTCTGGACCTATTCTATCATCCTATGTGAACGTCATGTTGGCACACTTCCGTATTTATTTTATTTTTCATGTCATACTTTGACAAATCGCTGTCCGCACATCTCAATGCGACTACTTTAATCAGCCATATTTCCAAAACCTAAGTTTTTACGGTAACTTGGGTGGTATAGTACAGAAGTTCTGGTCCTATTCTATCACCCTATGTGTACGTCAAGTATCCACAATTCCGTATTTATTTTTATATTTCATGTCAAACTTCGACAAATCGTTGTCCGCACATCGCATAGCGACTAATTTAATCACCCATATTTCCAAAACCTAAGTTTTTACGGTAACTTGGGTGGTATAATACAGAAGTTCTGGTCCTATTTCATCATCCTACGTGTACGTCATGCTGACACACTGCCGTATTTATTTTATATTTTATGTCAAACTTAGGTGGATCACCGTCCACACATCCAAAGCGACTATTTTAATCACCCGTATTTCCAAAACCTAAGTTTTTAAGGTAACTTGGGTGGTATAGTACTAAAGTTCTGGACCTATTCTATCATCCTATGTGTACGTCATGTTGGCACACCTCCGTATTTTTTTTATATTTCGTGTCAAACTTCGACAAATCGTTGTCCGCACATCGCATAGCGACTAATTTAATCACCCATATTTCCAAAACCTAAGTTTTTACGGTAACTTGGATGGTATAATACAGAAGTTCTGGTCCTATTCTATCACCCTATGTGTACGTCATGTATCCACAATTCCGTATTTATTTTATATTTTATGTCAAACTTTGACAAATCGCTGTCCGCACATCTCAATGCGACTACTTTAATCAGCCATATTTCCAAAACCTAAGTTTTTACGGTAACTTGGGTGGTATAATACAGAAGTTCTGGTCCTATTCCATCACCCTACGTGTACGTCATGCTGACACACTGCCGTATTTATTTTATATTTTATGTCAAACTTAGGTGGATCACTGTCCACACATCCAAAGCGACTATTTTAATCACCCGTATTTCCAAAACCTAAGTTTTTAAGGTAACTTGGGTGGTATAGTACTAAAGTTCTGGACCTATTCTATCATCCTATGTGTACGTCATGTATCCACAATTCCGTATTTATTTTTATATTTCATGTCAAACTTAGACAAATCGCTGTCCGCACATCTCAATGCGACTACTTTAATCAGCCATATTTCCAAAACCTAAGTTTTTACGGTAACTTGGGTGGTATAATACTAAATTTCAGGACCTATTCTATCATCCTATGTGAACGTCATTTTGGCACACTTCCGTATTTATTTTATTTTTCATGTCATACTTTGACAAATCGCTGTCCGCACATCTCAATGCGACTACTTTAATCAGCCATATTTCCAAAACCTAAGTTTTTAAGGTAACTTGGGTGGTATAGTACTAAAGTTCTGGACCTATTCTATCATCCTATGTGTACGTCATGTATCCACAATTCCGTATTTATTTTATATTTTATGTCAAACTTTGACAAATCGCTGTCCGCACATCTCAATGCGACTACTTTAATCAGCCATATTTCCAAAACCTAAGTTTTTACGGTAACTTGGGTGGTATAATACAGAAGTTCTGGTCCTATTCTATCACCCTATGTGTACGTCATGTATCCACAATTCCGTATCAATTTTTATATTTCATGTCAAACTTAGACAAATCGTTGTCCGCACATCGCATAGCGACTAATTTAATCACCCATATTTCCAAAACCTAAGTTTTTAAGGTAACTTGGGTGGTATAGTACTAAAGTTCTGGACCTATTCTATCATCCTATGTGTACGTCATGTTGGCACACTTCCGTATTTATTTTATTTTTCATGTCATACTTTGTCAAATCGCTGTCCGCACATCTCAATGCGACTACTTTAATCAGCCATATTTCCAAAACCTAAGTTTTTACGGTAACTTGGGTGGTATAATACAGAAGTTCTGGTCCTATTCTATCACCCTACGTGTACGTAATGTTGGCACACCTCCGTATTTATTATTATATTTCATGTCATACTTAGACAAATCGTTGTCCGCACATCGCATAGCGACTAATTTAATCACCCATATTTCCAAAACCTAAGTTTTTACGGTAACTTGGGTGGTATAATACAGAAGTTCTGGTCCTATTCTATCACCCTACGTGTAAGTCATGTATCCAAAATTCCGTATTTATTTTTATATTTCATGTCAAACTTAGACAAATCGCTGTCCGCACATCTCAATGCGACTACTTTAATCAGCCATATTTCCAAAACCTAAGTTTTTACGGTAACTTGGGTGGTATAATACTAAATTTCAGGACCTATTCTATCATCCTATGTGAACGTCATGCTGACACACTGCCGTATTTATTTTATATTTTATGTCAAACTTAGGTGGATCACCGTCCACACATCCAAAGCGACTATTTTAATCACCCGTATTTCCAAAACCTAAGTTTTTAAGGTAACTTGGGTGGTATAGTACTAAAGTTCAGGACCTATTCTATCATCCTATGTGAACGTCATGTTGGCACACTTCCGTATTTATTTTATTTTTCATGTCATACTTTGACAAATCGCTGTCCGCACATCTCAATGCGACTACTTTAATCAGCCATATTTCCAAAACCTAAGTTTTTACGGTAACTTGGGTGGTATAATACAGAAGTTCTGGTCCTATTCTATCACCCTATGTGTACGTCATGTATCCACAATTCCGTATTTATTTTATATTTTATGTCAAACTTATGTGGATCACCGTCCACACATCCAAAGCGACTATTTTAATCACCCGTATTTCCAAAACCTAAGTTTTTAAGGTAACTTGGGTGGTATAGTACTAAAGTTCTGGACCTATTCTATCATCCTATGTGTACATCATGTTGGCAAACTTCCGTATTTATTTTATTTTTCATGTCATACTTTGACAAATCGCTGTCCGCACATCTCAATGCGACTACTTTAATCAGCCATATTTCCAAAACCTAAGTTTTGACGGTAACTTGGGTGGTATAATACAAAAGTTCTGGTCCTATTCTATCACCCTATGTGTACGTCATGTATCCACAATTCCGTATTTATTTTATATTTTATGTCAAACTTATGTGGATCACCGTCCACACATCCAAAGCGACTATTTTAATCACCCGTATTTCCAAAACCTAAGTTTTTAAGGTAACTTAGGTGGTATAATACTAAATTTCAGGACCTATTCTATCATCCTATGTGTACGTCATGTTGGCACACTTCCGTATTTATTTTATTTTTCATGTCATACTTTGACAAATCGCTGTCCGCACATCTCAATGCGACTACTTTAATCAGCCATATTTCCAAAACCTAAGTTTTGACGGTAACTTGGGTGGTATAATACAAAAGTTCTGGTCCTATTCTATCACCCTATGTGTACGTCATGTATCCACAATTCCGTATTTATTTTTATATTTCATGTCAAACTTAGACAAATCGTTGTCCGCACATCGCATAGCGACTAATATAATCACCCATATTTCCAAAACCTAAGTTTTTAAGGTAACTTGGGTGGTATAATACTAAATTTCAGGACCTATTCTATCATCCTATGTGTACGTCATGTTGGCACACTTCCGTATTTGTTTTATTTTTCATGTCATACTTTGACAAATCGCTGTCCGCACATCTCAATGCGACTACTTTAATCAGCCATATTTCCAAAACCTAAGTTTTTACGGTAACTTGGGTGGTATAATACAGAAATTCTGGTCCTATTTCATCACCCTACGTGTACGTCATGCTGACACACTGCCGTATTTATTTTATATTTTATGTCAAACTTAGGTGGATCACTGTCCACACATCCAAAGCGACTATTTTAATCACCCGTATTTCCAAAACCTAATTTTTTAAGGTAACTTGGGTGGTATAGTACTATAGTTCTGGACCTATTCTATCATCCTATGTGTACGTCATGTTTGCACACCTCCGTATTTTTTTTATATTTCGTGTCAAACTTCGACAAATCTCTGTCCGCACATCTCAATGCGACTACTGTAATCAGCCATATTTCCAAAACCTAAGTTTTTACGGTAACTTGGGTGGTATAATACAGAAGTTCTGGTCCTATTCTATCACCCTACGTGTACGTAATGTTGGCACACCTCCGTATTTATTATTATATTTCATGTCATACTTAGACAAATCGTTGTCCGCACATCGCTTAGCGACTAATTTAATCACCCATATTTCCAAAACCTAAGTTTTTAAGGTAACTTGGGTGGTAGAGTACTAAAGTTCTGGTCCTATTCTTTCAACCTACGTGTACGTCATGCTGACACACTGCCGTATTTATTTTATATTTTATGTCAAACTTAGGTGGATCGCTGTCCACACATCCAAAGCGACTATTTTAATCACCCGTATTTCCAAAACCTAAGTTTTTAAGGTAACTTGGGTGGTATAGTACTAAAGTTCTGGACCTATTCTATCATCCTATGTGTACGTCATGTTGGCACACCTCCGTATTTTTTTTATATTTCGTGTCAAACTTCGACAAATCTCTGTCCGCACATCTCAATGCGACTACTTTAATCAGCCATATTTCCAAAACCTAAGTTTTTACGGTAACTTGGGTGGTATAGTACAGAAGTTCTGGTCCTATTCTATCACCCTATGTGTACGTCATGTATCCACAATTCCGTATTTATTTTTATATTTCATGTCAAACTTACACAAATCGTTGTCCGCACATCGCATAGCGACTAATTTAATCACCCATATTTCCAAAACCTAAGTTTTTAAGGTAACTTGGGTGGTATAATACTAAATTTCAGGACCTATTCTATCATCCTATGTGTACGTTGGCACACTTCCGTATTTATTTTATTTTTCATGTCATACTTTGACAAATCGCTGTCCGCACATCTCAATGCGACTAATTTAATCAGCCATATTTCCAAAACGTAAGTTTTTACGGTAACTTGGGTGGTATAATACAGAAGTTCTGGTCCTATTCTATCACCCTACGTGTACGTAATGTTGGCACACCTCCGTATTTATTATTATATTTCATGTCATACTTAGACAAATCGTTGTCCGCACATCGCATAGCGACTAATTTAATCACCCATATTTCCAAAACCTAAGTTTTTACGGTAACTTGAGTGGTATAATACAGAAGTTCTGGTCCTATTCTATCACCCTACGTGTAAGTCATGTATCCAAAATTCCGTATTTATTTTTATATTTCATGTCAAACTTAGACAAATCGTTGTCCGCAAATCGCATAGCGACTAATTTAATCACCCATATTTCCAAAACCTAAGTTTTTACGGTAACTTGGGTGGTATAATACAGAAGTTCTGGTCCTATTCTATCACCCTATGTGTACGTCATGTATCCATAATTCCGTATTTATTTTTATATTTCATGTCAAACTTAGACAAATCTCTGTCCGCACATCTCAATGCGACTACTTTAATCAGCCATATTTCCAAAACCTAAGTTTTTACGGTAACTTGGGTGGTATAATACAGAAGTTCTGGTCCTATTCCATCACCCTACGTGTACGTCATGCTGACACACTGCCGTATTTATTTTATATTTTATGTCAAACTTAGGTGGATCACTGTCCACACATCCAAAGCGACTATTTTAATCACCCGTATTTCCAAAACCTAAGTTTTTAAGGTAACTTGGGTGGTATAGTACTAAAGTTCTGGACCTATTCTATCATCCTATGTATACGTCATGTATCCACAATTCCGTATTTATTTTTATATTTTATGTCAAACTTAGACAAATCGCTGTCCGCACATCTCAATGCGACTACTTTAATCAGCCATATTTCCAAAACCTAAGTTTTTACGGTAACTTGGGTGGTATAATACTAAATTTCAGGACCTATTCTTTCATCCTATGTGTACGTCATGTTGGCACACTTCCGTATTTATTTTATTTTTAATGTCATACTTTGACAAATCGCTGTCCGCACATCTCAATGCGACTACTTTAATCAGCCATATTTTTAAAACCTAAGTTTTTACGGTAACTTGGGTGGTATAATACAGAAGTTCTGGTCCTATTTCATCACCCTACGTGTACGTCATGCTGACACACTGCCGTATTTATTTTATATTTTATGTCAAACTTAGGTGGATCACTGTCCACACATCCAAAGCGACTAATTTAATCACCCATATTTCCAAAACCTAAGTTTTTAAGGTAACTTGGGTGGTATAATACTAAATTTCAGGACCTATTCTATCATCCTATGTGTACGTCATGTTGGCACACTTCCGTATTTATTTTTATATTTCATGTCAAACTTAGACAAATCTCTGTCCGCACATCTCAATGCGACTACTTTAATCAGCCATATTTCCAAAACCTAAGTTTTTACGGTAACTTGGTTGGTATAATACAGAAGTTCTGGTCCTATTCTATCACCCTACGTGTACGTAATGTTGGCACACCTCCGTATTTATTATTATATTTCATGTCATACTTAGACAAATCGTTGTCCGCACATCGCATAGCGACTAATTTAATCACCCATATTTCCAAAACCTAAGTTTTTACGGTAACTTGGGTGGTATAGTACTAAAGTTCTGGACCTATTCTATCATCCTATGTGTACGTCATGTTGGCACACCTCCGTATTTATTTTTATATTTTATGTCAAACTTAGACAAATCGTTGTCCGCACATCGCATAGCGACTAATTTAATCACCCATATTTCCAAAACCTAAGTTTTTAAGGTAACTTGGGTGGTATAGTACTAAAGTTCTGGTCCTATTCTTTCATCCTACGTGTACGTCATGCTGACACACTGCCGTATTTATTTTATATTTTATGTCAAACTTAGGTGGATCGCTGTCCACACATCCAAAGCGACTATTTTAATCACCCGTATTTCCAAAACCTAAGTTTTGACGGTAACCTGAGTGGTATAATAATATAGTTCTAATCCTATTCTATCACCCAATGTGTACGTCATGTAACTAAAATTCCGTATTTATTTTTATATTTCATGTCAAACTTAGACAAATCGTTGTCCGCACATCGCATAGCGACTAATTCAATCACCCATATTTCTAGAACCTAAGTTTTTACGGTAACTTGGGTGGTATAATACAAAAGTTCTGGTCCTATTCTATCACCCTATGTGTACGTCATGTATCCACAATTCCGTATTTATTTTTATATTTCATGTCAAACTTAGACAAATCGTTGTCCGCACATCGCATTGCGACTAATTTAATCACCCATATTTCCAAAACCTAAGTTTTTAAGGTAACTTGGGTGGTATAATACTAAATTTCAGGACCTATTCTATCATCCTATGTGTACGTCATGTTGGCACACTTCCGTATTAGTTTTATTTTTCATGTCATACTTTGACAAATCGCTGTCCGCACATCTCAATGCGACTACTTTAATCAGCCATATTTCCAAAACCTAAGTTTTTACGGTAACTTGGGTGGTATAATACAGAAGTTCTGGTCCTATTTCATCACCCTACGTGTACGTCATGCTGACACACTGCCGTATTTATTTTATATTTTATGTCAAACTTAGGTGGATCACTGTCCACACATCCAAAGCGACTATTTTAATCACCCGTATTTCCAAAACCTAAGTTTTTAAGGTAACTTGGGTGGTATAGTACTAAAGTTCTTGACCTATTCTATCATCCTATGTGTACGTCATGTTTGCACACCTCCGTATTTTTTTTATATTTCGTGTCAAACTTCGACAAATCTCTGTCCGCACATCTCAATGCGACTACTTTAATCAGCCATATTTCCAAAACCTAAGTTTTTACGGTAACTTGGGTGGTATAATACAGAAGTTCTGGTCCTATTCTATCACCCTACGTGTACGTAATGTTGGCACACCTCCGTATTTATTATTATATTTCATGTCATACTTAGACAAATCGTTGTCCGCACATCGCATAGCGACTAATTTAATCACCCATATTTCCAAAACCTAAGTTTTTAAGGTAACTTGGGTGGTAGAGTACTAAAGTTCTGGTCCTATTCTTTCATCCTACGTGTACGTCATGCTGACACACTGCCGTATTTATTTTATATTTTATGTCAAACTTAGGTGGATCGCTGTCCACACATCCAAAGCGACTATTTTAATCACCCGTATTTCCAAAACCTAAGTTTTTAAGGTAACTTGGGTGGTATAGTACTAAAGTTCTGGACCTATTCTATCATCCTATGTGTACGTCATGTTGGGACACCTCCGTATTTTTTTTATATTTCGTGTCAAACTTCGACAAATCTCTGTCCGCACATCTCAATGCGACTACTTTAATCAGCCATATTTCCAAAACCTAAGTTTTTACGGTAACTTGGGTGGTATAGTACAGAAGTTCTGGTCCTATTCTATCACCCTATGTGTACGTCATGTATCCACAATTCCGTATTTATTTTTATATTTCATGTCAAACTTAGACAAATCGTTGTCCGCACATCGCATAGCGACTAATTTAATCACCCATATTTCCAAAACCTAAGTTTTTACGGTAACTTGGGTTTTATAATACTAAATTTCAGGACCTATTCTATCATCCTATGTGTACGTCATGTTGGCACACTTCCGTATTTATTTTATTTTTCATGTCATACTTTGACAAATCGCTGTCCGCACATCTCAATGCGACTACTTTAATCAGCCATATTTCCAAAACCTAAGTTTTTACGGTAACTTGGGTGGTATAATACAGAGGTTCTGGTCCTATTCTATCACCCTACGTGTACGTAATGTTGGCACACCTCCGTAATTATTATTATATTTCATGTCATACTTAGACAAATCGTTGTCCGCACATCGCATAGCGACTAATTTAATCACCCATATTTCCAAAACCTAAGTTTTTACGGTAACTTGGGTGGTATAATACAGAAGTTCTGGTCCTATTCTATCACCCTACGTGTAAGTCATGTATCCAAAATTCCGTATTTATTTTTATATTTCATGTCAAACTTAGACAAATCGTTCTCCGCACATCAAATAGCGACTAATTCAATCACCCATATTTCCAAAACCTAAGTTTTTACGGTAACTTGGGTGGTATAATACAGAAGTTCTGGTCCTATTCTATCACCCTATGTGTACGTCATGTATCCACAATTCCGTATTTATTTTTATATTTCATGTCAAACTTAGACAAATCGTTGTCCGCACATCGCATAGCGACTAATTTAATCACCCATATTTCCAAAACCTAAGTTTTTAAGGTAACTTTGGTGGTATAATACTAAATTTCAGGACCTATTCTATCATCCTATGTGTACGTCATGTTGGCACACTTCCGTATTTATTTTATTTTTCATGTCATACTTTGACAAATCGCTGTCCGCACATCTCAATGCGACTACTTTAATCAGCCATATTTCCAAAACCTAAGTTTTTACGGTAACTTGGGTGGTATAATACAGAAGTTCTGGTCCTATTCTATCACCCTATGTGTACGTCATGTATCCACAATTCCGTATTTATTTTTATATTTCATGTCAAACTTAGACAAATCGTTGTCCGCACATCGCATAGCGACTAATTTAATCACCCATATTTCCAAAACCTAAGTTTTTAAGGTAACTTGGGTGGAATAATACTAAATTTCAGGACCTATTCTATCATCCTATGTGTACGTCATGTTGGCACACTTCCGTATTTATTTTATTTTTCATGTCATACTTTAACAAATCGCTGTCCGCACATCTCAATGCGACTACTTTAATCAGCCATATTTCCGAAACCTAAGTTTTTACGGTAACTTGGGTGGTATAATACAGAAGTTCTGGTCCTATTTCATCACCCTACGTGTACGTCATGCTGACACACTGCCGTATTAATGTTATATTTTATGTCAAACTTAGGTGGATCACTGTCCACACATCCAAAGCGACTATTTTAATCACCCGTATTTCCAAAACCTAAGTTTTGACGGTAACCTGAGTGGTATAATAATATAGTTCTAATCCTATTCTATCACCCAATGTGTACGTCATGTATCCAAAATTCTGTATTTATTTTTATATTTCATGTCAAACTTAGACAAATCGTTGTCCGCACATCTCAATGCGACTACTTTAATCAGCCATATTTCCAAAACCTAAGTTTTTACGGTAACTTGGGTGGTATAATACAGAAGTTCTGGTCCTATTCTATCACCCTATGTGTACGTCATGTTGGCACACCTCCATATTTATTATTATATTTCATGTCATACTTTGACAAATCGCTGTCCGCACATCTCAATGCGACTACTTTAATCACCCATATTTCCAAAATCTAAGTTTTTAAGGTAACTTGGGTGGTATAATACTAAATTTCAGGACCTATTCTATCATCCTATGTGTACGTCATGTTGGCACACTTCCGTATTTATTTTATTTTTCATGTCATACTTTGACAAATCGCTGTCCGCACATCTCAATGCGACTACTTTAATCACCCATATTTCCAAAACCTAAGTTTTTACGGTAACTTGGGTGGTATAATACAAAAGTTCTGGTCCTATTCTATCACCCTATGTGTACGTAATGTTGGCACACCTCCGTATTTATTATTATATTTCATGTCATACTTAGACAAATCGTTGTCCGCACATCGCATAGCGACTAATTTAATCACCCATATTTCCAAAACCTAAGTTTTTAAGGTAACTTGGGTGGTAGAGTACTAAAGTTCTGGTCCTATTCTTTCATCCTACGTGTACGTCATGCTGACACACTGCCGTATTTATTTTATATTTTATGTCAAACTTAGGTGGATCGCTGTCCACACATCCAAAGCGACTATTTTAATCACCCGTATTTCCAAAACCTAAGTTTTTAAGGTAACTTGGGTGGTATAGTACTAAAGTTCTGGACCTATTCTATCATCCTATGTGTACGTCATGTTGGGACACCTCCGTATTTTTTTTATATTTCGTGTCAAACTTCGACAAATCTCTGTCCGCAAATCTCAATGCGACTACTTTAATCAGCCATATTTCCAAAACCTAAGTTTTTACGGTAACTTGGGTGGTATAGTACAGAAGTTCTGGTCCTATTCTATCACCCTATGTGTACGTCATGTATCCACAATTCCGTATTTATTTTTATATTTCATGTCAAACTTAGACAAATCGTTGTCCGCACATCAAATAGCGACTAATTCAATCACCCATATTTCCAAAACCTAAGTTTTTACGGTAACTTGGGTGGTATAATACAGAAGTTCTGGTCCTATTCTATCACCCTATGTGTACGTCATGTATCCACAATTCCGTATTTATTTTTATATTTCATGTCAAACTTTGACAAATCGCTGTCCGCACATCTCAATGCGACTACTTTAATCAGCCATATTTCCAAAACCTAAGTTTTTACGGTAACTTGGGTGGTATAATACAGAGGTTCTGGTCCTATTCTATCACCCTACGTGTACGTAATGTTGGCACACCTCCGTAATTATTATTATATTTCATGTCATACTTAGACAAATCGTTGTCCGCACATCGCATAGCGACTAATTTAATCACCCATATTTCCAAAACCTAAGTTTTTACGGTAACTTGGGTGGTATAATACAGAAGTTCTGGTCCTATTCTATCACCCTACGTGTAAGTCATGTATCCAAAATTCCGTATTTATTTTTATATTTCATGTCAAACTTAGACAAATCGTTCTCCGCACATCAAATAGCGACTAATTCAATCACCCATATTTCCAAAACCTAAGTTTTTACGGTAACTTGGGTGGTATAATACAGAAGTTCTGGTCCTATTCTATCACCCTATGTGTACGTCATGTATCCACAATTCCGTATTTATTTTTATATTTCATGTCAAACTTAGACAAATCGTTGTCCGCACATCGCATAGCGACTAATTTAATCACCCATATTTCCAAAACCTAAGTTTTTAAGGTAACTTTGGTGGTATAATACTAAATTTCAGGACCTATTCTATCATCCTATGTGTACGTCATGTTGGCACACTTCCGTATTTATTTTATTTTTCATGTCATACTTTGACAAATCGCTGTCCGCACATCTCAATGCGACTACTTTAATCAGCCATATTTCCAAAACCTAAGTTTTTACGGTAACTTGGGTGGTATAATACAGAAGTTCTGGTCCTATTCTATCACCCTATGTGTACGTCATGTATCCACAATTCCGTATTTATTTTTATATTTCATGTCAAACTTAGACAAATCGTTGTCCGCACATCGCATAGCGACTAATTTAATCACCCATATTTCCAAAACCTAAGTTTTTAAGGTAACTTGGGTGGAATAATACTAAATTTCAGGACCTATTCTATCATCCTATGTGTACGTCATGTTGGCACACTTCCGTATTTATTTTATTTTTCATGTCATACTTTAACAAATCGCTGTCCGCACATCTCAATGCGACTACTTTAATCAGCCATATTTCCGAAACCTAAGTTTTTACGGTAACTTGGGTGGTATAATACAGAAGTTCTGGTCCTATTTCATCACCCTACGTGTACGTCATGCTGACACACTGCCGTATTAATGTTATATTTTATGTCAAACTTAGGTGGATCACTGTCCACACATCCAAAGCGACTATTTTAATCACCCGTATTTCCAAAACCTAAGTTTTGACGGTAACCTGAGTGGTATAATAATATAGTTCTAATCCTATTCTATCACCCAATGTGTACGTCATGTATCCAAAATTCTGTATTTATTTTTATATTTCATGTCAAACTTAGACAAATCGTTGTCCGCACATCTCAATGCGACTACTTTAATCAGCCATATTTCCAAAACCTAAGTTTTTACGGTAACTTGGGTGGTATAATACAGAAGTTCTGGTCCTATTCTATCACCCTATGTGTACGTCATGTTGGCACACCTCCATATTTATTATTATATTTCATGTCATACTTTGACAAATCGCTGTCCGCACATCTCAATGCGACTACTTTAATCACCCATATTTCCAAAATCTAAGTTTTTAAGGTAACTTGGGTGGTATAATACTAAATTTCAGGACCTATTCTATCATCCTATGTGTACGTCATGTTGGCACACTTCCGTATTTATTTTATTTTTCATGTCATACTTTGACAAATCGCTGTCCGCACATCTCAATGCGACTACTTTAATCACCCATATTTCCAAAACCTAAGTTTTTACGGTAACTTGGGTGGTATAATACAAAAGTTCTGGTCCTATTCTATCACCCTATGTGTACGTCATGTATCCACAATTCCGTATTTATTTTTATATTTCATGTCAAACTTAGACAAATCGTTTTCCGCACATCGCATAGCGACTAATTTAATCACCCATATTTCCAAAACCTAAGTTTTTAAGGTAACTTGGGTGGTATAATACTAAATTTCAGGACCTATTCTTTCATCCTATGTGTACGTCATGTTGGTACACTTCCGTATTAGTTTTATTTTTCATGTCATACTTTGACAAATCGCTGTCCGCACATCTCAATGCGACTACTTTAATCAGCCATATTTCCAAAACCTAAGTTTTTACGGTAACTTGGGTGGTACAATACAGAAGTTCTGGTCCTATTTCATCACCCTACGTGTACGTCATGCTGACACACTGCCGTATTTATTTTATATTTTATGTCAAACTTAGGTGGATCACTGTCCACACATCCAAAGCGACTATTTTAATCACCCGTATTTCCAAAACCTAAGTTTTTAAGGTAACTTGGGTGGTATAGTACTAAAGTTCTGGACCTATTCTATCATCCTATGTGTACGTCATGTTTGCACACCTCCGTATTTTTTTTTATATTTCGTGTCAAACTTCGACAAATCTCTGTCCGCACATCTCAATGCGACTACTTTAATCAGCCATATTTCCAAAACCTAAGTTTTTACGGTAACTTGGGTGGTATAATACAGAAGTTCTGGTCCTATTCTATCACCCTACGTGTACGTAATGTTGGCACACCTCCGTATTTATTATTATATTTCATGTCATACTTAGACAAATCGTTGTCCGCACATCGCATAGCGACTAATTTAATCACCCATATTTCCAAAACCTAAGTTTTTAAGGTAACTTGGGTGGTAGAGTACTAAAGTTCTGGTCCTATTCTTTCATCCTACGTGTACGTCATGCTGACACACTGCCGTATTTATTTTATATTTTATGTCAAACTTAGGTGGATCACTGTCCAAACATCCAAAGCGACTATTTTAATCACCCGTATTTCCAAAACCTAAGTTTTTAAGGTAACTTGGGTGGTATAGTACTAAAGTTCTGGACCTATTCTATCATCCTATGTGTACGTCATGTTGGCACACCTCCGTATTTTTTTATATTTCGTGTCAAACTTCGACAAATCTCTGTCCGCACATCTCAATGCGACTACTTTTATCAGCCATATTTCCAAAACCTAAGTTTTTACGGTAACTTGGGTGGTATAGTACTAAAGTTCTGGACCTATTCTATCATCCTACGTGTACGTCATGTTGGCACACCTCCGTATTTTTTTTTATATTTCGTGTCAAACTTCGACAAATCTCTGTCCGCACATCTCAATGCGACTACTTTAATCAGCCATATTTCCAAAACCTAAGTTTTTACGGTAACTTGGGTGGTATAGTACAGAAATTCTGGTCCTATTCTATCACCCTATGTGTACGTCATGTATCCACAATTCCGTATTTATTTTTATATTTCATGTCAAACTTAGACAAATCGTTGTCCGCACATCCAAAGCGACTATTTTAATCACCCGTATTTCCAAAACCTAAGTTTTTAAGGTAACTTGGGTGGTATAGTACTAAAGTTCTGGACCTATTCTATCATCCTATGTGTACGTCATGTATCCACAATTCCGTATTTATTTTTATATTTCATGTCAAACTTAGACAAATCTCTGTCCGCACATCTCAATGCGACTACTTTAATCAGCCATATTTCCAAAACCTAAGTTTTTACGGTAACTTGGGTGGTATAATACAGAAGTTCTGGTCCTATTCCATCACCCTACGTGTACGTCATGCTGACACACTGCCGTATTTATTTTATATTTTATGTCAAACTTAGGTGGATCACTGTCCACACATCCAAAGCGACTATTTTAATCACCCTTATTTCCAAAACCTAAGTTTTTAAGGTAACTTGGGTGGTATAGTACTAAAGTTCTTGACCTATTCTATCATCCTATGTGTACGTCATGTATCCACAATTCCGTATTTATTTTTATATTTCATGTCAAACTTAGACAAATCGCTGTCCGCACATCTCAATGCGACTACTTTAATCAGCCATATTTCCAAAACCTAAGTTTTTACGGTAACTTGGGTGGTATAATACTAAATTTCAGGACCTATTCTTTCATCCTATGTGTACGTCATGTTGGCACACTTCCGTATTTATTTTATTTTTCATGTCATACTTTGACAAATCGCTGTCCGCACATCTCAATGCGACTACTTTAATCAGCCATATTTCCAAAACCTAAGTTTTTACGGTAACTTGGGTGGTATAATACAGAAGTTCTGGTCCTATTTCATCACCCTACGTGTACGTCATGCTGACACACTGCCGTATTTATTTTATATTTTATGTCAAACTTAGGTGGATCACTGTCCACACATCCAAAGCGACTATTTTAATCACCCGTATTTCCAAAACCTAAGTTTTTAAGGTAACTTGGGTGGTATAATACAGAAGTTCTGGTCCTATTCTATCACCCTACGTGTACGTAATGTTGGCACACCTCCGTATTTATTATTATATTTCATGTCATACTTAGACAAATCGTTGTCCGCACATCGCATAGCGACTAATTTAATCACCCATATTTCCAAAACCTAAGTTTTTAAGGTAACTTGGGTGGTATAGTACTAAAGTTCTGGACCTATTCTATCATCCTATGTGTACGTCATGTTGGCACACCTCCGTATTTTTTTATATTTCGTGTCAAACTTCGACAAATCTCCGTCCGCACATCGCATAGCGACTAATTTAATCACCCATATTTCCAAAACTTAAGTTTTTAAGGTAACTTGGGTGGTATAATACTAAATTTCAGGACCTATTCTATCATCCTATGTGAACGTCATGTTGGCACACTTCCGTATTTATTTTATTTTTCATGTCATACTTTGACAAATCGCTGTCCGCACATCTCAATGCGACTACTTTAATCAGCCATATTTCCAAAACCTAAGTTTTTACGGTAACTTGGGTGGTATAGTACAGAAGTTCTGGTCCTATTCTATCACCCTATGTGTACGTCAAGTATCCACAATTCCGTATTTATTTTATATTTTATGTCAAACTTAGGTGGATCACCGTCCACACATCCAAAGCGACTATTTTAATCACCCGTATTTCCAAAACCTAAGTTTTGACGGTAACCTGAGTGGTATAATAATATAGTTCTAATCCTATTCTATCACCCAATGTGTACGTCATGTAACTAAAATTCCGTATTTATTTTTATATTTAATGTCAAACTTAGACAAATCGTTGTCCGCACATCGCATAGCGACTAATTCAATCACCCATATTTCCAAAACCTAAGTTTTTACGGTAACTTGGGTGGTATAATACAGAAGTTCTGGTCCTATTCTATCACCCTATGTGTACGTCATGTATCCACAATTCCGTATTTATTTTTTTATTTCATGTCAAACTTAGACAAATCGTTGTCCGCACATCGCATAGCGACTAATTTAATCACCCATATTTCCAAAACCTAAGTTTTTAAGGTAACTTGGGTGGTATAATACTAAATTTCAGGACCTATTCTATCATCCTATGTGTACGTCATGTTGGCACACTTCCGTATTTATATTATTTTTCATGTCATACTTTGACAAATCGCTGTCCGCACATCTCAATGCGACTACTTTAATCAGCCATATTTCCAAAACCTAAGTTTTTACGGTAACTTGGGTGGTATAATACAAAAGTTCTGGTCCTATTTCATCACCCTACGTGTACGTCATGCTGACACACTGCCGTATTAATTTTATATTTTATGTCAAACTTAGACAAATCGCTGTCCGCACATCTCAATGCGACTACTTTAATCACCCATATTTCCAAAATCTAAGTTTTTAAGGTAACTTGGGTGGTATAATACTAAATTTCAGGACCTATTCTATCATCCTATGTGTACGTCATGTTGGCACACTTCCGTATTTATTTTATTTTTCATGTCATACTTTGACAAATCGCTGTCCGCACATCTCAATGCGACTACTTTAATCACCCATATTTCCAAAACCTAAGTTTTTACGGTAACTTGGGTGGTATAATACAAAAGTTCTGGTCCTATTCTATCACCCTATGTGTACGTCATGTATCCACAATTCCGTATTTATTTTTATATTTCATGTCAAACTTAGACAAATCGTTGTCCGCACATCGCATAGCGACTAATTTAATCACCCATATTTCCAAAACCTAAGTTTTTAAGGTAACTTGGGTGGTATAATACTAAATTTCAGGACCTATTCTATCATCCTATGTGTACGTCATGTTGGCACACTTCCGTATTAGTTGTATTTTTCATGTCATACTTTGACAAATCGCTGTCCGCACATCTCAATGCGACTACTTTAATCAGCCATATTTCCAAAACCTAAGTTTTTACGGTAACTTGGGTGGTATAATACAAAAGTTCTGGTCCTATTTCATCACCCTACGTGTACGTCATGCTGACACACTGCCGTATTAATTTTATATTTTATGTCAAACTTAGGTGGATCACTGTCCACACATCCAAAGCGACTATTTTAATCACCCGTATTTCCAAAACCTAAGTTTTTAAGGTAACTTGGGTGGTATAGTACTAAAGTTCTGGACCTATTCTATCATCCTATGTGTACGTCATGTTTGCACACCTCCGTATTTTTTTTTATATTTCGTGTCAAACTTCGACAAATCTCTGTCCGCACATCTCAATGCGACTACTTTAATCAGCCATATTTCCAAAACCTAAGTTTTTACGGTAACTTGGGTGGTATAATACAGAAGTTCTGGTCCTATTCTATCACCCTACGTGTACGTAATGTTGGCACACCTCCGTATTTATTATTATATTTCATGTCATACTTAGACAAATCGTTGTCCGCACATCGCATAGCGACTAATTTAATCACCCATATTTCCAAAACCTAAGTTTTTAAGGTAACTTGGGTGGTAGAGTACTAAAGTTCTGGTCCTATTCTTTCATCCTACGTGTACGTCATGCTGACACACTGCCGTATTTATTTTATATTTTATGTCAAACTTAGGTGGATCACTGTCCACACATCCAAAGCGACTATTTTAATCACCCGTATTTCCAAAACCTAAGTTTTTAAGGTAACTTGGGTGGTATAGTACTAAAGTTCTGGACCTATTCTATCATCCTATGTGTACGTCATGTTGGCACACCTCCGTATTTTTTTATATTTCGTGTCAAACTTCGACAAATCTCTGTCCGCACATCTCAATGCGACTACTTTTATCAGCCATATTTCCAAAACCTAAGTTTTTACGGTAACTTGGGTGGTATAGTACTAAAGTTCTGGACCTATTCTATCATCCTACGTGTACGTCATGTTGGCACACCTCCGTATTTTTTTTTATATTTCGTGTCAAACTTCGACAAATCTCTGTCCGCACATCTCAATGCGACTACTTTAATCAGCCATATTTCCAAAACCTAAGTTTTTACGGTAACTTGGGTGGTATAGTACAGAAATTCTGTTCCTATTCTATCACCCTATGTGTACGTCATGTATCCACAATTCCGTATTTATTTTTATATTTCATGTCAAACTTAGACAAATCGTTGTCCGCACATCCAAAGCGACTATTTTAATCACCCGTATTTCCAAAACCTAAGTTTTTAAGGTAACTTGGGTGGTATAGTACTAAAGTTCTGGACCTATTCTATCATCCTATGTGTACGTCATGTATCCACAATTCCGTATTTATTTTTATATTTCATGTCAAACTTAGACAAATCTCTGTCCGCACATCTCAATGCGACTACTTTAATCAGCCATATTTCCAAAACCTAAGTTTTTACGGTAACTTGGGTGGTATAATACAGAAGTTCTGGTCCCATTCCATCACCCTACGTGTACGTCATGCTGACACACTGCCGTATTTATTTTATATTTTATGTCAAACTTAGGTGGATCACTGTCCACACATCCAAAGCGACTATTTTAATCACCCTTATTTCCAAAACCTAAGTTTTTAAGGTAACTTGGGTGGTATAGTACTAAAGTTCTGGACCTATTCTATCATCCTATGTGTACGTCATGTATCCACAATTCCGTATTTATTTTTATATTTCATGTCAAACTTAGACAAATCGCTGTCCGCACATCTCAATGCGACTACTTTAATCAGCCATATTTCCAAAACCTAAGTTTTTACGGTAACTTGGGTGGTATAATACTAAATTTCAGGACCTATTCTTTCATCCTATGTGTACGTCATGTTGGCACACTTCCGTATTTATTTTATTTTTCATGTCATACTTTGACAAATCGCTGTCCGCACATCTCTATGCGACTACTTTAATCAGCCATATTTCCAAAACCTAAGTTTTTACGGTAACTTGGGTGGTATAATACAGAAGTTCTGGTCCTATTTCATCACCCTACGTGTACGTCATGCTGACACACTGCCGTATTTATTTTATATTTTATGTCAAACTTAGGTGGATCACTGTCCACACATCCAAAGCGACTATTTTAATCACCCGTATTTCCAAAACCTAAGTTTTTAAGGTAACTTGGGTGGTATAATACAGAAGTTCTGGTCCTATTCTATCACCCTACGTGTACGTAATGTTGGCACACCTCCGTATTTATTATTATATTTCATGTCATACTTAGACAAATCGTTGTCCGCACATCGCATAGCGACTAATTTAATCACCCATATTTCCAAAACCTAAGTTTTTAAGGTAACTTGGGTGGTATAGTACTAAAGTTCTGGACCTATTCTATCATCCTATGTGTACGTCATGTTGGCACACCTCCGTATTTTTTTATATTTCGTGTCAAACTTCGACAAATCTCCGTCCGCACATCGCATAGCGACTAATTTAATCACCCATATTTCCAAAACCTACGTTTTTAAGGTAACTTGGGTGGTATAATACTAAATTTCAGGACCTATTCTATCATCCTATGTGAACGTCATGTTGGCACACTTCCGTATTTATTTTATTTTTCATGTCATACTTTGACAAATCGCTGTCCGCACATCTCAATGCGACTACTTTAATCAGCCATATTTCCAAAACCTAAGTTTTTACGGTAACTTGGGTGGTATAGTACAGAAGTTCTGGTCCTATTCTATCACCCTATGTGTACGTCAAGTATCCACAATTCCGTATTTTTTTTATATTTCATGTCAAACTTCGACAAATCGTTGTCCGCACATCGCATAGCGACTAATTTAATCACCCATATTTCCAAAACCTAAGTTTTTACGGTAACTTGGGTGGTATAATACAGAAGTTCTGGTCCTATTCTATCACCCTATGTGTACGTCATGTATCCACAATTCCGTATTTATTTTATGTTTTATGTCAAACTTAGGTGGATCACCGTCCACACATCCAAAGCGACTATTTTAATCACCCGTATTTCCAAAACCTAAGTTTTGACGGTAACCTGAGTGGTATAATAATATAGTTCTAATCCTATTCTATCACCCAATGTGTACGTCATGTAACTAAAATTCCGTATTTATTTTTATATTTCATGTCAAACTTAGACAAATCGTTGTCCGCACATCGCATAGCGACTAATTCAATCACCCATATTTCCAAAACCTAAGTTTTTACGGTAACTTGGGTGGTATAATACAGAAGTTCTGGTCCTATTCTATCACCCTATGTGTACGTCATGTATCCACAATTCCGTATTTATTTTTTTATTTCATGTCAAACTTAGACAAATCGTTGTCCGCACATCGCATAGCGACTAATTTAATCACCCATATTTCCAAAACCTAAGTTTTTAAGGTAACTTGGGTGGTATAATACTAAATTTCAGGACCTATTCTATCATCCTATGTGTACGTCATGTTGGCACACTTCCGTATTTATATTATTTTTCATGTCATACTTTGACAAATCGCTGTCCGCACATCTCAATGCGACTACTTTAATCAGCCATATTTCCAAAACCTAAGTTTTTACGGTAACTTGGGTGGTATAATACAAAAGTTCTGGTCCTATTTCATCACCCTACGTGTACGTCATGCTGACACACTGCCGTATTAATTTTATATTTTATGTCAAACTTAGGTGGATCACTGTCCACACATCCAAAGCGACTATTTTAATCACCCGTATTTCCAAAACCTAAGTTTTGACGGTAACCTGAGTGGTATAATAATATAGTTCTAATCCTATTCTATCACCCAATGTGTACGTCATGTATCCAAAATTCCGTATTTATTTTTATATTTCATGTCAAACTTAGACAAATCGTTGTCCGCACATCTCAATGCGACTACTTTAATCAGCCATATTTCCAAAACCTAAGTTTTTACGGTAACTTGGGTGGTATAATACAGAAGTTCTGGTCCTATTCTATCACCCTATGTGTACGTCATGTTGGCACACCTTCGTATTTATTATTATATTTCATGTCATACTTAGACAAATCGCTGTCCGCACATCTCAATGCGACTACTTTAATCACCCATATTTCCAAAATCTAAGTTTTTAAGGTAACTTGGGTGGTATAATACTAAATTTCAGGACCTATTCTATCATCCTATGTGTACGTCATGTTGGCACACTTCCGTATTTATTTTATTTTTCATGTCATACTTTGACAAATCGCTGTCCGCACATCTCAATGCGATTACTTTAATCACCCATATTTCCAAAACCTAAGTTTTTACGGTAACTTGGGTGGTATAATACAAAAGTTCTGGTCCTATTCTATCACCCTATGTGTACGTCATGTATCCACAATTCCGTATTTATTTTTATATTTCATGTCAAACTTAGACAAATCGTTGTCCGCACATCGCATAGCGACTAATTAAATCACCCATATTTCCAAAACCTAAGTTTTTAAGGTAACTTGGGTGGTATAATACTAAATTTCAGGACCTATTCTATCATCCTATGTGTACGTCATGTTGGCACACTTCCGTATTAGTTTTATTTTTCATGTCATACTTTGACAAATCGCTGTCCGCACATCTCAATGCGACTACTTTAATCAGCCATATTTCCAAAACCTAAGTTTTTACGGTAACTTGGGTGGTATAATACAGAGGTTCTGGTCCTATTTCATCACCCTACGTGTACGTCATGCTGACACACTGCCGTATTTATTTTATATTTTATGTCAAACTTAGGTGGATCACTGTCCACACATCCAAAGCGACTATTTTAATCACCCGTATTTCCAAAACCTAAGTTTTTAAGGTAACTTGGGTGGTATAGTACTAAAGTTCTGGACCTATTCTTTCATCCTATGTGTACGTCATGTTTGCACACCTCCGTATTTTTTTTATATTTCGTGTCAAACTTCGACAAATCTCTGTCCGCACATCTCAATGCGACTAGTTTAATCAGCCATATTTCCAAAACCTAAGTTTTTACGGTAACTTGGGTGGTATAATACAGAAGTTCTGGTCCTATTCTATCACCCTACGTGTACGTAATGTTGGCACACCTCCGTATTTATTATTATATTTCATGTCATACTTAGACAAATCGTTGTCCGCACATCGCATAGCGACTAATTTAATCACCCATATTTCCAAAACCTAAGTTTTTAAGGTAACTTGGGTGGTAGAGTACTAAAGTTCTGGTCCTATTCTTTCATCCTACGTGTACGTCATGCTGACACACTGCTGTATTTATTTTATATTTTATGTCAAACTTAGGTGGATCGCTGTCCACACATCCAAAGCGACTATTTTAATCACCCGTATTTCCAAAACCTAAGTTTTTAAGGTAACTTGGGTGGTATAGTACTAAAGTTCTGGACCTATTCTATCATCCTATGTGTACGTCATGTTGGCACACCTCCGTATTTTTTTTATATTTCGTGTCAAACTTCGACAAATCTCTGTCCGCACATCTCAATGCGACTACTTTAATCAGCCATATTTCCAAAACCTAAGTTTTTACGGTAACTTGGGTGGTATAGTACTAAAGTTCTGGACCTATTCTATCATCCTACGTTTACGTCATGTTGGCACACCTCCGTATTTTTTTTATATTTCGTGTCAAACTTCGACAAATCTCTGTCCGCACATCTCAATGCGACTACTTTAATCAGCCATATTTCCAAAACCTAAGTTTTTACGGTAACTTGGGTGGTATAGTACAGAAGTTCTGGTCCTATTCTATCACCCTATGTGTACGTCATGTATCCACAATTCCGTATTTATTTTTATATTTTATGTCAAACTTAGACAAATCGTTGTCCGCACATCGCATAGCGACTAATTTAATCACCCATATTTCCAAAACCTAAGTTTTTAAGGTAACTTAGGTGGTATAATACTAAATTTCAGGACCTATTCTATCATCCTATGTGTACGTCATGTTGGCACACTTCCGTATTTATGTTATTTTTCATGTCATACTTTGACAAATCGCTGTCCGCACATCTCAATGCGACTACTTTAATCAGCCATATTTCCAAAACCTAAGTTTTTACGGTAACTTGGGTGGTATAATACAGAAGTTCTGGTCCTATTCTATCACCATACGTGTACGTAATGTTGGCACACCTCCGTATTTATTATTATATTTCATGTCATACTTAGACAAATCGTTGTCCGCACATCGCATAGCGACTAATTTAATCACCCATATTTCCAAAACCTAAGTTTTTACGGTAACTTGGGTGGTATAATATAGAAGTTCTGGTCCTATTCTATCACCCTACGTGTAAGTCATGTATCCAAAATTCCGTATTTATTTTTATATTTCATGTCAAACTTAGACAAATCGTTGTCCGCACATCGCATAGCGACTAATTCAATCACCCATATTTCCAAAACCTAAGTTTTTACGGTAACTTGGGTGGTATAATACAGAAGTTCTGGTCCTATTCTATCACCCTATGTGTACGTCATGTATCCACAATTCCGTATTTATTTTTATATTTCATGTCAAACTTAGACAAATCGTTGTCCGCACATCGCATAGCGACTAATTTAATCACCCATATTTCCAAAACCTAAGTTTTTAAGGTAACTTGGGTGGTATAATACTAAATTTCAGGACCTATTCTATCATCCTATGTGTACGTCATGTTGGCACACTTCCGTATTTATTTTATTTTTCATGTCATACTTTGACAAATCGCTGTCCGCACATCTCAATGCGACTACTTTAATCAGCCATATTTCCAAAACCTAAGTTTTTACGGTAACTTGGGTGGTATAATACAGAAGTTCTGGTCCTATTCTATCACCCTATGTGTACGTCATGTATCCACAATTCCGT
This sequence comes from Flexamia atlantica, assembly GCA_035578135.1. Taxonomy (NCBI): domain Eukaryota; kingdom Metazoa; phylum Arthropoda; class Insecta; order Hemiptera; family Cicadellidae; genus Flexamia; species Flexamia atlantica. Next base: position 520,894 of record JAQJVK010000055.1, on the reverse strand, counting down.
ATTTATTTTTATATTTCATGTCAAACTTAGACAAATCGTTGTCCGCACATCGCATAGTGACTAATTTAATCACCCATATTTCCAAAACCTAAGTTTTTAAGGTAACTTGGGTGGTATAATACTAAATTTCAGGACCTATTCTATCATCCTATGTGTACGTCATGTTGGCACACTTCCGTATTTATTTTATTTTTCATGTCATACTTTAACAAATCGCTGTCCGCACATCTCAATGCGACTACTTTAATCAGCCATATTTACAAAACCTAAGTTTTTACGGTAACTTGGGTGGTATAATACAGAAGTTCTGGTCCTATTTCATCACCCTACGTGTACGTCATGCTGACACACTGCCGTATTAATTTTATATTTTATGTCAAACTTAGGTGGATCACTGTCCACACATCCAAAGCGACTATTTTAATCACCCGTATTTCCAAAACCTAAGTTTTGACGGTAACCTGAGTGGTATAATAATATAGTTCTAATCCTATTCTATCACCCAATGTGTACGTCATGTATCCAAAATTCCGTATTTATTTTTATATTTCATGTCAAACTTAGACAAATCGTTGTCCGCACATCTCAATGCGACTACTTTAATCAGCCATATTTCCAAAACCTAAGTTTTTACGGTAACTTGGGTGGTATAATACAGACGTTCTGGTCCTATTCTATCACCCTATGTGTACGTCATGTTGGCACACCTCCGTATTTATTATTATATTTCATGTCATACTTAGACAAATCGCTGTCCGCACATCTCAATGCGACTACTTTAATCACCCATATTTCCAAAATCTAAGTTTTTAAGGTAACTTGGGTGGTATAATACTAAATTTCAGGACCTATTCTATCATCCTATGTGTACGTCATGTTGGCACACTTCCGTATTTATTTTATTTTTCATGTCATACTTTGACAAATCGCTGTCCGCACATCTCAATGCGACTACTTTAACACCCATATTTCCAAAACCTAAGTTTTTACGGTAACTTGGGTGGTATAATACAAAAGTTCTTGTCCTATTCTATCACCCTATGTGTACGTCATGTATCCACAATTCCATATTTATTTTTATATTTCATGTCAAACTTAGACAAATCGTTGTCCGCACATCGCATAGCGACTAATTCAATCACCCATATTTCCAAAACCTAAGTTTTTACGGTAACTTGGGTGGTATAATACAGAAGTTCTGGTCCTATTCTATCACCCTATGTGTACGTCATGTATCCACAATTCCGTATTTATTTTTATATTTCATGTCAAACTTAGACAAATCGTTGTCCGCACATCGCATAGCGACTAATTTAATCACCCATATTTCCAAAACCTAAGTTTTTAAGGTAACTTGGGTGGTATAATACTAAATTTCAGGACCTATTCTATCATCCTATGTGTACGTCATGTTGGCACACTTCCGTATTTATTTTATTTTTCATGTCATACTTTGACAAATCGCTGTCCGCACATCTCAATGCGACTACTTTAATCAGCCATATTTCCAAAACCTAAGTTTTTACGGTAACTTGGGTGGTATAATACAGAAGTTCTGGTCCTATTCTATCACCCTATGTGTACGTCATGTATCCACAATTCCGTATTTATTTTTATATTTCATGTCAAACTTAGACAAATCGTTGTCCGCACATCGCATAGCGACTAATTTAATCACCCATATTTCCAAAACCTAAGTTTTTAAGGTAACTTGGGTGGTATAATACTAAATTTCAGGACCTATTCTATCATCCTATGTGTACGTCATGTTGGCACACTTGCGTATTTATTTTATTTTTCATGTCATACTTTAACAAATCGCTGTCCGCACATCTCAATGCGACTACTTTAATCAGCCATATTTACAAAACCTAAGTTTTTACGGTAACTTGGGTGGTATAATACAGAAGTTCTGGTCCTATTTCATCACCCTACGTGTACGTCATGCTGACACACTGCCGTATTAATTTTATATTTCATGTCAAACTTAGGTGGATCACTGTCCACACATCCAAAGCGACTATTTTAATCACCCGTATTTCCAAAACCTAAGTTTTGACGGTAACCTGAGTGGTATAATAATATAGTTCTAATCCTATTCTATCACCCAATGTGTACGTCATGTATCCAAAATTCCGTATTTATTTTTATATTTCATGTCAAACTTAGACAAATCGTTGTCCGCACATCTCAATGCGACTACTTTAATCAGCCATATTTCCAAAACCTAAGTTTTTACGGTAACTTGGGTGGTATAATACAGAAGTTCTGGTCCTATTCTATCACCCTATGTGTACGTCATGTTGGCACACCTCCGTATTTATTATTATATTTCATGTCATACTTAGACAAATCGCTGTCCGCACATCTCAATGCGACTACTTTAATCACCCATATTTCCAAAATCTAAGTTTTTAAGGTAACTTGGGTGGTATAATACTAAATTTCAGGACCTATTCTATCATCCTATGTGTACGTCATGTTGGCACACTTCCGTATTTATTTTATTTTTCATGTCATACTTTGACAAATCGCTGTCCGCACATCTCAATGCGACTACTTTAACACCCATATTTCCAAAACCTAAGTTTTTACGGTAACTTGGGTGGTATAATACAAAAGTTCTTGTCCTATTCTATCACCCTATGTGTACGTCATGTATCCACAATTCCATATTTATTTTTATATTTCATGTCAAACTTAGACAAATCGTTGTCCGCACATCGCATAGCGACTAATTTAATCACCCATATTTCCAAAACCTAAGTTTTTAAGGTAACTTGGGTGGTATAATACTAAATTTCAGGACCTATTCTATCATCCTATGTGTACGTCATGTTGGCACACTTCCGTATTAGTTTTATTTTTCATGTCATACTTTGACAAATCGATGTCCGCACATCTCAATGCGACTACTTTAATCAGCCATATTTCCAAAACCTAAGTTTTTACGGTAACTTGGGTGGTATAATACAGAAGTTCTGGTCCTATTTCATCACCCTACGTGTACGTCATGCTGACACACTGCCGTATTTATTTTATATTTTATGTCAAACTTAGGTGGATCACTGTCCACACATCCAAAGCGACTATTTTAATCACCCGTATTTCCAAAACCTAAGTTTTTAAGGTAACTTGGGTGGTATAGTACTAAAGTTCTGGACCTATTCTATCATCCTATGTGTACGTCATGTTTGCACACCTCCGTATTTTTTTATATTTCGTGTCAAACTTCGACAAATCTCTGTCCGCACATCTCAATGCGACTACTTTAATCAGCCATATTTCCAAAACCTAAGTTTTTACGGTAACTTGGGTGGTATAATACAGAAGTTCTGGTCCTATTCTATCACCCTACGTGTACGTAATGTTGGCACACCTCCGTATTTATTATTATATTTCATGTCATACTTAGACAAATCGTTGTCCGCACATCGCATAGCGACTAATTTAATCACCCATATTTCCAAAACCTAAGTTTTTAAGGTAACTTGGGTGGTAGAGTACTAAAGTTCTGGTCCTATTCTTTCATCCTACGTGTACGTCATGCTGACACACTGCCGTATTTATTTTATATTTTATGTCAAACTTAGGTGGATCGCTGTCCACACATCCAAAGCGACTATTTTAATCACCCGTATTTCCAAAACCTAAGTTTTTAAGGTAACTTGGGTGGTATAGTACTAAAGTTCTGGACCTATTCTATCATCCTATGTGTACGTCATGTTGGCACACCTCCGTATTTTTTTTATATTTCGTGTCAAACTTCGACAAATCTCTGTCCGCACATCTCAATGCGACTACTTTAATCAGCCATATTTCCAAAACCTAAGTTTTTACGGTAACTTGGGTGGTATAGTACTAAAGTTCTGGACCTATTCTATCATCCTACGTGTACGTCATGTTGGCACACCTCCGTATTTTTTTTATATTTCGTGTCAAACTTCGACAAATCTCTGTCCGCACATCTCAATGCGACTACTTTAATCAGCCATATTTCCAAAACCTAAGTTTTTACGGTAACTTGGGTGGTATAGTACAGAAGTTCTGGTCCTATTCTATCACCCTATGTATACGTCATGTATCCACAATTCCGTATTTATTTTTATATTTCATGTCAAACTTAGACACATCGTTGTCCGCACATCGCATAGCGACTAATTTAATCACCCATATTTCCAAAACCTAAGTTTTTAAGGTAACTTGGGTGGTATAATACTAAATTTCAGGACCTATTCTATCATCCTATGTGTACGTCATGTTGGCACACTTCCGTATTTATTTTATTTTTCATGTCATACTTTGACAAATCGCTGTCCGCACATCTCAATGCGACTACTTTAATCAGCCATATTTCCAAAACTTAAGTTTTTACGGTAACTTGGGTGGTATAATACAGAAGTTCTGGTCCTATTCTATCACCCTACGTGTACGTAATGTTGGCACACCTCCGTATTTATTATTATATTTCATGTCATACTTAGACAAATCGTTGTCCGCACATCGCATAGCGACTAATTTAATCACCCATATTTCCAAAACCTAAGTTTTTACGGTAACTTGGGTGGTATAATACAGAAGTTCTGGTCCTATTCTATCACCCTACGTGTAAGTCATGTATCCAAAATTCCGTATTTATTTTTATATTTCATGTCAAACTTAGACAAATCGTTGTCCGCACATCGCATAGCGACTAATTTAATCACCCATATTTCCAAAACCTAAGTTTTTACGGTAACTTGGGTGGTATAATACAGAAGTTCTGGTCCTATTCTATCACCCTATGTGTACGTCATGTATCCACAATTCCGTATTTATTTTTATATTTCATGTCAAACTTAGACAAATCTATGTCCGCACATCTCAATGCGACTACTTTAATCAGCCATATTTCCAAAACCTAAGTTTTTACGGTAACTTGGGTGGTATAATACAGAAGTTCTGGTCCTATTCCATCACCCTACGTGTACGTCATGCTGACACACTGCCGTATTTATTTTATATTTTATGTCAAACTTAGGTGGATCACTGTCCACACATCCAAAGCGACTATTTTAATCACCCTTATTTCCAAAACCTAAGTTTTTAAGGTAACTTGGGTGGTATAGTACTAAAGTTCTGGACCTATTCTATCATCCTATGTGTACGTCATGTATCCACAATTCCGTATTTATTTTTATATTTCATGTCAAACTTAGACAAATCGCTGTCCGCACATCTCAATGCGACTACTTTAATCAGCCATATTTCCAAAACCTAAGTTTTTACGGTAACTTGGGTGGTATAGTACTAAAGTTCTGGACCTATTCTATCATCCTATGTGTACGTCATGTATCCACAATTCCGTATTTATTTTTATATTTCATGTCAAACTTAGACAAATCTCTGTCCGCACATCTCAATGCGACTACTTTAATCAGCCATATTTCCAAAACCTAAGTTTTTACGGTAACTTGGGTGGTATAATACAGAAGTTCTGGTCCTATTCCATCACCCTACGTGTACGTCATGCTGACACACTGCCGTATTTATTTTATATTTTATGTCAAACTTAGGTGGATCACTGTCCACACATCCAAAGCGACTATTTTAATCACCCTTATTTCCAAAACCTAAGTTTTTAAGGTAACTTGGTTGGTATAGTACTAAAGTTCTGGACCTATTCTATCATCCTATGTGTACGTCATGTATCTACAATTCCGTATTTATTTTTATATTTCATGTCAAACTTAGACAAATCGCTGTCCGCACATCTCAATGCGACTACTTTAATCAGCCATATTTCCAAAACCTAAGTTTTTACGGTAACTTGGGTGGTATAATACTAAATTTCAGGACCTATTCTTTCATCCTATGTGTACGTCATGTTGGCACACTTCCGTATTTATTTTATTTTTCATGTCATACTTTGACAAATCGCTGTCCGCACATCTCAATGCGACTACTTTAATCAGCCATATTTCCAAAACCTAAGTTTTTACGGTAACTTGGGTGGTATAATACAGAAGGTCTGGTCCTATTTCATCACCCTACGTGTACGTAATGCTGACACACTGCCGTATTTATTTTATATTTTATGTCAAACTTAGGTGGATCACTGTCCACACATCCAAAGCGACTATTTTAATCACCCGTATTTCCAAAACCTAAGTTTTTAAGGTAACTTGGGTGGTATAATACTGAAGTTCTGGTCCTATTCTATCACCCTACGTGTACGTAATGTTGGCACACCTCCGTATTTATTATTATATTTCATGTCATACTTAGACAAATCGTTGTCCGCACATCGCATAGCGACTAATTTAATCACCCATATTTCCAAAACCTAAGTTTTTAAGGTAACTTGGGTGGTATAGTACTAAAGTTCTGGACCTATTCTATCATCCTATGTGTACGTCATGTTGGCACACCTCCGTATTTTTTTTATATTTCGTGTCAAACTTCGACAAATCTCCGTCCGCACATCGCATAGCGACTAATTTAATCACCCATATTTCCAAAACCTAAGTTTTTAAGGTAACTTGGGTGGTATAATACTAAATTTCAGGACCTATTCTATCATCCTATGTGAACGTCATGTTGGCACACTTCCGTATTTATTTTATTTTTCATGTCATACTTTGACAAATCGCTGTCCGCACATCTCAATGCGACTACTTTAATCAGCCATATTTCCAAAACCTAAGTTTTTACGGTAACTTGGGTGGTATAGTACAGAAGTTCTGGTCCTATTCTATCACCCTATGTGTACGTCAAGTATCCACAATTCCGTATTTATTTTTATATTTCATGTCAAACTTCGACAAATCGTTGTCCGCACATCGCATAGCGACTAATTTAATCACCCATATTTCCAAAACCTAAGTTTTTACGGTAACTTGGGTGGTATAATACAGAAGTTCTGGTCCTATTCTATCACCCTATGTGTACGTCATGTATCCACAATTCCGTATTTATTTTATATTTTACGTCAAACTTAGGTGGATCACCGTCCACACATCCAAAGCGACTATTTTAATCACCCGTATTTCCAAAACCTAAGTTTTGACGGTAACCTGAGTGGTATAATAATATAGTTCTAATCCTATTCTATCACCCAATGTGTACGTCATGTAACTAAAATTCCGTATTTATTTTTATATTTCATGTCAAACTTAGACAAATCGTTGTCCGCACATCTTATAGCGACTAATTCAATCACCCATATTTTCAAAACCTAAGTTTTTACGGTAACTTGGGTGGTATAATACAGAAGTTCTGGTCCTATTCTATCACCCTATGTGTACGTCATGTATCCACAATTCCGTATTTATTTTTATATTTCATGTCAAACTTAGACAAATCGTTGTCCGCACATCGCATAGCGACTAATTTAATCACCCATATTTCCAAAACCTAAGTTTTTAAGGTAACTTGGGTGGTATAATACTAAATTTCAGGACCTATTCTATCATCCTATGTGTACGTCATGTTGGCACACTTCCGTATTTATATTATTTTTCATGTCATACTTTGACAAATCGCTGTCCGCACATCTCAATGCGACTACTTTAATCAGCCATATTTCCAAAACCTAAGTTTTTACGGTAACTTGGGTGGTATAATACAGAAGTTCTGGTCCTTTTTCATCACCCTACGTGTACGTCATGCTGACACACTGCCGTATTAATTTTATATTTTATGTCAAACTTAGGTGGATCACTGTCCACACATCCAAAGCGACTATTTTAATCACCCGTATTTCCAAAACCTAAGTTTTGACGGTAACCTGAGTGGTATAATAATATAGTTCTAATCCTATTCTATCACCCAATGTGTACGTCATGTATCCAAAATTCCGTATTTATTTTTATATTTCATGTCAAACTTAGACAAATCGTTGTCCGCACATCTCAATGCGACTACTTTAATCAGCCATATTTCCAAAACCTAAGTTTTTACGGTAACTTGGGTGGTATAATACAGAAGTTCTGGTCCTATTCTATCACCCTATGTGTACGTCATGTTGGCACACCTCCGTATTTATTATTATATTTCATGTCATACTTAGACAAATCGCTGTCCGCACATCTCAATGCGACTACTTTAATCACCCATATTTCCAAAATCTAAGTTTTTAAGGTAACTTGGGTGGTATAATACTAAATTTCAGGACCTATTCTATCATCCTATGTGTACGTCATGTTGGCACACTTCCGTATTTATTTTATTTTTCATGTCATACTTTGACAAATCGCTGTCCGCACATCTCAATGCGACTACTTTAATCACCCATATTTCCAAAACCTAAGTTTTTACGGTAACTTGGGTGGTATAATACAAAAGTTCTGGTCCTATTCTATCACCCTATGTGTACGTCATGTATCCACAATTCCGTATTTATTTTTATATTTCATGTCAAACTTAGACAAATCGTTGTCCGCACATCGCATAGCGACTAATTTAATCACCCATATTTCCAAAACCTAAGTTTTTAAGGTAACTTGGGTGGTATAATACTAAATTTCAGGACCTATTCTATCATCCTATGTGTACGTCATGTTGGCACACTTCCGTATTAGTTTTATTTTTCATGTCATACTTTGACAAATCGCTGTCCGCACATCTCAATGCGACTACTTTAATCAGCCATATTTCCAAAACCTAAGTTTTTACGGTAACTTGGGTGGTATAATACAGAAGTTCTGGTCCTATTTCATCACCCTACGTGTACGTCATGCTGACACACTGCCGTATTTATTTTATATTTTATGTCAAACTTAGGTGGATCACTGTCCACACATCCAAAGCGACTATTTTAATCACCCGTATTTCCAAAACCTAAGTTTTTAAGGTAACTTGGGTGGTATAATACAGAAGTTCTGGTCCTATTCTATCACCCTATGTGTACGTCATGTTGGCACACCTCCGTATTTATTATTATATTTCATGTCATACTTAGACAAATCGCTGTCCGCACATCTCAATGCGACTACTTTAATCACCCATATTTCCAAAATCTAAGTTTTTAAGGTAACTTGGGTGGTATAATACTAAATTTCAGGACCTATTCTATCATCCTATGTGTACGTCATGTTGGCACACTTCCGTATTTATTTTATTTTTCATGTCATACTTTGACAAATCGCTGTCCGCACATCTCAATGCGACTACTTTAATCACCCATATTTCCAAAACCTAAGTTTTTACGGTAACTTGGGTGGTATAATACAAAAGTTCTGGTCCTATTCTATCACCCTATGTGTACGTCATGTATCCACAATTCCGTATTTATTTTTATATTTCATGTCAAACTTAGACAAATCGTTGTCCGCACATCGCATAGCGACTAATTTAATCACCCATATTTCCAAAACCTAAGTTTTTAAGGTAACTTGGGTGGTATAATACTAAATTTCAGGACCTATTCTATCATCCTATGTGTACGTCATGTTGGCACACTTCCGTATTAGTTTTATTTTTCATGTCATACTTTGACAAATCGCTGTCCGCACATCTCAATGCGACTACTTTAATCAGCCATATTTCCAAAACCTAAGTTTTTACGGTAACTTGGGTGGTATAATACAGAAGTTCTGGTCCTATTTCATCACCCTACGTGTACGTCATGCTGACACACTGCCGTATTTATTTTATATTTTATGTCAAACTTAGGTGGATCACTGTCCACACATCCAAAGCGACTATTTTAATCACCCGTATTTCCAAAACCTAAGTTTTTAAGGTAACTTGGGTGGTATAGTACTAAAGTTCTGGACCTATTCTATCATCCTATGTGTACGTCATGTTTGCACACCTCCGTATTTTTTTTATATTTCGTGTCAAACTTCGACAAATCTCTGTCCGCACATCTCAATGCGACTACTTTAATCAGCCATATTTCCAAAACCTAAGTTTTTACGGTAACTTGGGTGGTATAATACAGAAGTTCTGGTCCTATTCTATCACCCTACGTGTACGTAATGTTGGCACACCTCCGTATTTATTATTATATTTCATGTCATACTTAGACAAATCGTTGTCCGCACATCGCATAGCGACTAATTTAATCACCCATATTTCCAAAACCTAAGTTTTTAAGGTAACTTGGGTGGTAGAGTACTAAAGTTCTGGTCCTATTCTTTCATCCTACGTGTACGTCATGCTGACACACTGCCGTATTTATTTTATATTTTATGTCAAACTTAGGTGGATCGCTGTCCACACATCCAAAGCGACTATTTTAATCACCCGTATTTCCAAAACCTAAGTTTTTAAGGTAACTTGGGTGGTATAGTACTAAAGTTCTGGACCTATTCTATCATCCTATGTGTACGTCATGTTGGCACACCTCCGTATTTTTTTATATTTCGTGTCAAACTTCGACAAATCTCTGTCCGCACATCTCAATGCGACTACTTTAATCAGCCATATTTCCAAAACCTAAGTTTTTACGGTAACTTGGGTGGTATAGTACTAAAGTTCTGGACCTATTCTATCATCCTACGTGTACGTCATGTTGGCACACCTCCGTATTTATTATTATATTTCATGTCATACTTAGACAAATCGTTGTCCGCACATCGCATAGCGACTAATTTAATCACCCATATTTCCAAAACCTAAGTTTTTACGGTAACTTGGGTGGTATAATACAGAAGTTCTGGTCCTATTCTATCACCCTACGTGTAAGTCATGTATCCAAAATTCCGTATTTATTTTTATATTTCATGTCAAACTTAGACAAATCGTTGTCCGCACATCGCATAGCGACTAATTCAATCACCCATATTTCCAAAACCTAAGTTTTTACGGTAACTTGGGTGGTATAATACAGAAGTTCTGGTCCTATTCTATCACCCTATGTGTACGTCATGTATCCACAATTCCGTATTTATTTTTATATTTCATGTCAAACTTAGACAAATCGTTGTCCGCACATCGCATAGCGACTAATTTAATCACCCATATTTCCAAAACCTAAGTTTTTAAGGTAACTTGGGTGGTATAATACTAAATTTCAGGACCTATTCTATCATCCTATGTGTACGTCATGTTGGCACACTTCCGTATTTATTTTATTTTTCATGTCATACTTTGACAAATCGCTGTCCGCACATCTCAATGCGACTACTTTAATCAGCCATATTTCCAAAACCTAAGTTTTTACGGTAACTTGGGTGGTATAATACAGAAGTTCTGGTCCTATTCTATCACCCTACGTGTACGTAATGTTGGCACACCTCCGTATTTATTATTATATTTCATGTCATACTTAGACAAATCGTTGTCCGCACATCGCATAGCGACTAATTTAATCACCCATATTTCCAAAACCTAAGTTTTTACGGTAACTTGGGTGGTATAATACAGAAGTTCTGGTCCTATTCTATCACCCTACGTGTAAGTCATGTATCCAAAATTCCGTATTTATTTTTATATTTCATGTCAAACTTAGACAAATCGTTGTCCGCACATCGCATAGCGACTAATTCAATCACCCATATTTCCAAAACCTAAGTTTTTACGGTAACTTGGGTGGTATAATACAGAAGTTCTGGTCCTATTCTATCACCCTATGTGTACGTCATGTATCCACAATTCCGTATTTATTTTTATCTTTCATGTCAAACTTAGACAAATCGTTGTCCGCACATGCATAGCGACTAATTTAATCACCCATATTTCCAAAACCTAAGTTTTTACGGTAACTTGGGTGGTATAATACAGAAGTTCTGGTCCTATTCTATCACCCTACGTGTAAGTCATGTATCCAAAATTCCGTATTTATTTTTATATTTCATGTCAAACTTAGACAAATCGTTGTCCGCACATCGCATAGCGACTAATTCAATCACCCATATTTCCAAAACCTAAGTTTTTACGGTAACTTGGGTGGTATAATACAGAAGTTCTGGTCCTATTCTATCACCCTATGTGTACGTCATGTATCCACAATTCCGTATTTATTTTTATCTTTCATGTCAAACTTAGACAAATCGTTGTCCGCACATCGCATAGCGACTAATTTAATCGTCCATATTTCCAAAACCTAAGTTTTTAAGGTAACTTGGGTGGTATAATACTAAATTTCAGGACCTATTCTATCATCCTATGTGTACGTCATGTTGGCACACTTCCGTATTTATTTTATTTTTCATGTCATACTTTGACAAATCGCTGTCCGCACATCTCAATGCGACTACTATAATCAGCCATATTTCCAAAACCTAAGTTTTTACGGTAACTTGGGTGGTATAATACAGAAGTTCTGGTCCTATTTCATCACCCTACGTGTACGTCATGCTGACACACTGCCGTATTAATTTTATATTTTATGTCAAACTTAGGTGGATCACTGTCCACACATCCAAAGCGACTATTTTAATCACCCGTGTTTCCAAAACCTAAGTTTTTAAGGTAACTTGGGTGGTATAGTACTAAAGTTCTGGTCCTATTTTTTCATCATACGTGTACGTCATGCTGACACACTGCCGTATTTATTTTATATTTTATGTCAAACTTAGGTGGATCGCTGTCCACACATCCAAAGTGACTATTTTAATCACCCGTATTTCCAAAACCTAAGTTTTGACGGTAACCTGAGTGGTATAATAATATAGTTCTAATCCTATTCTATCACCCAATGTGTACGTCATGTATCCAAAATTCCGTATTTATTTTTATATTTCATGTCAAACTTAGACAAATCGTTGTCCGCACATCTCAATGCGACTACTTTAATCAGCCATATTTCCAAAACCTAAGTTTTTACGGTAACTTGGGTGGTATAATACAGAAGTTCTGGTCCTATTCTATCACCCTATGTGTACGTCATGTTGGCACACCTCCGTATTTATTATTATATTTCATGTCATACTTAGTCAAATCGCTGTCCGCACATCTCAATGCGACTACTTTAATCACCCATATTTCCAAAATCTAAGTTTTTAAGGTAACTTGGGTGGTATAATACTAAATTTCAGGACCTATTCTATCATCCTATGTGTACGTCATGTTGGCACACTTCCGTATTTATTTTATTTTTCATGTCATACTTTGACAAATCGCTGTCCGCACATCTCAATGCGACTACTTTAATCACCCATATTTCCAAAACCTAAGTTTTTACGGTAACTTGGGTGGTATAATACAAAAGTTCTGGTCCTATTCTATCACCCTATGTGTACGTCATGTATCCACAATTCCGTATTTATTTTTATATTTCATGTCATACTTAGACAAATCGTTGTCCGCACATCGCATAGCGACTAATTTAATCACCCATATTTCCAAAACCTAAGTTTTTAAGGTAACTTGGGTGGTATAATACTAAATTTCAGGACCTATTCTATCATCCTATGTGTACGTCATGTTGGCACACTTCCGTATTAGTTTTATTTTTCATGTCATACTTTGACAAATCGCTGTCCGCACATCTCAATGCGACTACTTTAATCAGCCATATTTCCAAAACCTAAGTTTTTACGGTAACTTGGGTGGTATAATAAAGAAGTTCTGGTCCTATTTCATCACCCTACGTGTACGTCATGCTGACACACTGCCGTATTTATTTTATATTTTATGTCAAACTTAGGTGGATCACTGTCCACACATCCAAAGCGACTATTTTAATCACCCGTATTTCCAAAACCTAAGTTTTTAAGGTAACTTGGGTGGTATAGTACTAAAGTTCTGGACCTATTCTATCATCCTATGTGTACGTCATGTTTGCACACCTCCGTATTTTTTTTATATTTCGTGTCAAACTTCGACAAATCTCTGTCCGCACATCTCAATGCGACTACTTTAATCAGCCATATTTCCAAAACCTAAGTTTTTACGGTAACTTGGGTGGTATAATACAGAAGTTCTGGTCCTATTCTATCACCCTACGTGTACGTAATGTTGGCACACCTCCGTATTTATTATTATATTTCATGTCATACTTAGACAAATCGTTGTCCGCACATCGCATAGCGACTAATTTAATCACCCATATTTCCAAAACCTAAGTTTTTAAGGTAACTTGGGTGGTATAGTACTAAAGTTCTGGTCCTATTCTTTCATCCTACGTGTACGTCATGCTGACACACTGCCGTATTTATTTTATATTTTATGTCAAACTTAGGTGGATCGCTGTCCACACATCCAAAGTGACTATTTTAATCACCCGTATTTCCAAAACCTAAGTTTTGACGGTAACCTGAGTGGTATAATAATATAGTTCTAATCCTATTCTATCACCCAATGTGTACGTCATGTATCCAAAATTCCGTATTTATTTTTATATTTCATGTCAAACTTAGACAAATCGTTGTCCGCACATCTCAATGCGACTACTTTAATCAGCCATATTTCCAAAACCTAAGTTTTTACGGTAACTTGGGTGGTATAATACAGAAGTTCTGGTCCTATTCTATCACCCTATGTGTACGTCATGTTGGCACACCTCCGTATTTATTATTATATTTCATGTCATACTTAGACAAATCGCTGTCCGCACATCTCAATGCGACTACTTTAATCACCCATATTTCCAAAATCTAAGTTTTTAAGGTAACTTGGGTGGTATAATACTAAATTTCAGGACCTATTCTATCATCCTATGTGTACGTCATGTTGGCACACTTCCGTATTTATTTTATTTTTCATGTCATACTTTGACAAATCGCTGTCCGCACATCTCAATGCGACTACTTTAATCACCCATATTTCCAAAACCTAAGTTTTTACGGTAACTTGGGTGGTATAATACAAAAGTTCTGGTCCTATTCTATCACCCTATGTTTACGTCATGTATCCACAATTCCGTATTTATTTTTATATTTCATGTCAAACTTAGACAAATCGTTGTCCGCACATCGCATAGCGACTAATTTAATCACCCATATTTCCAAAACCTAAGTTTTTAAGGTAACTTGGGTGGTATAATACTAAATTTCAGGACCTATTCTATCATCCTATGTGTACGTCATGTTGGCACACTTCCGTATTAGTTTTATTTTTCATGTCATACTTTGACAAATCGCTGTCCGCACATCTCAATGCGACTACTTTAATCAGCCATATTTCCAAAACCTAAGTTTTTACGGTAACTTGGGTGGTATAATAAAGACGTTCTGGTCCTATTTCATCACCCTACGTGTACGTCATGCTGACACACTGCCGTATTTATTTTATATTTTATGTCAAACTTAGGTGGATCACTGTCCACACATCCAAAGCGACTATTTTAATCACCCGTATTTCCAAAACCTAAGTTTTTAAGGTAACTTGGGTGGTATAGTACTAAAGTTCTGGACCTATTCTATCATCCTATGTGTACGTCATGTTTGCACACCTCCGTATTTTTTTTATATTTCGTGTCAAACCTCGACAAATCTCTGTCCGCACATCTCAATGCGACTACTTTAATCAGCCATATTTCCAAAACCTAAGTTTTTACGGTAACTTGGGTGGTATAATACAGAAGTTCTGGTCCTATTCTATCACCCTACGTGTACGTAATGTTGGCACACCTCCGTATTTATTATTATATTTCATGTCATACTTAGACAAATCGTTGTCCGCACATCGCATAGCGACTAATTTAATCACCCATATTTCCAAAACCTAAGTTTTTAAGGTAACTTGGGTGGTAGAGTACTAAAGTTCTGGTACTATTCTTTCATCCTACGTGTACGTCATGCTGACACACTGCCGTATTTATTTTATATTTTATGTCAAACTTAGGTGGATCGCTGTCCACACATCCAAAGCGACTATTTTAATCACCCGTATTTCCAAAACCTAAGTTTTTAAGGTAACTTGGGTGGTATAGTACTAAAGTTCTGGACCTATTCTATCATCCTATGTGTACGTCATGTTGGCACACCTCCGTATTTTTTTATATTTCGTGTCAAACTTCGACAAATCTCTGTCCGCACATCTCAATGCGACTACTTTAATCAGACATATTTCCCAAACCTAAGTTATTACGGTAACTTGGGTGGTATAGTACTAAAGTTCTGGACCTATTCTATCATCCTACGTGTACGTCATGTTGGCACACCTCCGTATTTTTTTTTATATTTCGTGTCAAACTTCGACAAATCTCTGTCCGCACATCTCAATGCGACTACTTTAATCAGCCATATTTCCAAAACCTAAGTTTTTACGGTAACTTGGGTGGTATAGTACAGAAGTTCTGGTCCTATTCTATCACCCTATGTGTACGTCATGTATCCACAATTCCGTATTTATTTTTATATTTCATGTCAAACTTAGACAAATCGTTGTCCGCACATCGCATAGCGACTAATTTAATCACCCATATTTCCAAAACCTAAGTTTTTAAGGTAACTTGGGTGGTATAATACTAAATTTCAGGACCTATTCTATCATCCTATGTGTACGTCATGTTGGCACACTTCCGTATTTATTTTATTTTTCATGTCATACTTTGGCAAATCGCTGTCCGCACATCTCAATGCGACTACTTTAATCAGCCATATTTCCAAAACCTAAGTTTTTACGGTAACTTGGGTGGTATAATACAGAAGTTCTGGTCCTATTCTATCACCCTACGTGTACGTAATGTTGGCACACCTCCGTATTTATTATTATATTTCATGTCATACTTAGACAAATCGTTGTCCGCACATCGCATAGCGACTAATTTAATCACCCATATTTCCAAAACCTAAGTTTTTACGGTAACTTGGGTGGTATAATACAGAAGTTCTGGTCCTATTCTATCACCCTACGTGTAAGTCATGTATCCAAAATTCCGTATTTATTTTTATATTTCATGTCAAACTTAGACAAATCGTTGTCCGCACATCGCATAGCGACTAATTCAATCACCCATATTTCCAAAACCTAAGTTTTTACGGTAACTTGGGTGGTATAATACAGAAGTTCTGGTCCTATTCTATCACCCTATGTGTACGTCATGTATCCACAATTCCGTATTTATTTTTATATTTCATGTCAAACTTAGACAAATCGTTGTCCGCACATCGCATAGCGACTAATTTAATCACCCATATATCCAAAACCTAAGTTTTTAAGGTAACTTGGGTGGTATAATACTAAATTTCAGGACCTATTCTATCATCCTATGTGTACGTCATGTTGGCACACTTCCGTATTTATTTTATTTTTCATGTCATACTTTGAAAAATCGCTGTCCGCACATCTCAATGCGACTACTTTAATCAGCCATATTTCCAAAACCTAAGTTTTTACGGTAACTTGGGTGGTATAATACAGAAGTTCTGGTCCTATTCTATCACCCTATGTGTACGTCATGTATCCACAATTCCGTATTTATTTTTATATTTCATGTCAAACTTAGACAAATCGTTGTCCGCACATCGCATAGCGACTAATTTAATCACCCATATTTCCAAAACCTAAGTTTTTAAGGTAACTTGGGTGGTATAATACTAAATTTCAGGACCTATTCTATCATCCTATGTGTACGTCATGTTGGCACACTTCCGTATTTATTTTATTTTTCATGTCATACTTTAACAAATCGCTGTCCGCACATCTCAATGCGACTACTTTAATCAGCCATATTTACAAAACCTAAGTTTTTACGGTAACTTGGGTGGTATAATACAGAAGTTCTGGTCCTATTTCATCACCCTACGTGTACGTCATGCTGACACACTGCCGTATTAATTTTATATTTTATGTCAAACTTAGGTGGATCACTGTCCACACATCCAAAGCGACTATTTTAATCACCCGTATTTCCAAAACCTAAGTTTTGACGGTAACCTGAGTGGTATAATAATATAGTTCTAATCCTATTCTATCACCCAATGTGTACGTCATGTATCCAAAATTCCGTATTTATTTTTATATTTCATGTCAAACTTAGACAAATCGTTGTCCGCACATCTCAATGCGACTACTTTAATCAGCCATATTTCCAAAACCTAAGTTTTTACGGTAACTTGGGTGGTATAA
The DNA here is from genome assembly GCA_035578135.1 of Flexamia atlantica. Lineage (NCBI taxonomy): Eukaryota > Metazoa > Arthropoda > Insecta > Hemiptera > Cicadellidae > Flexamia > Flexamia atlantica. Next base: position 502,951 of record JAQJVK010000055.1, on the reverse strand, counting down.
TACAGAAGTTCTGGTCCTATTCTATCACCCTATGTGTACGTCATGTTGGCACACCTCCGTATTTATTATTATATTTCATGTCATACTTAGACAAATCGCTGTCCGCACATCTCAATGCGACTACTTTAATCACCCATATTTCCAAAATCTAAGTTTTTAAGGTAACTTGGGTGGTATAATACTAAATTTCAGGACCTATTCTATCATCCTATGTGTACGTCATGTTGGCACACTTCCGTATTTATTTTATTTTTCATGTCATACTTTGACAAATCGCTGTCCGCACATCTCAATGCGACTACTTTAACACCCATATTTCCAAAACCTAAGTTTTTACGGTAACTTGGGTGGTATAATACAAAAGTTCTGGTCCTATTCTATCACCCTATGTGTACGTCATGTATCCACAATTCCGTATTTATTTTTATATTTCATGTCAAACTTAGACAAATCGTTGTCCGCACATCGCATAGCGACTAATTTAATCACCCATATTTCCAAAACCTAAGTTTTTAAGGTAACTTGGGTGGTATAATACTAAATTTCAGGACCTATTCTATCATCCTATGTGTACGTCATGTTGGCACACTTCCGTATTTATTTTATTTTTCATGTCATACTTTAACAAATCGCTGTCCGCACATCTCAATGCGACTACTTTAATCAGCCATATTTACAAAACCTAAGTTTTTACGGTAACTTGGGTGGTATAATACAGAAGTTCTGGTCCTATTTCATCACCCTACGTGTACGTCATGCTGACACACTGCCGTATTAATTTTATATTTTATGTCAAACTTAGGTGGATCACTGTCCACACATCCAAAGAGACTATTTTAATCACCCGTATTTCCAAAACCTAAGTTTTGACGGTAACCTGAGTGGTATAATAATATAGTTCTAATCCTATTCTATCACCCAATGTGTACGTCATGTATCCAAAATTCCGTATTTATTTTTATATTTCATGTCAAACTTAGACAAATCGTTGTCCGCACATCTCAATGCGACTACTTTAATCAGCCATATTTCCAAAACCTAAGTTTTTACGGTAACTTGGGTGGTATAATACAGAAGTTCTGGTCCTATTCTATCACCCTATGTGTACGTCATGTTGGCACACCTCCGTATTTATTATTATATTTCATGTCATACTTAGACAAATCGCTGTCCGCACATCTCAATGCGACTACTTTAATCACCCATATTTCCAAAATTTAAGTTTTTAAGGTAACTTGGGTGGTATAATACTAAATTTCAGGACCTATTCTATCATCCTATGTGTACGTCATGTTGGCACACTTCCGTATTTATTTTATTTTTCATGTCATACTTTGACAAATCGCTGTCCGCACATCTCAATGCGACTACTTTAACACCCATATTTCCAAAACCTAAGTTTTTACGGTAACTTGGGTGGTATAATACAAAAGTTCTGGTCCTATTCTATCACCCTATGTGTACGTCATGTATCCACAATTCCGTATTTATTTTTATATTTCATGTCAAACTTAGACAAATCGTTGTCCGCACATCGCATAGCGACTAATTTAATCACCCATATTTCCAAAACCTAAGTTTTTAAGGTAACTTGGGTGGTATAATACTACATTTCAGGACCTATTCTATCATCCTATGTGTACGTCATGTTGGCACACTTCCGTATTAGTTTTATTTTTCATGTCATACTTTGACAAATCGCTGTCCGCACATCTCAATGCGACTACTTTAATCAGCCATATTTCCAAAACCTAAGTTTTTACGGTAACTTGGGTGGTATAATACAGAAGTTCTGGTCCTATTTCATCACCCTACGTGTACGTCATGCTGACACACTGCCGTATTTATTTTATATTTTATGTCAAACTTAGGTGGATCACTGTCCACACATCCAAAGCGACTATTTTAATCACCCGTATTTCCAAAACCTAAGTTTTTAAGGTAACTTGGGTGGTATAGTACTAAAGTTCTGGACCTATTCTATCATCCTATGTGTACGTCATGTTTGCACACCTCCGTATTTTTTTTATATTTCGTGTCAAACTTCGACAAATCTCTGTCCGCACATCTCAATGCGACTACTTTAATCAGCCATATTTCCAAAACCTAAGTTTTTACGGTAACTTGGGTGGTATAATACAGAAGTTCTGGTCCTATTCTATCACCCTACGTGTACGTAATGTTGGCACACCTCCGTATTTATTATTATATTTCATGTCATACTTAGACAAATCGTTGTCCGCACATCGCATAGCGACTAATTTAATCACCCATATTTCCAAAACCTAAGTTTTTAAGGTAACTTGGGTGGTATAGTACTAAAGTTCTGGTCCTATTCTTTCATCCTACGTGTACGTCATGCTGACACACTGCCGTATTTATTTTATATTTTATGTCAAACTTAGGTGGATCGCTGTCCACACATCCAAAGTGACTATTTTAATCACCCGTATTTCCAAAACCTAAGTTTTGACGGTAACCTGAGTGGTATAATAATATAGTTCTAATCCTATTCTATCACCCAATGTGTACGTCATGTATCCAAAATTCCGTATTTATTTTTATATTTCATGTCAAACTTAGACAAATCGTTGTCCGCACATCTCAATGCGACTACTTTAATCAGCCATATTTCCAAAACCTAAGTTTTTACGGTAACTTGGGTGGTATAATACAGAAGTTCTGGTCCTATTCTATCACCCTATGTGTACGTCATGTTGGCACACCTCCGTATTTATTATTATATTTCATGTCATACTTAGACAAATCGCTGTCCGCACATCTCAATGCGACTACTTTAATCACCCATATTTCCAAAATCTAAGTTTTTAAGGTAACTTGGGTGGTATAATACTAAATTTCAGGACCTATTCTATCATCCTATGTGTACGTCATGTTGGCACACTTCCGTATTTATTTTATTTTTCATGTCATACTTTGACAAATCGCTGTCCGCACATCTCAATGCGACTACTTTAATCACCCATATTTCCAAAACCTAAGTTTTTACGGTAACTTGGGTGGTATAATACAAAAGTTCTGGTCCTATTCTATCACCCTATGTGTACGTCATGTATCCACAATTCCGTATTTATTTTTATATTTCATGTCAAACTTAGACAAATCGTTGTCCGCACATCGCATAGCGACTAATTTAATCACCCATATTTCCAAAACCTAAGTTTTTAAGGTAACTTGGGTGGTATAATACTAAATTTCAGGACCTATTCTATCATCCTATGTGTACGTCATGTTGGCACACTTCCGTATTAGTTTTATTTTTCATGTCATACTTTGACAAATCGCTGTCCGCACATCTCAATGCGACTACTTTAATCAGCCATATTTCCAAAACCTAAGTTTTTACGGTAACTTGGGTGGTATAATAAAGAAGTTCTGGTCCTATTTCATCACCCTACGTGTACGTCATGCTGACACACTGCCGTATTTATTTTATATTTTATGTCAAACTTAGGTGGATCACTGTCCACACATCCAAAGCGACTATTTTAATCACCCGTATTTCCAAAACCTAAGTTTTTAAGGTAACTTGGGTGGTATAGTACTAAAGTTCTGGACCTATTCTATCATCCTATGTGTACGTCATGTTTGCACACCTCCGTATTTTTTTTATATTTCGTGTCAAACCTCGACAAATCTCTGTCCGCACATCTCAATGCGACTACTTTAATCAGCCATATTTCCAAAACCTAAGTTTTTACGGTAACTTGGGTGGTATAATACAGAAGTTTTGGTCCTATTCTATCACCCTACGTGTACGTAATGTTGGCACACCTCCGTATTTATTATTATATTTCATGTCATACTTAGACAAATCGTTGTCCGCACATCGCATAGCGACTAATTTAATCACCCATATTTCCAAAACCTAAGTTTTTAAGGTAACTTGGGTGGTAGAGTACTAAAGTTCTGGTGCTATTCTTTCATCCTACGTGTACGTCATGCTGACACACTGCCGTATTTATTTTATATTTTATGTCAAACTTAGGTGGATCGCTGTCCACACATCCAAAGCGACTATTTTAATCACCCGTATTTCCAAAACCTAAGTTTTTAAGGTAACTTGGGTGGTATAGTACTAAAGTTCTGGACCTATTCTATCATCCTATGTGTACGTCATGTTGGCACACCTCCGTATTTTTTTTATATTTCGTGTCAAACTTCGACAAATCTCTGTCCGCACATCTCAATGCGACTACTTTAATCAGACATATTTCCCAAACCTAAGTTATTACGGTAACTTGGGTGGTATAGTACTAAAGTTCTGGACCTATTCTATCATCCTACGTGTACGTCATGTTGGCACACCTCCGTATTTTTTTTTATATTTCGTGTCAAACTTCGACAAATCTCTGTCCGCACATCTCAATGCGACTACTTTAATCAGCCATATTTCCAAAACCTAAGTTTTTACGGTAACTTGGGTGGTATAGTACAGAAGTTCTGGTCCTATTCTATCACCCTATGTGTACGTCATGTATCCACAATTCCGTATTTATTTTTATATTTCATGTCAAACTTAGACAAATCGTTGTCCGCACATCGCATAGCGACTAATTTAATCACCCATATTTCCAAAACCTAAGTTTTTAAGGTAACTTGGGTGGTATAATACTAAATTTCAGGACCTATTCTATCATCCTATGTGTACGTCATGTTGGCACACTTCCGTATTTATTTTATTTTTCATGTCATACTTTGACAAATCGCTGTCCGCACATCTCAATGCGACTACTTTAATCAGCCATATTTCCAAAACCTAAGTTTTTACGGTAACTTGGGTGGTATAATACAGAAGTTCTGGTCCTATTCTATCACCCTACGTGTACGTAATGTTGGCACACCTCCGTATTTATTATTATATTTCATGTCATACTTAGACAAATCGTTGTCCGCACATCGCATAGCGACTAATTTAATCACCCATATTTCCAAAACCTAAGTTTTTACGGTAACTTGGGTGGTATAATACAGAAGTTCTGGTCCTATTCTATCACCCTACGTGTAAGTCATGTATCCAAAATTCCGTATTTATTTTTATATTTCATGTCAAACTTAGACAAATCGTTGTCCGCACATCGCATAGCGACTAATTCAATCACCCATATTTCCAAAACCTAAGTTTTTACGGTAACTTGGGTGGTATAATACAGAAGTTCTGGTCCTATTCTATCACCCTATGTGTACGTCATGTATCCACAATTCCGTATTTATTTTTATATTTCATGTCAAACTTAGACAAATCGTTGTCCGCACATCGCATAGCGGCTTATTTAATCACCCATATTTCCAAAACCTAAGTTTTTAAGGTAACTTGGGTGGTATAATACTAAATTTCAGGACCTATTCTATCATCCTATGTGTACGTCATGTTGGCACACTTCCGTATTTATTTTATTTTTCATGTCATACTTTGAAAAATCGCTGTCCGCACATCTCAATGCGACTACTTTAATCAGCCATATTTCCAAAACCTAAGTTTTTACGGTAACTTGGGTGGTATAATACAGAAGTTCTGGTCCTATTCTATCACCCTATGTGTACGTCATGTATCCACAATTCCGTATTTATTTTTATATTTCATGTCAAACTTAGACAAATCGTTGTCCGCACATCGCATAGCGACTAATTTAATCACCCATATTTCCAAAACCTAAGTTTTTAAGGTAACTTGGGTGGTATAATACTAAATTTCAGGACCTATTCTATCATCCTATGTGTACGTCATGTTGGCACACTTCCGTATTTATTTTATTTTTCATGTCATACTTTAACAAATCGCTGTCCGCACATCTCAATGCGACTACTTTAATCAGCCATATTTACAAAACCTAAGTTTTTACGGTAACTTGGGTGGTATAATACAGAAGTTCTGGTCCTATTTCATCACCCTACGTGTACGTCATGCTGACACACTGCCGTATTAATTTTATATTTTATGTCAAACTTAGGTGGATCACTGTCCACACATCCAAAGCGACTATTTTAATCACCCGTATTTCCAAAACCTAAGTTTTGACGGTAACCTGAGTGGTATAATAATATAGTTCTAATCCTATTCTATCACCCAATGTGTACGTCATGATCCAAAATTCCGTATTTATTTTTATATTTCATGTCAAACTTAGACAAATCGTTGTCCGCACATCTCAATGCGACTACTTTAATCAGCCATATTTCCAAAACCTAAGTTTTTACGGTAACTTGGGTGGTATAATACAGAAGTTCTGGTCCTATTCTATCACCCTATGTGTACGTCATGTTGGCACACCTCCGTATTTATTATTATATTTCATGTCATACTTAGACAAATCGCTGTCCGCACATCTCAATGCGACTACTTTAATCACCCATATTTCCAAAATCTAAGTTTTTAAGGTAACTTGGGTGGTATAATACTAAATTTCAGGACCTATTCTATCATCCTATGTGTACGTCATGTTGGCACACTTCCGTATTTATTTTATTTTTCATGTCATACTTTGACAAATCGCTGTCCGCACATCTCAATGCGACTACTTTAACACCCATATTTCCAAAACCTAAGTTTTTACGGTAACTTGGGTGGTATAATACAAAAGTTCTGGTCCTATTCTATCACCCTATGTGTACGTCATGTATCCACAATTCCGTATTTATTTTTATATTTCATGTCAAACTTAGACAAATCGTTGTCCGCACATCGCATAGCGACTAATTTAATCACCCATATTTCCAAAACCTAAGTTTTTAAGGTAACTTGGGTGGTATAATACTAAATTTCAGGACCTATTCTATCATCCTATGTGTACGTCATGTTGGCACACTTCCGTATTTATTTTATTTTTCATGTCATACTTTAACAAATCGCTGTCCGCACATCTCAATGCGACTACTTTAATCAGCCATATTTACAAAACCTAAGTTTTTACGGTAACTTGGGTGGTATAATACAGAAGTTCTGGTCCTATTTCATCACCCTACGTGTACGTCATGCTGACACACTGCCGTATTAATTTTATATTTTATGTCAAACTTAGGTGGATCACTGTCCACACATCCAAAGCGACTATTTTAATCACCCGTATTTCCAAAACCTAAGTTTTGACGGTAACCTGAGTGGTATAATAATATAGTTCTAATCCTATTCTATCACCCAATGTGTACGTCATGTATCCAAAATTCCGTATTTATTTTTATATTTCATGTCAAACTTAGACAAATCGTTGTCCGCACATCTCAATGCGACTACTTTAATCAGCCATATTTCCAAAACCTAAGTTTTTACGGTAACTTGGGTGGTATAATACAGAAGTTCTGGTCCTATTCTATCACCCTATGTGTACGTCATGTTGGCACACCTCCGTATTTATTATTATATTTCATGTCATACTTAGACAAATCGCTGTCCGCACATCTCAATGCGACTACTTTAATCACCCATATTTCCAAAATTTAAGTTTTTAAGGTAACTTGGGTGGTATAATACTAAATTTCAGGACCTATTCTATCATCCTATGTGTACGTCATGTTGGCACACTTCCGTATTTATTTTATTTTTCATGTCATACTTTGACAAATCGCTGTCCGCACATCTCAATGCGACTACTTTAACACCCATATTTCCAAAACCTAAGTTTTTACGGTAACTTGGGTGGTATAATACAAAAGTTCTGGTCCTATTCTATCACCCTATGTGTACGTCATGTATCCACAATTCCGTATTTATTTTTATATTTCATGTCAAACTTAGACAAATCGTTGTCCGCACATCGCATAGCGACTAATTTAATCACCCATATTTCCAAAACCTAAGTTTTTAAGGTAACTTGGGTGGTATAATACTAAATTTCAGGACCTATTCTATCATCCTATGTGTACGTCATGTTGGCACACTTCCGTATTAGTTTTATTTTTCATGTCATACTTTGACAAATCGCTGTCCGCACATCTCAATGCGACTACTTTAATCAGCCATATTTCCAAAACCTAAGTTTTTACGGTAACTTGGGTGGTATAATACAGAAGTTCTGGTCCTATTTCATCACCCTACGTGTACGTCATGCTGACACACTGCCGTATTTATTTTATATTTTATGTCAAACTTAGGTGGATCACTGTCCACACATCCAAAGCGACTATTTTAATCACCCGTATTTCCAAAACCTAAGTTTTTAAGGTAACTTGGGTGGTATAGTACTAAAGTTCTGGACCTATTCTATCATCCTATGTGTACGTCATGTTTGCACACCTCCGTATTTTTTTTATATTTCGTGTCAAACTTCGACAAATCTCTGTCCGCACATCTCAATGCGACTACTTTAATCAGCCATATTTCCAAAACCTAAGTTTTTACGGTAACTTGGGTGGTATAGTACAGAAGTTCTGGTCCTATTCTATCACCCTACGTGTACGTAATGTTGGCACACCTCCGTATTTATTATTATATTTCATGTCATACTTAGACAAATCGTTGTCCGCACATCGCATAGCGACTAATTTAATCACCCATATTTCCAAAACCTAAGTTTTTAAGGTAACTTGGGTGGTAGAGTACTAAAGTTCTGGTCCTATTCTTTCATCCTACGTGTACGTCATGCTGACACACTGCCGTATTTATTTTATATTTTATGTCAAACTTAGGTGGATCGCTGTCCACACATCCAAAGCGACTATTTTAATCACCCGTATTTCCAAAACCTAAGTTTTTAAGGTAACTTGGGTGGTATAGTACTAAAGTTCTGGACCTATTCTATCATCCTATGTGTACGTCATGTTGGCACACCTCCGTATTTTTTTATATTTCGTGTCAAACTTCGACAAATCTCTGTCCGCACATCTCAATGCGACTACTTTAATCAGCCATATTTCCAAAACCTAAGTTTTTACGGTAACTTGGGTGGTATAGTACTAAAGTTCTGGACCTATCCTATCATCCTACGTGTACGTCATATTGGCACACCTCCGTATTTTTTTTATATTTCGTGTCAAACTTCGACAAATCTCTGTCCGCACATCTCAATGCGACTACTTTAATCAGCCATATTTCCAAAACCTAAGTTTTTACGGTAACTTGGGTGGTATAGTACAGAAGTTCTGGTCCTATTCTATCACCCTATGTGTACGTCATGTATCTACAATTCCGTATTTATTTTTATATTTCATGTCAAACTTAGACAAATCGTTGTCCGCACATCGCATAGCGACTAATTTAATCACCCATATTTCCAAAACCTAAGTTTTTAAGGTAACTTGGGTGGTATAATACTAAATTTCAGGACCTATTCTATCATCCTATGTGTACGTCATGTTGGCACACTTCCGTATTTATTTTATTTTTCATGTCATACTTTGACAAATCGCTGTCCGCACATCTCAATGCGACTACTTTAATCAGCCATATTTCCAAAACCTAAGTTTTTACGGTAACTTGGGTGGTATAATACAGAAGTTCTGGTCCTATTCTATCACCCTACGTGTACGTAATGTTGGCACACCTCCGTATTTATTATTATATTTCATGTCATACTTAGACAAATCGTTGTCCGCACATCGCATAGCGACTAATTTAATCACCCATATTTCCAAAACCTAAGTTTTTACGGTAACTTGGGTGGTATAATACAGAAGTTCTGGTCCTATTCTATCACCCTACGTGTAAGTCATGTATACAAAATTCCGTATTTATTTTTATATTTCATGTCAAACTTCGACAAATCGTTGTCCGCACATCGCATAGCGACTAATTTAATCACCCATATTTCCAAAACCTAAGTTTTTACGGTAACTTGGGTGGTATAATACAGAAGTTCTGGTCCTATTCTATCACCCTATGTGTACGTCATGTATCCACAATTCCGTATTTATTTTTATATTTCATGTCAAACTTAGACAAATCTCTGTCCGCACATCTCAATGCGACTACTTTAATCAGCCATATTTCCAAAACCTAAGTTTTTACGGTAACTTGGGTGGTATAATACAGAAGTTCTGGTCCTATTCCATCACCCTACGTGTACGTCATGCTGACACACTGCCGTATTTATTTTATATTTTATGTCAAACTTAGGTGGATCACTGTCCACACATCCAAAGCGACTATTTTAATCACCCTTATTTCCAAAACCTAAGTTTTTATGGTAACTTGGGTGGTATAGTACTAAAGTTCTGGACCTATTCTATCATCCTATGTGTACGTCATGTATCCACAATTCCGTATTTATTTTTATATTTCATGTCAAACTTAGACAAATCGCTGTCCGCACATCTCAATGCGACTACTTTAATCAGCCATATTTCCAAAACCTAAGTTTTTACGGTAACTTGGGTGGTATAATACAGAAGTTCTGGTCCTATTTCATCACCCTACGTGTACGTCATGCTGACACACTGCCGTATTTATTTTATATTTTATGTCAAACTTAGGTGGATCACTGTCCACACATCCAAAGCGACTATTTTAATCACCCGTATTTCCAAAACCTAAATTTTTAAGGTAACTTGGGTGGTATAATACAGAAGTTCTGGTCCTATTCTATCACCCTACGTGTACGTAATGTTGGCACACCTCCGTATTTATTATTATATTTCATGTCATACTTAGACAAATCGTTGTCCGCACATCGCATAGCGACTAATTTAATCACCCATATTTCCAAAACCTAAGTTTTTAAGGTAACTTGGGTGGTATAGTACTAAAGTTCTGGACCTATTCTATCATCCTATGTGTACGTCATGTTGGCACACCTCCGTATTTTTTTTATATTTCGTGTCAAACTTCGACGAATCTCTGTCCGCACATCGCATAGCGACTAATTTAATCACCCATATTTCCAAAACCTAAGTTTTTAAGGTAACTTGGGTGGTATAATACTAAATTTCAGGACCTATTCTATCATCCTATGTGAACGTCATGTTGGCACACTTCCGTATTTATTTTATTTTTCATGTCATACTTTGACAAATCGCTGTCCGCACATCTCAATGCGACTAATTTAATCAGCCATATTTCCAAAACCTAAGTTTTTACGGTAACTTGGGTGGTATAGTACAGAAGTTCTCGTCCTATTCTATCACCCTATGTGTACGTCAAGTATCCACAATTCCGTATTTATTTTTATATTTCATGTCAAACTTCGACAAATCGTTGTCCGCACATCGCATAGCGACTATTTTAATCACCCGTATTTCCAAAACCTAAGTTTTTAAGATAACTTGGGTGGTATAGTACTAAAGTTCTGGACCTATTCTATCATCCTATGTGTACGTCATGTTGGCACACTTCCGTATTTATTTTATTTTTCATGTCATACTTTGACAAATCGATGTCCGCACATCTCAATGCGACTACTTTAATCACCCATATTTCCAAAACCTAAGTTTTTAAGGTAAGTTGGGTGGTATAATACTAAATTTCAGGACCTATTCTATCATCCTATGTGTACGTCATGTTGGCACACTTCCGTATTTATTTTATTTTTCATGTCATACTTTGACAAATCGCTGTCCGCACATCTCAATGCGACTACTTTAATCAGCCATATTTCCAAAACCTAAGTTTTTACGGTAACTTGGGTGGTATAATACAAAAGTTCTGGTCCTATTCTATCACCATATGTGTACGTCATGTATCCACAATTCCGTATTTATTTTTATATTTCATGTCGAACTTAGACAAATCGTTGTCCGCACATCGCATAGCGACTAATTTAATCACCCATATTTCCAAAACCTAAGTTTTTAAGGTAACTTGGGTGGTATTGTACTAAAGTTCTGGACCTATTCTATCATCCTATGTGTACGTCATGTTGGCACACTTCCGTATTTATTTTATTTTTCATGTCATACTTTGACAAATCGCTGTCCGCACATCTCAATGCGACTACTTTAATCAGCCATATTTCCAAAACCTAAGTTTTTACGGTAACTTGGGTGGTATAATACAGAAGTTCTGGTCCTATTCTATCACCCTACGTGTACGTAATGTTGGCACACCTCCGTATTTATTATTATATTTCATGTCATACTTAGACAAATCGTTGTCCGCACATCGCATAGCGACTAATTTAATCACCCATATTTCCAAAACCTAAGTTTTTAAGGTAACTTGGGTGGTATAATACAGAAGTTCTGGTCCTATTCTATCACCCTACGTGTAAGTCATGTATCCAAAATTCCGTATTTATTTTTATATTTCATGTCAAACTTAGACAAATCGTTGTCCGCACATCGCATAGCGACTAATTTAATCACCCATATTTCCAAAACCTAAGTTTTTACGGTAACTTGGGTGGTATAATACAGAAGTTCTGGTCCTATTCTATCACCCTATGTGTACGTCATGTATCCACAATTCCGTATTTATTTTTATATTTCATGTCAAACTTAGACAAATCTCTGTCCGCACATCTCAATGCGACTACTTTAATCAGCCATATTTCCAAAACCTAAGTTTTTACGGTAACTTGGGTGGTATAATACAGAAGTTCTGGTCCTATTCCATCACCCTACGTGTACGTCATGCTGACACACTGCCGTATTTATTTTATATTTTATGTCAAACGTAGGTGGATCACTGTCCACACATCCAAAGCGACTATTTTAATCACCCTTATTTCCAAAACCTAAGTTTTTATGGTAACTTGGGTTGTATAGTACTAAAGTTCTGGACCTATTCTATCATCCTATGTGTACGTCATGTATCCACAATTCCGTATTTATTTTTATATTTCATGTCAAACTTAGACAAATCGCTGTCCGCACATCTCAATGCGACTACTTTAATCAGCCATATTTCCAAAACCTAAGTTTTTACGGTAACTTGGGTGGTATAATACTAAATTTCAGGACCTATTCTTTCATCCTATGTGTACGTCATGTTTGCACACTTCCGTATTTATTTTATTTTTCATGTCATACTTTGACAAATCGCTGTCCGCACATCTCAATGCGACTACTTTAATCAGCCATATTTCCAAAACCTAAGTTTTTACGGTAACTTGGGTGGTATAATACAGAAGTTCTGGTCCTATTCTATCACCCTATGTGTACGTCATGTATCCACAATTCCGTATTTATTTTTATATTTCATGTCAAACTTAGACAAATCGTTGTCCGCACATCGCATAGCGACTAATTTAATCACCCATATTTCCAAAACCTAAGTTTCTAAGGTAACTTGGGTGGTATAGTACTAAAGTTCTGGACCTATTCTATCATCCTATGTGTACGTCATGTTGGCACACCTCCGTATTTTTTTTATATTTCGTGTCAAACTTCGACAAATCTCTGTCCGCACATCGCATAGCGACTAATTTAATCACCCATATTTCCAAAACCTAAGTTTTTAAGGTAACTTGGGTGGTATAATACTAAATTTCAGGACCTATTCTATCATCCTATGTGAACGTCATGTTGGCACACTTCCGTATTTATTTTATTTTTCATGTCATACTTTGACAAATCGCTGTCCGCACATCTCAATGCGACTACTTTAATCAGCCATATTTCCAAAACCTAAGTTTTTACGGTAACTTGGGTGGTATAGTACAGAAGTTCTGGTCCTATTCTATCACCCTATGTGTACGTCAAGTATCCACAATTCCGTATTTATTTTTATATTTCATGTCAAACTTCGACAAATCGTTGTCCGCACATCGCATAGCGACTATTTTAATCACCCGTATTTCCAAAACCTAAGTTTTTAAGGTAACTTGGGTGGTATAGTACTAAAGTTCTGGACCTATTCTATCATCCTATGTGTACGTCATGTTGGCACACTTCCGTATTTATTTTATTTTTCATGTCATACTTTGACAAATCGCTGTCCGCACATCTCAATGCGACTATTTTAATCACCCATATTTCCAAAACCTAAGTTTTTAAGGTAACTTGGGTGGTATAATACAAAAGTTCTGGTCCTATTCTATCACCCTATGTGTACGTCATGTATCCACAATTCCGTATTTATTTTTATATTTCATGTCGAACTTAGACAAATCGTTGTCCGCACATCGCATAGCGACTAATTTAATCACCCATATTTCCAAAACCTAAGTTTTTAAGGTAACTTGGGTGGTATAATACTAAATTTCAGGACCTATTCTATTATCCTATGTGTACGTCATGTTGGCACACTTCCGTATTTGTTTTATTTTTCATGTCATACTTTGACAAATCGCTGTCCGCACATCTCAATGCGACTACTTTAATCAGCTATATTTCCAAAACCTAAGTTTTTACGGTAACTTGGGTGGTATAATACAGAAATTCTGGTCCTATTTCATCACCCTACGTGTACGTCATGCTGACACACTGCCGTATTTATTTTATATTTTATGTCAAACTTAGGTGGATCACTGTCCACACATCCAAAGCGACTATTTTAATCACCCGTATTTCCAAAACCTAAGTTTTTAAGGTAACTTGGGTGGTATAATACAGAAGTTCTGGTCCTATTCTATCACCCTACGTGTACGTAATGTTGGCACACCTCCGTATTTATTATTATATTTCATGTCATACTTAGACAAATCGTTGTCCGCACATCGCATAGCGACTAATTTAATCACCCATATTTCCAAAACCTAAGTTTTTAAGGTAACTTGGGTGGTAGAGTACTAAAGTTCTGGTGCTATTCTTTCACCCTATGTGTACGTCAAGTATCCACAATTCCGTATTTATTTTTATATTTCATGTCAAACTTCGACAAATCGTTGTCCGCACATCGCATAGCGACTATTTTAATCACCCGTATTTCCAAAACCTAAGTTTTTAAGGTAACTTGGGTGGTATAGTACTAAAGTTCTGGACCTATTCTATCATCCTATGTGTACGTCATGTTGGCACACCTCCGTATTTTTTTTATATTTCGTGTCAAACTTCGACAAATCTCTGTCCGCACATCGCATAGCGACTAATTTAATCACCCATATTTCCAAAACCTAAGTTTTTAAGGTAACTTGGGTGGTATAATACTAAATTTCAGGACCTATTCTATCATCCTATGTGAACGTCATGTTGGCACACTTCCGTATTTATTTTATTTTTCATGTCATACTTTGACAAATCGCTGTCCGCACATCTCAATGCGACTACTTTAATCAGCCATATTTCCAAAACCTAAGTTTTTACGGTAACTTGGGTGGTATAGTACAGAAGTTCTGGTCCTATTCTATCACCCTATGTGTACGTCAAGTATCCACAATTCCGTATTTATTTTTATATTTCATGTCAAACTTCGACAAATCGTTTTCCGCACATCGCATAACGACTATTTTAATCACCCGTATTTCCAAAACCTAAGTTTTTAAGGTAACTTGGGTGGTATTGTACTAAAGTTCTGGACCTATTCTATCATCCTATGTGTACGTCATGTTGGCACACTTCCGTATTTATTTTATTTTTCATGTCATACTTTGACAAATCGCTGTCCGCACATCTCAATGCGACTACTTTAATCACCCATATTTCCAAAACCTAAGTTTTTAAGGTAACTTGGGTGGTATAATACTAAATTTCAGGACCTATTCTATCATCCTATGTGTACGTCATGTTGGCACACTTCCGTATTTATTTTATTTTTCATGTCATACTTTGACAAATCGCTGTCCGCACATCTCAATGCGACTACTTTAATCAGCCATATTTCCAAAACCTAAGTTTTTACGGTAACTTGGGTGGTATAATACAAAAGTTCTGGTCCTATTCTATCACCCTATGTGTACGTCATGTATCCACAATTCCGTATTTATTTTTATATTTCATGTCGAACTTAGACAAATCGTTGTCCGCACATCGCATAGCGACTAATTTAATCACCCATATTTCCAAAACCTAAGTTTTTAAGGTAACTTGGGTGGTATAATACTAAATTTCAGGACCTATTCTATCATCCTATGTGTACGTCATGTTGGCACACTTCCGTATTTGTTTTATTTTTCATGTCATACTTTGACAAATCGCTGTCCGCACATCTCAATGCGACTACTTTAATCAGCTATATTTCCAAAACCTAAGTTTTTACGGTAACTTGGGTGGTATAATACAGAAATTCTGGTCCTATTTCATCACCCTACGTGTACGTCATGCTGACACACTGCCGTATTTATTTTATATTTTATGTCAAACTTTGGTGGATCACTGTCCACACATCCAAAGCGACTACTTTAATCAGCCATATTTCCAAAACCTAAGTTTTTACGGTAACTTGGGTGGTATAATACAAAAGTTCTGGTCCTATTCTATCACCCTATGTGTACGTCATGTATCCACAATTCCGTATTTATTTTTATATTTCATGTCGAACTTTGACAAATCGCTGTCCGCACATCTCAATGCGACTAATTTAATCACCCATATTTCCAAAACCTAAGTTTTTAAGGTAACTTGGGTGGTATAATACTAAATTTCAGGACCTATTCTATCATCCTATGTGTACGTCATGTTGGCACAATTCCGTATTTATTTTTATATTTCATGTCGAACTTAGACAAATCGTTGTCCGCACATCGCATAGCGACTAATTTAATCACCCATATTTCCAAAACCTAA
This sequence comes from Flexamia atlantica, assembly GCA_035578135.1. Classification (NCBI taxonomy): domain Eukaryota; kingdom Metazoa; phylum Arthropoda; class Insecta; order Hemiptera; family Cicadellidae; genus Flexamia; species Flexamia atlantica. The sequence goes on along the minus strand of JAQJVK010000055.1, from coordinate 486,400 downwards.
GTTTTTAAGGTAACTTGGGTGGTATAATACTAAATTTCAGGACCTATTCTATCATCCTATGTGTACGTAATGTTGGCACACCTCCGTATTTATTATTATATTTCATGTCATACTTAGACAAATCGTTGTCCGCACATCGCATAGCGACTAATTTAATCACCCATATTTCCAAAACCTAAGTTTTTAAGGTAACTTGGGTGGTAGAGTACTAACGTTCTGGTCCTATTCTTTCATCCTACGTGTACGTCATGCTGACACACTGCCGTATTTATTTTATATTTTATGTCAAACTTAGGTGGATCGCTGTCCACACATCGCATAGCGACTAATTTAATCACCCATATTTCCAAAACCTAAGTTTTTAAGGTAACTTGGGTGGTATAGTACTAAAGTTCTGGACCTATTCTATCATCCTATGTGTACGTCATGTTTGCACACCTCCGTATTTTTTTTATATTTCGTGTCAAACTTCGACAAATCTCTGTCCGCACATCTCAATGCGACTACTTTAATCAGCCATATTTCCAAAACCTAAGTTTTTACGGTAACTTGGGTGGTATAGTACTAAAGTTCTGGACCTATTCTACCATCCTACGTGTACGTCATGTTGGCACACCTCCGTATTTTTTTTTATATTTCGTGTCAAACTTCGACAAATCTCTGTTCGCACATCTCAATGCGACTACTTTAATCAGCCATATTTCCAAAACCTAAGTTTTTACGGTAACTTGGGTGGTATAATACAGAAGTTCTGGTCCTATTCTATCACCCTAAGTGTACGTAATGTTGGCACACCTCCGTATTTATTATTATATTTCATGTCATACTTAGACAAATCGTTGTCCGCACATCGCATAGCGACTAATTTAATCACCCATATTTCCAAAACCTAAGTTTTTACGGTAACTTGGGTGGTATAATACAGAAGTTCTGGTCCTATTCTATCACCCTACGTGTATGTCATGTATCCAAAATTCCGTATTTATTTTTATATTTCATGTCATACTTAGACAAATCGTTGTCCGCACATCGCATAGCGACTAATTTAATCACCCATATTTCCAAAACCTAAGTTTTTACGGTAACTTGGGTGGTATAATACAGAAGTTCTGGTCCTATTCTATCACCCTATGTGTACGTCATGTATCCACAATTCCGTATTTATTTTTATATTTCATGTCAAACTTAGACAAATCGTTGTCCGCACATCGCATAGCGACTAATTTAATCACCCATATTTCCAAAACCTAAGTTTTTAAGGTAACTTGGGTGGTATAATACTAAATTTCAGGACCTATTCTATCATCCTATGTGTACGTCATGTTGGCACACTTCCGTATTTGTTTTATTTTTCATGTCATACTTTGACAAATCGCTGTCCGCACATCTCAATGCGACTACTTTAATCAGCTATATTTCCAAAACCTAAGTTTTTACGGTAACTTGGGTGGTATAATACAGAAATTCTGGTCCTATTTCATCACCCTACGTGTACGTCATGTTGACACACTGCCGTATTTATTTTATATTTTATGTCAAACTTAGGTGGATCACTGTCCACACATCCAAAGCGACTATTTTAATCACCCGTATTTCCAAAGCCTAAGTTTTTAAGGTAACTTGGGTGGTATAGTACTAAAGTTCTGGACCTATTCTATCATCCTATGTGTACGTCATGTTTGCACACCTCCGTATTTTTTTTATATTTCGTGTCAAACTTCGACAAATCTCTGTCCGCACATCTCAATGCGACTACTTTAATCAGCCATATTTCCAAAACCTAAGTTTTTACGGTAACTTGGGTGGTATAATACAGAAGTTCTGGTCCTATTCTATCACCCTACGTGTACGTAATGTTGGCACACCTCCGTATTTATTATTATATTTCATGTCATACTTAGACAAATCGTTGTCCGCATATCGCATAGCGACTAATTTAATCACCCATATTTCCAAAACCTAAGTTTTTAAGGTAACTTGGGTGGTAGAGTACTAAAGTTCTGGTCCTATTCTTTCATCCTACGTGTACGTCATGCTGACACACTGCCGTATTTATTTTATATTTTATGTCAAACTTAGGTGGATCGCTGTCCACACATCGCATAGCGACTAATTTAATCACCCATATTTCCAAAACCTAAGTTTTTAAGGTAACTTGGGTGGTATAGTACTAAAGTTCTGGACCTATTCTATCATCCTATGTGTACGTCATGTTTGCACACCTCCGTATTTTTTTTATATTTCGTGTCAAACTTCGACAAATCTCTGTCCGAACATCTCAATGCGACTACTTTAATCAGCCATATTTCCAAAACCTAAGTTTTTACGGTAACTTGGGTGGTATAGTACTAAAGTTCTGGACCTATTCTACCATCCTACGTGTACGTCATGTTGGCACAACTCCGTATTTTTTTCATATTTCGTGTCAAACTTCGACAAATCTCTGTTCGCACATCTCAATGCGACTACTTTAATCAGCCATATTTCCAAAACCTAAGTTTTTACGGTAACTTGGGTGGTATAGTACAGAAGTTCTGGTCCTATTCTATCACCCTATGTGTACGTCATGTATCCACAATTCCGTATTTATTTTTATATTTCATGTCAAACTTAGACAAATCGTTGTCCGCACATCGCATAGCGACTAATTTAATCACCCATATTTCCAAAACCTAAGTTTTTAAGGTAACTTGGGTGGTATAATACTAAATTTCAGGACCTATTCTATCATCCTATGTGTACGTCATGTTGGCACACTTCCGTATTTATTTTATTTTTCATGTCATACTCTGACAAATCGCTGTCCGCACATCTCAATGCGACTACTTTAATCAGCCATATTTCCAAAACCTAAGTTTTTACGGTAACTTGGGTGGTATAATACAGAAGTTCTGGTCCTATTCTATCACCCTAAGTGTACGTAATGTTGGCACACCTCCGTATTTATTATTATATTTCATGTCATACTTAGACAAATCGTTGTCCGCACATCGCATAGCGACTAATTTAATCACCCATATTTCCAAAACCTAAGTTTTTACGGTAACTTGGGTGGTATAATACAGAAGTTCTGGTCCTATTCTATCACCCTACGTGTATGTCATGTATCCAAAATTCCGTATTTATTTTTATATTTCATGTCATACTTAGACAAATCGTTGTCCGCACATCGCATAGCGACTAATTTAATCACCCATATTTCCAAAACCTAAGTTTTTACGGTAACTTGGGTGGTATAATACAGAAGTTCTGGTCCTATTCTATCACCCTATGTGTACGTCATGTATCCACAATTCCGTATTTATTTTTATATTTCATGTCAAACTTAGACAAATCTCTGTCCGCACATCTCAATGCGACTACTTTAATCAGCCATATTTCCAAAACCTAAGTTTTTACGGTAACTTGGGTGGTATAATACAGAAGTTCTGGTCCTATTCCATCACCCTACGTGTACGTCATGCTGACACATTGCCGTATTTATTTTATATTTTATGTCAAACTTAGGTGGATCACTGTCCACACATCCAAAGCGACTATTTTAATCACCCGTATTTCCAAAACCTAAGTTTTTAAGGTAACTTGGGTGGTATCGTACTAAAGTTCTGGACCTATTCTATCATCCTATGTGTACGTCATGTATCCACATTTCCGTATTTATTTTTATATTTCATGTCAAACTTAGACAAATCGCTGTCCGCACATCTCAATGCGACTACTTTAATCAGCCATATTTCCAAAACCTAAGTTTTTACGGTAACTTGGGTGGTATAATACTAAATTTCAGGACCTATTCTTTCATCCTATGTGTACGTCATGTTGGCACACTTCCTTATTTATTTTATTTTTCATGTCATACTTTGACAAATCGCTGTCCGCACATCTCAATGCGACTACTTTAATCAGCCATATTTCCAAAACCTAAGTTTTTACGGTAACTTGGGTGGTATAATACAGAAGTTCTAGTCCTATTTCATCACCCTACGTGTACGTCATGCTGACACACTGCCGTATTTATTTTATATTTTATGTCAAACTTAGGTGGATCACTGTCCACACATCCAAAGCGACTATTTTAATCACCCGTATTTCCAAAACCTAAGTTTTTAAGGTAACTTGGGTGGTATAATACAGAAGTTCTGGTCCTATTCTATCACCCTACGTGTACGTAATGTTGGCACACCTCCGTATTTATTATTATATTTCATGTCATACTTAGACAAATCGTTGTCCGCACATCGCATAGCGACTAATTTAATCAGCCATATTTCCAAAACCTAAGTTTTTACGGTAACTTGGGTGGTATAGTACTAAAGTTCTGGTCCTATTCTATCATCCTATGTGTACGGCATATTGGCACACCTCCGTATTTTTTTTATATTTCGTGTCAAACTTCGACAAATCTCTGTCCGCACATCTCAATGCGACTACTTTAATCAGCCATATTTCCAAAACCTAAGTTTTTACGGTAACTTGGGTGGTATAATACAGAGGTTCTGGTCCTATTCTATCACCCTATGTGTACGTCATGTATCCACAATTCCGTATCAATTTTTATATTTCATGTCAAACTTAGACAAATCGTTGTCCGCACATCGCATAGCGACTAATTTAATCACCCATATTTCCAAAACCTAAGTTTTTAAGGTAACTTGGGTGGTATAATACTAAATTTCAGGACCTATTCTATCATCCTATGTGTACGTCATGTTGGCACACTTCCGTATTTATTTTATTTTTCATGTCATACTTTGACAAATCGCTGTCCGCACATCTCAATGCGACTACTTTAATCAGCCATATTTCCAAAACCTAAGTTTTTACGGTAACTTGGGTGGTATAATACAGAAGTTCTGGTCCTATTCTATCACCCTACGTGTACGTAATGTTGGCACACCTCCGTATTTATTATTATATTTCATGTCATACTTAGACAAATCGTTGTCCGCACATCGCATAGCGACTAATTTAATCACCCATATTTCCAAAACCTAAGTTTTTAAGGTAACTTGGGTGGTATAGTACTAAAGTTCTGGACCTATTCTATCATCCTATGTGTACGTCATGTTGGCACACCTCCGTATTTTTTTTATATTTCGTGTCAAACGTCGACAAATCTCTGTCCGCACATCGCATAGCGACTAATTTAATCACCCATATTTCCAAAACCTAAGTTTTTAAGGTAACTTGGGTGGTATAATACTAAATTTCAGGACCTATTCTATCATCCTATGTGTACGTCATGTTGGCACACTTCCGTATTTATTTTATTTTTCATGTCATACTTTGACAAATCGCTGTCCGCACATCTCAATGCGACTACTTTAATCAGCCATATTTCCAAAACCTAAGTTTTTACGGTAACTTGGGTGGTATAGTACAGAAGTTCTGGTCCTATTCTATCACCCTATGTGTACGTCAAGTATCCACAATTCCGTATTTATTTTTATATTTCATGTCAAACTTCGACAAATCGTTGTCCGCACATCGCATAGCGACTAATTTAATCACCCATATTTCCAAAACCTAAGTTTTTACGGTAACTTGGGTGGTATAATACAGAAGTTCTGGTCCTATTCTATCACCCTATGTGTACGTCATGTATCCACAATTCCGTATTTATTTTATATTTTATGTCAAACTTAGGTGGATCACTGTCCACACATCCAAAGCGACTATTTTAATCACCCGTATTTCCAAAACCTAAGTTTTTAAGGTAACTTGGGTGGTATAGTACTAAAGTTCTGGACCTATTCTATCATCCTATGTGTACGTCATGTTGGCACACCTCCGTATTTTTTTTATATTTCGTGTCAAACTTCGACAAATCTCTGTCCGCACATCTCAATGCGACTACTTTAATCAGCCATATTTCCAAAACCTAAGTTTTTACGGTAACTTGGGTGGTATAATACTGAAGTTCTGGTCCTATTCTATCATCCTACGTGTACGTAATGTTGGCACACCTCCGTATTTATTATTATATTTCATGTCATACTTAGACAAATCGTTGTCCGCACATCGTATAGCGACTAATTTAATCACCCATATTTCCAAAACCTAAGTTTTTAAGGTAACTTGGGTGGTATAAAACTAAATTTCAGGACCTATTCTATCATCCTATGTGTACGTCATGTTGGCACACTTCCGTATTTATTTTATTTTTCATGTCATACTTTGACAAATCGCTGTCCGCACATCTCAATGCGACTACTTTAATCAGCCATATTTCCAAAACCTAAGTTTTTACGGTAACTTGGGTGGTATAATACAGAAGTTCTGGTCCTATTCTATCACCCTACGTGTACGTAATGTTGGCACACCTCCGTATTTATTATTATATTTCATGTCATACTTAGACAAATCGTTGTCCGCACATCGCATAGCGACTAATTTAATCACCCATATTTCCAAAACCTAAGTTTTTAAGGTAACTTGGGTGGTATAGTACTAAAGTTCTGGACCTATTCTATCATCCTATGTGTACGTCATGTTGGCACACCTCCGTATTTTTTTTATATTTCGTGTCAAACGTCGACAAATCTCTGTCCGCACATCGCATAGCGACGAATTTAATCACCCATATTTCCAAAACCTAAGTTTTTAAGGTAACTTGGGTGGTATAATACTAAATTTCAGGACCTATTCTATCATCCTATGTGTACGTCATGTTGGCACACTTCCGTATTTATTTTATTTTTCATGTCATACTTTGACAAATCGCTGTCCGCACATCTCAATGCGACTACTTTAATCAGCCATATTTCCAAAACCTAAGTTTTTACGGTAACTTGGGTGGTATAGTACAGAAGTTCTGGTCCTATTCTATCACCCTATGTGTACGTCAAGTATCCACAATTCCGTATTTATTTTTATATTTCATGTCAAACTTAGACAAATCGTTGTCCGCACATCGCATAGCGACTAATTTAATCACCCATATTTCCAAAACCTAAGTTTTTAAGGTAACTTGGGTGGTATAGTACTAAAGTTCTGGACCTATTCTATCATCCTATGTGTACGTCATGTTGGCACACCTCCGTATTTTTTTTATATTTCGTGTCAAACTTCGACAAATCGTTGTCCGCACATCGCATAGCGACTAATTTAATCACCCATATTTCCAAAACCTAAGTTTTTATGGTAACTTGGGTGGTATAGTACTAAAGTTCTGGACCTATTCTATCATCCTAAGTGTACGTCATGTTGGCACACTTCCGTATTTATTTTTATATTTTATGTCAAACTTAGGTGGATCACTGTCCACACATCCAAAGCGACTATTTTAATCACCCGTATTTCCAAAACCTAAGTTTTTAAGGTAACTTGGGTGGTATAGTACTAAAGTTCTGGACCTATTCTATCATCCTATGTGTACGTCATGTTGCCACACCTCCGTATTTTTTTTATATTTCGTGTCAAACTTCGTCAAATCTCTGTCCGCACATCTCAATGCGACTACTTTAATCAGCCATATTTCCAAAACCTAAGTTTTTACGGTAACTTGGGTGGTATAATACTGAAGTTCTGGTCCTATTCTATCATCCTACGTGTACGTAATGTTGGCACACCTCCGTATTTATTATTATATTTCATGTCATACTTAGACAAATCGTTGTCCGCACATCGTATAGCGACTAATTTAATCACCCATATTTCCAAAACCTAAGTTTTTAAGGTAACTTGGGTGGTATAATACTAAATTTCAGGACCTATTCTATCATCCTATGTGTACGTCATGTTGGCACACTTCCGTATTTATTTTATTTTTCATGTCATACTTTGACAAATCGCTGTCCGCACATCTCAATGCGACTACTTTAATCAGCCATATTTCCAAAACCTAAGTTTTTACGGTAACTTGGGTGGTATAATACAGAAGTTCTGGTCCTATTCTATCACCCTACGTGTACGTAATGTTGGCACACCTCCGTATTTATTATTATATTTCATGTCATACTTAGACAAATCGTTGTCCGCACATCGCATAGCGACTAATTTAATCACCCATATTTCCAAAACCTAAGTTTTTAAGGTAACTTGGGTGGTATAGTACTAAAGTTCTGGACCTATTCTATCATCCTATGTGTACGTCATGTTGGCACACCTCCGTATTTTTTTTATATTTCGTGTCAAACGTCGACAAATCTCTGTCCGCACATCGCATAGCGACTAATTTAATCACCCATATTTCCAAAACCTAAGTTTTTAAGGTAACTTGGGTGGTATAATACTAAATTTCAGGACCTATTCTATCATCCTATGTGTACGTCATGTTGGCACACTTCCGTATTTATTTTATTTTTCATGTCATACTTTGACAAATCGCTGTCCGCACATCTCAATGCGACTACTTTAATCAGCCATATTTCCAAAACCTAAGTTTTTACGGTAACTTGGGTGGTATAGTACAGAAGTTCTGGTCCTATTCTATCACCCTATGTGTACGTCAAGTATCCACAATTCCGTATTTATTTTTATATTTCATGTCAAACTTAGACAAATCGTTGTCCGCACATCGCATAGCGACTAATTTAATCACCCATATTTCCAAAACCTAAGTTTTTACGGTAACTTGGGTGGTATAGTACTAAAGTTCTGGACCTATTCTATCATCCTATGTGTACGTCATGTTGGCACACCTCCGTATTTTTTTTATATTTCGTGTCAAACTTCGACAAATCGTTGTCCGCACATCGCATAGCGACTAATTTAATCACCCATATTTCCAAAACCTAAGTTTTTACGGTAACTTGGGTGGTATAATACAGAAGTTCTGGTCCTATTCTATCACCCTATGTGTACGTCATGTATCCACAATTCCGTATTTATTTTATATTTTATGTCAAACTTAGGTGGATCACTGTCCACTCATCCAAAGCGACTATTTTAATCACCCGTATTTCCAAAACCTAAGTTTTTAAGGTAACTTGGGTGGTATAGTACTAAAGTTCTGGACCTATTCTATCATCCTATGTGTACGTCATGTTGGCACACCTCCGTATTTTTTTCATATTTCGTGTCAAACTTCGACAAATCTCTGTCCGCACATCTCAATGCGACTACTTTAATCAGCCATATTTCCAAAACCTAAGTTTTTACGGTAACTTGGGTGGTATAATACTGAAGTTCTGGTCCTATTCTATCACCCTACGTGTACGTTATGTTGGCACACCTCCGTATTTATTATTATATTTCATGTCATACTTAGACAAATCGTTGTCCGCACATCGTATAGCGACTAATTTAATCACCCATATTTCCAAAACCTAAGTTTTTAAGGTAACTTGGGTGGTATAGTACTAAAGTTCTGGTCCTATTCTTTCATCCTACGTGTACGTCATGCTGACACACTGCCGTATTTATTTTATATTTTATGTCACACTTAGGTGGATCGCTGTCCACACATCCAAAGCGACTATTTTAATCACCCGTATTTCCAAAACCTAAGTTTTTAAGGTAACTTGGGTGGAATAGTACTAAAGTTTTGGACCTATTCTATCATCCTATGTGTACGTCATGTTGGCACACCTCCGTATTTCTTTTATATTTCGTGTCAAACTTCGACAAATCTCTGTCCGCACATCTCAATGCGACTACTTTAATCAGCCATATTTCCAAAACCTAAGTTTTTACGGTAACTTGGGTGGTATAATACAGAAGTTCTGGTCCTATTCTATCACCCTATATGTACGTAATGTTGGCACACTTCCGTATTTATTATCATATTTCATGTCATACTTAGACAAATCGTTGTCCGCACATCGCATAGCGACTAATTTAATCACCCATATTTCCAAAACCTAAGTTTTTAAGGTAACTTGGGTGGTATAGTACTAAAGTTCTGATCCTATTCTTTCATCCTACGTGTACGTCATGCTGACACACTGCCGTATTTATTTTATATTTTATGTCAAACTTAGGTGGATCGCTGTCCACACATCCAAAGTGACTATTTTAATCACCCGTATTTCCAAAACCTAAGTTTTGACGGTAACCTGAGTGGTATAATAATATAGTTCTAATCCTATTCTATCACCCAATGTGTACGTCATGTATCCAAAATTCCGTATTTATTTTTATATTTCATGTCAAACTTAGACAAATCGTTGTCCGCACATCGCATAGCGACTAATTTAATCACCCATATTTCCAAAACCTAAGTTTTTACGGTAACTTGGGTGGTATAATACAGAAGTTCTGGTCCTATTCTATCACCCTATGTGTACGTCATGTATCCAAAATTCCGTATTTATTTTTATATTTCATGTCAAACTTAGACAAATCGTTGTCCGCACATCGCATAGCGACTAATTTAATCACCCATATTTCCGAAACCTAAGTTTTTAAGGTAACTTGGGTGGTATAATACTAAATTTCAGGACCTATTCTATCATCCTATGTGTACGTCATGTTGGCACACTTCCGTATTTATTTTATTTTTCATGTCATACTTTGACAAATCGCTGTCCGCACATCTCAATGCGACTACTTTAATCAGCCATATTTCCAAAACCTAAGTTTTTACGGTAACTTGGGTGGTATAATACAGAAATTCTGGTCCTATTCTATCACCCTATGTGTACGTCATGTATCCACAATTCCGTATTTATTTTTATATTTCATGTCAAACTTAGACAAATCGTTGTCCGCACATCGCATAGCGACTAATTTAATCACCCATATTTCCAAAACCTAAGTTTTTAAGGTAACTTGGGTGGTATAATACTAAATTTCAGGACCTATTCTATCATCCTATGTGTACGTCATGTTGGCACACTTCCGTATTTATTTTACTTTTCATGTCATACTTTGACAAATCGCTGTCCGCACATCTCAATGCGACTACTTTAATCAGCCATATTACCAAAACCTAAGTTTTTACGGTAACTTGGGTGGTATAATACAGAAGTTCTGGTCCTATTTCATCACCCTACGTGTACGTCATGCTGACACACTGCCGTATTTATTTTATATTTTATGTCAAACTTAGGTGGATCACTGTCCACACATCCAAAGCGACTATTTTAATCACCCGTATTTCCAAAACCTAAGTTTTTAAGGTAACGTGGGTGGTATAGTACTAAAGTTCTGGACCTATTCTATCATCCTATGTGTACGTCATGTTGGCACACCTCCGTATTTTTTTTATATTTCGTGTCAAACTTCGACAAATCTCTGTCCGCACATCTCAATGCGACTACTTTAATCAGCCATATTTCCAAAACCTAAGTTTTTACGGTAACTTGGGTGGTATAATACAGAAGTTCTGGTCCTATTCTATCACCCTACGTGTACGTAATGTTGGCACACCTCCGTATTTATTATTATATTTCATGTCATACTTAGACAAATCGTTGTCCGCACATCGTATAGCGACTAATTTAATCACCCATATTTCCAAAACCTAAGTTTTTAAGGTAACTTGGATGGTATAGTACTAAAGTTCTGGTCCTATTCTTTCATCCTACGTGTACGTCATGCTGACACACTGCCGTATTTATTTTATATTTTATGTCAAACTTAGGTGGATCGCTGTCCACACATCCAAAGCGACTATTTTAATCACCCGTATTTCCAAAACCTAAGTTTTTAAGGTAACTTGGGTGGTAGAGTACTAAAGTTCTGGACCTATTCTATCATCCTATGTGTACGTCATGTTGGCACACCTCCGTATTTTTTTTATATTTCGTGTCAAACTTCGACAAACCTCTGTCCGCACATCTCAATGCGACTACTTTAATCAGCCATATTTCCAAAACCTAAGTTTTTACGGTAACTTGGGTGGTATAATACAGAAGTTCTGGTCCTATTCTATCACCCTATATGTACGTAATGTTGGCACACTTCCGTATTTTTTATTATATTTCATGTAATACTTAGACAAATCGTTGTCCGCACATCGCATAGCGACTAATTTAATCAGCCATATTTCCAAAACCTAAGTTTTTAAGGTAACTTGGGTGGTATAGTACTAAAGTTCTGGTCCTATTCTTTCATCCTACATGTACGTCATGCTGACACACTGCCGTATTTATTTTATATTTTATGTCAAACTTAGGTGGATCGCTGTCCACACATCCAAAGTGACTATTTTAATCACCCGTATTTCCAAAACCTAAGTTTTGACGGTAACCTGAGTGGTATAATAATATAGTTCTAATCCTATTCTATCACCCAATGTGTACGTCATGTATCCAAAATTCCGTATTTATTTTTATATTTCATGTCAAACTTAGACAAATCGTTGTCCGCACATCGCATAGCGACTTATTTAATCACCCATGTTTCCAAAACCTAAGTTTTTACGGTAACTTGGGTGGTATAATACAGAAGTTCTGGTCCTATTCTATCACCCTATGTGTACGTCATGTATCCACAATTCCGTATTTATTTTTATATTTCATGTCAAACTTAGACAATCGTTGTCCGCACATCGCATAGCGACTAATTTAATCACCCATATTTCCAAAACCTAAGTTTTTAAGGTAACTTGGGTGGTATAATACTAAATTTCAGGACCTATTCTATCATCCTATGTGTACGTCATGTTGGCACACTTCCGTATTTATTTTATTTTTCATGTCATACTTTGACAAATCGCTGTCCGCACATCTCAATGCGACTACTTTAATCAGCCATATTTCCAAAACCTATGTTTTTACGGTAACTTGGGTGGTATAATACAGAAATTCTGGTCCTATTCTATCACTCTATGTGTACGTCATGTATCCACAATTCCGTATTTATTTTTATATTTCATGTCAAACCTTAGACAAATCGTTGTCCGCACATCGCATAGCGACTAATTTAATCACCCATATTTCCAAAACCTAAGTTTTTAAGGTAACTTGGGTGGTATAATACTATATTTCAGGACCTATTCTATCATCCTATGTGTACGTCATGTTGGCATACTTCCGTATTTATTTTATTTTTCATGTCATACTTTGACAAATCGCTGTCCGCACATCGCATAGCGACTAATTTAATCACCCATATTTCCAAAACCTAAGTTTTTACGGTAACTTGGGTGGTATAGTACTAAAGTTCTGGACCTATTCTCTCATCCTATGTGTACGTCATGTTGGCACACCTCCGTATTTTTTTTATATTTCTTGTCAAACTTCGACAAATCGTTGTCCGCACATCGCATATCGAGTAATTTAATCACCCATATTTCCAAAACCTAAGTTTTTACGGTAACTTGGGTGGTATAATACAGAAGTTCTGGTCCTATTCTATCACCCTACGTGTACGTCATGTATCCACAATTCCGTATTTATTTTTATATTTCATGTCAAACTTAGACAAATCGTTGTCCGCACATCGCATAGCGACTAATTTAATCACCCATATTTCCAAAACCTAAGTTTTTAAGGTAACTTGGGTGGTATAATACTAAAGTTCTGGTCCTATTCTATCACCCTACGTGTACGTAATGTTGGCACACCTCCGTATTTATTATTATATTTCATGTCATACTTAGACAAATCGTTGTCCGCACATCGCATATCGAGTAATTTAATCACCCATATTTCCAAAACCTAAGTTTTTACGGTAACTTGGTTGGTATAGTACTAAAGTTCTGGACCTATTCTATCATCCTATGTGTACGTCATGTTGGCACACCTCCGTATTTTTTTTATATTTCGTGTCAAACTTCGACAAATCTCTGTCCGCACATCTCAATGCGACTACTTTAATCAGCCATATTTCCAAAACCTAAGTTTTTACGGTAACTTGGGTGGTATAGTACTAAAGTTCTGGACCTATTCTATCATCCTATGTGTACGTCATGTTGGCACACCTCCGTATTTATTTTTATATTTTATATCAAACTTAGACAAATCGTTGTCCGCACATCGCATAGCGACTAATTTAATCACCCATATTTCCAAAACCTAAGTTTTTAAGGTAACTTGGGTGGTATAGTACTAAAGTTCTGGTCCTATTCTTTCATCCTACGTGTACGTTATGCTGACACACTGCCGTATTTATTTTTATATTTCATGTCAAACTTAGACAAATCGTTGTCCGCACATCGCATAGCGACTAATTTAATCACCCATATTTCCAAAACCTAAGTTTTTAAGGTAACTTGGGTGGTATAGTACTAAAGTTCTGGACCTATTCTATCATCCTATGTGTACGTCATGTTGGCACACTTCCGTATTTATTTTATTTTTCATGTCATACTTTGACAAATCGCTGTCCGCACATCTCAATGCGACTACTTTAATCAGCCATATTTCCAAAACCTAAGTTTTTACGGTAACTTGGGTGGTATAATACAGAAGTTCTGGTCCTATTCTATCATCCTATGTGTACGTCATGCTGACACACTGCCGTATTTATTTTATATTTTATGTCAAACTTAGGTGGATCGCTGTCCACACATCCAAAGTGACTATTTTAATCACCCGTATTTCCAAAACCTAAGTTTTGACGGTAACCTGAGTGGTATAATAATATAGTTCTAATCCTATTCTATCACCCAATGTTTACGTCATGTATCCAAAATTCCGTATTTATTTTTATATTTCATGTCAAACTTAGACAATTCGTTGTCCGCACATCGCATAGCGACTTATTTAATCACCCATGTTTCCAAAACCTAAGTTTTTACGGTAACTTGTGTGGTATAATACAGAAGTTCTGGTCCTATTCTATCACCTTATGTGTACGTCATGTATCCACAATTCCGTATTTATTTTTATATTTCATGTCAAACTTAGACAATCGTTGTCCGCACATCGCATATCGAGTAATTTAATCACCCATATTTCCAAAACCTAAGTTTTTACGGTAACTTTGTTGGTATAGTACTAAAGTTCTGGACCTATTCTATCATCCTATGTGTACGTCATGTTGGCACACCTCTGTATTTTTTTTATATTTCGTGTCAAACTTCGACAAATCTCTGTCCGCACATCTCAATGCGACTACTTTAATCAGCCATATTTCCAAAACCTAAGTTTTTACGGTAACTTGGGTGGTATAGTACTAAAGTTCTGGACCTATTCTATCATCCTATGTGTACGTCATGTTGGCACACCTCCGTATTTATTTTTATATTTTATGTCAAACTTAGACAAATCGTTGTCCGCACATCGCATAGCGACTAATTTAATCACCCATATTTCCAAAACCTAAGTTTTTAAGGTAACTTGGGTGGTATAGTACTAAAGTTCTGGTCCTATTCTTTCATCCTACGTGTACGTCATGCTGACACACTGCCGTATTTATTTTTATATTTCATGTCAAACTTAGACAAATCGTTGTCCGCACATCGCATAGCGACTAATTTAATCACCCATATTTCCAAAACCTAAGTTTTTAAGGTAACTTGGGTGGTATAGTACTAAAGTTCTGGACCTATTCTATCATCCTATGTGTACGTCATGTTGGCACACTTCCGTATTTATTTTATTTTTCATGTCATACTTTGACAAATCGCTGTCCGCACATCTCAATGCGACTACTTTAATCAGCCATATTTCCAAAACCTAAGTTTTTACGGTAACTTGGGTGGTATAATACAGAAGTTCTGGTCCTATTCTATCATCCTATGTGTACGTCATGCTGACACACTGCCGTATTTATTTTATATTTTATGTCAAACTTAGGTGGATCGCTGTCCACACATCCAAAGTGACTATTTTAATCACCCGTATTTCCAAAACCTAAGTTTTGACGGTAACCTGAGTGGTATAATAATATAGTTCTAATCCTATTCTATCACCCAATGTTTACGTCATGTATCCAAAATTCCGTATTTATTTTTATATTTCATGTCAAACTTAGACAAATCGTTGTCCGCACATCGCATAGCGACTTATTTAATCACCCATGTTTCCAAAACCTAAGTTTTTACGGTAACTTGGGTGGTATAATACAGAAGTTCTGGTCCTATTCTATCACCCTATGTGTACGTCATGTATCCACAATTCCGTATTTATTTTTATATTTCATGTCAAACTTAGACAATCGTTGTCCGCACATCGCATATCGAGTAATTTAATCACCCATATTTCCAAAACCTAAGTTTTTACGGTAACTTGGTTGGTATAGTACTAAAGTTCTGGACCTATTCTATCATCCTATGTGTACGTCATGTTGGCACACCTCTGTATTTTTTTTATATTTCGTGTCAAACTTCGACAAATCTCTGTCCGCACATCTCAATGCGACTACTTTAATCAGCCATATTTCCAAAACCTAAGTTTTTACGGTAACTTGGGTGGTATAGTACTAAAGTTCTGGACCTATTCTATCATCCTATGTGTACGTCATGTTGGCACACCTCCGTATTTATTTTTATATTTTATGTCAAACTTAGACAAATCGTTGTCCGCACATCGCATAGCGACTAATTTAATCACCCATATTTCCAAAACCTAAGTTTTTAAGGTAACTTGGGTGGTATAGTACTAAAGTTCTGGTCCTATTCTTTCATCCTACGTGTACGTCATGCTGACACACTGCCGTATTTATTTTTATATTTCATGTCAAACTTAGACAAATCGTTGTCCGCACATCGCATAGCGACTAATTTAATCACCCATATTTCCAAAACCTAAGTTTTTAAGGTAACTTGGGTGGTATAGTACTAAAGTTCTGGACCTATTCTATCATCCTATGTGTACGTCATGTTGGCACACCTCCGTATTTTTTTTATATTTCGTGTCAAACTTCGACAAACCTCTGTCCGCACATCTCAATGCGACTACTTTAATCAGCCATATTTCCAAAACCTAAGTTTTTACGGTAACTTGGGTGGTATAATACAGAAGTTCTGGTCCTATTCTATCACCCTATATGTACGTAATGTTGGCACACTTCCGTATTTATTATTATATTTCATGTAATACTTAGACAAATCGTTGTCCACACATCGCATAGCGACTAATTTAATCACCCATATTTCCAAAACCTAAGTTTTTAAGGTAACTTGGGTGGTATAGTACTAAAGTTCTGGTCCTATTCTTTCATCCTACGTGTACGTCATGCTGACACACTGCCGTATTTATTTTATATTTTATGTCAAACTTAGGTGGATCGCTGTCCACACATCCAAAGTGACTATTTTAATCACCCGTATTTCCAAAACCTAAGTTTTGACGGTAACCTGAGTGGTATAATAATATAGTTCTAATCCTATTCTATCACCCAATGTGTACGTCATGTATCCAAAATTCCGTATTTATTTTTATATTTCATGTCAAACTTAGACAAATCGTTGTCCGCACATCGCATAGCGACTTATTTAATCACCCATGTTTCCAAAACCTAAGTTTTTACGGTAACTTGGGTGGTATAATACAGAAGTTCTGGTCCTATTCTATCACCCTATGTGTACGTCATGTATCCACAATTCCGTATTTATTTTTATATTTCATGTCAAACCTTAGACAAATCGTTGTCCGCACATCGCATAGCGACTAATTTAATCAGCCATATTTCCAAAACCTAAGTTTTTACGGTAACTTGGGTGGTATAATACAGAAATTCTGGTCCTATATTATCACCCTATGTGTACGTCATGTATCCACAATTCCGTATTTATTTTTATATTTCATGTCAAACCTTAGACAAATCGTTGTCCGCACATCGCATAGCGACTAATTTAATCAGCCATATTTCCAAAACCTAAGTTTTTAAGGTAACTTGGGTGGTATAATACTAAATTTCAGGACCTATTCTATCATCCTATGTGTACGTCATGTTGGCATACTTCCGTATTTATTTTATTTTTCATGTCATACTTTGACAAATCGCTGTCCGCATATCGCATAGCGACTAATTTAATCACCCATATTTCCAAAACCTAAGTTTTTACGGTAACTTGGGTGTTATAGTACTAAAGTTCTGGACCTATTCTATCATCCTATGTGTACGTCATGTTGGCACACCTCCGTATTTTTTTTATATTTCTTGTCAAACTTCGACAAATCGTTGTCCGCACATCGCATATCGAGTAATTTAATCACCCATATTTCCAAAACCTAAGTTTTTACGGTAACCTGGGTGGTATAATACAGAAGTTCTGGTCCTATTCTATCACCCTATGTGTACGTCATGTATCCACAATTCCGTATTTATTTTTATATTTCATGTCAAACTTAGACAAATCGTTGTCCGCACATCGCATAGCGACTAATTTAATCACCCATATTTCCAAAACCTAAGTTTTTAAGGTAACTTGGGTGGTATAATACTAAAGTTCTGGTCCTATTCTATCACCCTACGTGTACGTAATGTTGGCACACCTCCGTATTTATTATTATATTTCATGTCATACTCGTTGTCCGCACATCGCATATCGAGTAATTTAATCACCCATATTTCCAAAACCTAAGTTTTTACGGTAACTTGGTTGGTATAGTACTAAAGTTCTGGACCTATTCTATCATCCTATGTGTACGTCATGTTGGCACACCTCTGTATTTTTTTATATTTCGTGTCAAACTTCGACAAATCTCTGTCCGCACATCTCAATGCGACTACTTTAATCAGCCATATTTCCAAAACCTAAGTTTTTATTGTAACTTGGGTGGTATAGTACTAAAGTTCTGGACCTATTCTATCATCCTATGTGTACGTCATGTTGGCACACCTCCGTATTTATTTTTATATTTTATGTCAAACTTAGACAAATCGTTGTCCGCACATCGCATAGCGACTAATTTAATCACCCATATTTCCAAAACCTAAGTTTTTAAGGTAACTTGGGTGGTATAGTACTAAAGTTCTGGTCCTATTCTTTCATCCTACGTGTACGTCATGCTGACACACTGCCGTATTTATTTTTATATTTCATGTCAAACTTAGACAAATCGTTGTCCGCACATCGCATAGCGACTCATTTAATTACCCATATTTCCAAAACCTAAGTTTTTAAGGTAACTTGGGTGGTATAGTACTAAAGTTCTGGACCTATTCTATCATCCTATGTGTACGTCATGTTGGCACACTTCCGTATTTATTTTATTTTTCATGTCATACTTTGACAAATCGCTGTCCGCACATCTCAATGCGACTACTTTAATCAGCCATATTTCCAAAACCTAAGTTTTTACGGTAACTTGGGTGGTATAATACAGAAGTTCTGGTCCTATTCTATCATCCTATGTGTACGTCATGCTGACACACTGCCGTATTTATTTTATATTTTATGTCAAACTTAGGTGGATCGCTGTCCACACATCCAAAGTGACTATTTTAATCACCCGTATTTCCAAAACCTAAGTTTTGACGGTAACCTGAGTGGTATAATAATATAGTTCTAATCCTATTCTATCACCCAATGTTTACGTCATGTATCCAAAATTCCGTATTTATTTTTATATTTCATGTCAAACTTAGACAAATCGTTGTCCGCACATCGCATAGCGACTTATTTAATCACCCATGTTTCCAAAACCTAAGTTTTTACGGTAACTTGGGTGGTATAATACAGAAGTTCTGGTCCTATTCTATCACCCTATGTGTACGTCATGTATCCACAATTCCGTATTTATTTTTATATTTCATGTCAAACTTAGACAATCGTTGTCCGCACATCGCATATCGAGTAATTTAATCACCCATATTTCCAAAACCTAAGTTTTTACGGTAACTTGGTTGGTATAGTACTAAAGTTCTGGACCTATTCTATCATCCTATGTGTACGTCATGTTGGCACACCTCTGTATTTTTTTTTTTATTTCGTGTCAAACTTCGACAAATCTCTGTCCGCACATCTCAATGCGACTACTTTAATCAGCCATATTTCCAAAACCTAAGTTTTTACGGTAACTTGGGTGGTATAGTACTAAAGTTCTGGACCTATTCTATCATCCTATGTGTACGTCATGTTGGCACACCTCCGTATTTATTTTTATATTTTATGTCAAACTTAGACAAATCGTTGTCCGCACATCGCATAGCGACTAATTTAATCACCCATATTTCCAAAACCTAAGTTTTTAAGGTAACTTGGGTGGTATAGTACTAAAGTTCTGGTCCTATTCTTTCATCCTACGTGTACGTCATGCTGACACACTGCCGTATTTATTTTTATATTTCATGTCAAACTTAGACAAATCGTTGTCCGCACATCGCATAGCGACTAATTTAATCACCCATATTTCCAAAACCTAAGTTTTTAAGGTAACTTGGGTGGTATAGTACTAAAGTTCTGGACCTATTCTATCATCCTATGTGTACGTCATGTTGGCACACTTCCGTATTTATTTTATTTTTCATGTCATACTTTGACAAATCGCTGTCCGCACATCTCAATGCGACTACTTTAATCAGCCATATTTCCAAAACCTAAGTTTTTACGGTAACTTGGGTGGTATAATACAGAAGTTCTGGTCCTATTCTATCACCCTATGTGTACGTCATGCTGACACACTGCCGTATTTATTTTATATTTTATGTCAAACTTAGGTGGATCGCTGTCCACACATCCAAAGTAACTATTTTAATCACCCGTATTTCCAAAACCTAAGTTTTGACGGTAACCTGAGTGGTATAATAATATAGTTCTAATCCTATTCTATCACCCAATGTTTACGTCATGTATCCAAAATTCCGTATTTATTTTTATATTTCATGTCAAACTTAGACAAATCGTTGTCCGCACATCGCATAGCGACTTATTTAATCACCCATGTTTCCAAAACCTAAGTTTTTACGGTAACTTGGGTGGTATAATACAGAAGTTCTGGTCCTATTCTATCACCCTATGTGTACGTCATGTATCCACAATTCCGTATTTATTTTTATATTTCATGTCAAACTTAGACAATCGTTGTCCGCACATCGCATAGCGACTAATTTAATCACCCATATTTCCAAAACCTAAGTTTTTAAGGTAACTTGGGTCGTATAATACTAAATTTCAGGACCTATTCTATCATCCTATGTGTACGTCATGTTGGCACACTTCCGTATTTATTTTATTTTTCATGTCATACTTTGACAAATCGCTGTCCGCACATCTCAATGCGACTACTTTAATCAGCCATATTTCCAAAACCTAAGTTTTTACGGTAACTTGGGTGGTATAATACAGAAATTCTGGTCCTATTCTATCACCCTATGTGTACGTCATGTATCCACAATTCCGTATTTATTTTTATATTTCATGTCAAACTTAGACAAATCGTTGTCCGCACATCGCATAGCGACTAATTTAATCACCCATATTTCCAAAACCTAAGTTTTTAAGGTAACTTGGGTGGTATAATACTAAATTTCAGGACCTATTCTATCATCCTATGTGTACGTCATGTTGGCATACTTCCGTATTTATTTTATTTTTCATGTCATACTTTGACAAATCGCTGTCCGCACATCGCATAGCGACTAATTTAATCACCCATATTTCCAAAACCTAAGTTTTTACGGTAACTTGGGTGGTATAGTACTAAAGTTCTGGACCTATTCTATCATCCTATGTGTACGTCATGTTGGCACACCTCCGTATTTTTTTTATATTTCTTGTCAAACTTCGACAAATCGTTGTCCGCACATCGCATAGCGACTACTTTGATCAGCCATATTTCCAAAACCTAAGTTTTTACGGTAACTTGGGTGGTATAATACAGAAGTTCTGGTCCTATTCTATCACCCTATGTGTACGTCATGTATCCACAATTCCGTATTTATTTTTATATTTCATGTCAAACTTAGACAAATCGTTGTCCGCACATCGCATAGCGACTAATTTAATCACCCATATTTCCAAAACCTAAGTTTTTTAAGTAACTTGGGTGGTATAATACTTAAGTTCTGGTCCTATTCTATCATCCTATGTGTACGTCATGTTGGCACACTTCCGTATTTATTTTATTTTTCATGTCATACTTTGACAAATCGCTGTCCGCACATCTCAATGCGACTACTTTAATCAGCCATATTTCCAAAACCTAAGTTTTTACGGTAACTTGGGTGGTATAATACAGAAGTTCTGGTCCTATTCTATCACCCTATGTGTACGTCATGCTGACACACTGCCGTATTTATTTTATATTTTATGTCAAACTTAGGTGGATCGCTGTCCACACATCCAAAGTGACTATTTTAATCACCCGTATTTCCAAAACCTAAGTTTTGACGGTAACCTGAGTGGTATAATAATATAGTTCTAATCCTATTCTATCACCCAATGTGTACGTCATGTATCCAAAATTCCGTATTTATTTTTATATTTCATGTCAAACTTAGACAAATCGTTGTCCGCACATCGCATAGCGACTTATTTAATCACCCATGTTTCCAAAACCTAAGTTTTTACGGTAACTTGGGTGGTATAATACAGAAGTTCTGGTCCTATTCTATCACCCTATGTGTACGTCATGTATCCACAATTCCGTATTTATTTTTATATTTCATGTCAAACTTAGACAATCGTTGTCCGCACATCGCATAGCGACTAATTTAATCACCCATATTTCCAAAACCTAAGTTTTTAAGGTAACTTGGGTGGTATAATACTAATTTTCAGGACCTATTCTATCATCCTATGTGTACGTCATGTTGGCACACTTCCGTATTTATTTTATTTTTCATGTCATACTTTGACAAATCGCTGTCCGCACATCTCAATGCGACTACTTTAATCAGCCATATTTCCAAAACCTAAGTTTTTACGGTAACTTGGGTGGTATAATACAGAAATTCTGGTCCTATTCTATCACCCTATGTGTACGTCATGTATCCACAATTCCGTATTTATTTTTATATTTCATGTCAAACTTAGACAAATCGTTGTCCGCACATCGCATAGCGACTAATTTAATCACCCATATTTCCAAAACCTAAGTTTTTAAGGTAACTTGGGTGGTATAATACTAAATTTCAGGACCTATTCTATCATCCTATGTGTACGTCATGTTGGCATACTTCCGTATTTATTTTATTTTTCATGTCATACTTTGACAAATCGCTGTCCGCACATCGCATAGCGACTAATTTAATCACCCATATTTCCAAAACCTAAGTTTTTAAGGTAACTTGGGTGGTATAGTACTAAAGTTCTGGACCTATTCTATCATCCTATGTGTACGTCATGTTGGCACACTTCCGTATTTATTTTATTTTTCATGTCATACTTTGACAAATCGCTGTCCGCACATCTCAATGCGACTACTTTAATCAGCCATATTTCCAAAACCTAAGTTTTTACGGTAACTTGGGTGGTATAATACAGAAGTTCTGGTCCTATTCTATCACCCTATGTGTACGTCATGCTGACACACTGCCGTATTTATTTTATATTTTATGTCAAACTTAGGTGGATCGCTGTCCACACATCCAAAGTGACTATTTTAATCACCCGTATTTCCAAAACCTAAGTTTTGACGGTAACCTGAGTGGTATAATAATATAGTTCTAATCCTATTCTATCACCCAATGTTTACGTCATGTATCCAAAATTCCGTATTTATTTTTATATTTCATGTCAAACTTAGACAAATCGTTGTCCGCACATCGCATAGCGACTTATTTAATCACCCATGTTTCCAAAACCTAAGTTTTTACGGTAACTTGGGTGGTATAATACAGAAGTTCTGGTCCTATTCTATCACCCTATGTGTACGTCATGTATCCACAATTCCGTATTTATTTTTATATTTCATGTCAAACTTAGACAATCGTTGTCCGCACATCGCATAGCGACTAATTTAATCACCCATATTTCCAAAACCTAAGTTTTTAAGGTAACTTGGGTCGTATAATACTAAATTTCAGGACCTATTCTATCATCCTATGTGTACGTCATGTTGGCACACTTCCGTATTTATTTTATTTTTCATGTCATACTTTGACAAATCGCTGTCCGCACATCTCAATGCGACTACTTTAATCAGCCATATTTCCAAAACCTAAGTTTTTACGGTAACTTGGGTGGTATAATACAGAAATTCTGGTCCTATTCTATCACCCTATGTGTACGTCATGTATCCACAATTCCGTATTTATTTTTATATTTCATGTCAAACTTAGACAAATCGTTGTCCGCACATCGCATAGCGACTAATTTAATCACCCATATTTCCAAAACCTAAGTTTTTAAGGTAACTTGGGTGGTATAATACTAAATTTCAGGACCTATTCTATCATCCTATGTGTACGTCATGTTGGCATACTTCCGTATTTATTTTATTTTTCATGTCATACTTTGACAAATCGCTGTCCGCACATCGCATAGCGACTAATTTAATCACCCATATTTCCAAAACCTAAGTTTTTACGGTAACTTGGGTGGTATAGTACTAAAGTTCTGGACCTATTCTATCATCCTATGTGTACGTCATGTTGGCACACCTCCGTATTTTTTTTATATTTCTTGTCAAACTTCGACAAATCGTTGTCCGCACATCGCATAGCGACTACTTTGATCAGCCATATTTCCAAAACCTAAGTTTTTACGGTAACTTGGGTGGTATAATACAGAAGTTCTGGTCCTATTCTATCACCCTATGTGTACGTCATGTATCCACAATTCCGTATTTATTTTTATATTTCATGTCAAACTTAGACAAATCGTTGTCCGCACATCGCATAGCGACTAATTTAATCACCCATATTTCCAAAACCTAAGTTTTTTAAGTAACTTGGGTGGTATAATACTTAAGTTCTGGTCCTATTCTATCATCCTATGTGTACGTCATGTTGGCACACTTCCGTATTTATTTTATTTTTCATGTCATACTTTGACAAATCGCTGTCCGCACATCTCAATGCGACTACTTTAATCAGCCATATTTCCAAAACCTAAGTTTTTACGGTAACTTGGGTGGTATAATACAGAAGTTCTGGTCCTATTCTATCACCCTATGTGTACGTCATGCTGACACACTGCCGTATTTATTTTATATTTTATGTCAAACTTAGGTGGATCGCTGTCCACACATCCAAAGTGACTATTTTAATCACCCGTATTTCCAAAACCTAAGTTTTGACGGTAACCTGAGTGGTATAATAATATAGTTCTAATCCTATTCTATCACCCAATGTGTACGTCATGTATCCAAAATTCCGTATTTATTTTTATATTTCATGTCAAACTTAGACAAATCGTTGTCCGCACATCGCATAGCGACTTATTTAATCACCCATGTTTCCAAAACCTAAGTTTTTACGGTAACTTGGGTGGTATAATACAGAAGTTCTGGTCCTATTCTATCACCCTATGTGTACGTCATGTATCCACAATTCCGTATTTATTTTTATATTTCATGTCAAACTTAGACAATCGTTGTCCGCACATCGCATAGCGACTAATTTAATCACCCATATTTCCAAAACCTAAGTTTTTAAGGTAACTTGGGTGGTATAATACTAATTTTCAGGACCTATTCTATCATCCTATGTGTACGTCATGTTGGCACACTTCCGTATTTATTTTATTTTTCATGTCATACTTTGACAAATCGCTGTCCGCACATCTCAATGCGACTACTTTAATCAGCCATATTTCCAAAACCTAAGTTTTTACGGTAACTTGGGTGGTATAATACAGAAATTCTGGTCCTATTCTATCACCCTATGTGTACGTCATGTATCCACAATTCCGTATTTATTTTTATATTTCATGTCAAACTTAGACAAATCGTTGTCCGCACATCGCATAGCGACTAATTTAATCACCCATATTTCCAAAACCTAAGTTTTTAAGGTAACTTGGGTGGTATAATACTAAATTTCAGGACCTATTCTATCATCCTATGTGTACGTCATGTTGGCATACTTCCGTATTTATTTTATTTTTCATGTCATACTTTGACAAATCGCTGTCCGCACATCGCATAGCGACTAATTTAATCACCCATATTTCCAAAACATAAGTTTTTACGGTAACTTGGGTGGTATAGTACTAAAGTTCTGGACCTATTCTATCATCCTATGTGTACGTCATGTTGGCACACCTCCGTATTTTTTTTATATTTCTTGTCAAACTTCGACAAATCGTTGTCCGCACATCGCATAGCGACTACTTTAATCAGCCATATTTCCAAAACCTAAGTTTTTACGGTAACTTGGGTGGTATAATACAGAAGTTCTGGTCCTATTCTATCACCCTATGTGTACGTCATGTATCCACAATTCCGTATTTATTTTTATATTTCATGTCAAACTTAGACAAATCGTTGTCCGCACATCGCATAGCGACTAATTTAATCACCCATATTTCCAAAACCTAAGTTTTTAAGGTAACTTGGGTGGTATAATACTAAAGTTCTGGTCCTATTCTATCACCCTACGTGTACGTAATGTTGGCACACCTCCGTATTTATTATTATATTTCATGTCATACTTAGACAAATCGTTGTCCGCACATCGCATATCGAGTAATTTAATCACCCATATTTCCAAAACCTAAGTTTTTACGGTAACTTGGTTGGTATAGTACTAAAGTTCTGGACCTATTCTATCATCCTATGTGTACGTCATGTTGGCACACCTCCGTATTTTTTTTATATTTCGTGTCAAACTTCGACAAATCTCTGTCCGCACATCTCAATGCGACTACTTTAATCAGCCATATTTCCAAAACCTAAGTTTTTACGGTAACTTGGGTGGTATAATACAGAAGTTCTGGTCCTATTCTTTCATCCTACGTGTACGTCATGCTGACACACTGCCGTATTTTTTTTTATATTTCATGTCAAACTTAGACAAATCGTTGTCCGCACATCGCATAGCGACTAATTTAATCACCCATATTTCCAAAACCTAAGTTTTTAAGGTAACTAGGGTGGTATAGTACTAAAGTTCTGGACCTATTCTATCATCCTATGTGTACGTCATGTTGGCACACTTCCGTATTTATTTTATTTTTCATGTCATACTTTGACAAATCGCTGTCCGCACATCTCAATGCGACTACTTTAATCAGCCATATTTCCAAAACCTAAGTTTTTACGGTAACTTGGGTGGTATAATACAGAAGTTCTGGTCCTATTTCATCACCCTACGTGTACGTCATGCTGACACACTGCCGTATTTATTTTATATTTTATGTCAAACTTAGGTGGATCACTGTCCACACATCCAAAGCGACTATTTTAATCACCCGTATTTCCAAAACCTAAGTTTTGACGGTAACGTGGGTGGTATAGTACTAAAGTTCTGGACCTATTCTATCATCCTATGTGTACGTCATGTTGGCACACCTCCGTATTTTTTTTATATTTCGTGTCAAACTTCGACAAATCTCTGTCCGCACATCTCAATGCGACTACTTTAATCAGCCATATTTCCAAAACCTAAGTTTTTACGGTAACTTGGGTGGTATAATACAGAAGTTCTGGTCCTGTTCTATCACCCTACGTGTACGTAATGTTGGCACATTTCCGTATTTATTATTATATTTCATGTCATACTTAGAGAAATCGTTGTCCGCACATCGTATAGCGACTAATTTAATCACCCATATTTCCAAAACCTAAGTTTTTAAGGTAACTTGGATGGTATAGTACTAAAGTTCTGGTCCTATTCTTTCATCCTACGTGTACGTCATGCTGACACACTGCCGTATTTATTTTATATTTTATGTCAAACTTAGGTGGATCGCTGTCCACACATCCAAAGCGACTATTTTAATCACCCGTATTTCCAAAACCTAAGTTTTTAAGGTAACTTGGGTGGTAGAGTACTAAAGTTCTGGACCTATTCTATCATCCTATGTGTACGTCATGTTGGCACACCTCCGTATTTTTTTTATATTTCGTGTCAAACTTCGACAAACCTCTGTCCGCACATCTCAATGCGACTACATTAATCAGCCATATTTCCAAAACCTAAGTTTTTACGGTAACTTGGGTGGTATAATACAGAAGTTCTGGTCCTATTCTATCACCCTATATGTACGTAATGTTGGCACACTTCCGTATTTATTATTATATTTCATGTCATACTTAGACAAATCGTTGTCCGCACATCGCATAGCGACTAATTTAATCACCCATATTTCCAAAACCTAAGTTTTTAAGGTAACTTGGGTGGTATAGTACTAAAGTTCTGGTCCTATTCTTTCATCCTACGTGTACGTCATGCTGACACACTGCCGTATTTATTTTATATTTTATGTCAAACTTAGGTGGATCGCTGTCCACACATCCAAAGTGACTATTTTAATCACCCGTATTTCCAAAACCTAAGTTTTGACGGTAACCTGAGTGGTATAATAATATAGTTCTAATCCTATTCTATCACCCAATGTGTACGTCATGTATCCAAAATTCCGTATTTATTTTTATATTTCATGTCAAACTTAGACAAATCGTTGTCCGCACATCGCATAGCGACTTATTTAATCACCCATGTTTCCAAAACCTAAGTTTTTACGGTAACTTGGGTGGTATAATACAGAAGTTCTGGTCCTATTCTATCACCCTATGTGTAAGTCATGTATCCACAATTCCGTATTTATTTTTATATTTCATGTCAAACTTAGACAATCGTTGTCTGCACATCGCATAGCGACTAATTTAATCACCCATATTTCCAAAACCTTAGTTTTTAAGGTAACTTGGGTGGTATAATACTAAATTTCAGGACCTATTCTATCATCCTATGTGTACGTCATGTTGGCACACTTCCGTATTTATTTTATTTTTCATGTCATACTTTGACAAATCGCTGTCCGCACATCTCAATGCGACTACTTTAATCAGCCATATTTCCAAAACCTAAGTTTTTACGGTAACTTGGGTGGTATAATACAGAAATTCTGGTCCTATTCTATCACCCTATGTGTACGTCATGTATCCACAATTCCGTATTTATTTTTATATTTCATGTCAAACTTAGACAAATCGTTGTCCGCACATCGCATAGCGACTAATTTAATCACCCATATTTCCAAAACCTAAGTTTTTAAGGTATCTCGGGTGGTATAATACTAAATTTCAGGACCTATTCTATCATCCTATGTGTACGTCATGTTGGCATACTTCCGTATTTATTTTATTTTTCATGTCATACTTTGACAAATCGCTGTCCGCACATCGCATAGCGACTAATTTAATCACCCATATTTCCAAAACCTAAGTTTTTACGGTAACTTGGGTGGTATAGTACTAAAGTTCTGGACCTATTCTATCATCCTATGTGTACGTCATGTTGGCACACCTCCGTATTTTTTTATATTTCTTGTCAAACTTCGACAAATCGTTGTCCGCACATCGCATAGCGACTACTTTAATCAGCCATATTTCCAAAACCTAAGTTTTTACGGTAACTTGGGTGGTATAATACAGAAGTTCTGGTCCTATTCTATCACCCTATTTGTACGTCATGTATCCACAATTCCGTATTTATTTTTATATTTCATGTCAAACTTAGACAAATCGTTGTCCGCACATCGCATAGCGACTAATTTAATCACCCATATTTCCAAAACCTAAGTTTTTACGGTAACTTGGGTGGTATAATACAGAAGTTCTGGTCCTATTCTTTCATCCTACGTGTACGTCATGCTGACACACTGCCGTATTTATTTTTATATTTCATGTCAAACTTAGACAAATCGTTGTCCGCACATCGCATAGCGACTAATTTAATCACCCATATTTCCAAAACCTAAGTTTTTAAGGTAACTTGGGTGGTATAGTACTAAAGTTCTGGACCTATTCTATCATCCTATGTGTACGTCATGTTGGCACACTTCCGTATTTATTTTATTTTTCATGTCATACTTTGACAAATCGCTGTCCGCACATCTCAATGCGACTACTTTAATCAGCCATATTTCCAAAACCTAAGTTTTTACGGTAACTTGGGTGGTATAATACAGAAGTTCTGGTCCTATTCTATCACCCTATGTGTACGTCATGCTGACACACTGCCGTATTTATTTTATATTTTATGTCAAACTTAGGTGGATCGCTGTCCACACATCCAAAGTGACTATTTTAATCACCCGTATTTCCAAAACCTAAGTTTTGACGGTAACCTGAGTGGTATAATAATATAGTTCTAATCCTATTCTATCACCCAATGTGTACGTCATGTATCCAAAATTCCGTATTTATTTTTATATTTCATGTCAAACTTAGACAAATCGTTGTCCGCACATCGCATAGCGACTAATTTAATCACCCATGTTTCCAAAACCTAAGTTTTTACGGTAACTTGGGTGGTATAATACAGAAGTTCTGGTCCTATTCTATCACCCTATGTGTACGTCATGTATCCACAATTCCGTATTTATTTTTATATTTCATGTCAAACTTAGACAATCGTTGTCCGCACATCGCAAAGCGACTAATTTAATCACCCATATTTCCAAAACCTAAGTTTTTAAGGTAACTTGGGTGGTATAATACTAAATTTCAGGACCTATTCTATCATCCTATGTGTACGTCATGTTGGCACACTTCCGTATTTATTTTATTTTTCATGTCGTACTTTGACAAATCGCTGTCCGCACATCTCAATGCGACTACTTTAATCAGCCATATTTCCAAAACCTAAGTTTTTACGGTAACTTGGGTGGTATAATACAGAAATTCTGGTCCTATTCTATCACCCTATGTGTACGTCATGTATCCACAATTCCGTATTTATTTTTATATTTCATGTCAAACTTAGACAAATCGTTGTCCGCACATCGCATAGCGACTAATTTAATCACCCATATTTCCAAAACCTAAGTTTTTAAGGTAACTTGGGTGGTATAATACTAAATTTCAGGACCTATTCTATCATCCTATGTGTACGTCATGTTGGCATACTTCCGTATTTATTTTATTTTTCATGTCATACTTTGACAAATCGCTGTCCGCACATCGCATAGCGACTAATTTAATCACCCATATTTCCAAAACCTAAGTTTTTACGGTAACTTGGGTGGTATAGTACTACAGTTCTGGACCTATTCTATCATCCTATGTGTACGTCATGTTGGCACACCTCCGTATTTTTTTTATATTTCTTGTCAAACTTCGACAAATCGTTGTCCGCACATCGCATAGCGACTACTTTAATCAGCCATATTTCCAAAACCTAAGTTTTTACGGTAACTTGGGTGGTATAATACAGAAGTTCTGGTCCTATTCTATCACCCTATGTGTACGTCATGTATCCACAATTCCGTATTTATTTTTATATTTCATGTCAAACTTAGACAAATCGTTGTCCGCACATCGCATAGCGACTAATTTAATCACCCATATTTCCAAAACCTAAGTTTTTAAGGTAACTCGGGTGGTATAATACTAAAGTTCTGGTCCTATTCTATCACCCTACGTGTACGTAATGTTGGCACACCTCCGTATTTATTATTATATTTCAAGTCATACTTAGACAAATCGTTGTCCGCACATCGCATATCGAGTAATTTAATCACCCATATTTCCAAAACCTAAGTTTTTACGGTAACTTGGTTGGTATAGTACTAAAGTTCTGGACCTATTCTATCATCCTATGTGTACGTCATGTTGGCACACCTCCGTATTTTTTTTATATTTCGTGTCAAACTTCGACAAATCTCTGTCCGCACATCTCAATGCGACTACTTTAATCAGCCATATTTCCAAAACCTAAGTTTTTACGGTAACTTGGGTGGTATAATACAGAAGTTCTGGTCCTATTCTTTCATCCTACGTGTACGTCATGCTGACACACTGCCGTATTTATTTTTATATTTCATATCAAACTTAGACAAATCGTTGTCCGCACATCGCATAGCGACTAATTTAATCACCCATATTTCCAAAACCTAAGTTTTTAAGGTAACTTGGGTGGTATAGTACTAAAGTTCTGGACCTATTCTATCATCCTATGTGTACGTCATGTTGGCACACTTCCGTATTTATTTTATTTTTCATGTCATACTTTGACAAATCGCTGTCCGCACATCTCAATGCGACTACTTTAATCAGCCATATTTCCAAAACCTAAGTTTTTACGGTAACTTGGGTGGTATAATACAGAAGTTCTGGTCCTATTCTATCACCCTATGTGTACGTCATGTATCCACAATTCCGTATTTATTTTTATATTTCATGTCAAACTTAGACAAATCGTTGTCCGCACATCGCATAGCGACTAATTTAATCACCCATATTTCCAAAACCTAAGTTTTTAAGGTAACTTGGGTGGTATAATACTAAATTTCAGGACCTATTCTATCATCCTATGTGTACGTCATGTTGGCACACTTCCGTATTTATTTTATTTTTCATGTCATACTTTGACAAATCGCTGTCCGCACATCTCAATGCGACTACTTTAATCAGCCATATTTCCAAAACCTAAGTTTTTACGGTAACTTGGGTGGTATAATACAGAAGTTCTGGTCCTATTCTATCACCCTATGTGTACGTCATGTATCCAAAATTCCGTATTTATTTTTATATTTCATGTCAAACTTAGACAAATCGTTGTCCGCACATCGCATAGCGACTAATTTAATCACCCATATTTCCAAAACCTAAGTTTTTAAGGTAACTTGGGTGGTATAGTACTAACGTTCTGGTCCTATTCTTTCATCCTACGTGTACGTCATGCTGACACACTGCCGTATTTATTTTATATTTTATGTCAAACTTAGGTGGATCGCTGTCCACACATCCAAAGCGACTATTTTAATCACCCGTATTTCCAAAACCTAAGTTTTGACGGTAACCTGAGTGGTATAATAATATAGTTCTAATCCTATTCTATCACCCAATGTGTACGTCATGTATCCAAAATTCCGTATTTATTTTTATATTTCATGTCAAACTTAGACAAATCGTTGTCCGCACATCGCATAGCGACTAATTTAATCACTTATATTTCCAAAACCTAAGTTTTTAAGGTAACTTGGGTGGTATAGTACTAAAGTTCTGGACCTATTCTATCATCCTATGTGTACGTCATGTTCGCACACCTCCTAATTTTTTTTATATTTCGTGTCAAACTTCGACAAATCTCTGTCCGCACATCTCAATGCGACTACTTTAATCAGCCATATTTCCAAAACCTAAGTTTTTACGGTAACTTTGGTGGTATAATACAGAAGTTCTGGTCCTATTCTATCACCCTATATGTACGTAATGTTGGCACACTTCCGTATTTATTATTATATTTCATGTCATACTTAGACAAATCGTTGTCCGCACATCGCATAGCGACTAATTTAATCACCCATATTTCCAAAACCTAAGTTTTTAAGGTAACTTGGGTGGTATAGTACTAAAGTTCTGGTCCTATTCTTTCATCCTACGTGTACGTCATGCTGACACACTGCCGTATTTATTTTATATTTTATGTCAAACTTAGGTGGATCGCTGTCCACACATCCAAAGCGACTATTTTAATCACCCGTATTTCCAAAACCTAAGTTTTTAAGGTAACTTGGGTGGTATAGTACTAAAGTTCTGGACCTATTCTATCATCCTATGTGTACGTCATGTTGGCACACCTCCGTATTTTTTTTATATTTCGTGTCAAACTTCGTTAAATCTCTGTCCGCACATCTCAATGCGACTACTTTAATCAGCCATATTTCCAAAACCTAAGTTTTTACGGTAACTTGGGTGGTATAATACAGAAGTTCTGGTCCTATTCTATCACCCTATATGTACGTAATGTTGGCACACTTCCGTATTTATTATTATATTTCATGTCATACTTAGACAAATCGTTGTCCGCACATCGCATAGCGACTAATTTAATCACCCATATTTCCAAAACCTAAGTTTTTAAGGTAACTTGGGTGGTATAGTACTAAAGTTCTGGTCCTATTCTTTCATCCTACGTGTACGTCATGCTGACACACTGCCGTATTTATTTTATATTTTATGTCAAACTTAGGTGGATCGCTGTCCACACATCCAAAGTGACTATTTTAATCACCCGTATTTCCAAAACCTAAGTTTTGACGGTAACCTGAGTGGTATAATAATATAGTTCTAATCCTATTCTATCACCCAATGTGTACGTCATGTATCCAAAATTCCGTATTTATTCTTATATTTCATGTCAAACTTAGACAAATCGTTGTCCGCACATCGCATAGCGACTAATTTAATCACCCATATTTCCAAAACCTAAGTTTTTACGGTAACTTGGGTGGTATAATACAGAAGTTCTGGTCCTATTCTATCACCCTATTTGTACGTCATGTATCCACAATTCCGTATTTATTTTTATATTTCATGTCAAACTTAGACAAATCGTTGTCCGCACATCGCATAGCGACTAATTTAATCACCCATATTTCCAAAACCTAAGTTTTTAAGGTAACTTGGGTGGTATAATACTAAATTTCAGGACCTATTCTATCATCCTATGTGTACGTCATGTTGGCACACTTCCGTATTTATTTTATTTTTCATGTCATACTTTGACAAATCGCTGTCCGCACATCGCATAGTGACTAATTTAATCACCCATATTTCCAAAACCTAAGTTTTTACGGTAACTTGGGTGGTATAGTACTAAAGTTCTGGACCTATTCTATCATCCTATGTGTACGTCATGTTGGCACACCTCCGTATTTTTTTTATATTTCATGTCAAACTTCGACAAATCGTTGTCCGCACATCGCATAGCGACTACTTTAATCAGCCATATTTCCAAAACCTAAGTTTTTACGGTAACTTGGGTGGTATAATACAGAAGTTCTGGTCCTATTCTATCACCCTATGTGTACGTCATGTATTCACAATTCCGTATATATTTTTATATTTCATGTCAAACTTAGACAAATCGTTGTCCGCACATCGCATAGCGACTAATTTAATCACCCATATTTCCAAATCTAAGTTTTTAAGGTAACTTGGGTGGTATAATACTAAAGTTCTGGTCTTATTCTATCAC
This sequence comes from Flexamia atlantica, assembly GCA_035578135.1. NCBI lineage: Eukaryota > Metazoa > Arthropoda > Insecta > Hemiptera > Cicadellidae > Flexamia > Flexamia atlantica. Next base: position 451,585 of record JAQJVK010000055.1, on the reverse strand, counting down.
CCTACGTGTACGTAATGTTGGCACACCTCCGTATTTATTATCATATTTCATGTCATACTTAGACAAATCGTTGTCCGCACATCGCATAGCGACTAATTTAATCACCCATATTTCCAAAACCTAAGTTTTTACGGTAACTTGGGTGGTATAGTACTAAAGTTCTGGACCTATTCTATCATCCTATGTGTACGTCATGTTGGCACACCTCCGTATTTTTTTTATATTTCGTGTCAAACTTCGACAAATCTCTGTCCGCACATCTCAATGCGACTACTTTAATCAGCCATATTTCCAAAAACTAAGTTTTTACGGTAACTTGGGTGGTATAATACAGAAGTTCTGGTCCTATTCTTTCATCCTACGTGTACGTCATGCTGACACACTGCCGTATTTATTTTTATATTTCATGTCAAACTTAGACAAATCGTTGTCCGCACATCGCATAGCGACTAATTTAATCACCCATATTTCCAAAACCTAAGTTTTTAAGGTAACTTGGGTGGTATAGTACTAAAGTTCTGGACCTATTCTATCATCCTATGTGTACGTCATGTTGGCACACTTCCGTATTTATTTTATTTTTCATGTCATACTTTGACAAATCGCTGTCCGCACATCTCAATGCGACTACTTTAATCAGCCATATTTCCAAAACCTAAATTTTTACGGTAACTTGGGTGGTATAATACAGAAGTTCTGGTCCTATTCTATCACCCTATGTGTACGTCATGTATCCACAATTCCGTATTTATTTTTATATTTCATGTCAAACTTAGACAAATCGTTGTCCGCACATCGCATAGCGACTAATTTAATCACCCATATTTCCAAAACCTAAGTTTTTAAGGTAACTTGGGTGGTATAATACTAAATTTCAGGACCTATTCTATCATCCTATGTGTACGTCATGTTGGCACACTTCCGTATTTATTTTATTTTTCATGTCATATTTTGACAAATCGCTGTCCGCACATCTCAATGCGACTACTTTAATCAGCCATATTTCCAAAACCTAAGTTTTTACGGTAACTTGGGTGGTATAATACTGAAGTTCTGGTCCTATTCTATCACCCTATGTGTACGTCATGTATCCAAAATTCCGTATTTATTTTTATATTTCATGTCAAACTTAGACAAATCGTTGTCCGCACATCGCATAGCGACTAATTTAATCACCCATATTTCCAAAACCTAAGTTTTTAAGGTAACTTGGGTGGTATAGTACTAAAGTTCTGGTCCTATTCTTTCATCCTACGTGTACGTCATGCTGACACACTGCCTTATTTATTTTATATTTTATGTCAAACTTAGGTGGATCGCTGTCCACACATCCAAAGCGACTATTTTAATCACCCGTATTTCCAAAACCTAAGTTTTGACGGTAACCTGAGTGGTATAATAATATAGTTCTAATCCTATTCTATCACCCAATGTGTACGTCATGTATCCAAAATTCCGTATTTATTTTTATATTTCATGTCAAACTTAGACAAATCGTTGTCCGCACATCGCATAGCGACTAATTTAATCACCCATAATTCCAAAAACCTAAGTTTTTACGGTAACTTGGGTGGTATAATACAGAAGTTCTGGTCCTATTCTATCACCCTATGTGTACGTCATGTATCCACAATTCCGTATTTATTTTTTTATTTCATGTCAAACTTAGACAAATCGTTGTCCGCACATCGCATAGCGACTAATTTAATCACCCATATTTCCAAAACCTAAGTTTTTAAGGTAACTTGGGTTCTTTGTTTGAAATTCATTGTTGGTGATGGTGATTTTATATTTTGATAAGGATTTTTGCGGACATTTGCCATCACTGATTAGTAAAACACAAGTTTCACGACGTTTCGGGATCTGGAATCTGATCCCGTCTTCAGGTGGAAGAAAACCTAGAACATAACAAGATTAGTAACACATAGCCAGGAAAACCTGGAGAAAAACACAGCTACAACAGAGAACTGTAAAAGCAGTCACGGAAACAATAAGCTGAAAAGAAAAACAATACACAAAATAACACAGGAATCACAAGTATCAAGAATCACCAGGCAGGAGAGAGCACGTCCACACCCAATCAGAGCTGAGCTGAGACTGGTGGGAGGAAAGCAAATGGCGGCGGCAACGGAAATGGCGGCGCCCACAGCCAACCAAATCACGTCGCGCTACCGGTGGCGAAAACCTGAAACAGAGACATGTGATATGCAAATTCCGTGTGTCTGTTTGTGTTTTTTTAGTTAATTTTTAACCTGATTTTGCCCCTTGGCCTTGCTACGGGTTAACATGTTATGAGAATTTTGAACAGAATTGTTAGTAATTACCCTATTTGCTGACACTTTATTTTCCCTGTCTTTCAATTCTTTGTTTAATATTGGTAGCCATACTGGCCTTATTTCAAGTGAAGATTGACTGATTGGTTGGTCTGCTAGTTTTATGTATGAAGCTTCAATTAGTTTTCTTTTGAAAAAATGAGGTTCGCGGTGTACTATTTTTGCTTCGTCAAAATTCATCTGGTGATTTTCAGACCAGCAGTGTTGAGCAATTTTTGATTTATCCACTAAGCCCTTCCTCGTGTTATCTTTGTGTTCTTTGATTCTAACATTTAAAGGTCTTTTTGTCTCGCCATAATACGGCCGCGATTATAATTAGCTCTCGCGACTCACCGTGTAGGGAACTGTCTAAAGTCCTCCTGGACATCCTAAAACCATTGGTAGGAAAAACTGACTCGTACATAAAAAATTCTAAAGACTTCGTTGAAAAGTCAAAGGACATAGTGCTGGCTGAGACGGATAAGCTGGTTAGTTTTGATGTTGAAAGTCAATTCACGAATGTCCCAGTTCCTGAAACCTTAAAAATAATCGAGTCTCGGCTCGAAAAAGATGAAAGTCTAACTGAACGTACTAAACTTCCTGTTAACGTCATTATGGAACTGCTTGAATTATGCACTCAATGTAACTATTTTGAACTAGAGGGTAAATTATACCGTCAAGATGAGGGGATGGCCATGGGGTCGCCATTGTCGCCTATCTTTGCTAATATCTTTATGGAGGAGTTTGAGCAAAAGGCTTTGTCTTTGGCTCAACTCAAACCGAAGATTTGGTGGAGGTACGTCGATGACACCTTCGTGGTATTTCCGCATGGAGACGATGAACTAAAAGACTTTTTAGGGCATCTTAACAGTATATCTCCTTCCATCCGCCTAACAATGGAAGAGGAAGTCCAAAACAAACTAGCATTTTTGGATGTGTGCGTAGAAAAGGATAGGGACACGCTTAGGACAACTGTTTTCAGAAAAAAGACACACACAGGGCAGTACTTAAATTTTCAATCAAACCATCAAAAATCTGTCAAAGAAGGGGTAGCTTACTCACTATTTGACAGAGCAAAGAGCATTTGCTCAAGTCAAGATGGATTAAATCAGGAAATCAAAAAAGTAGAGCAAGATTTGGCTAAGAATGGATACCCTCAATCCGTAATAAGAAAGTGCAAAACCCGTAGGGCTAAACAGAATGAGTCAGAAAACACTGAAAAATTCGTTCCTATGTCAATCCCTTATGTGCCGGGATTATCGGAAAAAATTAGAAGAGTTGCTAGGAAGTTCAAAGTTAGAACCGCGTTTAGGACACAAAACACTCTTAGGCAATGTCTCGTAAAAACCAAACCAAAAAATGGCACTCAGGGATCAAAAAACTGTGTTTACAGAATAAACTGCAATTGTTGCTCTAGGCCGTATTATGGCGAGACAAAAAGACCTTTAAATGTTAGAATCAAAGAACACAAAGATAACACGAGGAAGGGCTTAGTGGATAAATCAAAAATTGCTCAACACTGCTGGTCTGAAAATCACCAGATGAATTTTGACGAAGCAAAAATAGTACACCGCGAACCTCATTTTTTCAAAAGAAAACTAATTGAAGCTTCATACATAAAACTAGCAGACCAACCAATCAGTCAATCTTCACTTGAAATAAGGCCAGTATGGCTACCAATATTAAACAAAGAATTGAAAGACAGGGAAAATAAAGTGTCAGCAAATAGGGTAATTACTAACAATTCTGTTCAAAATTCTCATAACATGTTAACCCGTAGCAAGGCCAAGGGGCAAAATCAGGTTAAAAATTAACTAAAAAAACACAAACAGACTCACGGAATTTGCATATCACATGTCTCTGTTTCAGGTTTTCGCCACCGGTAGCGCGACGTGATTTGGTTGGCTGTGGGCACCGCCATTTCCGTTGCCGCCGCCATTTGCTTTCCTCCCACCAGTCTCAGCTCAGCTCTGATTGGGTGTGGACGTGCTCTCTCCTGCCTGGTGATTCTTGATACTTGTGATTCCTGTGTTATTTTGTGTATTGTTTTTCTTTTCAGCTTATTGTTTCCGTGACTGCTTTTACAGTTCTCTGTTTTAGCTGTGTTTTTCTCCAGGTTTTCCTGGCTATGTGTTACTAATCTTGTTATGTTCTAGGTTTTCTTCCACCTGAAGACGGGATCAGATTCCAGATCCCGAAACGTCGTGAAACTTGTTTTTTACTAATCAGTGATGGCAAATGTCCGCAAAAATCCTTATCAAAATGTAACGTGGGTGGTATAATACTAAATTTCAGGACCTATTCTATCATCCTATGTGTACGTCATGTTGGCACACTTCCGTATTTATTTTATTTTTCATGTCATACTTTGACAAATCGCTGTCCGCACATCTCAATGCGACTACTTTAATCAGCCATATTTCCAAAACCTAAGTTTTTACGGTAACTTGGGTGGTATAGTACTAAAGTTCTGGACCTATTCTATCATCCTATGTGTACGTCATGTTGGCACACCTCCGTATTTTTTTAATATTTCGTGTCAAACTTCGACAAATCTCTGTCCGCACATCTCAATGCGACTACTTTAATCAGCCTTATTTCCAAAACCTAAGTTTTTACGGTAACTTGGGTGGTATAATACAGAAGTTATGGTCCTATTCTATCACCCTACGTGTACATAATGTTGGCACACCTCCGTATTTATTATTATATTTCATGTCATACTTAGACAAATCGTTGTCCGCGACTAATTTAATCACCCATATTTCCAAAACCTAAGTTTTTAAGGTAACTTGGGTGGTATAGTACTAAAGTTCTGGACCTATTCTATCATCCTATGTGTACGTCATGTTGGCACACATCCGTATTTTTTTTATATTTCGTGTCAAACTTCGACAAATCTCTGTCCACACATCACATAGCGACTAATTTAATCACCCATATTTCCAAAACCTAAGTTTTTAAGGTAACTTGGGTGGTATAATACTAAATTTCAGGACCTATTCTATCATCCTATGTGTACGTCATGTTGGCACACTTCCGTATTTATTTTATTTTTCATGTCATACTTTGACAAATCGCTGTCCGCACATCTCAATGCGACTACTTTAATCAGCCATATTTCCAAAACCTAAGTTTTTACGGTAACTTGGGTGGTATAGTACAGAAGTTCTGGACCTATTCTTTCATCCTACGTGTACGTCATGCTGACACACTGCCGTATTTATTCTATATTTTATGTCAAACTTAGGTGGATCGCTGTCCACACCTCCAAAGCGACTATTTTAATCACCCGTATTTCCAAAACCTAAATTTTTAAGGTAACTTGGGTGGTATAGTACTAAAGTTCTGGACCTATTCTATCATCCTATGTGTACGTCATGTTGGCACACTTCCGTATTTTTTTTATATTTCGTGTCAAACTTCGACAAATCTCTGTCCGCACATCTCAAAGCGACTATTTTAATCACCCGTATTTCCAAAACCTAAGTTTTGACGGTAACCTGAGTGGTATAATAATATAGTTCTAATCCTATTCTATCACCCAATGTGTACGTCATGTATCCAAAATTCCGTATTTATTTTTATATTTCATGTCAAACTTAGACAAATCGTTGTCCGCACATCGCATAGCGACTAATTTAATCACCCATATTTCCGAAACCTAAGTTTTTACGGTAACTTGGGTGGTATAATACAGAAGTTCTGGTCCTATTCTATCACCCTATGTGTACGTCATGTATCCACAATTCCGTATTTATTTTTATATTTCATGTCAAACTTAGACAAATCGTTGTCCGCACATCGCATAGCGACTAATTTAATCACCCATATTTCCAAAACCTAAGTTTTTAAGGTAACTTGGGTGGTATAATACTAAATTTCAGGACCTATTCTATCATCCTATGTGTACGTCATGTTGGCACACTTCCGTATTTATTTTATTTTTCATGTCATACTTTGACAAATCGCTGTCCGCACATCTCAATGCGACTACCTTAATCAGCCATATTTCCAAAACCTAAGTTTTTACGGTAACTTGGGTGGTATAATACAGAAGTTCTGGTCCTATTCTATCACCCTATGTGTACGTCATGTATCCACAATTCCGTATTTATTTTTATATTTCATGTCAAACTTAGACAAATCGTTGTCCGCACATCGCATAGCGACTAATTTAATCACCCATATTTACAAAACCTAAGTTTTTAAGGTAACTTGGGTGGTATAGTACTAAAGTTCTGGTCCTATTCTTTCATCCTACGTGTACGTCATGCTGACACACTTCCGTATTTATTTTATATTTTATGTCAAACTTAGGTGGATCGCTGTCCACACATCCAAAGCGACTATTTTAATCACCCGTATTTCCAAAACCTAAGTTTTGACGGTGTCCTGAGTGGTATAATAATATAGTTCTAATCCTATTCTATCACCCAATGTGTACGTCATGTATCCAAACTTCCGTATTTATTTTTATATTTCATGTCAAACTTAGACAAATCGTTGTCCGCACATCCAAAGCGACTATTTTAATCACCCGTATTTCCAAAACCTAAGTTTTTAAGGTAACTTGGGTGGTATAGTACTAAAGTTCTGGTCCTATTCTTTCATCCTACGTGTGCGTCATGCTGACACACTGCCGTATTTATTTTATATTTTATGTCAAACTTAGGTGGACCGCTGTCCACACATCCAAAGCGACTATTTTAATCACCCGTATTTCCAAAACCTAAGTTTTGACGGTAACCTGAGTGGTATAATAATATAGTTCTAATCCTATTCTATCACCCAATGTGTACGTCATGTATCCAAAATTCCGTATTTATTTTTATATTTCATGTCAAACTTAGACAAATCGTTGTCCGCACATCGCAGAGCGACTAATTTAATCACCCATATTTCCAAAACCTAAGTTTTTACGGTAGCTTGGGTGGTATAATACTAAATTTCAGGACCTATTCTATCATCCTATGTGTACGTCATGTTGGCACACTTCCGTATTTATTTTATTTTTCATGTCATACTTTGACAAATCGCTGTCCGCACATCTCAATGCGACTAATTTAATCAGCCATATTTCCAAAACCTAAGTTTTTACGGTACCTTGGGTGGTATAATACAGAAGTTCTGGTCCTATTCTATCACCCTATGTGTACGTCATGTATCCACAATTCCGTATTTATTTTTATATTTCATGTCAAACTTAGACAAATCGTTGTCCGCACATCGCATAGCGACTAATTTAATCACCCATATTTACAAAACCTAAGTTTTTAAGGTAACTTGGGTGGTATAGTACTAAAGTTCTGGCCCTATTCTTTCATCCTACGTGTACGTCATGCTGACACACTTCCGTATTTATTTTATATTTTATGTCAAACTTAGGTGGATCGCTGTCCACACATCCAAAGCGACTATTTTAATCACACGTATTTCCAAAACCTACGTTTTGACGGTGTCCTGAGTGGTATAATAATATAGTTCTAATCCTATTCTATCACCCAATGTGTACGTCATGTATCCAAAATTCCGTATTTATTTTTATATTTCATGTCAAACTTAGACAAATCGTTGTCCGCACATCCAAAGCGACTATTTTAATCACCCGTATTTCCAAAACCTAAGTTTTTAAGGTAACTTGGTTGGTATAGTACTAAAGTTCTGGTCCTATTCTTTCATCCTACGTGTACGTCATGCTGACACACTGCCGTATTTATTCTATATTTTATGTCAAACTTAGGTGGATCGCTGTCCACACCTCCAAAGCGACTATTTTAATCAGCCATATTTCCAAAACCTAAGTTTTTACGGTAACTTGGGTGGTATAATACAGAAGTTCTGGTCCTATTCTATCACCCTATGTGTACGTCATGTATCCACAATTCCGTATTTATTTTTATATTTCATGTCAAACTTAGACAAATCGTTGTCCGCACATCGCATAGCGACTAATTTAATCACCCATATTTACAAAACCTAAGTTTTTAAGGTAACTTGGGTGGTATAGTACTAAAGTTCTGGTCCTATTCTTTCATCCTACGTGTACGTCATGCTGACACACTTCCGTATTTATTTTATATTTTATGTCAAACTTAGGTGGATCGCTGTCCACACATCCAAAGCGACTATTTTAATCACCCGTATTTCCAAAACCTAAGTTTTGACGGTGTCCTGAGTGGTATAATAATATAGTTCTAATCCTATTCTATCACCCAATGTGTACGTCATGTATCCAAACTTCCGTATTTATTTTTATATTTCATGTCAAACTTAGACAAATCGTTGTCCGCACATCCAAAGCGACTATTTTAATCACCCGTATTTCCAAAACCTAAGTTTTTAAGGTAACTTGGGTGGTATAGTACTAAAGTTCTGGTCCTATTCTTTCATCCTACGTGTGCGTCATGCTGACACACTGCCGTATTTATTTTATATTTTATGTCAAACTTAGGTGGATCGCTGTCCACACATCCAAAGCGACTATTTTAATCACCCGTATTTCCAAAACCTAAGTTTTGACGGTAACCTGAGTGGTATAATAATATAGTTCTAATCCTATTCTATCACCCAATGTGTACGTCATGTATCCAAAATTCCGTATTTATTTTTATATTTCATGTCAAACTTAGACAAATCGTTGTCCGCACATCTCAATGCGACTAATTTAATCACCCATATTTCCAAAACCTAAGTTTTTACGGTAGCTTGGGTGGTATAATACTAAATTTCAGGACCTATTCTATCATCCTATGTGTACGTCATGTTGGCACACTTCCGTATTTATTTTATTTTTCATGTCATACTTTGACAAATCGCTGTCCGCACATCTCAATGCGACTAATTTAATCAGCCATATTTCCAAAACCTAAGTTTTTACGGTACCTTGGGTGGTATAATACAGAAGTTCTGGTCCTATTCTATCACCCTATGTGTACGTCATGTATCCACAATTCCGTATTTATTTTTATATTTCATGTCAAACTTAGACAAATCGTTGTCCGCACATCGCATAGCGACTAATTTAATCACCCATATTTACAAAACCTAAGTTTTTACGGTAACTTGGGTGGTATAGTACTAAAGTTCTGGCCCTATTCTTTCATCCTACGTGTACGTCATGCTGACACACTTCCGTATTTATTTTATATTTTATGTCAAACTTAGGTGGATCGCTGTCCACACATCCAAAGCGACTATTTTAATCACCCGTATTTCCAAAACCTACGTTTTGACGGTGTCCTGAGTGGTATAATAATATAGTTCTAATCCTATTCTATCACCCAATGTGTACGTCATGTATCCAAAATTCCGTATTTATTTTTATATTTCATGTCAAACTTAGACAAATCGTTGTCCGCACATCCAAAGCGACTATTTTAATCACCCGTATTTCCAAAACCTAAGTTTTTAAGGTAACTTGGTTGGTATAGTACTAAAGTTCTGGTCCTATTCTTTCATCCTACGTGTACGTCATGCTGACACACTGCCGTATTTATTCTATATTTTATGTCAAACTTAGGTGGATCGCTGTCCACACCTCCATAGCGACTATTTTAATCACCCGTATTTCCAAAACCTAAGTTTTTAAGGTAACTTGGGTGGTATAGTACTAAAGTTCTGGACCTATTCTATCATCCTATGTGTACGTCATGTTGGCACACTTCCGTATTTTTTTTATATTTCGTGTCAAACTTCGACAAATCTCTGTCCGCACATCTCAATGCGACTACTTTAATCAGCCATATTTCCAAAACCTAAGTTTTTACGGTAACTTGGGTGGTATAATACAGAAGTTCTGGTCCTATTCTATCACCCTACGTGTACGTAATGTTGGCACACCTCCGTATTTATTATTATATTTCATGTCATACTTAGACAAATCGTTGTCCGCACATCGCATAGCGACTAATTTAATCACCCATATTTCCAAAACCTAAGTTTTTACGGTAACTTGGGTGGTATAATACAGAAGTTCTGGTCCTATTCTATCACCCTATGTGTACGTCATGTATCCAAAATTCCGTATTTATTTTTATATTTCATGTCAAACTTAGACAAATCGTTGTCCGCACATCGCATAGCGACTAATTTAATCACCCATATTTCCAAAACCTAAGTTTTTAAGGTAACTTGGGTGGTATAGTACTAAAGTTCTGGTCCTATTCTTTCATCTTACTTGTACGTCATGCTGACACACTGCCGTATTTATTTTATATTTTATGTCAAAGTTAGGTGGATCGCTGTCCACACATCCAGAGCGACTATTTTAATCACCCGTATTTCCAAAACCTAAGTTTTTAAGGTAACTTGGGTGGTATAGTACTAAAGTTCTGGACCTATTCTATCATCCTATGTGTACGTCATGTTGGCACACCTCCGTATTTTTTTATATTTCGTGTCAAACGTCGACAAATCTCTGTCCGCACATCTCAATGCGACTAATTTAATCAGCCATATTTCCAAAACCTAAGTTTTTACGGTAACTTGGGTGGTATAATACAGAAGTTCTGGTCCTATTCTATCACCCTATATGTACGTAATGTTGGCACACTTCCGTATTTATTATTATATTTCATGTCATACTTAGGCAAATCGTTGTCCGCACATCGCATAGCGACTAATTTAATCACCCATATTTCCAAAACCTAAGTTTTTAAGGTAACTTGGGTGGTATAGTACTAAAGTTCTGGTCCTATTCTTTCATCCTACGTGTACGTCATGCTGACACACTGCCGTATTTATTTTATATTTTATGTCAAACTTAGGTGGATCGCTGTCCACACATCCAAAGCGACTATTTTAATCACCCGTATTTCCAAAACCTAGGTTTGACGGTAACCTGAGTGGTATAATAATATAGTTCTAATCCTATTCTATCACCCAATGTGTACGTCATGTATCCAAAATTCCGTATTTATTTTTATATTTCATGTCAAACTTAGACAAATCGTTGTCCGCACATCGCATAGCGACTAATTTAATCACCCATATTTCCAAAACCTACGTTTTTACGGTAACTTGGGTGGTATAATACAGAAGTTCTGGTCCTATTCTATCACCCTATGTGTACGTCATGTATCCACAATTCCGTATTTATTTTTATATTTCATGTCAAACTTAGACAAATCGTTGTCCGCACATCGCATAGCGACTAATTTAATCACCCATATTTCCAAAACCTACGTTTTTACGGTAACTTGGGTGGTATAATACAGAAGTTCTGGTCCTATTCTATCACCCTATGTGTACGTCATGTATCCACAATCGCGTATTTATTTTTATATTTCATGTCAAACTTAGACAAATCGTTGTCCGCACATCGCATAGCGACTAATTTAATCACCCATATTTACAAAACCTAAGTTTTTAAGGTAACTTGGGTGGTATAGTACTAAAGTTCTGGTCCTATTCTTTCATCCTACGTGTACGTCATGCTGACACACTTCCGTATTTATTTTATATTTTATCTCAAACTTAGGTGGATCGCTGTCCACACATCCAAAGCGACTATTTTAATCACCCGTATTTCCAAAACCTAAGTTTTGACGGTGTCCTGAGTGGTATAATAATATAGTTCTAATCCTATTCTATCACCCAATGTGTACGTCATGTATCCAAAATTCCGTATTTATTTTTATATTTCATGTCAAACTTAGACAAATCGTTGTCCGCACATCCAAAGCGACTATTTTAATCACCCGTATTTCCAAAACCTAAGTTTTTAAGGTAACTTGGGTGGTATAGTACTAAAGTTCTGGTCCTATTCTTTCATCCTACGTGTGCGTCATGCTGACACACTGCCGTATTTATTTTATATTTTATGTCAAACTTAGGTGGATCGCTGTCCACACATCCAAAGCGACTATTTTAATCACCCGTATTTCCAAAACCTAAGTTTTGACGGTAACCTGAGTGGTATAATAATATAGTTCTAATCCTATTCTATCACCCAATGTGTACGTCATGTATCCAAAATTCCGTATTTATTTTTATATTTCATGTCAAACTTAGACAAATCGTTGTCCGCACATCGCATAGCGACTAATTTAATAACCCATATTTCCAAAACCTAAGTTTTTACGGTAGCTTGGGTGGTATAATACTAAATTTCAGGACCTATTCTATCATCCTATGTGTACGTCATGTTGGCACACTTCCGTATTTATTTTATTTTTCATGTCATACTTTGACAAATCGCTGTCCGCACATCTCAATGCGACTTATTTAATCAGCCATATTTCCAAAACCTAAGTTTTTACGGTAACTTGGGTGGTATAATACAGAAGTTCTGGTCCTATTCTATCACCCTATGTGTACGTCATGTATCCACAATTCCGTATTTATTTTTATATTTCATGTCAAACTTAGACAAATCGTTGTCCGCACATCGCATAGCGACTAATTTAATCACCCATATTTACAAAACCTAAGTTTTTAAGGTAACTTGGGTGGTATAGTACTAAAGTTCTGGCCCTATTCTTTCATCCTACGTGTACGTCATGCTGACACACTTCCGTATTTATTTTATATTTTATGTCAAACTTAGGTGGATCGCTGTCCACACATCCAAAGCGACTATTTTAATCACCCGTATTTCCAAAACCTAAGTTTTGACGGTGTCCTGAGTGGTATAATAATATAGTTCTAATCCTATTCTATCACCCAATGTGTACGTCATGTATCCAAAATTCCGTATTTATTTTTATATTTCATGTCAAACTTAGACAAATCGTTGTCCGCACATCCAAAGCGACTATTTTAATCACCCGTATTTCCAAAACCTAAGTTTTTAAGGAAACTTGGTTGGTATAGTACTAAAGTTCTGGTCCTATTCTTTCATCCTACGTGTACGTCATGCTGACACACTGCCGTATTTATTCTATATTTTATGTCAAACTTAGGTGGATCGCTGTCCACACCTCCAAAGCGACTATTTTAATCACCCGTATTTCCAAAACCTAAGTTTTTAAGGTAACTTGGGTGGTATAGTACTAAAGTTCTGGACCTATTCTATCATCCTATGTGTACGTCATGTTGGCACACTTCCGTATTTTTTTTATATTTCGTGTCAAACTTCGACAAATCTCTGTCCGCACATCTCAATGCGACTACTTTAATCAGCCATATTTCCAAAATCTAAGGTTTTACGGTAACTTGGGTGGTATAATACAGAAGTTCTGGTCCTATTCTATCACCCTACGTGTACGTAATGTTGGCACACCTCCGTATTTATTATTATATTTCATGTCATACTTAGACAAATCGTTGTCCGCACATCGCATAGCGACTAATTTAATCACCCATATTTCCAAAACCTAAGTTTTTACGGTAACTTGGGTGGTATAGTACTAAAGTTCTGGACCTATTCTATCATCCTATGTGTACGTCATGTTGGCACACCTCCGTATTTATTTTTATATTTTATGTCAAACTTAGACAAATCGTTGTCCGCACATCGCATAGCGACTAATTTAATCACCCATATTTCCAAAACCTAAGTTTTTAAGGTAACTTGGGTGGTATAGTACTAAAGTTCTGGTCCTATTCTTTCATCCTACGTGTACGTCATGCTGACACACTTCCGTATTTATTTTATATTTTATGTCAAACTTAGGTGGATCGCTGTCCATACATCCAAAGCGACTATTTTAATCACCCGTATTTCCAAAACCTAAGTTTTTACGGTAACTCGGGTGGTATAATACAGAAATTCTGGTCCTATTCTATCACCCTACGTGTACGTAATGTTGGCACACCTCCGTATTTATTATTATATTTCGTGTCAAACTTCGACAAATCTCTGTCCGCACATCTCAATGCGACTACTTTAATCAGCCATATTTCCAAAACCTAAGTTTTTACGGTAACTTGGGTGGTATAATACAGAAGTTCTGGTCCTATTCTATCACCCTATGTGTACGTCATGTTGGCACACCTCCGTATTTATTATTATATTTTATGTCATACTTAGACAAATCGTTGTCCGCACATCGCATAGCGACTAATTTAATCACCCATATTTCCAAAACCTAAGTTTTTACGGTAACTTGGGTGGTATAGTACTAAAGTTCTGGTCCTATTCTTTCATCCTATGTGTACGTCATGTTGGCACACTTCCGTATTTATTTTATTTTTCATGTCATACTTTGACAAATCGCTGTCCGCACATCTCAATGCGACTACTTTAATCAGCCATATTTCCAAAACCTAAGTTTTTAAGGTAACTTGGGTGGTATAGTACTAAAGTTCTGGTCCTATTCTTTCACCCTACGTGTACGTCATGCTGACACACTGCCGTATTTATTTTATATTTTATGTCAAACTTAGGTGGATCACTGTCCACACATCCAAAGCGACTAATTTAATCACCCATATTTCCAAAACCTAAGTTTTTAAGGTAACTTGGGTGGTATAATACTAAATTTCAGGACCTATTCTATCATCCTATGTGTACGTCATGTTGGCACACTTCCGTATTTATTTTATTTTTCATGTCATACTTTGACAAATCGCTGTCCGCACATCTCAATGCGACTAATTTAATCAGCCATATTTCCAAAACCTAAGTTTTTACGGTAACTTGGGTGGTATAATACAGAAGTTCTGGTCCTATTCTATCACCCTATGTGTACGTCATGTATCCACAATTCCGTATTTATTATTATATTTCATGTCATACTTAGACAAATCGTTGTCCGCACATCGCATAGCGACTAATTTAATCACCCATATTTCCAAAACCTAAGTTTTTAAGGTAACTTGGGTGGTATGATACTAAATTTCAGGACCTATTCTATCATCCTATGTGTACGTCATGTTGGCACACTTCCGTATTTATTTTATTTTTCATGTCATACTTTGACAAATCGCTGTCCGCACATCTCAATGCGACTACTTTATTCAGCCATATTTCCAAAACCTAAGTTTTTACGGTAACTTGGGTGGTATAATACAGAAGTTCTGGTCCTATTCTATCACCCTACGTGTACGTCATGTATCCACAATTCCGTATTTATTTTTTATATTTCGTGTCAAATTTAGACAAATCGTTGTCCGCACATCGCATAGCGACTAATTTAATCACCCATATTTCCAAAACCTAAGTTTTTACGGTAACTTGGGTGGTATAGTACTAAAGTTCTGGACCTATTCTATCATCCTATGTGTACGTCATGTTGGCACACCTCCGTATTTTTTTTATATTTCGTGTCAAACTTAGACAAATCGTTGTCCGCACATCGCATAGCGACTAATTTAATCACCCATATTTCCAAAACCTAAGTTTTTAAGGTAACTTGGGTGGTATAGTACTAAAGTTCTGGTCCTATTCTTTCATCCTACGTGTACGTCATGCTGACACACTGCCGTATTTATTTTATATTTTATGTCAAACTTAGGTGGATCGCTCCACACATCCACAGCGACTATTTTAATCACCCGTATTTCCAAAACCTAAGTTTTTAAGGTAACTTGGGTGGTATTGTACTAAAGTTCTGGACCTATTCTATCATCCTATGTGTACGTCATGTTGGCACACCTCCGTATTTTTTTTATATTTCGTGTCAAACTTCGACAAATCTCTGTCCGCACATCTCAATGCGACTACTTTAATCAGCCATATTTCCAAAACCTAAGTTTTTACGGTAACTTGGGTGGTATAATACAGAAGTTCTGGTCCTATTCTTTCATCCTACGTGTACGTCATGCTGACACACTGCCGTATTTATTTTTATATTTCATGTCAAACTTAGACAAATCGTTGTCCGCACATCGCATAGCGACTAATTTAATCACCCATATTTCCAAAACCTAAGTTTTTACGGTAACTTGGGTGGTATAGTACTAAAGTTCTGGACCTATTCTATCATCCTATGTGTACGTCATGTTGGCACACCTCCGTATTTTTTTTATATTTCTTGTCAAACTTCGACAAATCGTTGTCCGCACATCGCATAGCGACTAATTTAATCACCCATATTTCCAAAACCTAAGTTTTTACGGTAACTTGGGTGGTATAATACAGAAGTTCTGGTCCTATTCTATCACCCTATGTGTACGTCATGTATCCACAATTCCGTATTTATTTTTATATTTCATGTCAAACTTAGACAAATCGCTGTCCGCACATCTCAATGCGACTACTTTAATCACCCATATTTCCAAAACCTAAGTTTTTACGGTAACTTGGGTGGTATAGTACTAAAGTTCTGGACCTATTCTATCATCCTATGTGTACGTCATGTTGGCACACCTCCGTATTTTTTTATATTTCGTGTCAAACTTCGACAAATCTCTGTCCGCACATCTCAATGCGACTAATTTAATCAGCCATATTTCCAAAACCTAAGTTTTTACGGTAACTTGGGTGGTATAATACAGAAGTTCTGGTCCTATTCTATCACCCTACGTGTACGTAATGTTGGCACACCTCCGTATTTATTATTATATTTCATGTCATACTTAGACAAATCGTTGTCCGCACATCGCATAGCGACTAATTTAATCACCCATATTTCCAAAACCTAAGTTTTTAAGGTAACTTGGGTGGTATAGTACTAAAGTTCTGGTCCTATTCTTTCATCCTATGTGTACGTCATGCTGACACACTTCCGTATTTATTTTATATTTTATGTCAAACTTAGGTGGATCGCTGTCCACACATCCAAAGCGACTATTTTAATCACCCGTATTTCCAAAACCTAAGTTTTGACGGTAACCTGAGTGGTATAATAATATAGTTCTAATCCTATTCTATCACCCAATGTGTACGTCATGTATCCAAAATTCCGTATTTATTTTTATATTTCATGTCAAACTTAGACAAATCGTTTTCCGCACATCGCATAGCGACTAATTTAATCACCCATATTTCCAAAACCTAAGTTTTTACGGTAACTTGGGTGGTATAATACAGAAGTTCTGGTCCTATTCTATCACCCTATGTGTACGTCATGTATCCACAATTCCGTATTTATTTTTATATTTCATGTCAAACTTAGACAAATCGCTGTCCGCACATCTCAATGCGACTACTTTAATCAGCCATATTTCCAAAACCTAAGTTTTACGGTAACTTGGGTGGTATAGTACTAAAGTTCTGGACCTATTCTATCATCCTATGTGTACGTCATGTTGGCACACCCCTGTATTTTTTTATATTTCGTGTCAATTTTCGACAAATCTCTGTCCGCACATCTCAATGCGACTACTTTAATCAGCCATATTTCCAAAACCTAAGTTTTTACGGTAACTTGGGTGGTATAATACAGAAGTTCTGGTCCTATTCTATCACCCTACGTGTACGTCATGTATCCACAATTCCGTATTTATTTTTATATTTCATGTCAAACTTAGACAAATCGTTGTCCGCACATCGCATAGCGACTAATTTAATCACCCATATTTCCAAAACCTAAGTTTTTACGGTAACTTGGGTGGTATAATACAGACGTTCTGGTCCTATTCTATCACCCTATGTGTACGTCATGTATCCACAATTCCGTATTTATTTTTATATTTCATGTCAAACTTAGACAAATCGTTGTCCGCACATCGCATAGCGACTAATTTAATCAGCCATATTTCCAAAACCTAAGTTTTTACGGTAACTTGGGTGGTATAATACAGAAGTTCTGGTCCTATTCTATCACCCTATGTGTACGTCATGTATCCACAATTCCGTATTTATTTTATATTTCATGTCAAACTTAGACAAATCGTTGTCCGCACATCGCATAGCGACTAATTTAATCACCCATATTTCCAAAACCTAAGTTTTTAAGGTAACTTGGGTGGTATAATACTAAATTTCAGGACCTATTCTATCATCCTATGTGTACGTCATGTTGGCAAACTTCCGTATTTATTTTATTTTTCATGTCATACTTTGACAAATCGCTGTCCGCACATCTCAATGCGACTACTTTAATCAGCCATATTTCCAAAACCTAAGTTCTTACGGTAACTTGGGTGGTATAGTACTAAAGTTCTGGACCAATTCTATCATCCTATGTGTACGTTATGTTGTCAAACCTCCGTATTTTTTTATATTTCGTGTCAAACTTCGACAAATCTCTGTCCGCACATCTCAATGCGACTACTTTAATCAGCCATATTTCCAAAACCTAAGTTTTTACGGTAACTTGGGTGGTATAATACAGAAGTTCTGGTCCTATTCTATCACCCTACGTGTACGTCATGTATCCACAATTCCGTATTTATTTTTATATTTCATGTCAAACTTAGACAAATCGTTGTCCGCACATCGCATAGCGACTAATTTAATCAGCCATATTTCCAAAACCTAAGTTTTTACGGTAACTTGGGTGGTATAATACAGAAGTTCTGGTCCTATTCTATCACCCTATGTGTACGTCATGTATCCACAATTCCGTATTTATTTTTATATTTCATGTCAAACTTAGCCAAATCGTTGTCCGCACATCGCATAGCGACTAATTTAATCACCCATATTTCCAAAACCTAAGTTTTTAAGGTAACTTGGGTGGTATAATACTAAATTTCAGGACCTATTCTATCATCCTATGTGTACGTCATGTTGGCACACTTCCGTATTTATTTTATTTTTCATGTCATACTTTGACAAATCGCTGTCCGCACATCTCAATGCGACTACTTTAATCAGCCATATTTCCAAAACCTAAGTTTTTACGGTAACTTGGGTGGTATAGTACTAAAGTTCTGGACCAATTCTATCATCCTATGTGTACGTCATGTTGTCAAACCTCCGTATTTTTTTTATATTTCGTGTCAAACTTCGACAAATCTCTGTCCGCACATCTCAATGCGACTACTTTAATCAGCCATATTTCCAAAACCTAAGTTTTTACGGTAACTTGGGTGGTATAATACAGAAGTTCTGGTCCTATTCTATCACCCTACGTGTACGTCATGTATCCACAATTTCGTATTTATTTTTATATTTCATGTCAAACTTAGACAAATCGTTGTCCGCACATCGCATAGCGACTAATTTAATCAGCCATATTTCCAAAACCTAAGTTTTTACGGTAACTTGGGTGGTATAATACAGAAGTTCTGGTCCTATTCTATCACCCTACGTGTACGTCATGTATCCACAATTTCGTATTTATTTTTATATTTCATGTCAAACTTAGACAAATCGTTGTCCGCACATCGCATAGCGACTAATTTAATCAGCCATATTTCCAAAACCTAAGTTTTTACGGTAACTTGGGTGGTATAATACAGAAGTTCTGGTCCTATTCTATCATCCTATGTGTACGTCATGTTGGCACACCTCCGTATTTATTATTATATTTCATGTCATACTTAGACAAATCGTTGTCCGCACATCGCATAGCGACTAATTTAATCACCCATATTTCCAAAACCTAAGTTTTTACGGTAACTTGGGTGGTATAATACAGAAGTTCTGGTCCTATTTTATCACCCTACGTGTACGTCATGTATCCACAATTCCGTATTTATTTTTATATTTCATGTCAAACTTAGACAAATCGTTGTCCGCACATCGCATAGCGACTAATTTAATCACCCATATTTCCAAAACCTAAGTTTTTACGGTAACTTGGGTGGTATAGTACTAAAGTTCTGGTTCTATTCTTTCATCCTATGTGTACGTCATGTTGGCACACTTCCGTATTTATTTTATATTTCATGTCATACTTAGACAAATCGTTGTCCGCACATCGCATAGCGACTAATTTAATCAACCATATTTCCAAAACCTAAGTTTTTACGGTAACTTGGGTGGTATAATATGGTATAATACTAAATTTCAGGACCTATTCTATCACCCTATGTGTACGTCATGTATCCACAATTCCGTATTTATTTTTATATTTCATGTCAAACTTAGACAAATCGTTGTCCGCACATCTCAATGCGACTATTTTAATCACCCGTATTTCCAAAACCTAAGTTTTTAAGGTAACTTGGGTGGTATAGTACTAAAGTTCTGGACCTATTCTATCATCCTATGTGTACGTCATGTTGGCACACCTCCGTATTTATTTTTATATTTCATGTCAAACTTAGACAAATCGTTGTCCGCACATCGCATAGCGACTACTTTAATCAGCCATATTTCCAAAACCTAAGTTTTGACGGTAACCTGAGTGGTATAATAATATAGTTCTAATCCTATTCTATCACCCAATGTGTACGTCATGTATCCAAAATTCCGTATTTATTTTTATATTTCATGTCAAACTTAGACAAATCGTTTTCCGCACATCGCATAGCGACTAATTTAATCACCCATATTTCCAAAACCTAAGTTTTTACGGTAACTTGGGTGGTATAATACAGAAGTTCTGGTCCTATTCTATCACCCTATGTGTACGTCATGTATCCACAATTCCGTATTTATTTTTATATTTCATGTCAAACTTAGACAAATCGCTGTCCGCACATCTCAATGCGACTACTTTAATCAGCCATATTTCCAAAACCTAAGTTTTACGGTAACTTGGGTGGTATAGTACTAAAGTTCTGGACCTATTCTATCATCCTATGTGTACGTCATGTTGGCACACCCCTGTATTTTTTTATATTTCGTGTCAATTTTCGACAAATCTCTGTCCGCACATCTCAATGCGACTACTTTAATCAGCCATATTTCCAAAACCTAAGTTTTTACGTTAACTTGGGTGGTATAATACAGAAGTTCTGGTCCTATTCTATCACCCTACGTGTACGTCATGTATCCACAATTCCGTATTTATTTTTATATTTCATGTCAAACTTAGACAAATCGTTGTCCGCACATCGCATAGCGACTAATTTAATCACCCATATTTCCAAAACCTAAGTTTTTACGGTAACTTGGGTGGTATAATACAGACGTTCTGGTCCTATTCTATCACCCTATGTGTACGTCATGTATCCACAATTCCGTATTTATTTTTATATTTCATGTCAAACTTAGACAAATCGTTGTCCGCACATCGCATAGCGACTAATTTAATCAGCCATATTTCCAAAACCTAAGTTTTTAAGGTAACTTGGGTGGTATAATACTAAATTTCAGGACCTTTTCTATCATCCTATGTGTACGTCATGTTGGCACACTTCCGTATTTATTTTATTTTTCATGTCATACTTTGAAAAATCGCTGTCCGCACATCTCAATGCGACTACTTTAATCAGCCATATTTCCAAAACCTAAGTTTTTACGGTAACTTGGGTGGTATAGTACTAAAGTTCTGGACCAATTCTATCATCCTATGTGTACGTCATGTTGTCAAACCTCCGTATTTTTTTTATATTTCGTGTCAAACTTCGACAAATCTCTGTCCGCACATCTCAATGCGACTACTTTAATCAGCCATATTTCCAAAACCTAAGTTTTTACGGTAACTTGGGTGGTATAATACAGAAGTTCTGGTCCTATTCTATCACCCTACGTGTACGTCATGTATCCACAATTCCGTATTTATTTTTATATTTCATGTCAAACTTAGACAAATCGTTGTCCGCACATCGCATAGCGACTAATTTAATCAGCCATATTTCCAAAACCTACGTTTTTACGGTAACTTGGGTGGTATAATACAGAAGTTCTGGTCCTATTCTATCACCCTACGTGTACGTAATGTTGGCACACCTCCGTATTTATTATTATATTTCATGTCATACTTAGACAAATCGTTGTCCGCACATCGCATAGCGACTAATTTAATCAACCATATTTCCAAAACCTAAGTTTTTACGGTAACTTGGGTGGTATAATACTAAATTTCAGGACCTATTCTATCATCCTATGTGTACGTCATGTTGGCACACTTCCGTATTTATTTTATTTTTCATGTCATACTTAGACAAATCGTTGTCCGCACATCGCATAGCGACTAATTTAATCACCCATATTTCCAAAACCTAAGTTTTTACGGTAACTTGGGTGGTATAATACAGAAGTTCTGGTCCTATTTTATCACCCTACGTGTACGTCATGTATCCACAATTCCGTATTTATTTTTATATTTCATGTCAAACTTAGACAAATCGTTGTCCGCACATCGCATAGCGACTAATTTAATCACCCATATTTCCAAAACCTAAGTTTTTACGGTAACTTGGGTGGTATAGTACTAAAGTTCTGGTCCTATTCTTTCATCCTATGTGTACGTCATGTTGGCACACTTCCGTATTTATTTTATATTTTATGTCATACTTAGACAAATCGTTGTCCGCACATCGCATAGCGACTAATTTAATCAACCATATTTCCAAAACCTAAGTTTTTACGGTAACTTGGGTGGTATAATATGGTATAATACTAAATTTCAGGACCTATTCTATCACCCTATGTGTACGTCATGTATCCACAATTCCGTATTTATTTTTATATTTCATGTCAAACTTAGACAAATCGTTGTCCGCACATCTCAATGCGACTATTTTAATCACCCGTATTTCCAAAACCTAAGTTTTTAAGGTAACTTGGGTGGTATAGTACTAAAGTTCTGGACCTATTCTATCATCCTATGTGTACGTCATGTTGTCAAACCTCCGTATTTTTTTATATTTCGTGTCAAACTTCGACAAATCTCTGTCCGCACATCTCAATGCGACTACTTTAATCAGCCATATTTCCAAAACCTAAGTTTTTACGGTAACTTGGGTGGTATAATACTAAATTTCAGGACCTATTCTATCATCCTATGTGTACGTCATGTTGGCACACTTCCGTATTTATTTTATTTTTCATGTCTTACTTTGACAAATCGCTGTCCGCACATCTCAATGCGACTACTTTAATCAGCCATATTTCCAAAACCTAAGTTTTTACGGTAACTTGGGTGGTATAGTACTAAAGTTCTGGACCAATTCTATCATCCTATGTGTACGTCATGTTGTCAAACCTCCGTATTTTTTTATATTTCGTGTCAAACTTCGACAAATCTCTGTCCGCACATCTCAATGCGACTACTTTAATCAGCCATATTTCCAAAACCTAAGTTTTTACGGTAACTTGGGTGGTATAATACAGAAGTTCTGGTCCTATTCTATCACCCTACGTGTACGTCATGTATCCACAATTCCGTATTTATTTTTATATTTCATGTCAAACTTAGACAAATCGTTGTCCGCACATCGCATAGCGACTAATTTAATCAGCCATATTTCCAAAACCTAAGTTTTTACGGTAACTTGGGTGGTATAATACAGAAGTTCTGGTCCTATTCTATCACCCTACGTGTACGTAATGTTGGCACACCTCCGTATTTATTATTATATTTCATGTCATACTTAGACAAATCGTTGTCCGCACATCGCATAGCGACTAATTTAATCAACCATATTTCCAAAACCTAAGTTTTTACGGTAACTTGGGTGGTATAATATGGTATAATACTAAATTTCAGGACCTATTCTATCACCCTATGTGTACGTCATGTATCCACAATTCCGTATTTATTTTTATATTTCATGTCAAACTTAGACAAATCGTTGTCCGCACATCTCAATGCGACTATTTTAATCACCCGTATTTCCAAAACCTAAGTTTTTAAGGTAACTTGGGTGGTATAGTACTAAAGTTCTGGACCTATTCTATCATCCTATGTGTACGTCATGTTGGCACACCTCCGTATTTATTTTTATATTTCATGTCAAACTTAGACAAATCGTTGTCCGCACATCGCATAGCGACTACTTTAATCACCCGTATTTCCAAAACCTAAGTTTTTACGGTAACTTGGGTGGTATAATACAGAAGTTCTGGTCCTATTCTATCACCCTACGTGTACGTAATGTTGGCACACCTCCGTATTTATTTTTATATTTCATGTCAAACTTAGACAAATCGTTGTCCGCACATCGCATAGCGACTAATTTAATCACCCATATTTCCAAAACCTAAGTTTTTAAGGTATCTTGGGTGGTATAATACTAAATTTCAGGACATATTCTATCATCCTATGTGTACGTCATTTCGGCACACTTCCGTATTTATTTTATTTTTCATGTCATACTTTGACAAATCGCTGTCCGCACATCTCAATGCGACTACTTTAATCAGCCATATTTCCAAAACCTAAGTTTTTACGGTAACTTGGGTGGTATAGTACTAAAGTTCTGGACCTATTTTATCATCCAATGTGTACGTCATTTTGGCACACCTCCGTATTTTTTTATATTTCGTGTCAAACTTCGACAAATCTCTGTCCGCACATCTCAATGCGACTACTTTAATCAGCCATATTTCCAAAACCTAAGTTGTTACGGTAACTTGGGTGGTATAATACAGAAGTTCTGGTCCTATTCTATCACCCTACGTGTACGTAATGTTGGCACACCTCCGTATTTATTATTATATTTCATGTCATACTTAGACAAATCGTTGTCCGCACATCGCATAGCGACTAATTTAATCACCCATATTTCCAAAACCTAAGTTTTTAAGGTAAATTGGGTGGTATAGTACTAAAGTTCTGGTCCTATTCTTTCATCCTACGTGTACGTCATGCTGACACACTTCCGTATTTATTTTATATTTTATGTCAAACTTAGGTGGATCGCTGTCCACACATCCAAAGCGACTATTTTAATCACCCGTATTTCCAAAACCTAAGTTTTGACGGTAACCTGAGTGGTATAATAATATAGTTCTAATCCTATTCTATCACCCAATGTGTACGTCATGTATCCGAAATTCCGTATTTATTTTTATATTTCATGTCAAACTTAGACAAATCGTTTTCCGCACATCGCATAGCGACTAATTTAATCACCCATATTTCCAAAACCTAATTTTTTACGGTAACTTGGGTGGTATAATACAGAAGTTCTGGTCCTATTCTATCACCCTATGTGTACGTCATGTATCCACAATTCCGTATTTATTTTTATATTTCATGTCAAACTTAGACAAATCGCTGTCCGCACATCTCAATGCGACTACTTTAATCAGCCATATTTCCAAAACCTAAGTTTTACGGTAACTTGGGTGGTATAGTACTAAAGTTCTGGACCTTTTCTATCATCCTATGTGTACGTCATGTTGGCACACCCCTGTATTTTTTTATATTTCGTGTCAATCTTCGACAAATCTCTGTCCGCACATCTCAATGCGACTACTTTAATCAGCCATATTTCCAAAACCTAAGTTTTTACGGTAACTTGGGTGGTATAATACAGAAGTTCTGGTCCTATTCTATCACCCTACGTGTACGTCATGTATCCACAATTCCGTATTTATTTTTATATTTCATGTCAAACTTAGACAAATCGTTGTCCGCACATCGCATAGCGACTAATTTAATCACCCATATTTCCAAAACCTAAGTTTTTAAGGTAACTTGGGTGGTATAGTACTAAGGTTCTGGACCTATTCTATCATCCTATGTGTACGTCATGTTGGCACACCTCCGTATTTATTTTTATATTTCATGTCAAACTTAGACAAATCGTTGTCCGCACATCGCATAGCGACTACTTTAATCACCCGTATTTCCAAAACCTAAGTTTTTACGGTAACTTGGGTGGTATAATACAGAAGTTCTGGTCCTATTCTATCACCCTACGTGTACGTAATGTTGGCACACCTCCGTATTTATTTTTATATTTCATGTCAAACTTAGACAAATCGTTGTCCGCACATCGCATAGCGACTAATTTAATCACCCATATTTCCAAAACCTAAGTTTTTAAGGTATCTTGGGTGGTATAATACTAAATTTCAGGACCTATTCTATCATCCTATGTGTACGTCATGTTGGCACACTTCCGTATTTATTTTATTTTTCATGTCATACTTTGACAAATCGCTGTCCGCACATCTCAATGCGACTACTTTGATCAGCCATATTTCCAAAACCTAAGTTTTTACGGTAACTTGGGTGGTATAGTACTAAAGTTCTGGACCTATTCTATCATCCTATGTGTACGTCATGTTGGCACACCTCCGTATTTTTTTATATTTCGTGTCAAACTTCGACAAATCTCTGTCCGCACATCTCAATGCGACTACTTTAATCAGCCATATTTCCAAAACCTAAGTTTTTACGGTAACTTGGGTGGTATAATACAGAAGTTCTGGTCCTATTTTATCACCCTACGTGTACGTCATGTATCCACAATTCCGTATTTATTTTTATATTTCATGTCAAACTTAGACAAATCGTTGTCCGCACATCTCAATGCGACTACTTTAATCAGCCATATTTCCAAAACCTAAGTTTTACGGTAACTTGGGTGGTATAGTACTAAAGTTCTGGACCTATTCTATCATCCTATGTGTACGTCATGTTGGCACACCCCTGTATTTTTTTATATTTCGTGTCAATCTTCGACAAATCTCTGTCCGCACATCTCAATGCGACTACTTTAATCAGCCATATTTCCAAAACCTAAGTTTTTACGGTAACTTGGGTGGTATAACACAGAAGTTCTGGTCCTATTCTATCACCCTACGTGTACGTCATGTATCCACAATTCCGTATTTATTTTTATATTTCATGTCAAACTTAGACAAATCGTTGTCCGCACATCGCATAGCGACTAATTTAATCACCCATATTTCCAAAACCTAAGTTTTTACGGTAACTTGGGTGGTATAATACAGAAGTTCTGGTCCTATTCTATCACCCTATGTGTACGTCATGTATCCACAATTCCGTATTTATTTTTATATTTCATGTCAAACTTAGACAAATCGTTGTCCGCACATCGCATAGCGACTAATTTAATCAGCCATATTTCCAAAACCTAAGTTTTTACGGTAACTTGGGTGGTATAATACAGAAGTTCTGGTCCTATTCTATCACCCTATGTGTACGTCATGTATCCACAATTCCGTATTTATTTTTATATTTCATGTCAAACTTAGACAAATCGTTGTCCGCACATCGCATAGCGACTAATTTAATCACCCATATTTCCAAAACCTAAGTTTTTAAGGTAACTTGGGTGGTATAATACTAAATTTCAGGACCTATTCTATCATCCTATGTGTACGTCATGTTGGCACACTTCCGTATTTATTTTATTTTTCATGTCATACTTTGACAAAACGCTGTCCGCACATCTCAATGCGACTACTTTAATCAGCCATATTTCCAAAACCTAAGTTTTTACGGTAACTTGGGTGGTATAGTACTAAAGTTCTGGACCAATGCTATCATCCTATGTGTACGTCATGTTGTCAAACCTCCGTATTTTTTTTATATTTCGTGTCAAACGTCGACAAATCTCTGTCCGCACATCTCAATGCGACTACTTTAATCAGCCATATTTCCAAAACCTAAGTTTTTACGGTAACTTGGGTGGTATAATACAGAAGTTCTGGTCCTATTCTATCACCCTACGTGTACGTCATGTATCCACAATTCCGTATTTATTTTTATATTTCATGTCAAACTTAGACAAATCGTTGTCCGCACATCGCATAGCGACTAATTTAATCAGCCATATTTCCAAAACCTAAGTTTTTACGGTAACTTGGGTGGTATAATACAGAAGTTCTGGTCCTATTCTATCACCCTACGTGTACGTAATGTTGGCACACCTCCGTATTTATTATTATATTTCATGTCATACTTAGACAAATCGTTGTCCGCACATCGCATAGCGACTAATTTAATCAACCATATTTCCAAAACCTAAGTTTTTACGGTAACTTGGGTGGTATAATACTAAATTTCAGGACCTATTCTATCATCCTATGTGTACGTCATGTTGGCACACTTCCGTATTTATTTTATTTTTCATGTCATACTTAGACAAATCGTTGTCCGCACATCGCATAGCGACTAATTTAATCACCCATATTTCCAAAACCTAAGTTTTTACGGTAACTTGGGTGGTATAATACAGAAGTTCTGGTCCTATTTTATCACCCTACGTGTACGTCATGTATCCACAATTCCGTATTTATTTTTATATTTCATGTCAAACTTAGACAAATCGTTGTCCGCACATCGCATAGCGACTAATTTAATCACCCATATTTCCAAAACCTAAGTTTTTACGGTAACTTGGGTGGTATAGTACTAAAGTTCTGGTCCTATTCTTTCATCCTATGTGTACGTCATGTTGGCACACTTCCGTATTTATTTTATATTTCATGTCATACTTAGACAAATCGTTGTCCGCACATCGCATAGCGACTAATTTAATCAACCATATTTCCAAAACCTAAGTTTTTACGGTAACTTGGGTGGTATAATATGGTATAATACTAAATTTCAGGACCTATTCTATCACCCTATGTGTACGTCATGTATCCACAATTCCGTATTTATTTTTATATTTCATGTCAAACTTAGACAAATCGTTGTCCGCACATCTCAATGCGACTATTTTAATCACCCGTATTTCCAAAACCTAAGTTTTTAAGGTAACTTGGGTGGTATAGTACTAAAGTTCTGGAGCTATTCTATCATCCTATGTGTACGTCATGTTGGCACACCTCCGTATTTATTTTTATATTTCATGTCAAACTTAGACAAATCGTTGTCCGCACATCGCATAGCGACTACTTTAATCAGCCATATTTCCAAAACCTAAGTTTTTACGGTAACTTGGGTGGTATAATACAGAAGTTCTGGTCCTATTCTATCACCCTACGTGTACGTAATGTTGGCACACCTCCGTATTTATTTTTATATTTCATGTCAAACTTAGACAAATCGTTGTCCGCACATCGCATAGCGACTAATTTAATCACCCATATTTCCAAAACCTAAGTTTTTAAGGTATCTTGGGTGGTATAATACTAAATTTCAGGACCTATTCTATCATCCTATGTGTACGTCATGTTGGCACACTTCCGTATTTATTTTATTTTTCATGTCATACTTTGACAAATCGCTGTCCGCACATCTCAATGCGACTACTTTAATCAGCCATATTTCCAAAACCTAAGTTTTTACGGTAACTTGGGTGGTATAATACAGAAGTTCTGGTCCTATTTTATCACCCTACGTGTACGTCATGTATCCACAATTCCGTATTTATTTTTATATTTCATGTCAAACTTAGACAAATCGTTGTCCGCACATCGCATAGCGACTAATTTAATCACCCATATTTCCAAAACCTACGATTTTACGGTAACTTGGGTGGTATAATACAGAAGTTCTGGTCCTATTCTATCACCCTATGTGTACGTCATGTATCAACAATTCCGTATTTATTTTTATATTTCATGTCAAACTTAGACAAATCGCTGTCCGCACATCTCAATGCGACTACTTTAATCAGCAATATTTCCAAAACCTAAGTTTTACGGTAACTTGGGTGGAATAGTACTAAAGTTCTGGACCTATTCTATCATCCTATGTGTACGTCATGTTGGCACACCTCCGTATTTTTTTATATTTCGTGTCAAACTTCGACAAATCTCTTTCCGCACATCTCAATGCGACTAATTTAATCAGCCATATTTCAAAAACCTAAGTTTTTACGGTAACTTGGGTGGTATAATACAGAAGTTCTGGTCCTATTCTATCACCCTACGTGTACGTTATGTATCCACAATTCCGTATTTATTTTTATATTTCATGTCAAACTTAGACAAATCGTTGTCCGCACATCGCATAGCGACTAATTTAATCAGCCATATTTCCAAAACCTAAGTTTTTACGGTCACTTGGGTGGTATAATACAGAAGTTCTGGTCCTATTCTATCACCCTATGTGTACGTCATGTATCCACAATTCCGTATTTATTTTTATATTTCATGTCAAACTTAGACAAATCGTTGTCCGCACATCGCATAGCGACTAATTTAATCACCCATATTTCCAAAACCTAAGTTTTTAAGGTAACTTGGGTGGTATAATACTAAATTTCAGGACCTATTCTATCACCCTATGTGTACGTCATGTTGGCACACTTCCGTATTTATTTTATTTTTCATGTCAAACTTAGACAAATCGTTGTCCGCACATCGCATAGCGACTAATTTAATCACCCATATTTCCAAAACCTAAGTTTTTACGGTAACTTGGGTGGTATAATACAGACGTTCTGGTCCTATTCTATCACCCTATGTGTACGTCATGTATCCACAATTCCGTATTTATTTTTATATTTCATGTCAAACTTAGACAAATCGTTGTCCGCACATCGCATAGCGACTAATTTAATCACCCATATTTCCAAAACCTAAGTTTTTAAGGTAACTTGGGTGGTATAATACTAAATTTCAGGACCTATTCTATCATCCTATGTGTACGTCATGTTGGCACACTTCCGTATTTATTTTATTTTTCATGTCATACTTTGACAAAACGCTGTCCGCACATCTCAATGCGACTACTTTAATCAGCCATATTTCCAAAACCTAAGTTTTTACGGTAACTTCGGTGGTATAGTACTAAAGTTCTGGACCAATTCTATCATCCTATGTGTACGTCATGTTGTCAAACCTCCGTATTTTTTTTATATTTCGTGTCAAACTTCGACAAATCTCTGTCCGCACATCTCAATGCGACTACTTTAATCAGCCATATTTCCAAAACCTAAGTTTTTACGGTAACTTGGGTGGTATAATACAGAAGTTCTGGTCCTATTCTATCACCCTACGTGTACGTCATGTATCCACAATTCCGTATTTATTTTTATATTTCATGTCAAACTTAGACAAATCGTTGTCCGCAAATCGCATAGCGACTAATTTAATCAGCCATATTTCCAAAACCTAAGTTTTTACGGTAACTTGGGTGGTATAATACAGAAGTTCTGGTCCTATTCTATCACCCTACGTGTACGTAATGTTGGCACACCTCCGTATTTATTATTATATTTCATGTCATACTTAGACAAATCGTTGTCCGCACATCGCATAGCGACTAATTTAATCAACCATATTTCCAAAACCTAAGTTTTTACGGTAACTTGGGTGGTATAATACTAAATTTCAGGACCTATTCTATCATCCTATGTGTACGTCATGTTGGCACACTTCCGTATTTATTTTATATTTCATGTCATACTTAGACAAATCGTTGTCCGCACATCGCATAGCGACTAATTTAATCAACCATATTTCCAAAACCTAAGTTTTTACGGTAACTTGGGTGGTATAATATGGTATAATACTAAATTTCAGGACCTATTCTATCACCCTATGTGTACGTCATGTATCCACAATTCCGTATTTATTTTTATATTTCATGTCAAACTTAGACAAATCGTTGTCCGCACATCTCAATGCGACTATTTTAATCACCCGTATTTCCAAAACCTAAGTTTTTAAGGTAACTTGGGTGGTATAGTACTAAAGTTCTGGAGCTATTCTATCATCCTATGTGTACGTCATGTTGGCACACTTCCGTATTTATTTTATTTTTCATGTCATACTTAGACAAATCGTTGTCCGCACATCGCATAGCGACTAATTTAATCACCCATATTTCCAAAACCTAAGTTTTTACGGTAACTTGGGTGGTATAATACAGAAGTTCTGGTCCTATTTTATCACCCTACGTGTACGTCATGTATCCACAATTCCGTATTTATTTTTATATTTCATGTCAAACTTAGACAAATCGTTGTCCGCACATCGCATAGCGACTAATTTAATCACCCATATTTCCAAAACCTAAGTTTTTACGGTAACTTGGGTGGTATAGTACTAAAGTTCTGGTCCTATTCTTTCATCCTATGTGTACGTCATGTTGGCACACTTCCGTATTTATTTTATATTTCATGTCATACTTAGACAAATCGTTGTCCGCACATCGCATAGCGACTAATTTAATCAACCATATTTCCAAAACCTAAGTTTTTACGGTAACTTGGGTGGTATAATATGGTATAATACTAAATTTCAGGACCTATTCTATCACCCTATGTGTACGTCATGTATCCACAATTCCGTATTTATTTTTATATTTCATGTCAAACTTAGACAAATCGTTGTCCGCACATCTCAATGCGACTATTTTAATCACCCGTATTTCCAAAACCTAAGTTTTTAAGGTAACTTGGGTGGTATAGTACTAAAGTTCTGGAGCTATTCTATCATCCTATGTGTACGTCATGTTGGCACACCTCCGTATTTATTTTTATATTTCATGTCAAACTTAGACAAATCGTTGTCCGCACATCGCATAGCGACTACTTTAATCAGCCATATTTCCAAAACCTAAGTTTTTACGGTAACTTGGGTGGTATAATACAGAAGTTCTGGTCCTATTCTATCACCCTACGTGTACGTAATGTTGGCACACCTCCGTATTTATTTTTATATTTCATGTCAAACTTAGACAAATCGTTGTCCGCACATCGCATAGCGACTAATTTAATCACCCATATTTCCAAAACCTAAGTTTTTAAGGTATCTTGGGTGGTATAATACTAAATTTCAGGACCTATTCTATCATCCTATGTGTACGTCATGTTGGCACACTTCCGTATTTATTTTATTTTTCATGTCATACTTTGACAAATCGCTGTCCGCACATCTCAATGCGACTACTTTAATCAGCCATATTTCCAAAACCTAAGTTTTTACGGTAACTTGGGTGGTATAATACAGAAGTTCTGGTCCTATTTTATCACCCTACGTGTACGTCATGTATCCACAATTCCGTATTTATTTTTATATTTCATGTCAAACTTAGACAAATCGTTGTCCGCACATCGCATAGCGACTAATTTAATCACCCATATTTCCAAAACCTACGATTTTACGGTAACTTGGGTGGTATAATACAGAAGTTCTGGTCCTATTCTATCACCCTATGTGTACGTCATGTATCAACAATTCCGTATTTATTTTTATATTTCATGTCAAACTTAGACAAATCGCTGTCCGCACATCTCAATGCGACTACTTTAATCAGCAATATTTCCAAAACCTAAGTTTTACGGTAACTTGGGTGGAATAGTACTAAAGTTCTGGACCTATTCTATCATCCTATGTGTACGTCATGTTGGCACACCTCCGTATTTTTTTATATTTCGTGTCAAACTTCGACAAATCTCTTTCCGCACATCTCAATGCGACTAATTTAATCAGCCATATTTCAAAAACCTAAGTTTTTACGGTAACTTGGGTGGTATAATACAGAAGTTCTGGTCCTATTCTATCACCCTACGTGTACGTTATGTATCCACAATTCCGTATTTATTTTTATATTTCATGTCAAACTTAGACAAATCGTTGTCCGCACATCGCATAGCGACTAATTTAATCAGCCATATTTCCAAAACCTAAGTTTTTACGGTAACTTGGGTGGTATAATACAGAAGTTCTGGTCCTATTCTATCACCCTATGTGTACGTCATGTATCCACAATTCCGTATTTATTTTTATATTTCATGTCAAACTTAGACAAATCGTTGTCCGCACATCGCATAGCGACTAATTTAATCACCCATATTTCCAAAACCTAAGTTTTTAAGGTAACTTGGGTGGTATAATACTAAATTTCAGGACCTATTCTATCACCCTATGTGTACGTCATGTTGGCACACTTCCGTATTTATTTTATTTTTCATGTCAAACTTAGACAAATCGTTGTCCGCACATCGCATAGCGACTAATTTAATCACCCATATTTCCAAAACCTAAGTTTTTACGGTAACTTGGGTGGTATAATACAGACGTTCTGGTCCTATTCTATCACCCTATGTGTACGTCATGTATCCACAATTCCGTATTTATTTTTATATTTCATGTCAAACTTAGACAAATCGTTGTCCGCACATCGCATAGCGACTAATTTAATCACCCATATTTCCAAAACCTAAGTTTTTAAGGTAACTTGGGTGGTATAATACTAAATTTCAGGACCTATTCTATCATCCTATGTGTACGTCATGTTGGCACACTTCCGTATTTATTTTATTTTTCATGTCATACTTTGACAAAACGCTGTCCGCACATCTCAATGCGACTACTTTAATCAGCCATATTTCCAAAACCTAAGTTTTTACGGTAACTTCGGTGGTATAGTACTAAAGTGCTGGACCAATTCTATCATCCTATGTGTACGTCATGTTGTCAAACCTCCGTATTTTTTTTATATTTCGTGTCAAACTTCGACAAATCTCTGTCCGCACATCTCAATGCGACTACTTTAATCAGCCATATTTCCAAAACCTAAGTTTTTACGGTAACTTGGGTGGTATAATACAGAAGTTCTGGTCCTATTCTATCACCCTACGTGTACGTCATGTATCCACAATTCCGTATTTATTTTTATATTTCATGTCAAACTTAGACAAATCGTTGTCCGCACATCGCATAGCTACTAATTTAATCAGCCATATTTCCAAAACCTAAGTTTTTACGGTAACTTGGGTGGTATAATACAGAAGTTCTGGTCCTATTCTATCACCCTACGTGTACGTAATGTTGGCACACCTCCGTATTTATTATTATATTTCATGTCATACTTAGACAAATCGTTGTCCGCACATCGCATAGCGACTAATTTAATCAACCATATTTCCAAAACCTAAGTTTTTACGGTAACTTGGGTGGTATAATACTAAATTTCAGGACCTATTCTATCATCCTATGTGTACGTCATGTTGGCACACTTCCGTATTTATTTTATTTTTCATGTCATACTTAGACAAATCGTTGTCCGCACATCGCATAGCGACTAATTTAATCACCCATATTTCCAAAACCTAAGTTTTTACGGTAACTTGGGTGGTATAATACAGAAGTTCTGGTCCTATTTTATCACCCTACGTGTACGTCATGTATCCACAATTCCGTATTTATTTTTATATTTCATGTCAAACTTAGACAAATCGTTGTCCGCACATCGCATAGCGACTAATTTAATCACCCATATTTCCAAAACCTAAGTTTTTACGGTAACTTGGGTGGTATAGTACTAAAGTTCTGGTCCTATTCTTTCATCCTATGTGTACGTCATGTTGGCACACTTCCGTATTTATTTTATATTTCATGTCATACTTAGACAAATCGTTGTCCGCACATCGCATAGCGACTAATTTAATCAACCATATTTCCAAAACCTAAGTTTTTACGGTAACTTGGGTGGTATAATATGGTATAATACTAAATTTCAGGACCTATTCTATCACCCTATGTGTACGTCATGTATCCACAATTCCGTATTTATTTTTATATTTCATGTCAAACTTAGACAAATCGTTGTCCGCACATCTCAATGCGACTATTTTAATCACCCGTATTTCCAAAACCTACGTTTTTAAGGTAACTTGGGTGGTATAGTACTAAAGTTCTAGAGCTATTCTATCATCCTATGTGTACGTCATGTTGGCACACCTCCGTATTTATTTTTATATTTCATGTCAAACTTAGACAAATCGTTGTCCGCACATCGCATAGCGACTACTTTAATCAGCCATATTTCCAAAACCTAAGTTTTTACGGTAACTTGGGTGGTATAATACAGAAGTTCTGGTCCTATTCTATCACCCTACGTGTATGTAATGTTGGCACACCTCCGTATTTATTTTTATATTTCATGTCAAACTTAGACAAATCGTTGTCCGAACATCGCATAGCGACTAATTTAATCACCCATATTTCCAAAACCTACGTTTTAAGGTATCTTGGGTGGTATAATACTAAATTTCAGGACCTATTCTATCATCCTATGTGTACGTCATGTTGGCACACTTCCGTATTTATTTTATTTTTCATGTCATACTTTGACAAATCGCTGTCCGCACATCTCAATGCGACTACTTTAATCAGCCATATTTCCAAAACCTAAGTTTTTACGGTAACTTTGGGTGGTATAATACAGAAGTTCTGGTCCTATTTTATCACCCTACGTGTACGTCATGTATCCACAATTCCGTATTTATTTTTATATTTCATGTCAAACTTAGACAAATCGTTGTCCGCACATCGCATAGCGACTAATTTAATCACCCATATTTCCAAAACCTAAGTTTTTACGGTAACTTGGGTGGTATAATACAGAAGTTCTGGTCCTATTCTATCACCCTATGTGTACGTCATGTATCAACAATTCCGTATTTATTTTTATATTTCATGTCAAACTTAGACAAATCGCTGTCCGCACATCTCAATGCGACTACTTTAATCAGCAATATTTCCAAAACCTAAGTTTTACGGTAACTTGGGTGGAATAGTACTAAAGTTCTGGACCTATTCTATCATCCTATGTGTACGTCATGTTGGCACACCTCCGTATTTTTTTATATTTCGTGTCAAACTTCGACAAATCTCTTTCCGCACATCTCAATGCGACTAATTTAATCAGCCATATTTCCAAAACCTAAGTTTTTACGGTAACTTGGGTGGTATAATACAGAAGTTCTGGTCCTATTCTATCACCCTACGTGTACGTCATGTATCCACAATTCCGTATTTATTTTTATATTTCATGTCAAACTTAGACAAATCGTTGTCCGCACATCGCATAGCGACTAATTTAATCAGCCATATTTCCAAAACCTAAGTTTTTACGGTAACTTGGGTGGTATAATACAGAAGTTCTGGTCCTATTCTATCACCCTATGTGTACGTCATGTATCCACAATTCCGTATTTATTTTTATATTTCATGTCAAACTTAGACAAATCGTTGTCCGCACATCGCATAGCGACTAATTTAATCACCCATATTTCCAAAACCTAAGTTTTTAAGGTAACTTGGGTGGTATAATACTAAATTTCAGGACCTATTCTATCACCCTATGTGTACGTCATGTTGGCACACTTCCGTATTTATTTTATTTTTCATGTCATACTTTGACAAATCGCTGTCCGCACATCTCAATGCGACTACTTTAATCAGCCATATTTCCAAAACCTAAGTTTTTACGGTAACTTGGGTGGTATAGTACTAAAGTTCTGGACCAATTCTATCATCCTATGTGTACGTCATGTTGTCAAACCTCCGTATTTTTTTTATATTTTGTGTCAAACTTCGACAAATCTCTGTCCGCACATCTCAATGCGACTACTTTAATCAGCCATATTTCCAAAACCTAAGTTTTTACGGTAACTTGGGTGGTATAATACAGAAGTTCTGGTCCTATTCTATCACCCTACGTGTACGTCATAAATCCACAATTCCGTATTTATTTTTATATTTCATGTCAAACTTAGACAAATCGTTGTCCGCACATCGCATAGCGACTATTTTAATCAGCCATATTTCCAAAACCTAAGTTTTTACGGTAACTTGGGTGGTATAATACAGAAGTTCTGGTCCTATTCTATCACCCTACGTGTACGTAATGTTGGCACACCTCCGTATTTATTATTATATTTCATGTCATACTTAGACAAATCGTTGTCCGCACATCGCATAGCGACTAATTTAATCAACCATATTTCCAAAACCTAAGTTTTTACGGTAACTTGGGTGGTATAGTACTAAAGTTCTGGTCCTATTCTTTCATCCTATGTGTACGTCATGTTGGCACACTTCCGTATTTATTTTATATTTCATGTCATACTTAGACAAATCGTTGTCCGCACATCGCATAGCGACTAATTTAATCAACCATATTTCCAAAACCTAAGTTTTTACGGTAACTTGGGTGGTATAATATGGTATAATACTAAATTTCAGGACCTATTCTATCACCCTATGTGTACGTCATGTATCCACAATTCCGTATTTATTTTTATATTTCATGTCAAACTTAGACAAATCGTAGTCCGCACATCTCAATGCGACTATTTTAATCACCCGTATTTCCAAAACCTAAGTTTTTAAGGTAACTTGGGTGGTATAGTACTAAAGTTCTGGACCTATTCTATCATCCTATGTGTACGTCATGTTGGCACACCTCCGTATTTATTTTTATATTTCATGTCAAACTTAGACAAATCGTTGTCCGCACATCGCATAGCGACTACTTTAATCAGCCATATTTCCAAAACCTAAGTTTTTACGGTAACTTGGGTGGTATAATACAGAAGTTCTGGTCCTATTCTATCACCCTACGTGTACGTAATGTTGGCACACCTCCGTATTTATTTTTATATTTCATGTCAAACTTAGACAAATCGTTGTCCGCACATCGCATAGCGACTAATTTAATCACCCATATTTCCAAAACCTAAGTTTTTAAGGTATCTTGGGTGGTATAATACTAAATTTCAGGACCTATTCTATCATCCTATGTGTACGTCATGTTGGCACACTTCCGTATTTATTTTATTTTTCATGTCATACTTTGACAAATCGCTGTCCGCACATCTCAATGCGACTACTTTAATCAGCCATATTTCCAAAACCTAAGTTTTTACGGTAACTTGGGTGGTATAATACAGAAGTTCTGGTCCTATTTTATCACCCTACGTGTACGTCATGTATCCACAATTCCGTATTTATTTTTATATTTCATGTCAAACTTAGACAAATCGTTGTCCGTACATCGCATAGCGACTAATTTAATCACCCATATTTCCAAAACCTAAGTTTTTACGGTAACTTGGGTGGTATAATACAGAAGTTCTGGTCCTATTCTATCACCCTACGTGTACGTAATGTTGGCACACCTCCGTATTTATTTTTATATTTCATGTCAATCTTAGACAAATCGTTGTCCGCACATCGCATAGCGACTAATTTAATCACCCATATTTCCAAAACCTAAGTTTTTACGGTAACTTGGGTGGTATAATACAGAAGTTCTGGTCCTATTCTATCACCCTATGTGTACGTCATGTATCCACAATTCCGTATTTATTTTTATATTTCATGTCAAACTTAGACAAATCGCTGTCCGCACATCTCAATGCGACTACTTTAATCAGCAATATTTCCAAAACCTAAGTTTTACGGTAACTTGGGTGGAATAGTGCTAAAGTTCTGGACCTATTCTATCATCCTATGTGTACGTCATGTTGGCACACCTCCGTATTTTTTTATATTTCGTGTCAAACTTCGACAAATCTCTGTCCGCACATCTCAATGCGACTAATTTAATCAGCCATATTTCAAAAACCTAAGTTTTTACGGTAACTTGGGTGGTATAATACAGAAGTTCTGGTCCTATTCTATCACCCTACGTGTACGTCATGTATCCACAATTCCGTATTTATTTTTATATTTCATGTCAAACTTAGACAAATCGTTGTCCGCACATCGCATAGCGACTAATTTAATCACCCATATTTCCAAAACCTAAGTTTTTACGGTAACTTGGGTGGTATAATACAGAAGTTCTGGTCCTATTCTATCACCCTATGTGTACGTCATGTATCCACAATTCCGTATTTATTTTTATATTTCATGTCAAACTTTGACAAATCGCTGTCCGCACATCTCAATGCGACTACTTTAATCAGCCATATTTCCAAAACCTAAGTTTTTACGGTAACTTGGGTGGTATAATACAGAAGTTCTGGTCCTATTTTATCACCCTACGTGTACGTCATGTATCCACAATTCCGTATTTATTTTTATATTTCATGTCAAACTTAGACAAATCGTTGTCCGCACATCGCATAGCGACTAATTTAATCACCCATATTACCAAAACCTAAGTTTTTACGGTAACTTGGGTGGTATAATACAGAAGTTCTGGTCCTATTTTATCACCCTACGTGTACGTCATGTATCCACAATTCCGTATTTATTTTTATATTTCATGTCAAACTTAGACAAATCGTTGTCCGCACATCGCATAGCGACTAATTTAATCACCCATATTTCCAAAACCTAAGTTTTTACGGTAACTTGGGTGGTATAATACAGAAGTTCTGGTCCTATTCTTTCATCCTATGTGTACGTCATGTTGGCACACTTCCGTATTTATTTTATTTTTCATGTCATACTTTGACAAATCGCTGTCCGCACATCTCAATGCGACTACTTTAATCAGCCATATTTCCAAAACCTAAGTTTTTACGGTAACTTGAGTGGTATAGTACTAAAGTTCTGGACCTATTCTATCATCCTATGTGTACGTCATGTTGTCACACCTCCGTATTTTTTTTATATTTCGTGTCAAACTTCGACAAATCTCTGTCCGCACATCTCAATGCGACTACTTTAATCAGCCATATTTTCAAAACCTAAGTTTTTACGGTAACTTGGGTGGTATAATACAGAAGTTCTGGTCCTATTCTATCACCCTACGTGTACGTCATGTATCCACAATTCCGTATTTATTTTTATATTTCATGTCAAACTTAGACAAATCGTTGTCCGCACATCTCAATGCGACTATTTTAATCACCCGTATTTCCAAAACCTAAGTTTTTAAGGTAACTTGGGTGGTATAGTACTAAAGTTCTGGACCTATTCTATCATCCTATGTGTACGTCATGTTGGCACACTTCCGTATTTATTTTTATATTTCATGTCAAACTTAGACAAATCGATGTCCGCACATCGCATAGCGACTACTTTAATCAGCCATATTTCCAAAACCTAAGTTTTTACGGTAACTTGGGTGGTATAATACAATAGTTCTGGTCCTATTCTATCACCCTACGTGTACGTAATGTTGGCACACCTCCGTATTTATTTTTATATTTCATGTCAAACTTAGACAAATCGTTGTCCGCACATCGCATAGCGACTAATTTAATCACCCATATTTCCAAAACCTAAGTTTTTAAGGTAACTTGGGTGGTATAATACTAAATTTCAGGACCTATTCTATCATCCTATGTGTACGTCATGTTGGCACACTTCCGTATTTATTTTATTTTTCATGTCATACTTTGACAAATCGCTGTCCGCACATCTCAATGCGACTACTTTAATCAGCCATATTTCCAAAACCTAAGTTTTTACGGTAACTTGGGTGGTATAATACAGAAGTTCTGGTCCTATTCTATCACCCTACGTGTACGTCATGTATCCACAATTCCGTATTCATTTTTATATTTCATGTCAAACTTTGACAAATCGTTGTCCGCACATCGCATAGCGACTAATTTAATCACCCATATTTCCAAAACCTAAGTTTTTACGGTAACTTGGGTGGTATAATACAGAAGTTCTGGTCCTATTCTATCACCCTACGTGTACGTAATGTTGGCACACCTCCGTATTTATTTTTATATTTCATGTCAAACTTAGACAAATCGTTGTCCGCACATCGCATAGCGACTAATTTAATCACCCATATTTCCAAAACCTAAGTTTTTACGGTAACTTGGGTGGTATAATACAGAAGTTCTGGTCCTATTCTATCACCCTATGTGTACGTCATGTATCCACAATTCCGTATTTATATTTATATTTCATGTCAAACTTAGACAAATCGTTGTCCGCACATCGCATAGCGACTAATTTAATCACCCATATTTCCAAAACCTAAGTTTTTAAGGTAACTTTGGTGGTATAATACTAAATTTCAGGACCTATTCTATCATCCTATGTGTACGTCATGTTGGCACACTTCTGTATTTATTTTATTTTTCATGTCATACTTTGACAAATCGCTGTCCGCACATCTCAATGCGACTACTTTAATCAGCCATATTTCCAAAACCTAAGTTTTTACGGTAACTTGGGTGGTATAATACAGAAGTTCTGGTCCTATTTCATCACCCTACGTGTACCTTATGCAGACACACTGCCGTATTTATTTTATATTTTATGTCAAACTTAGGTGGA
Source organism: Flexamia atlantica (assembly GCA_035578135.1). Classification (NCBI taxonomy): domain Eukaryota; kingdom Metazoa; phylum Arthropoda; class Insecta; order Hemiptera; family Cicadellidae; genus Flexamia; species Flexamia atlantica. The sequence goes on along the minus strand of JAQJVK010000055.1, from coordinate 409,738 downwards.
TCACTGTCCACACATCCAAAGCGACTATTTTAATCACCCGTATTTCCAAAACCTAAGTTTTTAAGGTAACTTGGGTGGTATAGTACTAAAGTTCTGGACCTATTCTATCATCCTATGTGTACGTCATGTTGGCACACCTCCGTATTTTTTTTATATTTCGTGTCAAACTTCGACAAATCTCTGTCCGCACATCTCAATGCGACTACTTTAATCAGCCATATTTCCAAAACCTAAGTTTTTACGGTAACTTGGGTGGTATAATACAGAAGTTCTGGTCCTATTCTATCACCCTACGTGTACGTAATGTTAGCACACCTCCGTATTTATTATTATATTTCATGTCATACTTAGACAAATCGTTGTCCGCACATCGCATAGCGACTAATTTAATCACCCATATTTCCAAAACCTAAGTTTTTACGGTAACTTGGGTGGTATAATACAGAAGTTCTGGTCCTATTCTATCACCCTATGTGTACTTCATGTATCCACAATTCCGTATTTATTTTTATATTTCATGTCAAACTTAGACAAATCGTTGTCCGCACATCGCATAGCGACTAATTTAATCACCCATATTTCCAAAAACTAAGTTTTTAAGGTAACTTGGGTGGTATAATACTAAATTTCAGGACCTATTCTATCATCCTATGTGTACGTCATGTTGGCACACTTCCGTATTTATTTTATTTTTCATGTCATACTTTGACAAATCGCTGTCCGCACATCTCAATGCGACTACTTTAGTCAGCCATATTTCCAAAACCTAAGTTTTTACGGTAACTTGGGTGGTATAATACAGAAGTTCTGGTCCTATTCTATCACCCTATGTGTACGTCATGTATCCACAATTCCGTATTTATTTTTATATTTCATGTCAAACTTAGACAAATCGTTGTCCGCACATCGCATAGCGACTAATTTAATCACCCATATTTCCAAAACCTAAGTTTTTAAGGTAACTTGGGTGGTATAATACTAAATTTCAGGACCTATTCTATCATCCTATGTGTACGTCATGTTGGCACACTTCCGTATTTATTTTATTTTTCATGTCATACTTTGACAAATCGCTGTCCGCACATCTCAATGCGACTACTTTAATCAGCCATATTTCCAAAAGCTAAGTTTTTACGGTAACTTGGGTGGTATAATACAGAAGTTCTGGTCCTATTTTATCACCCTATGTGTACGTCATGTATCCACAATTCCGTATTTATTTTTATATTTCATGTCAAACTTAGACAAATCGTTGTCCGCACATCGCATAGCGACTAATTTAATCACCTATATTTCCAAAACCTAAGTTTTTAAGGTAACTTGGGTGGTATAATACTAAATTTCAGGACCTATTCTATCATCCTATGTGTACGTCATGTTGGCACACCTCCGTATTTATTTTATTTTTCATGTCATACTTTGACAAATCGCTGTCCGCACATCTCAATGCGACTACTTTAATCAGCCATATTTCCAAAACCTAAGTTTTTACGGTAACTTGGGTGGTATAATACAGAAGTTCTGGTCCTATTCTATCACCCTACGTGTACGTCATGTATCCACAATTCCGTATTTATTTTTATATTACATGTCAAACTTAGACAAATCGTTGTCCGCTAATCGCATAGCGACTAATTTAATCACCCATAATTCCAAAAACTAAGTTTTTAAGGTAACTTGGGTGGTATAATACAGAAGTTCTGGTCCTTATCTATCACCCTATGTGTACGTAATGTTGGCACACCTCCGTATTTATTATTATATTTCATGTCATACTTAGACAAATCGTTGTCCGCACATCGCATAGCGACTAATTTAATCACCCATATTTCCAAAACCTAAGTTTTTAAGGTAACTTGGGTGGTATAATACTAAATTTCAGGACCTATTCTATCATCCTATGTTTACGTCATGTTGGCACACTTCCGTATTTATTTTATTTTTCATGTCATACTTTGACAAATCGCTGTCCGCACATCTCATTGCGACTACTTTAATCAGCCATATTTCCAAAAGCTAAGTTTTTACGGTAACTTGGGTGGTATAATACAGAAGTTCTGGTCCTATTCTATCACCCTACGTGTACGTCATGTATCCTTAATTCCGTATTTATTTTTATATTTCATGTCAAACTTAGACAAATCGCTGTCCGCACATCTCAATGCGACCACTTTAATCAGCCATATTTCCAAAACCTAAGTTTTTACGGTAACTTGGGTGGTATAGTACTAAAGTTCTGGACCTATTCTATCATCCTATGTGTACGTAATGTTGGCACACCTCCGTATTTATTATTATATTTCATGTCATACTTAGACAAATCGTTGTCCGCACATCGCATAGCGACTAATTTAATCACCCATATTTCCAAAACCTAAGTTTTTAAGGTAACTTGGGTGGTATAATACTAAATTTCAGGACCTATTCTATCATCCTATGTGTACGTCATGTTGGCACACTTCCGTATTTATTTTATTTTTCATGTCATACTTTGACAAATCGCTGTCCGCACATCTCAATGCGACTACTTTAATCAGCCATATTTCCAAAACCTAAGTTTTTACGGTAACTTGGGTGGTATAATACAGAAGTTCTGGTCCTATTCTATCACCCTACGTGTACGTCATGTATCCACAATTCCGTATTCATTTTTATATTTCATGTCAAACTTAGACAAATCGTTGTCCGCACATCGCATAGCGACTAATTTAATCACCCATATTTCCAAAACCTAAGTTTTTACGGTAACTTGGGTGGTATCATACAGAAGTTCTGGTCCTATTCTATCACCCTACGTGTACGTAATGTTGGCACACCTCCGTATTTATTTTTATATTTCATGTCAAACTTAGACAAATCGTTGTCCGCACATCGCATAGCGACTAATTTAATCACCCATATTTCCAAAACCTAAGTTTTTACGGTAACTTGGGTGGTATAATACAGAAGTTCTGGTCCTATTCTATCACCCTATGTGTACGTCATGTATCCACAATTCCGTATTTATATTTATATTTCATGTCAAACTTAGACAAATCGTTGTCCGCACATCGCATAGCGACTAATTTAATCACCCATATTTCCAAAACCTAAGTTTTTAAGGTAACTTTGGTGGTATAATACTAAATTTCAGGACCTATTCTATCATCCTATGTGTACGTCATGTTGGCACACTTCTGTATTTATTTTATTTTTCATGTCATACTTTGACAAATCGCTGTCCGCACATCTCAATGCGACTACTTTAATCAGCCATATTTCCAAAACCTAAGTTTTTACGGTAACTTGGGTGGTATAATACAGAAGTTCTGGTCCTATTTCATCACCCTACGTGTACCTTATGCAGACACACTGCCGTATTTATTTTATATTTTATGTCAAACTTAGGTGGATCACTGTCCACACATCCAAAGCGACTATTTTAATCACCCGTATTTCCAAAACCTAAGTTTTTAAGGTAACTTGGGTGGTATAGTACTAAAGTTCTGGACCTATTCTATCATCCTATGTGTACGTCATGTTGGCACACCTCCGTATTTTTTTTATATTTCGTGTCAAACTTCGACAAATCTCTGTCCGCACATCTCAATGCGACTACTTTAATCAGCCATATTTCCAAAACCTAAGTTTTTACGGTAACTTGGGTGGTATAATACAGAAGTTCTGGTCCTATTCTATCACCCTACGTGTACGTAATGTTAGCACACCTCCGTATTTATTATTATATTTCATGTCATACTTAGACAAATCGTTGTCCGCACATCGCATAGCGACTAATTTAATCACCCATATTTCCAAAACCTAAGTTTTTACGGTAACTTGGGTGGTATAATACAGAAGTTCTGGTCCTATTCTATCACCCTATGTGTACTTCATGTATCCACAATTCCGTATTTATTTTTATATTTCATGTCAAACTTAGACAAATCGTTGTCCGCACATCGCATAGCGACTAATTTAATCACCCATATTTCCAAAAACTAAGTTTTTAAGGTAACTTGGGTGGTATAATACTAAATTTCAGGACCTATTCTATCATCCTATGTGTACGTCATGTTGGCACACTTCCGTATTTATTTTATTTTTCATGTCATACTTTGACAAATCGCTGTCCGCACATCTCAATGCGACTACTTTAGTCAGCCATATTTCCAAAACCTAAGTTTTTACGGTAACTTGGGTGGTATAATACAGAAGTTCTGGTCCTATTCTATCACCCTATGTGTACGTCATGTATCCACAATTCCGTATTTATTTTTATATTTCATGTCAAACTTAGACAAATCGTTGTCCGCACATCGCATAGCGACTAATTTAATCACCCATATTTCCAAAACCTAAGTTTTTAAGGTAACTTGGGTGGTATAATACTAAATTTCAGGACCTATTCTATCATCCTATGTGTACGTCATGTTGGCACACTTCCGTATTTATTTTATTTTTCATGTCATACTTTGACAAATCGCTGTCCGCACATCTCAATGCGACTACTTTAATCAGCCATATTTCCAAAAGCTAAGTTTTTACGGTAACTTGGGTGGTATAATACAGAAGTTCTGGTCCTATTTTATCACCCTATGTGTACGTCATGTATCCACAATTCCGTATTTATTTTTATATTTCATGTCAAACTTAGACAAATCGTTGTCCGCACATCGCATAGCGACTAATTTAATCACCTATATTTCCAAAACCTAAGTTTTTAAGGTAACTTGGGTGGTATAATACTAAATTTCAGGACCTATTCTATCATCCTATGTGTACGTCATGTTGGCACACCTCCGTATTTATTTTATTTTTCATGTCATACTTTGACAAATCGCTGTCCGCACATCTCAATGCGACTACTTTAATCAGCCATATTTCCAAAACCTAAGTTTTTACGGTAACTTGGGTGGTATAATACAGAAGTTCTGGTCCTATTCTATCACCCTACGTGTACGTCATGTATCCACAATTCCGTATTTATTTTTATATTACATGTCAAACTTAGACAAATCGTTGTCCGCTAATCGCATAGCGACTAATTTAATCACCCATAATTCCAAAAACTAAGTTTTTAAGGTAACTTGGGTGGTATAATACAGAAGTTCTGGTCCTATTCTATCACCCTATGTGTACGTAATGTTGGCACACCTCCGTATTTATTATTATATTTCATGTCATACTTAGACAAATCGTTGTCCGCACATCGCATAGCGACTAATTTAATCACCCATATTTCCAAAACCTAAGTTTTTAAGGTAACTTGGGTGGTATAATACTAAATTTCAGGACCTATTCTATCATCCTATGTTTACGTCATGTTGGCACACTTCCGTATTTATTTTATTTTTCATGTCATACTTTGACAAATCGCTGTCCGCACATCTCATTGCGACTACTTTAATCAGCCATATTTCCAAAAGCTAAGTTTTTACGGTAACTTGGGTGGTATAATACAGAAGTTCTGGTCCTATTCTATCACCCTACGTGTACGTCATGTATCCTTAATTCCGTATTTATTTTTATATTTCATGTCAAACTTAGACAAATCGCTGTCCGCACATCTCAATGCGACCACTTTAATCAGCCATATTTCCAAAACCTAAGTTTTTACGGTAACTTGGGTGGTATAGTACTAAAGTTCTGGACCTATTCTATCATCCTATGTGTACGTAATGTTGGCACACCTCCGTATTTATTATTATATTTCATGTCATACTTAGACAAATCGTTGTCCGCACATCGCATAGCGACTAATTTAATCACCCATATTTCCAAAACCTAAGTTTTTAAGGTAACTTGGGTGGTATAATACTAAATTTCAGGACCTATTCTATCATCCTATGTGTACGTCATGTTGGCACACTTCCGTATTTATTTTATTTTTCATGTCATACTTTGACAAATCGCTGTCCGCACATCTCATTGCGACTACTTTAATCAGCCATATTTCCAAAAGCTAAGTTTTTACGGTAACTTGGGTGGTATAATACAGAAGTTCTGGTCCTATTCTATCACCCTATGTGTACGTCATGTTGGCACACCTCCGTATTTATTATTATATTTCATGTCATACTTAGACAAATCGTTGTCCGCACATCGCATAGCGACTAATTTAATCACCCATATTTCCAAAACCTAAGTTTTTAAGGTAACTTGGGTGGTATAATACAGAAGTTCTGGTCCTATTCTATCACCCTATGTGTACGTCATGTATCCACAATTCCGTATTTATTTTTATATTTCATGTCAAACTTAGACAAATCGTTGTCCGCACATCGCATAGCGACTAATTTAATCACCCATATTTCCAAAACCTAAGTTTTTAAGGTAACTTGGGTGGTATAATACTAAATTTCAGGACATTTTCTATCATCCTATGTGTACGTCATGTTGGCACACCTCCGTATTTATTTTATTTTTCATGTCATACTTTGACAAATCGCTGTCCGCAAATCTCAATGCGACTACTTTAATCAGCCATATTTCCAAAACCTAAGTTTTTACGGTAACTTGGGTGGTATAATACAGAAGTTCTGGTCCTATTCTATCACCCTACGTGTACGTCATGTATCCACAATTCCGTATTTATTTTTATATTACATGTCAAACTTAGACAAATCGTTGTCCGCACATCGCATAGCGACTAATTTAATCACCCATATTTCCAAAAACTAAGTTTTTACGGTAACTTGGGTGGTATAATACAGAAGTTCTGGTCCTATTCTATCACCCTATGTGTACGTCATGTTGGCACACCTCCGTATTTTTTTATATTTTATGTCAAACTTCGACAAATCTCTGTCCGCACATCTCAATGCGACTACTTTAATCAGCCATATTTCCAAAACCTAAGTTTTTACGGTAACTTGGGTGGTATAATACAGAAGTTCTGGTCCTATTCTATCACCCTATGTGTACGTCATGTATCCACAATTCCGTATTTATTTTTATATTTCATGTCAAACTTAGACAAATCGTTGTCCGCACATCGCATAGCGACTAATTTAATCACCCAAATTTCCAAAACCTAAGTTTTTAAGGTAACTTGGGTGGTATGGTACTAAAGTTCTGGTCCTATTCTTTCATCCTATGTGTACGTCATGTTGGCACACTTCCGTATTTATTTTATTTTTCATGTCATACTTTGACAAATCGCTGTCCGCACATCGCATAGCGACTAATTTAATCACCCATATTTCCAAAACCTAAGTTTTTACGGTAACTTGGGTGGTATAATACAGAAGTTCTGGTCCTATTCTATCACCCTATGTGTACGTCATGTATCCACAATTCCGTATTTATTTTTATATTTCGTGTCAAACTTCGACAAATCTCTGTCCGCACATCTCAATGCGACTACTTTAATCAGCCATATTTCCAAAACCTAAGTTTTTACGGTAACTTGGGTGGTATAATACAGAAGTTCTGGTCCTATTCTATCACCCTACGTGTACGTAATGTTGGCACACTTCCGTATTTATTTTATTTTTCATGTCATACTTTGACAAATCTCTGTCCGCACATCTCAATGCGACTAATTTAATCACCCATATTTCCAAAACCTAAGTTTTTAAGGTAACTTGGGTGGTATAGTACTAAAGTTCTGGTCCTATTTTTTCATCCTACGTGTACGTCATGCTGACACACTTCCGTATTTATTTTATATTTTATGTCAAACTTAGGTGGATCGCTGTCCACACATCCAAAGCGACTATTTTAATCACCCGTATTTCCAAAACCTAAGTTTTTAAGGTAACTTGGGTGGTATAGGACTAAAGTTCTGGACCTATTCTATCATCCTATGTGTACGTCATGTTGGCACGCTTCCGTATTTATTTTATTTTTCATGTCATACTTTGACAAATCGCTGTCCGCACATCGCATAGCGACTAATTTAATCACCCATATTTCCAAAACCTAAGTTTTTACGGTAACTTGGGTGGTATAATACAGAAGTTCTGGTCCTATTCTATCACCCTATGTGTACGTCATGTATCCACAATTCCGTATTTATTTTTATATTTCATGTCAAACTTAGACAAATCGTTGTCCGCACATCGCGTAGCGACTAATTTAATCACCCATATTTCCAAAACCTAGGTTTTTAAGGTAATTTGGGTGGTATAGTACTAAAGTTTTGGTCCTATTCTTTCATCCTATGTGTACGTCATGTTGGCACATTTCCGTATTTATTTTATTTTTCATGTCATACTTTGACAAATCGCACTCCGCACATCTCAATGCGACTACTTTAATCAGCCATATTTCCAAAACCTAAGTTTTTACGGTAACTTGGGTGGTATAATACAGAAGTTCTGGTCCTATTCTATCACCCTACGTGTACGTCATGTATCCACAATTCCGTATTTATTTTTATATTTCGTGTCAAACTTCGACAAATCGCTGTCCACACATCCAAAGCGACTATTTTAATCACCCGTATTTCCAAAACCTAAGTTTTTAAGGTAACTTGGGTGGTATAGTACTAAAGTTCTGGACTTATTCTATCATCCTATGTGTACGTCATGTTGGCACACCTCCGTATTTTTTTTATATTTCGTGTCAAACTTCGACAAATCGTTGTCCGCACATCGCATAGCGACTAATTTAATCACCCATATTTCCAAAACCTAAGTTTTTACGGTATCTTGGGTGGTATAATACAGAAGTTCTGGTCCTATTCTATCACCCTATGTGTACGTCATGTATCCACAATTCCGTATTTATTTTTATATTTCATGTCAAACTTAGACAAATCGTTGTCCGCACATCGCATAGCGACTAATTTAATCACCCATATTTCCAAAACCTAAGTTTTTAAGGTAACTTGGGTGGTATAATACTAAATTTCAGGACCTATTCTATCATCCTATGTGTACGTCATGTTGGCACACTTCCGTATTTATTTTATTTTTCATGTCATACTTTGACAAATCGCTGTCCGCACATCTCAATGCGACTACTTTAATCAGCCATATTTCCAAAACCTAGGTTTTTACGGTAACTTGGGTGGTATAACACAGCAGTTCTGGTCCTATTCTATCACCCTACGTGTACGTCATGTATCCACAATTCCGTATTTATTTTTATATTTCATGTCAAACTTAGACAAATCGTTGTCCGCACATCGCATAGCGACTAATTTAATCACCCATATTTCCAAAACCTAAGTTTTTAAGGTAACTTGGGTGGTATAATACTAAATTTCAGGACCTATTCTATCATCCTATGTGTACGTCATGTTGGCACACTTCCGTATTTATTTTATTTTTCATGTCATACTTTGACAAATCGCTGTCCGCACATCTCAATGCGACTACTTTAATCAGCCATATTTCCAAAACCTTAGTTTTTACGGTAACTTTTGTGGTATAATACAGAAGTTCTGGTCCTATTCTATCACCCTACGTGTACGTCATGTATCCACAATTCCGTATTTATTTTTATATTTCATGTCAAACTTAGACAAATCGTTGTCCGCACATCGCATAGCGACTAATTTAATCACCCATATTTCCAAAACCTAAGTTTTTACGGTAACTTGGGTGGTATAGTACTAAAGTTCTGGTCCTATTCTTTTATCCTACGTTTACGTCATGCTGACACACTTCCGTATTTATTTTATATTTTATGTCAAACTTAGGTGGATCGCTGTCCACACATCCAAAGCGACTATTTTAATCACCCGTATTTCCAAAACCTAAGTTTTTAAGGTAACTTGGGTGGTATAGTACAGAAGTTCTGGTCCTATTCTATCACCCTATGTGTACGTCATGTATCCACAATTCCGTATTTATTTTTATATTTCATGTCAAACTTAGACAAATCGTTGTCCGCACATCGCATAGCGACTAATTTAATCACCCATATTTCCAAAACCTAAGTTTTTACGGTAACTTGGGTGGTATAGTACTAAAGTTCTGGTCCTATTCTTTCATCCTATGTGTACGTCATGTTGGCACACTTCCGTATTTATTTTATTTTCCATGTCATACTTTGACAAATCGCTGTCCGCACATCTCAATGCGACTACTTTAATCAGCCATATTTCCAAAACCTAAGTTTTTACGGTAACTTGGGTGGTATAATACAGAAGTTCTGGTCCTATTCTATCACCCTACGTGTACGTAATGTTGGCACACCTCCGTATTTATTATTATATTTCATGTCATACTTAGACAAATCGTTGTCCGCACATCGCATAGCGACTAATTTAATCACTCATATTTCCAAAACCTAAGTTTTTAAGGTAACTTGGGTGGTATAGTACTAAAGTTCTGGTCCTATTCTATCACCCTACGTGTATGTAATGTTGGCACACCTCCGTATTTATTATTATATTTCATGTCATACTTAGACAAATCGTTGTCCGCACATCGCATAGCGACTAATTTAATCACCCATATTTCCAAAACCTAAGTTTTTACGGTAACTTGGGTGGTATAATACAGAAGTTCTGGTCCTATTCTATCACCCTATGTGTACGTCATGTATCCACAATTCCGTATTTATTTTTATATTTCATGTCAAACTTAGACAAATCGTTGTCCGCACATCGCATAGCGACTAATTTAATCACCCATATTTCCAAAACCTAAGTTTTTACGGTAACTTGGGTGGTATAATACAGAAGTTCTGGTCCTATTCTATCACCCTATGTGTACGTCATGTATCCACAATTCCGTATTTATTTTATATTTTATGTCAAACTTAGGTGGATCACTGTCCACACATCCAAAGCGACTATTTTAATCACCCGTATTTCCAAAACCTAAGTTTTTAAGGTAACTTGGGTGGTATAGTACTAAAGTTCTGGACCTATTCTATCATCCTATGTGTACGTCATGTTGGCACACCTCCGTATTTTTTTTATATTTCATGTCAAACTTAGACAAATCGTTGTCCGCACATCGCATAGCGACTAATTTAATCACCCATATTTCCAAAACCTAAGTTTTTAAGGTAACTTGGGTGGTATAATACTAAATTTCAGGACGTATTCTATCATCCTATGTGTACGTCATGTTTGCACACCTCCGTATTTTTTTTATATTTCGTGTCAAACTTCGACAAATCGTTGTCCGCACATCGCATAGCGACTAATTTAATCACCCATATTTCCAAAACCTAAGTTTTTACGGTAACTTGGGTGGTATAATACAGAAGTTCTGGTCCTATTCTATCACCCTATGTGTACGTCATGTATCCACAATTCCGTATTTATTTTTATATTTCATGTCAAACTTAGACAAATCGTTGTCCGCACATCGCATAGCGACTAATTTAATCACCCATATTTCCAAAACCTAAGTTTTTAAGGTAACTTGGGTGGTATAGTACTAAAGTTCTGGTCCTATTCTTTCATCCTACGTGTACGTCATGCTGACACACTGCCGTATTTATTTTATATTTTATGTCAAACTTAGGTGGATCGCTGTCCACACATCCAAAGCGACTATTTTAATCACCCGTATTTCCAAAACCTAAGTTTTTAAGGTAACTTGGGTGGTATAGTACTAAAGTTCTGGACCTATTCTATCATCCTATGTGTACGTCATGTTGGCACACCTCCGTATTTTTTTATATTTCGTGTCCAACTTCGACAAATCGTTGTCCGCCAATCGCATAGCGACTAATTTAATCACCCATATTTCAAAAACCTAAGTTTTTACGGTAACTTGGGTGGTATAACACAGAAGTTCTGGTCCTATTCTATCACCCTACGTGTACGTCATGTATCCACAATTCCGTATTTATTTTTATATTTCATGTCAAACTTAGACAAATCGTTGTCCGCACATCGCATAGCGACTAATTTAATCACCCATATTTCCAAAACCTAAGTTTTTAAGGTAACTTGGGTGGTATAATACTAAATTTCAGGACCTATTCTATCATCCTATGTGTACGTCATGTTGGCACACTTCCGTATTTATTTTATTTTTCATGTCATACTTTGACAAATCGCTGTCCGCACATCTCAATGCGACTACTTTAATCAGCCATATTTCCAAAACCTAAGTTTTTACGGTAACTTGGGTGGTATAATACAGAAGTTCTGGTCCTATTCTATCACCCTATGTGTACGTCATGTATCCACAATTCCGTATTTATTTTTATATTTCATGTCAAACTTAGACAAATCGTTGTCCGCACATCGCATAGCGACTAATTTAATCACCCATATTTCCAAAACCTAAGTTTTTAAGGTAACTTGGGTGGTATAATACTAAATTTCAGGACCTATTCTATCATCCTATGTGTACGTCATGTTGGCACACTTCCGTATTTATTTTATTTTTCATGTCATACTTTGACAAATCGCTGTCCGCACATCTCAATGCGACTACTTTAATCAGCCATATTTCCAAAAGCTAAGTTTTTACGGTAACTTGGGTGGTATAATACAGAAGTTCTGGTCCTATTTTATCACCCTATGTGTACGTCATGTATCCACAATTCCGTATTTATTTTTATATTTCATGTCAAACTTAGACAAATCGTTGTCCGCACATCGCATAGCGACTAATTTAATCACCTATATTTCCAAAACCTAAGTTTTTAAGGTAACTTGGGTGGTATAATACTAAATTTCAGGACCTATTCTATCATCCTATGTGTACGTCATGTTGGCACACCTCCGTATTTATTTTATTTTTCATGTCATACTTTGACAAATCGCTGTCCGCACATCTCAATGCGACTACTTTAATCAGCCATATTTCCAAAACCTAAGTTTTTACGGTAACTTGGGTGGTATAATACAGAAGTTCTGGTCCTATTCTATCACCCTACGTGTACGTCATGTATCCACAATTCCGTATTTATTTTTATATTTCATGTCAAACTTAGACAAATCGTTGTCCGCACATCGCATAGCGACTAATTTAATCACCCATATTTCCAAAACCTAAGTTTTTAAGGTAACTTGGGTGGTATAGTACTAAAGTTCTGGTCCTATTCTTTTATCCTACGTGTACGTCATGCTGACACACTTCCGTATTTATTTTATATTTTATGTCAAACTTAGGTGGATCGCTGTCCACACATCCAAAGCGACTATTTTAATCACCCGTATTTCCAAAACCTAAGTTTTTACGGTAACTTGGGTGGTATAATACAGAAGTTCTGGTCCTATTCTATCACCCTACGTGTACGTAATGTTGGCACACCTCCGTATTTATTATTATATTTCGTGTCAAACTTCGACAAATCTCTGTCCGCACATCTCAATGCGACTATTTTAATCACCCGTATTTCCAAAACCTAAGTTTTTACGGTAACTTGGGTGGTATAGTACTAAAGTTCTGGTCCTATTCTTTCATCCTATGTGTACGTCATGTTGGCACACTTCCGTATTTATTTTATTTTTCATGTCATACTTTGACAAATCGCTGTCCGCACATCTCAATGCGACTACTTTAATCAGCCATATTTCCAAAACCTAAGTTTTTACGGTAACTTGGGTGGTATAATACTAAATTTCAGGACGTATTCTATCATCCTATGTGTACGTCATGTTGGCACACCTCCGTATTTTTTTTATATTTCGTGTCAAACTTCGACAAATCGTTGTCCGCACATCGCATAGCGACTAATTTAATCACCCATATTTCCAAAACCTAAGTTTTTACGGTAACTTGGGTGGTATAATACAGAAGTTCTGGTCCTATTCTTTCATCCTACGTGTACGTCATGCTGACACACTGCCGTATTTATTTTATATTTTATGTCAAACTTAGGTGGATCGCTGTCCACACATCCAAAGCGACTATTTTAATCACCCGTATTTCCAAAACCTAAGTTTTTAAGGTAACTTGGGTGGTATAGTACTAAAGTTCTGGACCTATTCTATCATCCTATGTGTACGTCATGTTGGCACACCTCCGTATTTTTTTTATATTTCGTGTCAAACTTCGACAAATCGTTGTCCGCACATCGCATAGCGACTAATTTAATCACCCATATTTCCAAAACCTAAGTTTTTACGGTAACTTGGGTGGTATAATACAGAAGTTCTGGTCCTATTCTATCACCCTATGTGTACGTCATGGATCCACAATTCCGTATTTATTTTTATATTTCATGTCAAACTTAGACAAATCGTTGTCCGCACATCGCATAGCGACTAATTTAATCACCCATATTTCCAAAACCTAAGTTTTTAAGGTAACTTGGGTGGTATAATACTAAATTTCAGGACCTATTCTATCATCCTATGTGTACGTCATGTTGGAACACTTCCGTATTTATTTTATTTTTCATGTCATACTTTGACAAATCGCTGTCCGCACATCTCAATGCGACTACTTTAATCAGCCATATTTCCAAAACCTAAGTTTTTACGGTAACTTTTGTGGTATAATACAAAAGTTCTGGTCCTATTCTAACACCCTACCTGTACGTCATGTATCCACAATTCCGTATTTATTTTTATATTTCATGTCAAACTTAGACAAATCGTTGTCCGCACATCGCATAGCGACTAATTTAATCACCCATATTTCCAAAACCTAAGTTTTTAAGGTAACTTGGGTGGTATAGTACTAAAGTTCTGGTCCTATTCTTTTATCCTACGTGTACGTCATGCTGACACACTTCCGTATTTATTTTATATTTTATGTCAAACTTAGGTGGATCGCTGTCCACACATCCAAAGCGACTATTTTAATCACCCGTATTTCCAAAACCTAAGTTTTTACGGTAACTTGGGTGGTATAATACAGAAGTTCTGGTCCTATTCTATCACCCTACGTGTACGTAATGTTGGCACACCTCCGTATTTATTATTATATTTCATGTCATACTTAGACAAATCGTTGTCCGCACATCGCATAGCGACTAATTTAATCACCCATATTTCCAAAACCTAAGTTTTTAAGGTAACTTGGGTGGTATAGTACAGAAGTTCTGGTCCTATTCTATCACCCTATGTGTACGTCATGTATCCACAATTCCGTATTTATTTTTATATTTCATGTCAAACTTAGACAAATCGTTGTCCGCACATCGCATAGCGACTAATTTAATCACCCATATTTCCAAAACCTAAGTTTTTACGGTAACTTGGGTGGTATAGTACTAAAGTTCTGGTCCTATTCTTTCATCCTATGTGTACGTCATGTTGGCACACTTCCGTATTTATTTTATTTTTCATGTCATACTTTGACAAATCGCTGTCCGCACATCTCAATGCGACTACTTTAATCAGCCATATTTCCAAAACCTAAGTTTTTACGGTAACTTGGGTGGTATAATACAGAAGTTCTGGTCCTATTCTATCACCCTACGTGTACGTCATGTATCCACACTTCCGTATTTTTTTATATTTCGTGTCAAACTTAGACAAATCGTTGTCCGCACATCGCATAGCGACTAATTTAATCACCCATATTTCCAAAACCTAAGTTTTTACGGTAACTTGGGTGGTATAGTACTAAAGTTCTGGTCCTATTCTTTTATCCTACGTGTACGTCATGCTGACACACTTCCGTATTTATTTTATATTTTATGTCAAACTTAGGTGGATCGCTGTCCACACATCCAAAGCGACTATTTTAATCACCCGTATTTCCAAAACCTAAGTTTTTACGGTAACTTGGGTGGTATAATACAGAAGTTCTGGTCCTATTCTATCACCCTACGTGTACGTAATGTTGGCACACTTCCGTATTTATTTTATTTTTCATGTCATACTTTGACAAATCGCTGTCCGCACATCTCAATGCGACTACTTTAATCAGCCATATTTCCAAAACCTAAGTTTTTACGGTAACTTGGGTGGTATAATACTAAATTTCAGGACGTATTCTATCATCCTATGTGTACGTCATGTTGGCACACCTCCGTATTTTTTTTATATTTCGTGTCAAACTTCGACAAATCGTTGTCCGCACATCGCATAGCGACTAATTTAATCACCCATATTTCCAAAACCTAAGTTTTTACGGTAACTTGGGTGGTATAATACAGAAGTTCTGGTCCTATTCTTTCATCCTACGTGTACGTCATGCTGACACACTGCCGTATTTATTTTATATTTTATGTCAAACTTAGGTGGATCGCTGTCCACACATCCAAAGCGACTATTTTAATCACCCGTATTTCCAAAACCTAAGTTTTTAAGGTAACTTGGGTGGTATAGTACTAAAGTTCTGGGCCTATTCTATCATCCTATGTGTACGTCATGTTGGCACACCTCCGTATTTTTTTTATATTTCGTGTCAAACTTCGACAAATCGTTGTCCGCACATCGCATAGCGACTAATTTAATCACCCATATTTCCAAAACCTAAGTTTTTACGGTAACTTGGGTGGTATAATACAGAAGTTCTGGTCCTATTCTATCACCCTATGTGTACGTCATGGATCCACAATTCCGTATTTATTTTTATATTTCATGTCAAACTTAGACAAATCGTTGTCCGCACATCGCATAGCGACTAATTTAATCACCCATATTTCCAAAACCTAAGTTTTTAAGGTAACTTGGGTGGTATAATACTAAATTTCAGGACCTATTCTATCATCCTATGTGTACGTCATGTTGGAACACTTCCGTATTTATTTTATTTTTCATGTCATACTTTGACAAATCGCTGTCCGCACATCTCAATGCGACTACTTTAATCAGCCATATTTCCAAAACCTAAGTTTTTACGGTAACTTTTGTGGTATAATACAGAAGTTCTGGTCCTATTCTATCACCCTACCTGTACGTCATGTATCCACAATTCCGTATTTATTTTTATATTTCATGTCAAACTTAGACAAATCGTTGTCCGCACATCGCATAGCGACTAATTTAATCACCCATATTTCCAAAACCTAAGTTTTTAAGGTAACTTGGGTGGTATAGTACTAAAGTTCTGGTCCTATTCTTTTATCCTACGTGTACGTCATGCTGACACACTTCCGTATTTATTTTATATTTTATGTCAAACTTAGGTGGATCGCTGTCCACACATCCAAAGCGACTATTTTAATCACCCGTATTTCCAAAACCTAAGTTTTTACGGTAACTTGGGTGGTATAATACAGAAGTTCTGGTCCTATTCTATCACCCTACGTGTACGTAATGTTGGCACACCTCCGTATTTATTATTATATTTCGTGTCAAACTTAGACAAATCTCTGTCCGCACATCTCAATGCGACTACTTTAATCAGCCATATTTCCAAAACCTAAGTTTTTACGGTAACTTGGGTGGTATAGTACTAAAGTTCTGGACCTATTCTATCACCCTACGTGTACGTAATGTTGGCACACCTCCGTATTTATTATTATATTTCATGTCATACTTAGACAAATCGTTGTCCGCACATCGCATAGCGACTAATTTAATCACCCATATTTCCAAAACCTAAGTTTTTAAGGTAACTTGGGTGGTATAGTACAGAAGTTCTGGTCCTATTCTATCACCCTATGTGTACGTCATGTATCCACAATTCCGTATTTATTTTTATATTTCATGTCAAACTTAGACAAATCGTTGTCCGCACATCGCATAGCGACTAATTTAATCACCCATATTTCCAAAACCTAAGTTTTTACGGTAACTTGGGTGGTATAGTACTAAAGTTCTGGTCCTATTCTTTCATCCTATGTGTACGTCATGTTGGCACACTTCCGTATTTATTTTATTTTTCATGTCATACTTTGACAAATCGCTGTCCGCACATCTCAATGCGACTACTTTAATCAGCCATATTTCCAAAACCTAAGTTTTTACGGTAACTTGGGTGGTATAATACAGAAGTTCTGGTCCTATTCTATCACCCTACGTGTACGTCATGTATCCACACTTCCGTATTTTTTTATATTTCGTGTCAAACTTAGACAAATCGTTGTCCGCACATCGCATAGCGACTAATTTAATCACCCATATTTCCAAAACCTAAGTTATTACGGTAACTTGGGTGGTATAGTACTAAAGTTCTGGACCTATTCTATCATCCTATGTGTACGTCATGTTGGCACACCTCCGTTTTTTTTATATTTCGTGTCAAACTTCGACAAATCTCTGTCCGCACATCGCATAGCGACTAATTTAATCACCCATATTTCCAAAACCTAAGTTTTTAAGGTAACTTGGGTGGTATAATACTAAATTTCAGGACCTATTCTATCATCCTATGTGTACGTCATGTTGGCAAACTTCCGTATTTATTTTATTTTTCATGTCATACTTTGACAAATCGCTGTCCGCACATCTCAATGCGACTACTTTAATCAGCCATATTTCCAAATCTAAGTTTTTACGGTAACTTGGGTGGTATAGTACTAAAGTTCTGGACCTATTCTATCATCCTATGTGTACGTCATGTTGGCACACCTCCGTATTTATTATTATATTTCGTGTCAAACTTCGACAAATCTCTGTCCGCATATCTCAATGCGACTACTTTAATCAGCCATATTTCCAAAACCTAGGTTTTTACGGTAACTTGGATACAGAAGTTCTGGTCCTATTCTATCACCCTATGTGTACGTCATGTATCCACAATTACGTATTTATTTTTATATTTCATGTCAAACTTAGACAAATCGTTGTCCGCACATCGCATAGCGACTAATTTAATCACCCATATTTCCAAATCCTATGTTTTTACGGTAACTTGGGTGGTATAATACAGAAGTTCTGGTCCTATTCTATCACCCTATGTGTACGTCATGTATCCACAATTCCGTATTTATTTTTATATTTCATGTCAAACTTAGACAAATCGTTGTCCGCACATAAATTTAATCACCCATATTTCCAAAACCTAAGTTTTTAAGGTAACTTGGGTGGTATAGTACTAAAGTTCTGGTCCTATTCTATCATCCTATGTGTACGTCATGTTGGCACACCTCCGTATTCTTTTTATATTTTATGTCAAACTTCGACAAATCTCTGTCCGCACATCTCAATGCGACTACTTTAATCAACCATATTTCCAAAACCTAAGTTTTTACGGTAACTTGGGTGGTATAATACAGAAGTTCATGTCCTATTCTATCACCCTACGTGTACGTCATGTTGGCACACCTCCGTATTTTTTTATATTTTATGTCAAACTTCGACAAATCTCTGTCCGCACATCTCAATGCGACTACTTTAATCAGCCACATTTCCAAAACCTAAGTTTTTACGGTAACTTGGGTGGTATAATACAGAAGTTCTGGTCCTATTCTATCACCCTAAATGTACGTCATGTATCCACAATTCCGTATTTATTTTTATATTTCATGTCAAACTTAGACAAATCGTTGTCCGCACATCGCATAGCGACTAATTTAATCACCCATATTTCCAAAACCTAAGTTTTTAAGGTAACGTGGGTGGTATAGTACTAAAGTTCTGGTCCTATTCTTTCATCCTATGTGTACGTCATGTTGGCACACTTCCGTATTTATTTTATTTTTCATGTCATACTTTGACAAATCGCACTCCGCACATCTCAATGACTACTTTAATCAGCCATATTTCCAAAACCTAAGTTTTTACGATAACTTGGGTGGTATAATACAGAAGTTCTGGTCCTATTCTATCACCCTACGTGTACGTCATGTATCCACAATTCCGTATTTATTTTTATATTTCGTGTCAAACTTAGACAAATCGTTGTCCGCACATCGCATAGCGACTAATTTAATCACCCATATTTCAAAAACCTATGTTTTTACGGTAACTTGGGTGGTATAGTACTAAAGTTCTGGACCTATTCTATCATCCTATGTGTACGTCATGTTGGCACACCTCCGTATTTTTTTTATATTTTATGTCAAACTTCGACAAATCTCTGTCCGCACATCTCAATGCGAGTACTTTAATCAGCCATATTTCCAAAACCTAAGTTTTTACGGTAACTTGGGTGGTATAATACAGAAGTTCTGGTCCTATTCTATCACCCTACGTGTACGTAATGTTGGCACACTTCCGTATTTATTTTATTTTTCATGTCATACTTTGACAAATCTCTGTCCGCACATCTCAATGCGACTAATTTAATCACCCATATTTCCAAAACCTAAGTTTTTACGGTAAAAATGGGTGGTATAGTACTAAAGTTCTGGTCCTATTCTTTCATCCTACGTGTACGTCATGCTGACACACTTCCGTATTTATTTTATATTTTATGTCAAACTTAGGTGGATCGCTGTCCACACATCCAAAGCGACTATTTTAATCACCCGTATTTCCAAAACCTAAGTTTTTAAGGTAACTTGGGTGGTATAGTACTAAAGTTCTGGACCTATTCTATCATCCTATGTGTACGTCATGTTGGCACACCTCCGTATTTATTAATATATTTCGTGTCAAACTTCGACAAATCGTTGTCCGCACATCGCATAGCGACTAATTTAATCACCCATATTTCCAAAACCTAAGTTTTTACGGTAACTTGGGTGGTATAATACAGAAGTTCTGGTCCTATTCTATCACCCTATGTGTACGTCATGTATCCACAATCCCGTATTTATTTTTATATTTCATGTCAAACTTAGACAAATCGTTGTCCGCACATCGCATAGCGACTAATTTAATCACCCATATTTCCAAAACCTAAGTTTTTAAGGTAATTTGGGTGGTACAGTACTAAAATTTTGGTCCTATTCTTTCATCCTATGTGGACGTCATGTTGGCACACTTCCGTATTTATTTTATTTTTCATGTCATACTTTGACAAATCGCACTCCGCACATCTCAATGCGACTACTTTAATCAGCCATATTTCCAAAACCTAAGTTTTTACGGTAACTTGGGTGGTATAATACAGAAGTTCTGGTCCTATTCTATCACCCTACGTGTACGTCATGTATCCACAATTCCGTATTTATTTTTATATTTCGTGTCAAACTTCGACAAATCTCTGTCCGCACATCTCAATGCGACTACTTTAATCAGCCATATTTCCAAAACCTAAGTTTTTACGGTAACTTGGGTGGTATAATACAGAAGTTCTGGTCCTATTCTATCACCCTACGTGTACGTAATGTTGGCACACTTCCGTATTTATTTTATTTTTCATGTCATACTTTGACAAATCTCTGTCCGCACATCTCAATGCGACTAATTTAATCACCCATATTTCCAAAACCTAAGTTTTTACGGTAACTTGGGTGGTATAATACAGAAGTTCTGGTTCTATTCTATCACCCTATGTGTACGTCAGGTATCCACAATTCCGTATTTATTTTTATATTTCATGTCAAACTTAGACAAATCGCTGTCCGCACATCTCAATGCGACTACTTTAATCACCCATATTTCCAAAACCTAAGTTTTTACGGTAACTTGGGTGGTATAATACAGAAGTTCTGGTCCTATTCTAACACCCTACGTGACGTAATGTTGGCACACCTCCGTATTTATTATTATATTTCATGTCATACTTAGACAAATCGTTGTCCGCACATCGCATAGCGACTAATTTAATCACTCATATTTCCAAAACCTAAGTTTTTAAGGTAACTTGGGTGGTATAGTACTAAAGTTCTGGTCCTATTCTATCACCCTACGTGTACGTAATGTTGGCACACCTCCGTATTTATTATTATATTTCATACTTAGACAAATCGTTGTCCGCACATCGCATAGCGACTAATTTAATCACCCATATTTCCAAAACCTAAGTTTTTACGGTAACTTGGGTGGTATAATACAGAAGTTCTGGTCCTATTCTATCACCCTACGTGTACGTAATGTTGGCACACCTCCGTATTTATTTTTATATTTCATGTCAAACTTAGACAAATCGTTGTCCGCACATCGCATAGCGACTAATTTAATCACCCATATTTCCAAAACCTAAGTTTTTACGGTAACTTGGGTGGTATAATACAGAAGTTCTGGTCCTATTCTATCACCCTATGTGTACGTCATGTATCCACAATTCCGTATTTATTTTATATTTTATGTCAAACTTAGGTGGATCACTGTCCACACATCCAAAGCGACTATTTTAATCACCCGAATTTCCCAAACCTAAGTTTTTAATGTAACTTGGGTGGTATAGTACTAAAGTTCTGGACCTATTCTATCATCCTATGTGTACGTCATGTTGGCACACCTCCGTATTTTTTTTATATTTCATGTCAAACTTAGACAAATCGTTGTCCGCACATCGCATAGCGACTAATTTAATCACCCATATTTCCAAAACCTAAGTTTTTAAGGTAACTTGGGTGGTATAATACTAAATTTCAAGACCTATTCTATCATCCTATGTGTACGTCATGTTGGCACACCTCCGTATTTTTTTTATATTTCGTGTCAAACTTCGACAAATCGTTGTCCGCACATCGCATAGCGACTAATTTAATCACCCATATTTCCAAAACCTAAGTTTTTAAGGTAACTTGGGTGGTATAGTACTAAAGTTCTGGTCCTATTCTTTCATCCTACGTGTACGTCATGCTGACACACTGCCGTATTTATTTTATATTTTATGTCAAACTTAGGTGGATCGCTGTCCACACATCCAAAGCGACTATTTTAATCACCCGTATTTCCAAAACCTAAGTTTTTAAGGTAACTTGGGTGGTATAGTACTAAAGTTCTGGACCTATTCTATCATCCTATGTGTACGTCATGTTGGCACACCTCCGTATTTTTTTTATATTTCGTGTCAAACTTAGACAAATCGTTGTCCGCACATCGCATAGCGACTAATTTAATCACCCATATTTCCAAAACCTAAGTTTTTACGGTAACTAGGGTGGTATAGTACTAAAGTTCTGGACCTATTCTATCATCCTATGTGTACGTCATGTTGGCACACCTCCGTTTTTTTTTTTATATTTCGTGTCAAACTTCGACAAATCTCTGTCCGCACATCGCATAGCGACTAATTTAATCACCCATATTTCCAAAACCTAAGTTTTTAAGGTAACTTGGGTGGTATAATACTTAATTTCAGGACCTATTCTATCATCCTATGTGTACGTCATGTTGGCACACTTCCGTATTTATTTTATTTTTCATGTCATACTTTGACAAATCGCTGTCCGCACATCTCAATGCGACTACTTTAATCAGCCATATTTCCAAAACCTAAGTTTTTACGGTAACTTGGGTGGTATAGTACTAAAGTTCTGGACCTATTCTATCATCCTATGTGTACGTCATGTTGGCACACCTCCGTATTTATTATTATATTTCGTGTCAAACTTCGACAAATCTCTGTCCGCATATCTCAATGCGACTACTTTAATCAGCCATATTTCCAAAACCTAAGTTTTTACGGTAACTTGGGTGGTATAATACAGAAGTTCTGGTCCTATTCTATCACCCTATGTGTACGTCATGTATCCACAATTCCGTATTTATTTTTATATTTCATGTCAAACTTAGACAAATCGTTGTCCGCACATCGCATAGCGACTAATTTAATCACCCATATTTCCAAAACCTAAGTTTTTACGGTAACTTGGGTGGTATAGTACTAAAGTTCTGGACCTATTCTATCATCCTATGTGTACGTCATGTTGGCACACCTCCGTATTTTTTTTATATTTTATGTCAAACTTCGACAAATCGTTGTCCGCACATCGCATAGCGACTAATTTAATCACCCATATTTCCAAAACCTAAGTTTTTAAGGTAACTTGGGTGGTATAATACTAAATTTCAGGACCTATTCTATCATCCTATGTGTACGTCATGTTGGCACACTTCCGTATTTATTTTATTTTTCATGTCATACTTTGAAAAATCGCTGTCCGCACATCTCAATGCGACTACTTTTATCAGCCATATTTCCAAAACCTAAGTTTTTACGGTAACTTGGGTGGTATAATACAGAAGGTCTGGTCCTATTCTATCACCCTACGTGTACGTCATGTATCCGCAATTCCGTATTTATTTTTATATTTCATGTCAAACTTAGACAAATCGTTGTCCGCACATCGCATTGCGACTAATTTAATCACCCATATTTCCAAAACCTACGTTTTTAAGGTAACTTGGGTGGTATAGTACTAAAGTTCTGGTCCTATTCTTTCATCCTACGTGTACGTCATGCTGACACACTTCCGTATTTATTTTATATTTTATATCAAACTTAGGTGGATCGCTGTCCACACATCCAAAGCGACTATTTTAATCACCCGTATTTCCAAAACCTAAGTTTTTAAGGTAACTTGGGTGGTATAGTACTAAAGTTCTGGACCTATTCTATCATCCTATGTGTACGTCATGTTGGCACACCTCCGTATTTTTTTTATATTTCGTGTCAAACTTCGACAAATCTATATTTTGGTTAGGATTTTTGCGGACATTTGCCATCACTGATTAGTAAAAAACAAGTTTCACGACGTTTCGGGATCTGGAATCTGATCCCGTCTTCAGGTGGAAGAAAACCTAAAACATAACAAGATTAGTAACACATAGCCAGGGAAACCTGGGCAAAAACGCAGCTAAAACAGAGAACAGTAAAAGCAGTCACGAAAACAAAAAGCTGAAAAGAAAAACAATACACAAAAAAACACAGGAATCACAAGTATCAAGAATCACCAGACAGGGGAGAGCACGTCCACACCCAATCAGAGCTGAGAGCTTTTCGACAAATCGTTGTCCGCACATCGCATAGCGACTAATTTAATCACCCATATTTCCAAAACCTAAGTTTTTAAGGTAGCTTGGGTGGTATAGTACTAAAGTTCTGGACCTATTCTATCATCCTATGTGTACGTCATGTTGGCACACCTCCGTATTTTTTTTATATTTCGTGTCAAACTTCGACAAATCGTTGTCCGCACATCGCATAGCGACTAATTTAATCACCCATATTTCCAAAACCTAAGTTTTTACGGTAACTTTTGTGGTATAATACAGAAGTTCTGGTCCTATTCTATCACCCTACGTGTACGTCATGTATCCACAATTCCGTATTTATTTTTATATTTCATGTCAAACTTAGACAAATCGTTGTCCGCACATCGCATAGCGACTAATTTAATCACCCATATTTCCAAAACCTAAGTTTTTAAGGTAACTTGGGTGGTATAGTACTAAAGTTCTGGTCCTATTCTTTTATCCTACGTGTACGTCATGCTGACACACGTCCGTATTTATTTTATATTTTATGTCAAACTTAGGTGGATCGCTGTCCACACATCCAAATCGACTATTTTAATCACCCGTATTTCCAAAACCTAAGTTTTTACGGTAACTTGGGTGGTATAATACAGAAGTTCTGGTCCTATTCTATCACCCTACGTGTACGTAATGTTGGCACACCTCCGTATTTATTATTATATTTCGTGTCAAACTTCGACAAATCTCTGTCCGCACATCTCAATGCGACTACTGTAATCAGCCATATTTCCAAAACCTAAGTTTTTACGGTAACTTGGGTGGTATAATACAGAAGTTCTGGTCCTATTCTATCACCCTACGTGTACGTAATGTTGGCACACCTCCGTATTTATTATTATATTTCATGTCATACTTAGACAAATCGTTGTCCGCACATCGCATAGCGACTAATTTAATCACCCATATTTCCAAAACCTAAGTTTTTAAGGTAACTTGGGTGGTATAGTACAGAAGTTCTGGTCCTATTCTATCACCCTACGTGTACGTAATGTTGGCACACCTCCGTATTTATTATTATATTTCATGTCATACTTAGACAAATCGTTGTCCGCACATCGCATAGCGACTAATTTAATCACCCATATTTCCAAAACCTAAGTTTTTACGGTAACTTGGGTGGTATAATACAGAAGTTCTGGTCCTATTCTATCACCCTACGTGTACGTCATGTATCCGCAATTCCGTATTTATTTTTATATTTCATGTCAAACTTAGACAAATCGTTGTCCGCACATCGCATTGCGACTAATTTAATCACCCATATTTCCAAAACCTACGTTTTTAAGGTAACTTGGGTGGTATAGTACTAAAGTTCTGGTCCTATTCTTTCATCCTACGTGTACGTCATGCTGACACACTTCCGTATTTATTTTATATTTTATATCAAACTTAGGTGGATCGCTGTCCACACATCCAAAGCGACTATTTTAATCACCCGTATTTCCAAAACCTAAGTTTTTAAGGTAACTTGGGTGGTATAGTACTAAAGTTCTGGACCTATTCTATCATCCTATGTGTACGTCATGTTGGCACACCTCCGTATTTTTTTTATATTTCGTGTCAAACTTCGACAAATCGTTGTCCGCACATCGCATAGCGACTAATTTAATCACCCATATTTCCAAAACCTAAGTTTTTAAGGTAGCTTGGGTGGTATAGTACTAAAGTTCTGGACCTATTCTATCATCCTATGTGTACGTCATGTTGGCACACCTCCGTATTTTTTTTATATTTCGTGTCAAACTTCGACAAATCGTTGTCCGCACATCGCATAGCGACTAATTTAATCACCCATATTTCCAAAACCTAAGTTTTTACGGTAACTTTTGTGGTATAATACAGAAGTTCTGGTCCTATTCTATCACCCTACGTGTACGTCATGTATCCACAATTCCGTATTTATTTTTATATTTCATGTCAAACTTAGACAAATCGTTGTCCGCACATCGCATAGCGACTAATTTAATCACCCATATTTCCAAAACCTAAGTTTTTAAGGTAACTTGGGTGGTATAGTACTAAAGTTCTGGTCCTATTCTTTTATCCTACGTGTACGTCATGCTGACACACGTCCGTATTTATTTTATATTTTATGTCAAACTTAGGTGGATCGCTGTCCACACATCCAAATCGACTATTTTAATCACCCGTATTTCCAAAACCTAAGTTTTTACGGTAACTTGGGTGGTATAATACAGAAGTTCTGGTCCTATTCTATCACCCTACGTGTACGTAATGTTGGCACACCTCCGTATTTATTATTATATTTCGTGTCAAACTTCGACAAATCTCTGTCCGCACATCTCAATGCGACTACTGTAATCAGCCATATTTCCAAAACCTAAGTTTTTACGGTAACTTGGGTGGTATAATACAGAAGTTCTGGTCCTATTCTATCACCCTACGTGTACGTAATGTTGGCACACCTCCGTATTTATTATTATATTTCATGTCATACTTAGACAAATCGTTGTCCGCACATCGCATAGCGACTAATTTAATCACCCATATTTCCAAAACCTAAGTTTTTAAGGTAACTTGGGTGGTATAGTACAGAAGTTCTGGTCCTATTCTATCACCCTATGTGTACGTCATGTATCCACAATTCCGTATTTATTTTTATATTTCATGTCAAACTTAGACAAATCGTTGTCCGCACATCGCATAGCGACTAATTTAATCACCCATATTTCCAAAACCTAAGTTTTTACGGTAACTTGGGTGGTATAGTACTAAAGTTCTGGTCCTATTCTTTCATCCTATGTGTACGTCATGTTGGCACACTTCCGTATTTATTTTATTTTTCATGTCATACTTTGACAAATCGCTGTCCGCACATCTCAATGCGACTACTTTAATCAGCCATATTTCCAAAACCTAAGTTTTTACGGTAACTTGGGTGGTATAATACAGAAGTTCTGGTCCTATTCTATCACCCTACGTGTACGTCATGTATCCACACTTCCGTATTTATTATTATATTTCATGTCATACTTAGACAAATCGCTGTCCGCACATCTCAATGCGACTACTTTAATCAGCCATATTTCCAAAACCTAAGTTTTTACGGTAACTTGGGTGGTATAGTACTAAAGTTCTGGACCTATTCTATCATCCTATGTGTACGTCATGTTGGCACACCTCCGTATTTTTTTATATTTCGTGTCAAACTTCGACAAATCTCTGTCCGCACATCTCAATGCGACTAATTTAATCACCCATATTTCCAAAACCTAAGTTTTTTACGGTAACTTGGGTGGTATAATACAGAAGTTCTGGTCCTATTCTATCACCCTATGTGTACGTCATGTATCCACAATTCAGTATTTTTTTTATATTTCGTGTCAAACTTAGACAAATCGTTGTCCGCACATCGCATAGCGACTAATTTAATCACCCATATTTCCAAAACCTAAGTTTTTACGGTAACTAGGGTGGTATAGTACTAAAGTTCTGGACCTATTCTATCATCCTATGTGTACGTCATGTTGGCACACCTCCGTTTTTTTTTTATATTTCGTGTCAAACTTCGACAAATGTCTGTCCGCACATCGCATAGCGACTAATTTACACCCATATTTCCAAAACCTAAGTTTTTACGGTAACTTGGGTGGTATAATACTAAATTTCAGGACCTATTCTATCATCCTATGTGTACGTCATGTATCCACAATTCCGTATTTATTTTATATTTCATGTCAAACTTAGACAAATCGCTGTCCGCACATCGCATAGCGACTAATTTAATCACCCATATTTCCAAAACCTAAGTTTTTACGGTAACTTGGGTGGTATAATACAGAAGTTCTGGTCCTATTCTATCACCCTATGTGTACGTCATGTATCCACAATTCCGTATTTATTTTATATTTCATGTCAAACTTAGACAAATCGCTGTCCGCACATCGCATAGCGACTAATTTAATCACCCATATTTCCAAAACCTAAGTTTTTAAGGTAACTTGGGTGGTATAATACTAAATTTCAGGACCTATTCTATCATCCTATGTGTACGTCATGTTGGCACACTTCCGTATTTATTTTATTTTTCATGTCATACTTTGACAAATCGCTGTCCGCACATCTCAATGCGACTACTTTAATCAGCCATATTTCCAAAACCTAAGTTTTTACGGTAACTTGGGTGGTATAGTACTAAAGTTCTGGACCTATTCTATCATCCTATGTGTACGTCATGTTGGCACACCTCCGTATTTATTATTATATTTCGTGTCAAACTTCGACAAATCTCTGTCCGCATATCTCAATGCGACTACTTTAATCAGCCATATTTCCAAAACCTAAGTTTTTACGGTAACTTGGGTGGTATAATACAGAAGTTCTGGTCCTATTCTATCACCCTATGTGTACGTCATGTATCCACAATTCCGTATTTATTTTTATATTTCATGTCAAACTTAGACAAATCGTTGTCCGCACATCGCATAGCGACTAATTTAATCACCCATATTTCCAAAACCTAAGTTTTTACGGTAACTTGGGTGGTATAGTACTAAAGTTCTGGACCTATTCTATCATCCTATGTGTACGTCATGTTGGCACACCTCCGTATTTTTTTTATATTTTATGTCAAACTTCGACAAATCGTTGTCCGCACATCGCATAGCGACTAATTTAATCACCCATATTTCCAAAACCTAAGTTTTTACGGTAACTTGGGTGGTATAATACAGAAGTTCTGGTCCTATTCTATCACCCTATGTGTACGTCATGTATCCACAATTCCGTATTTATTTTATATTTCATGTCAAACTTAGACAAATCGCTGTCCGCACATCGCATAGCGACTAATTTAATCACCCATATTTCCAAAACCTAAGTTTTTAAGGTAACTTGGGTGGTATAATACTAAATTTCAGGACCTATTCTATCATCCTATGTGTACGTCATGTTGGCACACTTCTGTATTTATTTTATTTTTCATGTCATACTTTGACAAATCGCTGTCCGCACATCTCAAAGCGACTACTTTAATCAGCCATATTTCCAAAACCTACGTTTTTACGGTAACTTGGGTGGTATAATACAGAAGTTCTGGTCCTATTCTATCACCCTACGTGTACGTCATGTATCCACAATTCCGTATTTATTTTTATATTTCATGTCAAACTTAGACAAATCGTTGTCCGCACATCGCATAGCGACTAATTTAATCACCCATATTTCCAAAACCTACGTTTTTAAGGTAACTTGGGTGGTATAGTACTAAAGTTCTGGTCCTATTCTTTCATCCTACGTGTACGTCATGCTGACACACTTCCGTATTTATTTTATATTTTATGTCAAACTTAGGTGGATCGCTGTCCACACATCCAAAGCGACTATTTTAATCACCCGTATTTCCAAAACCTAAGTTTTTAAGGTAACTTGGGTGGTATAGTACTAAAGTTCTGGACCTATTCTATCATCCTATGTGTACGTCATGTTGGCACACCTCCGTATTTTTTTTATATTTCGTGTCAAACTTCGACAAATCGTTGTCCGCACATCGCATAGCGACTAATTTAATCACCCATATTTCCAAAACCTAAGTTTTTACGGTAACTTGGGTGGTATAATACAGAAGTTCTGGTCCTATTCTATCACCCTACGTGTACGTAATGTTGGCACACCTCCGTATTTATTTTTATATTTCATGTCAAAATTAGACAAATCGTTGTCCGCACATCGCATAGCGACTAATTTAATCACCCATATTTCCAAAACCTAAGTTTTTACGGTAACTTGGGTGGTATAATACAGAAGTTCTGGTCCTATTCTATCACCTTATGTGTACGTCATGTATCCACAATTCCGTATTTATTTTATATTTTATGTCAAACTTAGGTGGATCACTGTCCACACATCCAAAGCGACTATTTTAATCACCCGTATTTCCAAAACCTAAGTTTTTAAGGTAACTTGGGTGGTATAGTACTAAAGTTCTGGACCTATTCTGTCATCCTATGTGTACGTCATGTTGGCACACCTCCGTATTTTTTTTATATTTCATGTCAAACTTAGACAAATCGTTGTCCGCACATCGCATAGCGACTAATTTAATCACCCATATTTCCAAAACCTAAGTTTTTAAGGTAACTTGGGTGGTATAATACTAAATTTCAGGACCTATTCTATCATCCTATGTGTACGTCATGTTGGCACACCTCCGTATTTTTTTATATTTCGTGTCAAACTTCGACAAATCGTTGTCCGCACATCGCATAGCGACTAATTTAATCACCCATATTTCCAAAACCTAAGTTTTTACGGTAACTTGGGTGGTATAATACAGAAGTTCTGGTCCTATTCTATCACCCTATGTGTACGTCATGTATCCACAATTCCGTATTTATTTTTATATTTCATGTCAAACTTAGACAATTCGTTGTCCGCACATCGCATAGCGACTAATTTAATCACCCATATTTCCAAAACCTAAGTTTTTAAGGTAACTTGGGTGGTATAGTACTAAAGTTCTGGACCTATTCTATCATCCTATGTGTACGTCATGTTGGCACACCTCCGTATTTTTTTTATATTTCGTGTCAAACTTCGACAAATCGTTGTCCGCACATCGCATAGCGACTAATTTAATCACCCATATTTCCAAAACCTAAGTTTTTACGGTAACTTGGGTGGTATAGTACTAAAGTTCTGGTCCTATTCTTTCATCCTACGTGTACGTCATGCTGACACACTGCCGTATTTATTTTATATTTTATGTCAAACTTAGGTGGATCGCTGTCCACACATCCAAAGCGACTATTTTAATCACCCGTATTTCCAAAACCTAAGTTTTTAAGGTAACTTGGGTGGTATAGTACTAAAGTTCTGGACCTATTCTATCATCCTATGTGTACGTCATGTTGGCACACCTCCGTATTTTTTTTATATTTCGTGTCAAACTTCGACAAATCGTTGTCCGCACATCGCATAGCGACTAATTTAATCACCCATATTTCCAAAACCTAAGTTTTTACGGTAACTTGGGTGTTATAATACAGAAATTCTGGTCCTATTCTATCACCCTATGTGTACGTCATGTATCCACAATTCCGTATTTATTTTTATATTTCATGTCAAACTTAGACAAATCGTTGTCCGCACATCGCATAGCGACTAATTTAATCACCCATATTTCCAAAACCTAAGTTTTTAAGGTAACTTGGGTGGTATAATACTAAATTTCAGGACCAATTCTATCATCCTATGTGTACGTCATGTTGGCACACTTCCGTATTTATTTTATTTTTCATGTCATACTTTGACATATCGCTGTCCGCACATCTCAATGCGACTACTTTAATCAGCCATATTTCCAAAACCTAAGTTTTTACGGTAACTTGGGTGGTATAACACAGAAGTTCTGGTCCTATTCTATCACCCTACGTGTACGTCATGTATCCACAATTCCGTATTTATTTTTATATTTCATGTCAAACTTAGACAAATCGTTGTCCGCACATCGCATAGCGACTAATTTAATCACCCATATTTCTAAAACCTAAGTTTTTAAGGTAACTTGGGTAGTATAATACTAAATTTCAGGACCTATTCTATCATCCTATGTGTACGTCATGTTGGCACACTTCCGTATTTATTTTATTTTTCATGTCATACTTTGACAAATCGCTGTCCGCACATCTCAATGCGACTACTTTAATCAGCCATATTTCCAAAACCTAAGTTTTTACGGTAACTTTTGTGGTATAATACAGAAGTTCTGGCCCTATTCTATCACCCTACGTGTACGTCATGTATCCACAATTCCGTATTTATTTTTATATTTCATGTCAAACTTAGACAAATCGTTGTCCGCACATCGCATAGCGACTAATTTAATCACCCATATTTCCAAAACCTACGTTTTTAAGGTAACTTGGGTGGTATAGTACTACAGTTCTGGTCCTATTCTTTTATCCTACGTGTACGTCATGCTGACACACTTCCGTATTTATTTTATATTTTATGTCAAACTTGGGTGGATCGCTGTCCACACATCCAAAGCGACTATTTTAATCACCCGTATTTCCAAAACCTAAGTTTTTACGGTAACTTGGGTGGTATAATACAGAAGTTCTGGTCCTATTCTATCACCCTACGTGTACGTAATGTTGGCACACCTCCGTATTTATTATTATATTTCGTGTCAAACTTCGACAAATCTCTGTCCGCACATCTCAATGCGACTACTTTAATCAGCCATATTTCCAAAACCTAAGTTTTTACGGTAACTTGGGTGGTATAATACAGAAGTTCTGGTCCTATTCTATCACCCTACGTGTACGTAATGTTGGCACACCTCCGTATTTATTATTATATTTCATGTCATACTTAGACAAATCGTTGTCCGCACATCGCATAGCGACCAATTTAATCACCCATATTTCCAAAACCTAAGTTTTTAAGGTAACTTGGGTGGTATAGTACAGAAGTTCTGGTCCTATTCTATCACCCTATGTGTACGTCATGTATCCACAATTCCGTATTTATTTTTATATTTCATGTCAAAATTAGACAAATCGTTGTCCGCACATCGCATAGCGACTAATTTAATCACCCATATTTCCAAAACCTAAGTTTTTACGGTAACTTGGGTGGTATAGTACTAAAGTTCTGGTCCTATTCTTTCATCATATGTGTACGTCATGTTGGCACACTTCCGTATTTATTTTATTTTTCATGTCATACTTTGACAAATCGCTGTCCGCACATCTAAATGCGACTACTTTAATCAGCCATATTTCCAAAACCTACGTTTTTACGGTAACTTGGTTGGTATAATACAGAAGTTCTGGTCCTATTCTATCACCCTACGTGTACGTCATGTATCCACACTTCCGTATTTATTATTATATTTCATGTCATACTTAGACAAATCGCTGTCCGCACATCTCAATGCGACTACTTTAATCAGCCATATTTCCAATACCTAAGTTTTTACGGTAACTTGGGTGGTATAGTACTAAAGTTCTGGACCTATTCTATCATCCTATGTGTACGTCATGTTGGCACACCTCCGTATTTATTATTATATTTCGTGTCAAACTTCGACAAATCTCTGTCCGCATATCTCAATGCGACTACTTTAATCAGCCATATTTCCAAAACCTAAGTTTTTACGGTAACTTGGGTGGTATAATACAGAAGTTTTGGTCCTATTCTATCACCTTATGTGTACGTCATGTATCCACAATTCCGTATTTATTTTTATATTTCATGTCAAACTTAGACAAATCGTTGTCCGCACATCGCATAGCGACTAATTTAATCACCCATATTTCCAAAACCTAAGTTTTTACGGTAACTTGGGTGGTATAGTACTAAAGTTCTGGACCTATTCTATCATCCTATGTGTACGTCATGTTGGCACACCTCCGTATTTTTTTATATTTTATGTCAAACTTAGACAAATCGTTGTCCGCACATCGCATAGCGACTAATTTAATCACCCATATTTCCAAAACCTAAGTTTTTACGGTAACTTGGATGGTATAATACAGAAGTTCTGGTCCTATTCTATCACCCTATGTGTACGTCATGTATCCACAATTCCGTATTTATTTTATATTTCATGTCAAACTTAGACAAATCGCTGTCAGCACATCGCATAGCGACTAATTTAATCACCCATATTTCCAAAACCTAAGTTTTTAAGGTAACTTGGGTGGTATAATACTAAATTTCAGGACCTATTCTATCATCCTATGTGTACGTCATGTTGGCACACTTCCGTATTTATTTTATTTTTCATGTCATACTTTGACAAATCGCTGTCCGCACATCTCAATGCGACTACTTTAATCAGCCATATTTCCAAAACCTAAGTTTTTACGGTAACTTGGGTGGTATAATACAGAAGTTCTGGTCCTATTCTATCACCCTACGTGTACGTCATGTATCCACAATTCCGTATTTATTTTTATATTTCATGTCAAACTTAGACAAATCGTTGTCCGCACATCGCATAGCGACTAATTTAATCACCCATATTTCCAAAACCTAAGTTTTTAAGGTAACTTGGGTGGTATAATACTAAATTTCAGGACCTATTCTATCATCCTATGTGTACGTCATGTTGGCACACTTCCGTATTTATTTTATTTTTCATGTCATACTTTGACAAATCGCTGTCCGCACATCTCAATGCGACTACTTTAATCAGCCATATTTCCAAAACCTACGTTTTTAAGGTAACTTGGGTGGTATAGTACTAAAGTTCTGGTCCTATTCTTTCATCCTACGTGTACGTCATGCTGACACACTTCCGTATTTATTTTATATTTTATGTCGAACTTAGGTGGATCGCTGTCCACACATCCAAAGCGACTATTTTAATCACCCGTATTTCCAAAACCTAAGTTTTTACGGTAACTTGGGTGGTATAATACAGAAGTTCTGGTCCTATTCTATCACCCTACGTGTACGTAATGTTGGCACACCTCCGTATTTATTATTATATTTCGTGTCAAACTTCGACAAATCTCTGTCCGCACATCTCAATGCGACTACTTTAATCAGCCATATTTCCAAAACCTAAGTTTTTACGGTAACTTGGGTGGTATAATACAGAAGTTCTGGTCCTATTCTATCACCCTACGTGTACGTAATGTTGGCACACCTCCGTATTTATTATTATATTTCATGTCATACTTAGACAAATCGTTGTCCGCACATCGCATTGCGACTAATTTAATCACCCATATTTCCAAAACCTAAGTTTTTAAGGTAACTTGGGTGGTATAGTACAGAAGTTCTGGTCCTATTCTATCACCCTATGTGTACGTCATGTATCCACAATTCCGTATTTATTTTTATATTTCATGTCAAACTTAGAAAAATCGTTGTCCGCACATCGCATAGCGACTAATTTAATCACCCATATTTCCAAAACCTAAGTTTTTACGGTAACTTGGGTGGTATAGTACTAAAGTTATGGTCCTATTCTTTCATCCTATGTGTACGTCATGTTGGCACACTTCCGTATTTATTTTATTTTTCATGTCATACTTTGACAAATCGCTGTCCGCACATCTCAATGCGACTACTTTAATCAGCCATATTTCCAAAACCTAAGTTTTTACGGTAACTTGGGTGGTATAATACAGAAGTTCTGTTCCTATTCTATCACCCTACGTGTACGTTATGTATCCACACTTCCGTATTTATTATTATATTTTAAGTCATACTTAGACAAATCGCTGTCCGCACATCTCAATGCGACTACTTTAATCAGCCATATTTCCAAAACCTAAGTTTTTACGGTAACTTGGGTGGTATAGTACTAAAGTTCTGGACCTATTCTATCATCCTATGTGTACGTCATGTTAGCACACCTCCGTATTTTTTATATTTCGTGTCAAACTTCGACAAATCTCTGTCTGCACATCTCAATGCGACTACTTTAATCACCCATATTTCCAAAACCTACGTTTTTACGGTAACTTGGGTGGTATAATACAGAAGTTCTGGTCCTATTCTATCACCCTATGTGTACGTCATGTATCCACAATTCCGTATTTTTTTTATATTTCGTGTCAAACTTAGACAAATCGTTGTCCGCACATCGCATAGCGACTAATTTAATCACCCATATTTCCAAAACCTAAGTTTTTACGGTAACTTAGGTGGTATAGTACTAAAGTTTTGGACCTATTCTATCATCCTATGTGTACGTCATGTTGGCACACCTCCGTATTTTTTTATATTTCGTGTCAAACTTCGACAAATCTCTGTCCGCACATCGCATAGCGACTAATTTAATCACCCATATTTCCAAAACCTAAGTTTTTAAGGTAACTTGGGTGGTATAATACTAAATTTCAGGACCTATTCTATCATCCTATGTGTACGTCATGTTGGCACACCTCCGTATTTATTTTATTTTTCATGTCATACTTTGACAAATCGCTTTCCGCACATCTCAATGCGACTACTTTAATCAGCCATATTTCCAAAACCTAAGTTTTTACGGTAACTTGGGTGGTATAGTACTAAAGTTCTGGACCTATTCTATCATCCTATGTGTACGTCATGTTGGCACACCTCCGTATTTATTATTATATTTCGTGTCAAACTTCGACAAATCTCTGTCCGCACATCTCAATGCGACTACTTTAATCAGCCATATTTCCAAAACCTAAGTTTTTACAATAACTTGGGTGGTATAATACAGAAGTTCTGGTCCTATTCTATCACCCTATGTGTACGTCATGTATCCACAATTCCGTATTTATTTTTATATTTCATGTCAAACTTAGACAAATCGTTGTCCGCACATCGCATAGCGACTAATTTAATCACCCATATTTCCAAAACCTAAGTTTTTACGGTAACTTGGGTGGTATAGTACTAAAGTTCTGGACCTATTCTATCATCCTATGTGTACGTCATGTTGGCACACCTCCGTATTTTTTTTATATTTTATGTCAAACTTCGACAAATCTCTGTCCGCACATCTCAATGCGACTACTTTAATCAGCCATATTTCCAAAACCTAAGTTTTTACGGTAACTTGGGTGGTATAATACAGAAGTTCTGGTCCTATTCTATCACCCTACGTGTACGTAATGTTGGCACACCTCCGTATTTATTATTATATTTCATGTCATACTTAGACAAATCGTTGTCCGCACATCGCAGAGCGACTAATTTAATCACCCATATTTCCAAAACCTAAGTTTTTACGGTAACTTGGGTGGTATAATACAAAAGTTCTGGTCCTATTCTATCACCCTATGTGTACGTCATGTATCCACAATTCCGTATTTATTTTTATATTTCATGTCAAACTTAGACAAATCGTTGTCCGCACATCGCATAGCGACTAATTTAATCACCCATATTTCCAAAACCTAAGTTTTTAAGGTAACTTGGGTGGTATAATACTAAATTTCAGGACCTATTCTATCATCCTATGTGTACGTCATGTTGGCACACTTCCGTATTTATTTTATTTTTCATGTCATACTTTGACAAATCGCTGTCCGCACATCTCAATGCGACTACTTTAATCAGCCATATTTCCAAAACCTAAGTTTTTACGGTAACTTGGGTGGTATAATACAGAAGTTCTGGTCCTATTTTATCACCCTACGTGTACGTCATGCTGACACACTGCCGTATTTATTTTATATTTTATGTCAAACTTAGGTGGATCACTGTCCACACATCCAAAGCGACTATTTTAATCACCCGTATTTCCAAAACCTAAGTTTTTAAGGTAACTTGGGTGGTATAGTACTAAAGGGCTGGACCTATTCTATCATCCTATGTGTACGTCATGTTGGCACACCTCCGTATTTTTTTTATATTTCGTGTCAAACTTCGACAAATCGTTGTCCGCACATCGCATAGCGACTAATTTAATCACCCATATTTCCAAAACCTAAGTTTTTACGGCAACTTGGGTGGTATAATACAGAAGTTCTGGTCCTATTCTATCACCCTATGTGTACGTCATGTATCCACAATTCCGTATTTATTTTTATATTTCATGTCAAACTTAGACAAATCGTTGTCCGCACATCGCATAGCGACTACTTTAATCAGCCATATTTCCAAAACCTAAGTTTTTACGGTACCTTGGGTGGTATAATACAGAAGTTCTGGTCCTATTTCATCACCCTACGTGTACGTCATGCTGACACACTGCCGTATTTATTTTATATTTTATGTCAAACTTAGATGGATCACTGTCCACACATCCAAAGCGACTAATTTAATCACCCATATTTTCAAAACCTAAGTTTTTAAGGTAACTTGGGTGGTATAATACTAAATTTCAGGACCTATTCTATCATCCTATGTGTACGTCATGTTGGCACACCTCCGTATTTATTTTATTTTTCATGTCATACTTTGACAAATCGCTGTCCGCACATCTCAATGCGACTACTTTAATCAGCCATATTTCCAAAACCTAAGTTTTTACGTTAACTTGGGTGGTATAGTACTAAAGTTCTGGACCTATTCTATAATCCTATGTGTACGTTATGTTGGCACACCTCCGTATTTATTATTATATTTCGTGTCAAACTTCGACAAATCTCTGTCCGCACATCTCAATGCGACTACTTTTATCAGCCATATTTCCAAAACCTAAGTTTTTACAATAACTTGGGTGGTATAATACAGAAGTTCTGGCCCTATTCTATTACCCTATGTGTACGTAATGTATCCACAATTCCGTATTTATTTTTATATTTCATGTCAAACTTAGACAAATCGTTGTCCGCACATCGCATAGCGACTAATTTAATCAGCCATATTTCCAAAACCTAAGTTTTTACGGTAACTTGGGTGGTATAATACAGAAGTTCTGGTCCTATTCTATCACCCTATATGTACGTAATGTTGGCACACCTCCGTATTTATTATTATATTTCATGTCATACTTAGACAAATCGTTGTCCGCACATCGCATAGCGACTAATTTAATCACCCATATATCCAAAACCTAAGATTTTAAGGTAACTTGGGTGGTATAGTACAGAAGTTCTGGTCCTATTCTATCACCCTATGTGTACGTCATGTATCCACCATTCCGTATTTATTTTTATATTTCATGTCAAACTTAGACAAATCGTTGTCCGCACATCGCATAGCGACTAATTTAATCACCCATATTTCCAAAACCTAAGTTTTTACGGTAACTTGGGTGGTATAATACAGAAGTTCTGGTCCTATTCTATCACCCTATGTGTACGTCATGTATCCACAATTCCGTATTTATTTTTATATTTCATGTCAAACTTAGACAAATCGCTGTCCGCACATCTCAATGCGACTAATTTAATCACCCATATTTCCAAAACCTAAGTTTTTACGGTAACTTGGGTGGTATAATACAGAAGTTCTGGTCCTATTCTATCACCCTATGTGTACGTAATGTTGGCACACCTCCGTATTTATTATTATATTTCATGTCAAACTTAGACAAATCGTTGTCCGCACATCGCATAGCGACTAATTTAATCACCCATATTTCCAAAACCTAAGTTTTTAAGGTAACTTGGGTGGTATAGTACTAAAATTCTGGTCCTATTCTTTCATCCTATGTGTACGTCATGTTGGCACACTTCCGTATTTATTTTATTTTTCATGTCATACTTTGACAAATCGCTGTCCGCACATCTCAATGCGACTACTTTAATCAGCCATATTTCAAAAAACCTAAGTTTTTACGGTAACTTGGGTGGTATAATACAGAAGTTCTGGTCCTATTCTATCACCCTATGTGTACGTCATGTATCCACAATTCCGTATTTTTTTATATTTCGTGTCAAACTTAGACAAATCGTTGTCCGCACATCGCATAGCGACTAATTTAATCACCCATATTTCCAAAACCTAAGTTTTTACGGTAACTTGGGTGGTATAGTACTAAAGTTCTGGACCTATTCTATCATCCTATGTGTACGTCATGTTGGCACACCTCCGTTTTTCTTTTATATTTCGTGTCAAACTTAGACAAATCGTTGTCCGCACATCGCATAGCGACTAATTTAATCACCCATATTTCCAAAACCTAAGTTTTTACGGTAATTTGGGTGGTATAGTACTAAAGTTCTGGTCCTATTCTATCACCCTACGTGTACGTAATGTTGGCACACCTCCGTATTTATTATTATATTTCATGTCATACTTAGACAAATCGTTGTCCGCACATCGCATAGCGACTAATTTAATCACCCATATTTCCAAAACCTAAGTTTTTAAGGTAACTTGGGTGGTATAGTACAGAAGTCCTGGTCCTATTCTATCACCCTATGTGTACGTCATGTATCCACAATTCCGTATTTATTTTTATATTTCATGTCAAACTTAGACAAATGGTTGTCCGCACATCGCATAGCGACTAATTTAATCACCCATATTTCCAAAACCTACGTTTTTAAGGTAACTTGGGTGGTATAGTACTAAAGTTCTGGTCCTATTCTTTCATCCTACGTGTACGTCATGCTGACACACTTCCGTATTTATTTTATATTTTATGTCAAACTTAGGTGGATCGTTGTCCACACATCCAAAGCGACTATTTTAATCACCCGTATTTCCAAAACCTAAGTTTTGACGGTAACCTGAGTGGTATAATAATATAGTTCTAATCCTATTCTATCACCCAATGTGTACGTCATGTATCCAAAATTCCGTATTTATTTTTATATTTCATGTCAAACTTAGACAAATCGTTGTCCACACATCCAAAGCGACTATTTTAATCACCCGTATTTCCAAAACCTAAGTTTTTACGGTAACTTGGGTGGTATAATACAGAAGTTCTGGTCCTATTCTTTCATACTACGTGTACGTCATGTTGGCACACTTCCGTATTTATTTTATATTTCATGTCATACTTAGACAAATCGTTGTATGCACATCGCATTGCGACTACTTTAATCAGCCATATTTCCAAAACCTAAGTTTTTACGGTAACTTTGGTGGTATAGTACTAAAGTTCTGAACCAATTCTATCATCCTATGTGTACGTCATGTTGGCACACCTCCGTATTTTTTTTATATTTCGTGTCAAACTTCGACAAATCTCTGTCCGCACATCTCAATGCGACTAATTTAATCACCCATATTTCCAAAACCTAAGTTTTTACGGTAACTTGGGTGGTATAATACAGAAGTTCTGGTCCTATTCTTTCATCCTACGTGTACGTCATGCTGACACACTGCCGTATTTATTTTTATATTTCATGTCAAACTTCGACAAATCGTTGTCCGCACATCGCATAGCGACTAATTTAATCACCCATATTTCCAAAACCTAAGTTTTTACGGTAACTTGGGAGGTATAATACAGAAGTTCTGGTCCTATTCTATCACCCTATGTGTACGTCATGTATCCACAATTCCGTATTTATTTTTATATTTCATGTCAAACTTAGACAAATCGCTGTCCGCTCATCTCAATGCGACTACTTTAATCAGCCATATTTCCAAAACCTAAGTTTTTACGGTAACTTGGGTGGTATAGTACTAAAGTTCCGGACCTATTCTATCATCCTATGTGTACGTCAAGTTTGCACACCTCCGTATTTTTTTTATATTTCGTGTCAAACTTCGACAAATCTCTGTCCGCACATCTCAATGCGACTACTTTAATCAGCCATATTTCCAAAACCTAAGTTTTTACGGTAACTTGGGTGGTATAATACAGACGTTCTGGTCCTATTCTATCACCCTACGTGTACGTAATGTTGGCACACCTCCGTATTTATTTTTATATTTCATGTCAAATTTCGACAAATCGTTGTCCGCACATCGCATAGCGACTAATTTAATCACCCATATTTCCAAAACCTAAGTTTTTACGGTAACTTGGGTGGTATAATACAGAAGTTCTGGTCCTATTCTATCACCCTATGTGTACGACATGTATCCACAATTCCGTATTTATTTTTATATTTCATGTCAAACTTAGACAAATCGCTGTCCGCTCATCTCAATGCGACTACTTTAATCCGCCATATTTCCAAAACCTAAGTTTTTACGGTAACTTGGGTGGTATAGTACTAAAGTTCCGGACCTATTCTATCATCCTATGTGTACGTCATGTTGGCACACCTCCGTATTTTTTTTATATTTCGTGTCAAACTTCGACAAATCTCTGTCCGCACATCTCAATGCGACTACTTTAATCAGCCATATTTCCAAAACCTAAGTTTTTACGGTAACTTGGGTGGTATAATACAGAAGTTCTGGTCCTATTCTATCACCCTACGTGTACGTAATGTTGGCACACCTCCGTATTTATTTTTATATTTCATGTCAAACTTAGACAAATCGCTGTCCGCTCATCTCAATGCGACTACTTTAATCAGCCATATTTCCAAAACCTAAGTTTTTAAGGTAACTTGGGTGGTATAGTACTAAAGTTCTGGTCCTATTCTTTCATCCTACGTGTACGTCATGCTGACACACTTCCGTATTTATTTTATATTTTATGTCAAACTTAGGTGGATCGTTGTCCACACATCCAAAGCGACTATTTTAATCACCCGTATTTCCAAAACCTAAGTTTTGACGGTAACCTGAGTGGTATAATAATATAGTTCTAATCCTATTCTATCACCCAATGTGTACGTCATGTATCCAAAATTCCGTATTTATTTTTATATTTCATGTCAAACTTAGACAAATCGTTGTCCACACATCCAAAGCGACTATTTTAATCACCCGTATTTCCAAAACCTAAGTTTTTACGGTAACTTGGGTGGTATAATACAGAAGTTCTGGTCCTATTCTTTCATCCTACGTGTACGTCATGTTGGCACACTTCCGTATTTATTTTACATTTCATGTCATACTTAGACAAATCGTTGTATGCACATCGCATAGCGACTACTTTAATCAGCCATATTTCCAAAACCTAAGTTTTTACGGTAACTTGGGTGGTATAATACAGAAGTTCTGGTCCTATTCTATCACCCTATGTGTTCGTCATGTATCCACAATTCCGTATTTATTTTAATTTTCATGTCATACTTTGACAAATCGCTGTCCGCACATCTCAATGCGACTACTTTAATCAGCCATATTTCCAAAACCTAAGTTTTTACGGTAACTTGGGTGGTATAATACAGAAGTTCTGGTCTTATTCTTTCATCCTACGTGTACGTCATGCTGACACACTGCCGTATTTATTTTTATATTTCATGTCAAACTTCGACAAATCGTTGTCCGCACATCGCATAGCGACTACTTTAATCACCCATATTTCCAAAACCTAAGTTTTTACGGTAACTTGGGTGGTATAATACAGAAGTTCTGGTCCTATTCTATCACCCTATGTGTACGTCATGTATCCACAATTCCGTATTTATTTTTATATTTCATGTCAAACTTAGACAAATCGCTGTCCGCTCATCTCAATGCGACTACTTTAATCAGCCATATTTCCAAAACCTAAGTTTTTACGGTAACTTGGGTGGTATAATACAGAAGTTCTGGTCCTATTCTATCACCCTATGTGTACGTCATGTATCCACAATTCCGTATTTATTTTTATACTTCGTGTCAAACTTCGACAAATCTCTGTCCGCACATCTCAATGCGACTACTTTAATCAGCCATATTTCCAAAACCTAAGTTTTTACGGTAACTTGGGTGGTATAATACAGAAGTTCTGGTCCTATTCTATCACCCTACGTGTACGTAATGTTGGCACACCTCCGTATTTATTATTATATTTCATGTCATACTTAGACATATCGTTGTCCGCACATCGCATAGCGACTAATTTAATCACCCATATTTCCAAAACCTAAGTTTTTAAGGTAACTTGGGTGGTATAGTACTAAAGTTCTGGTCCTATTCTTTCATCCTACGTGTACGTCATGCTGACACACTTCCGTATTTATTTTATATTTTATGTCAAACTTAGGTGGATCGCTGTCCACACATCCAAAGCGACTATTTTAATCACCCGTATTTCCAAAACCTACGTTTTGACGGTAACCTGAGTGGTATAATAATATAGTTCTAATCCTATTCTATCACCCAATGTGTACGTCATGTATCCAAAATTCCGTATTTATTTTTATATTTCATGTCAAACTTAGACAAATCGCTGTCTGCACATCTCAATGCGACTACTTTAATCAGCCATATTTCCAAAACCTAAGTTTTTACGGTAACTTGGGTGGTATAGTACTAAATTTCTGGACCTATTCTATCATCCTATGTGTACGTCATGTTGGCACAGTAGTTATTAATGATATATTCTAGCTCAGTACGTATGAGGGTACGAGGCTACGAGGGTACGAGGCGTACGAGACGTATGAGTGCAAAGTCCAAGGTCATCGCTACGTCATTATTTCTCGCGCGCCACGAGTGCAAAGTCCAAGGTCATCGCTACGTCATTATTTCTCGCGCGCGCCACGAGCGCAAAGTCCAATGTCATCGCTACGTCATTATTTCTCGCGCGCGCCACCACCGTTGCCCCGTTCGCTCGGCTCGAGCGCGCCGGTTCCTACTAGATTCTGCCGCCCTGATACTTCGGAAGAATAAAAAACGGAATACTTCGATATTCGATTGTCGATTTCGATTTATCGAATCGTTTCGTTAATCGATTTTAAAGTTTCTACCGTATTCTGCCCTCCTGATACATAAAAATCAATTTTGAATTATTTTCTCTTAAAAATTTGTAATTTTAAACGGTTTTCAATGGAAAATTTTGATCACGTTGAAAGCTGACTTTGCCCCTAAGAGCACGTGCAACTTTACACGTGAGCCACGTGATTTTCCGGGTATATATACCGGTCCGATTTTG
Organism: Flexamia atlantica; assembly: GCA_035578135.1. Classification (NCBI taxonomy): domain Eukaryota; kingdom Metazoa; phylum Arthropoda; class Insecta; order Hemiptera; family Cicadellidae; genus Flexamia; species Flexamia atlantica. The sequence continues at coordinate 364,880 of JAQJVK010000055.1, read as the reverse complement.
AGTTTGACCAGTTGTGTTTTGAAGATCGTCTCGACAGTTCCTGAGGTAAGTGCCGACTTTGGTTTATTAAGACTTTAACATTTTTACGACTTGTAAATTTTTCAATAAATACTGTTTGGACTTAGAAAATTTTCAGCCAGTTTAGGACTTGTAAATTATTCAATAAATGCTGTTTGGACTTAGAAAATTTGCAGCCAGTTTAGGACTTGTAAATTTTACAATAAATGCTGTTTGGACTTAGAAAATTTTCGCTCAGTTTAGAACTTGTAAATTTTTCAATAAATACTGTTTGGACTTAGAATATTTTTAGCAAGTTTCACTTTAGGACTTGTAAATTTTTCAGTAAATACTGTTTGGACTTAGAATATTTTTGCTCAGTTTAAGACTTGTAAATTTTCAATAAATATATCTTGAGACTTTGAAAATTGTTGGGAGTCAACGTTTTTAGACTTGTAAAATTTTTCGAAAAAATACTTTTCGGACTTTGAAAATTTTCAGTAGTCAACATTTTTGGACTTGTAAAATTTTTCAAAAAATACTTTTCGGGGACTTTGAAAATTCTCAGTAGTCAACATTTTTGGACTTGTAAAATTTTTCGATAAATATTTTTTCGGGACTTTGAAAATTTTCGTTAGTCAACTTTTTAGGACTTGTAAAATTTTTCGATAAATATTTTTTCGGGATTTTGAAATTTTTCGATAGTCAACTTTTTTGACTTGTAAAATTTTTCGATAAATATTTTTTGAGACTGAAAATTTTCAGTAGTCGACTTTTTTAGACTTGTAAAATTTTTCGATAAATATTTTTTAAATAAATATTATTTGTAAGAATGCATTCGAATTTAATTTTTTATTGATAACTAATCTTTTTATTTTCTGTTATAGGTGAAAAAAATGACTTCCAAAATTGAATGTGGTTTCTGCGGTAAACTGATATCGAAGACAAACTTATCCCACCATGTAAAAAGATGTTCATCGAATCCAGAACGAGATAATAAGAAGAAGACGTGTGATAAATGTGGAAAAGAAATCACAAGTTTACATTTTAGTCGACACGTGAAAAAAATGTAATGCGAATGATTTAGCTAAACCGAGTACGAGTGGGGCCAATAGATTAAAGCGGGCTGTACCCGACTTAATTCCTATCGAAAATTTCAATCCTCGAGATTATCAAAGCAGACCTTCAGTTATTCAGTACGCTCCGGGTCGGACTTCGACTGCTAAAACGGATATCGAGAGTCATGATGATGTTGAAGATGGACCGACTTCAGCCAAACAACCCAGACTCGATATACGACCTACTACTACTACTAATAAAAATAATTCCGTTTTTAACGTTTTACACGGCGCTGCATTGTTAGCAATGAGCACGATTATTAATCTAGTGAAGCCTGTAAAAAGCGATAAACTTCCACCCGTTACTGAAAATGAGATTATTTTAAAAGAAACGGCTTTCGAAAGTAGGTTAATTACATATCACTTTAAAAATATTCACGGAATAAAAGATCCGAAAGTTTTTATTAATAGATTTATCGATACGATCATAAAGTTCATAGAAGATTATCTCTCAAAACATAATATTAAGTTTAATTTGACTTTTATCGCTAAGTATAAGCGTAATGTGAGTGACAAATGTGAAATAGAGAAGATGTTTTTTAGAACTGAAAATTTTAGAGCATACAGTACTACCGATTTGAAACAAACATTGAGGATGATGAGAGATATAATATGTACGAATATGGAGGAGTTTGAAGCGAGAGGATCCGGATGGAGCCTTTACGAAATCGAAGGACTAGATTTAGCGATTAACAGATACTCGCCTTTTAGAGGATCGAGTTACATCGATCTTCCAGATAAAATAAAAAATAAAAAAGCTATAATAAATGTAAAAAACAAAGATGAAAAATGTTTTTTGTGGGCGATTTTATCCGCTTTACACCCCGTTAATCGAAATGCTGATAGAGTTAAAAAATATAAACGATATGAAAACGAGTTTGTCGATGTGATGAAAGACATAGAGTTTCCAGTCGCCTTGGACGATGTAAAAAAATTCGTAAAGCGAAGCGGAATATCGATAAACGTTTACGGTTACAATAGTAACTATAATATATATCCGCTGATTGTGACAGATGAAGAAAAGGATACGCATATCGATCTTTTATATATTAAAAAAGGAAAAAAATCGCATTATTGGTATATTAAAGATCTGGAAAAACTGGTACATATTCAGATGACGAAAAGATGTAATAAAATCTACATATGCAAACGATGCCTGCAATATTTCGGTAGAGAAGATTTATTGATTAGACACAAAGAGTATTGTAAAGAACACGACTCTGTAAAAGTAAATATACCGGGAAAAGGGGAAGTTATAAAATTTAAAGATTACAAATGTCGGATGAAACTTCCTTTCGTTATGTACGCGGATTTTGAGTGTTTATTAGAAAATAAAGAGAGGCGTAAACCGCCGAAGATGAAATTAATCGAAAAAGTCGCTGAAAACGAAGCTACGTGTCAACCGCCTAACACTATAAGAACACCCGAGGGGTATGCGAAATATGTTTCTTACACCGACACATATCAACATCATGTAGCGAGATCCTTCTGTCTCTACACGGTTTATACCTTCGGCGAGTATAAAGAACCGATTTTATACTACGGGACCGACGCTGGGAAACAGTTTGCAAAAACACTTAAATCTGAATTGCAAGCGATTAAAGATTATTATGAAAACAACGAAAAACCCATGCTTCCTCTAACCGCTGAACAAGAAAAAGATTTTTCAGATGCTAAAATATGTCACATATGCGGGAATGAATTCGAAACCGATGAAAAAGATGATGATAAACGGGATATCGCTAACTTATTCACACGGCCTTATCGCTTTATTCGTCTTGATCATGGAAAAAAGGATATCCGCGTTCGCGATCATTGTCATCTGACTGGAAAGTATAGAGGTGCGGCGCACCAGTCTTGTAATTTGAACTTTAAAATTCCGAAGTTTATTCCCATATTTATCCATAACTTGAGCGGTTATGATACGCATTTAATAATAAAAATGTTGAGATTAGATGAAAATACGCGTATCGATATCATTCCGAATAACGAAGAGAGATATATCTCGTATACTGTCGATTTCGGGATCGGAATAAAAGCGAGATTTTTAGACTCGTATAAGTTTACACTTTATTCGTTAGACGATTTAACTAAGGGATTGAGAGAATCTCAGTTTATACATGTAAAAAAGTATGGAATGCCCGAGGAACAAAAAGATTACTATACGAGATGGTTAAAGGAGAGAGATGAGATAAAAAATAAATATAATGATATCAAAAAGTATAATAGATCGAGAAAGTCGCAAAATGATTCCAATTCAGATTCCAGTTCAGATTCGGATTCGGATAGTGGAGGAATTTTTGAAGCCTCTTTCAAAGATAAAGATATGAATAATTGGTCCGACCATCAAAAAAAATATTATGAATTTTTACAAGAGAAAAAATTCGGTGGACTAATCGATGCTGGGTTGCATAAATATAAATCGAGTATAGAATTTCAAATGAAATTTGATTTATTTTTACATGAATATAAAAATCCCGATCCGATGAAGTTATTATTTAGAAAAGGAGTTTATCCGTACGATTATATGGACGATGATGAAAAATATCTCGAGACTAGTTTACCACCGAGAGAAGAATTTTATAATGAGTTGAACGAAAAAGGTATTAGTCCGTGGGATTATGAACACGCGGAACTGGTTTGGAAAACATTTAAAATAAAGAATATGAAAGAATATACACTGTTTTATAACAGACTCGATGTTTTATTACTAGCCGATGTGATGGAAGATTATAGATTTAGCGTGGTACTTTACAACGCCGGGTCTGGCGTGGAGCATATTATTAAAAGAAAGCGGAGCGGTTTTAGACTATTTGTACGACTACGAAATGATACTCATGATCACGAGGGGGATTAGAGGCGGTTTAGCTCAAGTGTCGAACAGACACGCGAAAGCCAATAACCCGCGTGTCGATGGGTATGATGAGAGTAAGCCTATAACGTATCTCATGTACTTGGACGCCGTGAACCAATACGGTTGGGCAATGTCTAAACACAAAATGCCTACGGGTAATTTTAAATGGGTCGAAGAGGAAATCGATGTAATGCGGATACCCGATAATAGCGACGTAGGATATATATTCGAAGTGGATTTAGAATATCCTCGAGAATTACACGATTTACATTCCGACCTACCGCTAGCGGTCGAAAGACGGGCACCTCCCGGTTCAAAGGAGATCAAACTCTTGACCACGTTGTACGATAAAGAAAAATATGTCGTTCATTACAAAGCGTTAAAATTATATCTTTCGTTAGGGTTGAAACTAAAAAAAATACATAGAATTCTAAGTTTCAGTCAGAGTTATTGGATGTCGGATTTTATCGATAAAAATATATGCTGTTGGAAAAACGCTACTAATAAACCCGCAAAGCAATTTTACAAGCTTCTAAACAATTCCGTGTTCGGTAAAACCATCGAAAATGTTAGAAATAGAGTGGACATACGACTCGCTATGCAGACTAAACAGATCGAGAAATGGGTGGCGAAACCGATTTTTAAGCATAGAACTATATTTTGTGAAGATCTTTCCGCCATTCACATGAGAAAAACTAGTTTATTATTTAACAAACCCATATATATAGGAATGTGTATATTGGACATCGCTAAAACGCAGATGTACGACTTTCATTATAATTATATTAAAAAAGAATACGGAGAAAAAGCGAAATTGCAGTATACGGACACCGACAGTTTGGAATACCTAATAGAGACTCCGGATTTCTACTCGGATATGAGGAAACATGATGAAAGATATGACTTATTTCGAGAACAAATACTCGGCACATTTAAGGATGAAATGCGGGGTGATCCATTATCCGAATATGTGGGACTCAGAGCGAAGATGTACTCCAATCGGTTAAGTTCGTATAAAGATTTTGATGAGATAGCATTTAAAAAAGCGAAAGGAATTAAGAAATCGGTTGTGGAAACTAAAATTACTTTTAAAGACTACAAGGAATGCTTGTTCGAACAGAGAGACATGTATAGATGTATGAATATGATAAGAAGTAAGAAGCATGAATTGTATAGTGTAGAACTGCACAAGAAAGCATTATCGGCGAGTGACGAAAAAAGGTTTATTTTAGAAGACGGCATCACCAGTCTCCCTTGGGGGCACTACAAGATACCGTGAGAGGTCGAGTCCGCGTTAGAACTTGATGCTAATTCGTCTACGGAATAATTAAACTAAATGTCACACTGGACTTGTACACGGATTAAAAAAAAGATAATAAATACATATTTTATTTCATAACCGAGTTATTATTTAAAAATCCTTTTTTTTTCTTTTCTTTTTTTTATAAAGGGAACGTTTCGTTCCTCCCTTTAAACTACACACTTTGGAAAAAAAAATAAATTCATTCTCACGTGTAAAAAGTTAACATATAATTATATTCATAAAAAACGAAAACAATTTTCAACCGTCTATGCTGTAGACGGTTTATCATCATCTCCACATTAAAAAATATCTCAAAATATTTTAATCATATTCCTCTCCAAATCGTAAGTGAAGCCGATCTCCGATACAACTACCACGTACGCTGTGGTCCCCTGATCCGATCCGCCACCGGACTGGCGACGGCGTTAGTAAAGTCCAATTTTATTTGAATATCGTTTCTTTTATTATCAGTGGAGAACGGGTGGTGATGCGTGTCGACTACCAACAACGGATACTTGTCTACAAAATCGACATCGTTTAAATAAACATCTTCATCTCCGAATAACACCTGCCTGATTGAGCAATAACTCCCGTATAAAATACTATAATGTTTATTATTTATCGCCAAATTTTGCTCCTCCTTCGGATACCGTTGTCCGTTGATTATAACGTGGTAGTTTTTTATGTTTACAGCGTTGAATCGGCTCGGATCCTTCTCTTGATTGTTTTTACGGCTGGTCTGTAAACCTATGATTATAAACAGCGGGTTGGATATATTCCGGTATATGTTGGATATGTCGAAACTATATAAAGACCCCGACACAAAGTTTTTATCTATGCACTGCCACTGGTAATACCTGTATGTCAAATCGCCCTTATCACTCAATCGTTTTAGTCCTTGTATGAGTGGTAATTTTTTTATTCCTTCATAATCGACTAAGGGTACTTTTAACACGAAACTCGTGATTTTTATCTTCGCCTTGGCCGCCGTTTTTTCGTTAGCGCCAGTACCCTCCTTCCAACGGTATATCGCGTCATCATCTTCGTTTCTTGTAAAAAATTATTTCAAAACCTCCTTTGAATATCGGATATCTCAGAGCGTCGAAAAACCCAAGACCCAGATGTGACAACGGGCCATAAGCTTCGAACCCACCCACCCCTTTTTCGAATTTAGATTTGAATCCCATCGTATAATGAGTGTTCTCACCCGATTTACTATAAGTTGTTAGAGCTTTAATTGTACTTGTGATACCGACTTCATCAACACAGTCTATCAATTGATTGTGTTTTTTTAATTCGATTCTCTTAAACAAAAATGCCGGGAAATTATCGATCAACTTGATAGGATCCGCCGCGTCGTACTTCGCATCATCCGCTTTTTTCACTACTTCCCCCTGTATGTGATAAAATATCCTCCTGTCATAAAACGCGTCTCCATGGTCAAAATAGAATGTCGTAAACTTATTCGGTGAATTGAAATTTAAATTGGTCACCGGTTGGATGGTATTGAATTCGCACCGCTCTATCTTATCAGACGCTTCCTCGTAATACTTTTCCATATCTATATTTAGATTTTAAGTTTTCAGTTTCGAATAAAAAAAATAAAAACACGATTTAAACTTAATAAAAAATATACTTTTAAAATTGTCGGATAAATAAAATATTCATCTCCTACTGAACATGCGCATATATTTCTTCCTATCCGATGCCAAACCTAATTTATTCACATGAACCTTAAAATCTGTACCATTCGACAATTCACCACCTTTAACATTATTTTCCTTTAACGCTGACAAACATCGTCTTATGTGTTTAGCACCTTCCGGTTGGGTTATTAATTTTTCAATCTCGTTATTTATAAATTTAACGATCCCAATTTTTTCGTTATTAAAATTATTATTTCCCGCTTCCTCCTCGGCTTGTATAAACTTTATTCTCTCCGTCAACTCGTCGTAATCGCCTATATATTTATATTCCACGGGGTTGTTCGTATCCACGAGTAGACCTTTGCCGGACGAAGACGGCTTTTGTTTGAGTTCTTTCCATATGTCACTTATTAAATTCTTCCATTTCCAACCACCGCTCGCCTTGGGTCTGGGTGAGGTGGGATCGTTGTTATGATGTAGAGCGTGTGTTTTGATTAAAATATCTTTATATTTTTCAAAGTCCTGAGAAGTGAACGCGCCTATACTTATGAGTCTCTCCTTCGGTGTCGTACCGACCGCGGCTGTGGATTGTACACCGTGAATCTCCGCTTTGGTCAAGAGTGACCACAATCCCTCGGTGCCGATATATCTATCCATAGTTCTGTCCAGTATGATATCGTTGTTTTCGATGGATATGGTTTGCGATCCGATCGCGAGTTTGCTATTCGCGAAATCGTAATAAACGCCGAAACTCATATCGTTACAGTTCGAGAAGTATTCCTTTGCGATATCACCAATTTCCTCGTTTTCGGTGAATTCGCGGATAGAACGATTCTGTAATTCCTGCGAAGTTTGCGCCGGTGATAAAACTGTAGACGCATCGAATACGTCTGGGTCCTCGATTGGAGTTATCGTTTCGTCCGCTTTATCTACCGGTCTACCAAGTGTTTTGTCCACTTTACCTACAGGTCTACCGGGTGTGCTCGACGTTCTAGGTCTGAACTGTCCGACAGTGGGGATGGGTCTTCTCAAAATGACACGGGGTTTTTTCTCTGTCTTTAAAGTTTCCGTCTGTTCTTTTATAGCTTTAACTACGGGTTCGTGTCGCTTCTCTTGTTCGCGCACCTTTTCCACTTCCGCTCTTCTAGACGTGTCGAATTCACTCTTTAATCGATCTTCCAATTTATCCAACCTCTTAGCCTCCGCGACGGTAATCGGTTTGTTTTCACGGTGAGGAGGAGGCGCTAACAATTGTTCTTTCGGTTTGGCATTTACTAACAACACGGGGTGTGAACTGAAAAGCTTTCTCCTCTCCTCAGCTTCGCGTATCTGATTTTTCTTACTGTCTTCTAGCCATTTTTCTTGTAACTTTTCATATTTTTTAGCCATTCGTACGTCGGCATCGTCCGGCCACATCTTATCGGCCATCTTCTGTTTTTTCACCAGCGTGCCGATGATCTCCTTATCATCGCTTTTCCTCTTCATTATATTATCTATATATATAGGTTTCGAGTTCAGAGTTTCGCTTTTCAAAAATAAAGAAAAAAATAAATTTAAATAAAAATCTAAAAACGATGCATACACGTTGTTTTTATAAAATATAACGTTTACAAATCGATTATTAAAAACGATGCATATACTTTGTTTTTAAAAATAAAACGATTCATATACATTGATCTTAGAAAATAACGTTTACGAATCGATTATTAAAAACGATGCATACACATCGATTATCGTTCGATAACATCGTTTAACTCGTCTTTTAACTTGAACATGTATTTTCCGTTGTGCGCTTTCTTAGCGGTGTTTATTGTCAAAAATCCGAACGGTTCGCTCCAACACTTTTGACACATCTTTTCGAATTCATCAATCGTCATGTCCGATCCTACGAAATCGTCATAAATACGTTTCGTGTAGTGTTTGTTTTGTTTGAAGACGCATAGCAGGTTGACGTTGTTCCGTATCACTTGCATGTCGACTTTACCGTAGCTCTGACTGAGGTAGACGCAGGACAGTTTTTTATGTCTACCTCTGATGAAGTAGTCTTTTATCGCTTCTTGTTTTTCCATCAAACAGTCGTCGAACACCACGAGGGAGTTTTTCTTGCACTCGTCCAGTGGGGGTAAATCTTCGCAATTGTTAAAAAAGTATGCTATCTTCTTATTCAACTTGTTTTCAGCATCGATGTACTTTTCGCGTAATTCTACATAAGCCGGCTGCTCTATAGACTTACTGAACACATATAAATTTCTAAACACGAGACCGCGCGGATTATAAATAAAATTCAACAACAAGTTTGTTTTTCCACAGCCCGAGGAGCCTACTATCAGACAACGTAATGGTTGGGGTAGAAGGTTATCTTTGATCTTCTCTTCGTAATACGGGACGATATCCATCACTCTCTATGAGGAAAAAAATAATGCACCGGTTAAGAAAAGAAATAAAATAAATTACGAGAAATAAGAATTTATTAGGATGGGAAAATGTTTACTATTTATTTTCTCAAATCTTTGAAGAATTCTTCTACTAATTCTATGAAATTATACGGCGTGATTACAACATTATTGCGTGATTTATAGGATATATTGCGGTATCTCATGATATCTTTTACACAGTTCAAAACGTTTATACTGTTCGGCACTTCATCTTTGTAAAACAAAAGTAAATAACCTTCATCGATTTTCTTTTTATAAACCGTAGAAAAATACCGATCTTCAGTTCTTACACAGTAGTATGTATAAATACCGTCCGCATAAGAATATCGTTTAAAGACGGCAAAGACGTGTCTTAGGTCCGATTTTTGAGGCATACAAGCTACTTTAGGTTTCATGTTTTGTATCGTATTGTTTAAACGACGATTTTCATTTTCCATATGATCGATCGATTCCATGAGCGTTACGATTTTATTTTTGAGTTTGTACTCACCGTATTTACGGATGGAAGGCAAAACGTCTTCGAAGACCCAACGTTTAAAGTCGTTCGCCGATGGTAACCTCGATGAAAATATTAATTCGTATAATCCGGGCTCGGATATGTATACTTCTAAGCCTTTATTATGTGATAAGGGGTGGGACCCAAATCGGGGCCCAACTAAATCGGCCAGATTTCTCTTATAACGATCGTTAACGTGCGTTTGTAAGACCTTCTTCAGATTGGAATATCCTAATATTTCGGCCACATCTTTACCCTTAAACCACGAGTTATCGTCATCATCGAAAATCACTGCAACCTTTTGATTTTTAAAAATGAATTTACTCGCGATATCGTCCTCCATCTCGTACTCCATGTCGTACTCGTCCGTGTCGGTCGCATCGGAGGAACGAGACGATGAAGAACTTTCGTCGGAAATCTCATCACTCGCAATATCCATATTATTATTGTTATTCATTTCGTACCTACTATAGAAAAAACAACCGATCGAACGTTAACGTTTTATTACGATCGAAAAAATAAAAAAATAAATTATATAGTTCGTACGATCGGAAACGTATTTATTTCACCACAACATCACTTCCGACAATGTTTTTTAACGAGGTTAATCAGGTCGAAATCGTCATCGTGAATTTTTATACATTTGCTTTTACGGTTATAATCGTATTTCACATCCTCTTTAACTATTTCTCTCAACACCTTTTTAGTTAAAATCTCATCGTCGATAGTTATGTATTCAATTTCAAAACATAGATCGTATCCACCCAATTCGTTGACGGCTTTGTCAAAAACACGTTTTTGCGTGTCTACGAATTTATATTCATTTTCACGATCCGTCCTCCTTAGAACACCGAACATTTGTTGGATCTGCGCGTTATTTATCAAAGTCTTGAACACTTTATTTTCCGATTCCAAACTAGTGACGCGGTACTGATGTTTCCTAAGCTTCGGTAAAAGTTTCTCGAAAATCCAATCTTTAAATTCGTTCATGTCATTTTTTCTCGCTACCAACAAACAACAAACGCCGGGGTCATCGATGTAGACGGTATTGGGTTGCACTTTTGAAGGGGATTTCGCGGTATCGTATTGTTTTATCTCCGAATAGGTGGTTTTATACTTCTCATCGACATGATCGTTTACCGCTTTTCCCGGTCTGACATAACCCAATATTTCCGCGATGGTATTTGCGTGAAACCAAGGTTTTCTATCACCGTCGAATATAATGTAAATATCGTGATTTTCATACGTAAACTTGTTATTTTTTATATCAATCGTGTTAACCATTTTACCCCCACTAATATATAGAAATGTATCTCGTCGAGTCATGTTTTTTTATGATCAATTTAAAAAATATATTTGACGATTGCGTTAAACGTTTTTTGTTTCAATTATAAATTAGTCCCAATTTGGGATGCGTTAATGAATTATTTATAACAGCCCTAAAAGAGGAAGTGTTGAGTCCTAAATTAGGATAGCTTGGTATTATAAATAACGGTCCTAAATTGGGATGTGTTAAGTCCTAAATTAGGATAAGTTGATATTATGAATAACAGCCCCAAATTAGGACGTGTTAAGTCCTAAACTAGGATAAGTTGATATTATGAATAACAGCTCCAAATTAGGACGTGCAGGTGGAGTTAGGTGGTAATGAAAAATTAAACCATCTACAGCAGACGGGTTTGAAAGCTAATGAAAAATCAACATTTTTGGACTGATTTAGGTGGGACCCAATTTGGGTCCGACCCCGTTTTAGGGGGTGGGACCTCCTAAAACAGGGTGGGACACGATTTGTGTCCCAACCCTTTTCGAGGGATAAAAGCTTAGTAAGGCTTATATTACAAAACCACGGGTCTAAAAATAAACAATTACGAGGACCTGTAGTTTTAAGGGTCTATATTTTTAAGTGTTTTTTTTAAATAATCAAAACTCCGTCTTTTGCAGTTCCCTCTCGTAAAAACCACCGATTACTTCTTCACCGTCTAGAGCCTCGATTTTGTACGTGACGGGTTTGGTGTTTAAAACTTGCGCGATTACAAAAATTTCGCTAGTCCAGTTTTGTTTATATTTATTTCTAAATACGACTTTACTCGCCGTTATACGGACTCTGTCTCCGACGTCGAATTTCGGTTTTTTACGCGGCACTTCACTTTCGAGCTCCTGATACATTTTCAACAGATCGGGTTCGTTGCTCTTATTGACATCGGCCGGACGCATTTTTATCGTGCTTCGGTAATCGTGTTTGTTGTATTCGTCGGTGAGCTCTTGTAAGACGTCGTACCATTTGTGCGAGTTTCTTACTTGGAATTTGACTCTGAATTTATCGTTTAACGTCCTGTGGTATCTCTCGATTATCGCCGACTTTTCCTCGCTCTCCGTATGGTACATTTTTATGCCGTGTTTTTTGAGTATGTCGTTAAAAGGTTTATTTTTAAACTCTGTCCCCTTATCCGTGTGCAGCAGTTCGGGCGTAGTGTGACCGTCCTTTTTCGCTCTCTCTATTATCCTCTCAAAAGCGGCCGTCACTACTGCGCCGTCTTTTTTCTTCGACGGTTCGGACCAGACGAATTTGCTAAAACAGTCTATCACGTTTAAGATGTATTTGTACCAGTTGTTCTCTCTGGCGAATTGTTTCATGATGAGCAGATCCGCAGCCCACAGATTATCCAGACCTTTCATGATTATCCTGCGTTTTATAAATTTTTTCACTACCGGTTTGTGCAGTTCTTTCGCCTCCACCACTTCGGGCGGCTCTTTGATAAACGAGTTTGTAACGCCGCCGCAGACCGCGCAATCGGAACTCGCCGACCATCTTTTATTTTTCGTTTTCACAATTTTCATGTTCTCTGACGCGGTCTGTGTTTTACACGTGCGACAGTAAGAATTCATCTCTTATATTAATGAAATTAAATTTTCGTTCGATAGAAAAAAATATCAATCATTTGGCAAGTTTTAATTTTTTATATGAATTCAAAATATTAATTTTTATACATAGATAATGGGGAATCACAAGAGGAAAATAAATTTGACTAAAGGTCAACTGAATAAGCTGCGGATAGCTCACAAGAAGCTTAAACGCGCAGTGCTTACTTTAACAAAAGATCAATTAAAAAATGGTAATACCGAAGTGTCACTCGATGGTGATCAAAACAAACAAGTGGAAAAAGCGTTGAAAAACAATAGAGGGACACGGTTGATTTTTGATTATTCACAGTTGAAGGAAATGATCGATGGAGGTCTTCTGAAGGAAGTTTTAGAACTGGCTGAAAACAATATTCCGTATTTTAAGAAATTCGCCTCACCTCTGATAAAGAATAAAGTGGCACCTGTGTTGAAGAATGATTTCGTGCCGTGGTTGAAAAATTTAATAGACAATGAACTGGACGAATTGATTAATAAAGATAAAACCGGAGCCGGTCTGGTGAAACGTGTAAACAGAAAATTGCATAAGACTCTTAAAGATATTAGAGAGGATAAAAAAAACTAGTTCCGCTCACCATGTCCGAACTGGAGACATGAACAACAAGTTGAAAATCAACAATTTCCGTGGTGTTTTTATGCGAGAGTGTTTACCCGACAAACCGCACAAAACGAGTGTGCTATTATTAATCTAGGTGATCTGGAGGTCGGGCGGCACGCATTGGACTTGTTATACGAAAAAAGGTAATTATGTCATATATTTCGATTCGTTCGGTGAGGCGCCTCCACCTTTAGAATTGGAGAAATATCTAAACATGACTAAAGTATTTTTTATAATCATATGAGATATCAAAATTATGACGATCCCCCCATATGCGGTCATTTATGTTTGGAGGTATTGCGACGTTTTTCCAGAGGACAGGATTTCAATACGATAGAACGTGCTTTACAAAACGATAAATACACATTTTTGAGATGGTTCGAATAATTTATTTTTTTTCTCCCTCGCTCTTAATAAATAATCTTAACCGCAATTTAAAAAAGTATATATAGAGAATGGTGTATTCAGATTGACGGGTCAGAGTCCGCATTTGCAATTGAAGCTCGAAAACCCAATACACTTGAAAGATGACGTGCGTTATTATTTAGCACTCACGGGGTTTTCTTATCACAACTATTTTTATAACTTGAAAGAGCCGGCTTCAATTACTTTTTATATGGGGGAGATAAGTCGTCCTACACTAACTTTTAAAGCGGAATTTTGGGATTTGAAAACCATGCAGAGAGAGGTTAGGGACTTTATGAAGCTTAATAAAATCGTGCCAAAGGAAGATGTGGAAAGGTTTAAAATTTTCCGAGATCCCTATTCTTTGATTTGTATAAAATCTCCAGTCAAGTTCCATATAAACAATGAGCTTCGACGGTTTCTCAGATTTAATGAATTGAAAAAGATGAAACCTTATTCGAATTACAGTTTACAGCGAACAAGATTTTATCAATATATGAGGAGGAAAGTAAATTACAAATCAGACCGTTCCACATGATCGAAGTGCATTGCGATTTAGTCGAACATTCGTATGTCAATCACGCGGAGCATTGGCACAGACACGATTTCTCCTCGTTGTTGTATTACTCGAGTCCACGAGAACACAGAGATAAAATTTACGAGAAACCGTCCGTTTTAAATTACATACCGCTCAAACCTAACACGCAGACGATAAGAGAAATCAACATTTATCTGACGGATGAAAACTACGTTCCCCTGCAAAACGCTCTGCCCGATTATATTATTTATTTAAAACTAGTCGATGAGTCGGAATTAAATATGAATTAGTTTTCGTCAAAAGCGATGATTTATTACATCTTTTGAAACGCTCTCAAGTTTTTATTCGACCGTGATAATATATTTTTATATATAGACGGAAGAAAGATGGAAATGGAAAAGGATTATTATAAAGATATCCTCGACGAAGTGAACGGTAACGCTTTCGCGAAGATAAGCGATTTAGAAATCGGTAAAAAATATTTGGTCAATAGCATAGAGAGAATGCTCTACGCTTACGGAGTAAGAGTTTTGGTTACATGCGATGATGTGCGGTTTCAACTACCCGAGAGTTGGAACGAGAGAATGAGTACGAAAAATATAAACGCGCTATTGAAATCGGAGCAACCGTTGTATGTGGTGTACCACGGAAAGATCCCGGTGTCGAATGATATGTTTAAACACGATATCAAGTTCGTGAGAGAGTGAATATTCGTTTAATCGATTATACCCGTTATTATTATTATTTCGATCATACTTGTTATTTTTATTTTTTTTTCGTTCCTGAAAAATAATTTTCTAACTCCAAAAAAAGTTGTCAAAAATCCGAAAAATATTTGTTGACTATTGAAAATTTTCTAAGTCCCAAACTGTATTTATTGAAAAAATTTACAAGTCCTAAAATGGCTTTCAAAATTGATTTTTATGTATCAGGAGGGCGGAATACGGTAGAAACTTTAAAATCGATTAACGAAACGATTCGATAAATCGAAATCGACAATCGAATATCGAATTATTCAGTTTTTTATTCTTCCGAAGTATCAGGGCGGCAGAATCTAGTAGGAACCGGCGCGCTCGAGCCGAGCGAACGGCGCAACGGTGGTGGCGCGCGCGAGAAATAATGACGTAGCGATGACCTTGGACTTTGCGCTCGTGGCGCGCGCGAGAAATAATGACGTAGCGATGACCTTGGACTTTGCACTCGTGGCGCGCGAGAAATAATGACGTAGCGATGACCTTGGACTTTGCACTCATACGTCTCGTACGCCTCGTACCCTCGTAGCCTCGTACCCTCATACGTACTGAGCTAGAATATATCATTAAAAACTACTTGGCACACCTCCGTATTTTTTTTTATATTTCGTGTCAAACTTCGACAAATCTCTGTCCGCACATCTCAATGCGACTAATTTAATCACCCATATTTCCAAAACCTAAGTTTTTACGGTAACTTGGGTGGTATAATACAGAAGTTCTGGGTCCTATTCTATCACCCTATGTGTACGTCATGTATCCACAATTCCGTATTTATTTTTATATTTCATGTCAAACTTAGACAAATCGTTGTCCGCACATCGCATAGCGACTAATTTAATCACCCATATTTCCAAAACCTAAGTTTTTAAGGTAACTTGGGTGGTATAATACTAAATTTCAGGACCTATTCTATCATCCTATGTGTACGTCATGTTGGCACACTTCCGTATTTATTTTATTTTTCATGTCATACTTTGACAAATCGCTGTCCGCACATCTCAATGCGACTACTTTAATCAGCCATATTTCCAAAACCTAAGTTTTTACGGTACCTTGGGTGGTATAATACAGAGGTTCTGGTCCTATTTCATTACCCTACGTGTACGTCATGCTGACACACTGCCGTATTTATTTTATATTTTATGTCAAACTTAGGTGGATCACTGTCCACACATCAAAGCGACTAATTAATCACCCGTATTTCCCGTAGTTACCGTAAAAACTTAGGTTTTGGAAATATGGCTGATTAAAGTAGTCGCATTGAGATGTGCGGAGAGCGATTTGTCAAAGTATGACATGAAAAATAAAATAAATACGGAAGTGTGCCAACATGACGTACACATAGGATGATAGAATAGGTCCTGAAATTTAGTATTATACCACCCAAGTTACCTTAAAAACTTAGGTTTTGGAAATATGGGTGATTAAATTAGTCGCTATGCGATGTGCGGACAACGATTTGTGGAAGTTTGTCACGAAATATAAAAAAAATACGGAATTGTGGATACATGACGTACACATAGGGTGATAGAATAGGACCAGAACTTCTGTATTATACCACCCAATTTACCGTAAAAACTTAGGTTTTGAAAATATGGGTGATTAAATTAGTCGCATTGAGATGTGCGGACAGAGATTTGTCGAAGTTTGACACGAAATATAAAAAAATACGGAGGTGTGCCAACATGACGTACACATATGATGATAGAATAGGTCCAGAACTTTAGTACTATACCACCCAAGTTACCGTAAAAACTTAGGTTTTGGAAATATGGCTGATTAAAGTAGTCGCATTGAGATGCGACTACTTTAATTTATTTATTTTATTAGTATTTATTTTATTTTTCATGTCATACTTTGACAAATCGCTATCCGCACATCTCAATGCGACTACTTTAATCGGCCATATTTCCAAAACCTAAGTTTTTACGGTAACTTGGGTGGTATAATACAGAAGGTCTGGTCCTATTCTATCACCCTATGTGTACGTCATGTATCCACAATTCCGTATTTATTTTTATATTTCATGTCAAACTTAGACAAATCGTTGTCCGCACATCGCATAGCGACTAATTTAATCACCCATATTTCCAAAACCTAAGTTTTTAAGGTAACTTGGGTGGTATAATACTAAATTTCAGGACCTATTCTATCATCCTATGTGTACGTCATGTTGGCACACTTCCGTATTTATTTTATTTTTCATGTCATACTTTGACAAATCGCTGTCCGCACATCTCAATGCGACTACTTTAATCAGCCATATTTCCAAAACCTAAGTTTTTACGGTAACTTGGGTGGTATAATACAGAAGTTCTGGTCCTATTCTATCACCCTATGTGTACGTCATGTTGGCACACCTCCGTATTTTTTTTATATTTCGTGTCAAACTTCGACAAATCTCTGTCCGCACATCGCATAGCGACTAATTTAATCAGCCATATTTCCAAAACCTAAGTTTTTACGGTAACTTGGGTGGTATAATACAGAAGTTCTGGTCCTATTCTATCACCCTATATGTACGTAATGTTGGCACACTTCCGTATTTATTATTATATTTCATGTCATACTTTGAAAAATCGCTGTCCGCACATCTCAATGCGACTACTTTAATCAGCCATATTTCCAAAACCTAAGTTTTTACGGTAACTTGGGTGGTATAGTACTAAAGTTCTGGACCTATTCTATCATCCTATGTGTACGTCATGTTGGCACACCTCCGTATTTTTTTATATTTCGTGTCAAACTTCGACAAATCGTTGTCCGCACATCGCATAGCGACTAATTTAATCACCCATATTTCCAAAACCTAAGTTTTTACGGTAACTTGAGTGGTATAATACAGAAGTTCTGGTCCTATTCTATCACCCTATGTGTACGTCATGTATCCGCAATTCCGTATTTATTTTTATATTTCATGTCAAACTTAGACAAATCGCTGTCCGCACATTTGAATGCGACTACTTTAATCAGCCATATTTCCAAAACCTAAGTTTTTACGGTAACTTGGGTGGTATATTACTAAAGTTCTGGACCTATTCTATCATCCTATGTGTACGTCATGTTGGCACACCTCCGTATTTTTTTTATATTTCGTGTCAAACTTCGACAAATCTCTGTCCGCACATCTCAATGCGACTACTTTAATCAGCCATATTTCCAAAACCTAAGTTTTTACGTTAACTTGGGTGGTATAATACAGAAGTTCTGGTCCTATTCTATCACCCTACGTGTACGTAATGTTGGCACACCTCCGTATTTATTATTATATTTCATGTCATACTTAAACAAATCGTTGTCCGCATATCGCATAGCGACTAATTTAATCACCCATATTTCCAAAACCTAAGTTTTTAAGGTAACTTGGGTGGTATAGTACTAAAGTTCTGGTCCTATTCTTTCATCCTACGTGTACGTCATGCTGACACACTTCCGTATTTATTTTATATTTTATGTCAAACTTAGGTGGATCGCTGTCCACACATCCAAAGCGACTATTTTAATCACCCGTATTTCCAAAACCTAAGTTTTAACGGTAACCTGAGTGTTATAATAATATAGTTCTAATCCTATTCTATCACACAATGTGTACGTCATGTATCCAAAATTCTGTATTTATTTTTATATTTCATGTCAAACTTAGACAAATCGTTGTCCGCACATCGCATAGCGACTAATTTAATCACCCATATTTCCAAAACCTAAGTTTTTACGGTAACTTGGGTGGTATAATACAGACGTTCTGGTCCTATTCTATCACCCTATGTGTACGTCATGTATCCACAATTCCGTATTTATTTTTATATTTCATGTCAAACTTAGACAAATCGCTGTCCGCACATCTCAATGCGACTACTTTAATCAGCCATATTTCCAAAACCTAAGTTTTTACGGTAACTTGGGTGGTATAGTACTAAAGTTCTGGACCTATTCTATCATCCTATGTGTACGCCATGTTGGCACACCTCCGTATTTTTTTTATATTTCGTGTCAAACTTCGACAAATCTCTGTCCGCACATCTCAATGCGACTACTTTAATCAGCCATATTTCCAAAACCTAAGTTTTTACGGTAACTTGGGTGGTATAATACAGAAGTTCTGGTCCTATTCTATCACCCTACGTGTACGTAATGCTGGCACACCTCCGTATTTATTATTATATTTCATGTCATACTTAGACAAATCGTTGTCCGCACATCGCATAGCGACTAATTTAATCACCCATATTTCCAAAACCTAGGTTTTTAAGGTAAATTGGGTGGTATAGTACTAAAGTTCTGGTCCTATTCTTTCATCCTATGTGTACGTCATGTTGGCACACTTCCGTATTTATTTTATTTTTCATGTCATACTTTGACAAATCGCTGTCCGCACATCTCAATGCGACTACTTTAATCAGCCATATTTCCAAAACCTAAGTTTTTACGGTAACTTGGGTGGTATAATACAGAAGTTCTGGTCCTATTCTATCACCCTATGTGTACGTCATGTATCCACAATTCCGTATTTATTTTTATATTTCATGTCAAACTTAGACAAATCGTTGTCCGCACATCGCATAGCGACTAGTTTAATCAGCCATATTTCCAAAACCTAAGTTTTTACGGTAACTTGGGTGGTATAATACAGAAGTTCTGGTCCTATTTCATCACCCTTCGTGTACGTCATGCTGACACACTGCCGTATTTATTTTATATTATATGTCAAACTTAGGTGGATCACTGTCCACACATCCAAAGCGACTATTTTAATCACCCGTATTTCCAAAACCTAAGTTTTTACGGTAACTTGGGTGGTATAGTACTAAAGTTCTGGTCCTATTCTTTCATCCTATGCGTACGTCATGTTGGCACACTTCCGTATTTATTTTATTTTTCATGTCATACTTTGACAAATCGCTGTCCGCACATCTCAATTCGACTATTTTAATCAGCCATATTTCCAAAACCTAAGTTTTTACGGTAACTTGGGTGGTATAATACAGAAGTTCTGGTCCTATTTCATCACCCTACGTTTACGTCATGCTGACACTTTGCCGTATTTATTTTATATTTTATGTCAAACTTAGGTGGATCACTGTCCACACATCCAAAGCGACTATTTTAATCACCCGTATTTCCAAAACCTAAGTTTTTAAGGTAACTTGGGTGGTATAGTACTAAAGTTCTGGACCTATTCTATCATCCTATGTGTACGTCATGTTGGCACACCTCCGTATTTTTTTTATATTTCGTGTCAAACTTCGACAAATCTCTGTCCGCACATCTCAATGCGACTACTTTAATCAGCCATATTTCCAAAACCTAAGTTTTTACGGTAACTTGGGTGGTATAATACAGAAGTTCTGGTCCTATTCTATCACCCTACGTGTACGTAATGTTGGCACACCTCCGTATTTATTATTATATTTCATGTCATACTTAGACAAATCGTTGTCCGCACATCGCATAGCGACAAATTTAATCACCCATGTTTCCAAAACCTAAGTTTTTACGGTAACTTGGGTGGTATAATACAGAAGTTCTGGTCCTATTCTATCACCCTATGTGTACGTCATGTATCCACAATTCCGTATTTATTTTTATATTTCATGTCAAACTTAGACAAATCGTTGTCCGCACATCGCATAGCGACTAATTTAATCACCCATATTTCCAAAACCTAAGTTTTTAAGGTAACTTGGGTGGTATAATACTAAATTTCAGGACCTATTCTATCATCCTATGTGTACGTAATGTTGGCACACCTCCGTATTTATTTTATTTTTCATGTCATACTTTGACAAATCGCTGTCCGCACATCTCAATGCGACTACTTTAATGAGCCATATTTCCAAAACCTAAGTTTTTACGGTAACTTGGGTGGTATAATACAGAAGTTCTGGTCCTATTCTATCACCCTATGTGTACGTCATGTATCCACAATTCCGTATTTATTTTTATATTTCATGTCAAACTTAGACAAATCGTTGTCTGCACATCGCATAGCGACTAATTTAATCACCCATATTTCCAAAACCTAAGTTTTTAAGGTAACTTGGGTGGTATAATACTAAATTTCAGGACCTCTTCTATCATCCTATGTGTACGTCATGTTGGCACACTTCCGTATTTATTTTATTTTTCATGTCATACTTTGACAAATCGCTGTCCGCACATCTCAATGCGACTACTTTAATCAGCAATATTTCCAAAACCTAAGTTTTTACGGTAACTTGGGTGGTATAATACAGAAGTTCTGGTCCTATTCTATCAACCTACGTGTACGTCATGTATCCACAATTCCGTATTTATTTTTATATTTCATGTCAAACTTAGACAAATCGTTGTCCGCACATCGCATAGCGACTAATATAATCACCCATATTTCCAAAACCTAAGTTTTTAAGGTAACTTGGGTGGTATAGCACTAAAGTTCTGGACCTATTCTTTCATCCTATGTGTACGTCATGTTGGCACACCTCCGTATTTTTTTTTATATTTCGTGTCAAACTTCGACAAATCTCTGTCCGCACATCTCAATGCGACTACTTTAATCAGCCATATTTCCAAAACCTAAGTTTTTACGGTAACTTGGGTGGTATAATACAGAAGTTCTGGTCCTATTCTTTCATCCTACGTGTACGTCATGCTGACACACTGCCGTATTTATTTTTATATTTCATGTCAAACTTAGACAAATCGTTGTCCGCACATCGCATAGCGACTGATTTAATCACCCATATTTCCAAAACCTAAGTTTTTACGGTAACTTGGGTGGTATAGTACTAAAGTTCTGGACCTATTATATCATCCTATGTGTACGTCATGTTGGCACACCTCCGTATTTTTTTATATTTCGTGTCAAACTTCGACAAATCGTTGTCCGCACATCGCATAGCGACTAATTTAATCACCCATATTTCCAAAACCTAAGTTTTTACGGTAACTTGGGTGGTATAATACAGAATTTCTGGTCCTATTCTATCACCCTATGTGTACGTCATGTATCCACAATTCCGTATTTATTTTTATATTTCATGTCAAACTTAGACAAATCGCTGTCCGCACATCTCAATGCGACTACTTTAATCAGCCATATTTCCAAAACCTAAGTTTTTACGGTAACTTGGGTGGTATAGTACTAAAGTTAAGGACCTATTCTATCATCCTATGTGTACGTCATGTTGGCACACCTCCGTATTTTTTTTATATTTCATGTCAAACTTCGACAAATCTCTGTCCGCACATCTCAATGCGACTACTTTAATCCGCCATATTTCCAAAACCTAAGTTTTTACGGTAACTTGGGTGGTATAATACTAAATTTCAGGACCTATTCTATCATCCTATGTGTACGTCATGTTGGCAAACTTCCGTATTTATTTTATTTTTCATGTCATACTTTGACAAATCGCTGTCCGCACATCTCAATGCGACTACTTTAATCAGCCATATTTCCAAAACCTAAGTTTTTACGGTAACTTGGGTGGTATAATACAGAAGTTCTGGTCCTATTCTATCACCCTATGTGTACGTCATGTATCCACAATTCCGTATTTATTTTTATATTTCATGTCAAACTTAGACAAATCGTTGTCCGCACATCGCATAGCGACTAATTTAATCACCCATATTTCCAATACCTAAGTTTTTACGGTAACTTGGGTGGTATAATACAGAAGTTCTGGTCCTATTCTATCACCCTATGTGTACGTCATGTATCCACAATTCCGTATTTATTTTTATATTTCATGTCAAACTTAGACAAATCGTTGTCCGCACATCGCATAGCGACTACTTTAATCAGCCATATTTCCAAAACCTAAGTTTTTACGGTAACTTGGGTGGTATAATACTAAATTTCAGGACCTATTCTATCATCCTATGTGTACGTCATGTTGGCACACTTCCGTATTTATTTTATTTTTCATATCATACTTTGACAAATCGCTGTCCGCACATCTCAATGCGACTACTTTAATCAGCCATATTTCCAAAACCTAAGTTTTTACGGTAACTTGGGTGGTATAATACAGAAGTTCTGGTCCTATTCTATCACCCTATGTGTACGTCATGTATCCACAATTCCGTATTTATTTTATTTTTCATGTCATACTTTGACAAATCGCTGTCCGCACATCTCAATGCGACTACTTTAATCAGCCATATTTCCAAAACCTAAGTTTTTACGGTAACTTGGGTGGTATAATACAGAAGTTCTGGTCCTATTCTTTCATCCTACGTGTACGTCATGCTGACACACTGCCGTATTTATTTTTATATTTCATGTCAAACTTAGACAAATCGTTAACCGCACATCGCATAGCGACTAATTTAATCACCCATATTTCCAAAACCTAAGTTTTTACGGTAACTTGGGTGGTATAGTACTAAAGTTCTGGACCTATTATATCATCCTATGTGTACGTCATGTTGGCACACCTCCGTATTTTTTTTATATTTCGTGTCAAATTTCGACAAATCTCTGTCCGCACATCTCAATGCGACTACTTTAATCAGCCATATTTCCAAAACCTACGTTTTTACGGTAACTTGGGTGGTATAATACTAAATTTCAGGACCTATTCTATCATCCTATGTGTACGTCATGTTGGCACACTTCCGTATTTATTTTATTTTTCATGTCATACTTTGACAAATCGCTGTCCGCACATCTCAATGCGACTAATTTAATCAGCCATATTTCCAAAACCTAAGTTTTTACGGTAACTTGGGTGGTATAATACAGAAGTTCTGGTCCTATTCTATCACCCTATGTGTACGTCATGTTGGCACACCTCCGTATTTATTATTATATTTCATGTCATACTTAGACAAATCGTTGTCCGCACATCGCATAGCGACTAATTTAATCACCCATATTTCCAAAACCTAAGTTTTTAAGGTAACTTGGGTGGTATAATACTAAATTTCAGGACCTATTCTATCATCCTATGTGTACGTCATGTTGGCACACTTCCGTATTTATTTTATTTTTCATGTCATACTTTGACAAATCGCTGTCCGCACATCTCAATGCGACTACTTTAATCAGCCATATTTCCAAAACCTAAGTTTTTACGGTAACTTGGGTGGTATAATACAGAAGTTCTGGTCCTATTCTATCACCCTATGTGTACGTCATGTTGGCACACCTCCGTATTTATTATTATATTTCATGTCATACTTAGACAAATCGTTGTCCGCACATCGCATAGCGACTAATTTAATCACCCATATTTCCAAAACCTAAGTTTTTACGGTAACATGGGTGGTATAATACAGAAGTTCTGGTCCTATTCTATCACCCTACGTGTACGTCATGTATCCACAATTCCGTATTTATTTTTATATTTCATGTCAAACTTAGACAAATCGTTGTCCGCACATCGCATAGCGACTACTTTAATCAGCCATATTTCCAAAACCTAAGTTTTTACGGTAACTTGGGTGGTATAATACAGAAGTTCTGGTCCTATTCTTTCATCCTACGTGTACGTCATGCTGACACACTGCCGTATTTATTTTTATATTTCATGTCAAACTTAGCCAAATCGTTGTCCGCACATCGCATAGCGACTAATTTAATCACCCATATTTCCAAAACCTAAGTTTTTACGGTATCTTGGGTGGTATAGTACTAAAGTTCTGGACCTATTATATCATCCTATGTGTACGTCATGTTGGCACACCTCCGTATTTTTTTATATTTCGTGTCAAACTTCGACAAATCGTTGTCCGCACATCGCATAGCGACTAATTTAATCACCCATATTTCCAAAACCTAAGTTTTTACGGTAACTTGGGTGGTATAATACAGAAGTTCTGGTCCTATTCTATCACCCTATGTGTACGTCATGTATCCACAAATCCGTATTTATTTTTATATTCCATGTCAAACTTAGACAAATCGCTGTCCGCACATCTCAATGCGACTACTTTAATCAGCCATATTTCCAAAACCTAAGTTTTTACGGTAACTTGGGTGGTATAGTACTAAAAATCCGGACCTATTCTATCATCCTATGTGTACGTCATGTTGGCACACCTCCGTATTTTTTTTATATTTCGTGTCAAACTTCGACAAATCTCTGTCCGCACATCTCAATGCGACTAATTTAATCACCCATATTTCCAAAACCTAAGTTTTTACGGTAACTTGGGTGGTATAATACAGAAGTTCTGGTCCTATTCTATCACCCTATGTGTACGTCATGTATCCACAATTCCGCATTTATTTTTATACTTCATGTCAAACTTAGACAAATCGCTGTCCGCACATCTCAATGCGACTACTTTAATCAGCAATATTTCCAAAACCTAAGTTTTTACGGTAACTTGGGTGGTATAATACAGAAGTTCTGGTCCTATTCTATCACCCTACGTGTACGTAATGTTGGCACACCTCCGTATTTATTATTATATTTCATGTCATACTTAGACAAATCGTTGTCCGCACATCGCATAGCAACTAATTTAATCACCCATATTTCCAAAACCTAAGTTTTTAAGGTAAATTGGGTGGTATAGTACTAAAGTTCTGGTCCTATTCTTTCATCCTATGTGTACGTCATGTTGGCACACTTCCGTATTTATTTTATTTTTCATGTCATACTTTGACAAATCGCTGTCCGCACATCTCAATGCGACTACTTTAATCAGCAATATTTCCAAAACCTAAGTTTTTACGGTAACATGGGTGGTATAATACAGAAGTTCTGGTCCTATTCTATCACCCTATGTGTACGTCATGTATCCACAATTCCGTATTTATTTTTATATTTCATGTCAAACTTAGACAAATCGTTGTCCGCACATCGCATAGCGACTAATTTAATCACCCATATTTCCAAAACCTAAGTTTTTACGGTAACTTGGGTGGTATAATACAGAAGTTCTGGTCCTATTCTATCACCCTATGTGTACGTCATGTATCCACAATTCCGTATTTATTTTTATATTTCATGTCAAACTTAGACAAATCGCTGTCCGCACATCTCAATGCGACTACTTTAATCACCCATATTTCCAAAACCTAAGTTTTTACGGTAACTTGGGTGGTATAGTACTAAAGTTCTGGACCTATTCTATCATCCTATGTGTACGTCATGTTGGCACACCTCCGTATTTTTTTTATATTTCGTGTCAAACTTCGACAAATCTCTGTCCGCACATCTCAATGCGACTACTTTAATCAGCAATATTTCCAAAACCTAAGTTTTTACGGTAACTTGGGTGGTATAATACAGAAGTTCTGGTCCTATTCTATCACCCTACGTGTACGTAATGTTGGCACACCTCCGTATTTATTATTATATTTCATGTTATACTTAGACAAATCGTTGTCCGCACATCGCATAGCGACTAATTTTATCACCCATATTTCCAAAACCTAAGTTTTTAATGTAAATTGGGTGGTATAGTACTTAAGTTCTGGTCCTATTCTTTCATCCTATGTGTACGTCATGTTGGCACACTTCCGTATTTATTTTATTTTTCATGTCATTCTTTGACAAATCGCTGTCCGCACATCTCAATGCGACTACTTTAATCAGCCATATTTCCAAAACCTAAGTTTTTACGGTAACTTGGGTGGTATAATACAGAAGTTCTGGTCCTATTCTATCATCCTATGTGTACGTCATGTTGGCACACCTCCGTATTTTTTTTATATTTCGTGTCAAACTTCGACAAATCTCTGTCCGCACATCTCATTGCGACTACTTTAATCAGCCATATTTCCAAAACCTAAGTTTTTACGGTAACTTGGGTGGTATAAAACAGAAGTTCTGGTCCTATTTCATCACCCTACGTGTACGTCATGTATCCACAATTCCGTATTTATTTTTATATTTCATGTCAAACTTAGACAAATCGCTGTCCGCACATCTCAATGCGACTACTTTAATCAGCCATATTTCCAAAACCTAAGTTTTTACGGTAACTTGGGTGGTATAGTACTAAAGTTCCGGACCTATTCTATCGTCCTATGTGTACGTCATGTTGGCACACCTCCGTATTTTTTTTATATTTCGTGTCAAACTTCGACAAATCTCTGTCCGCACATCTCAATGCGACTACTTTAATCAGCCATATTTCCATAACCTAAGTTTTTACGGTAACTTGGGTGGTATAGTACAGAAGTTCTGGTCCTATTCTATCACCCTACGTGTACGTAATGTTGGCACACCTCCGTATTTATTATTATATTTCATGTCATACTTAGACATATCGTTGTCCGCACATCGCATAGCGACTAATTTAATCACCCATATTTCCAAAACCTAAGTTTTTACGGTAACTTGGGTGGTATAATACAGAAGTTCTGGTCCTATTCTATCACCCTACGTGTACGTAATGTTGGCACACCTCCGTATTTATTATTATTTTTCATGTCATACTTTGACAAATCGCTGTTCACACATCCAAAGCGACTACTTTAATCACCCGTATTTCCAAAACCTAAGTTTTGACGGTAACCTGAGTGGTATAATAATATAGTTCTAATCCTATTCTATCACGCAATGTGTACGTCATGTATCCAAAATTCCGTATTTATTTTTATATTTCATGTCAAACTTAGACAAATCGCTGTCCGCACATCTCAATGCGACTACTTTAATCAGCCATATTTCCAAAACCTAAGTTTTTACGGTAACTTGGGTGGTATAACACAGAAGTTCTGGTCCTATTTCATCACCCTACGTGTACGTCATGCTGACACACTGCCGTATTTATTTTATATTTTATGTCAAACTTAGGTGGATCACTGTCCACACATCCAAAGCGACTATTTTAATCACCCGTATTTCCAAAACCTAAGTTTTTAAGGTAACTTGGGTGGTATAGTACTAAAGTTCTGGACCTATTCTATCACCCAATGTGTACGTCATGTATCCAAAATTCCGTATTTATTTTTATATTTCATGTCAAACTTAGACAAATTGTTGTCCGCACATCGCTTAGCGACTAATTTAATCACCCATATTTCCAAAACCTAAGTTTTTACGGTAACTTGGGTGGTATAATACAGAAGTTCTGGTCCTATTCTATCACCCTACGTGTACGTAATGTTGGCACACCTCCGTATTTATTATTATTTTTCATGTCATACTTAGACAAATCGTTGTCCGCACATCGCATAGCGACTAATTTAATCACCCATATTTCCAAAACCTAAGTTTTTAAGGTAACTTGGGTGGTATAGTACTAAAGTTCTGGTCCTATTCTTTCATCCTATGTGTACGTCATGTTGGCACACTTCCGTATTTATTTTATTTTTCATGTCATACTTTGACAAATCGCTGTTCACACATCTAAAGCGACTACTTTAATCACCCGTATTTCCAAAACCTAAGTTTTGACGGTAACCTGAGTGGTATAATAATATAGTTCTAATCCTATTCTATCACGCAATGTGTACGTCATGTATCCAAAATTCCGTATTTATTTTTATATTTCATGTCAAACTTAGACAAATCGTTGTCCGCACATCGCATAGCGACTAATTTAATCACCCATATTTCCAAAACCTAAGTTTTTACGGTAACTTGGGTGGTATAATACAGAAGTTCTGGTCCTATTCCTTCACCCTATGTGTACGTCATGTATCCACAATTCCGTATTTATTTTTATATTTCATGTCAAACTTAGACAAATCGCTGTCCGCACATCTCAATGCGACTACTTTAATCAGCCATATTTCCAAAACCTAAGTTTTTTACGGTAACTTGGGTGGTATAACACAGAAGTTCTGGTCCTATTTCATCACCCTACGTGTACGTCATGCTGACACACTGCCGTATTTATTTTATATTTTATGTCAAACTTAGGTGGATCACTGTCCACACATCCAAAGCGACTATTTTAATCACCCGTATTTCCAAAACCTAAGTTTTTAAGGTAACTTGGGTGGTATAGTACTAAAGTTCTGGACCTATTCTATCATCCTATGTGTACGTCATGTTGGCACACCTCCGTATTTTTTTTATATTTCGTGTCAAACTTCGACAAATCTCTGTCCGCACATCGCATAGCGACTAATTTAATCAGCCATATTTCCAAAACCTAAGTTTTTACAGTAACTTGGGTGGTATAATACAGAAGTTCTGGTCCTATTCTATCACCCTATATGTACGTAATGTTGGCACACTTCCGTATTTATTATTATATTTCATGTCATACTTAGAGAAATCGCTGTCCGCACATCTCAATGCGACTACTTTAATCAGCCATATTTCCAAAACCTAAGTTTTTACGGTAACTTGGGTGGTATAGTACTAAAGTTCTGGACCTATTCTATCATCCTATGTGTACGTCATGTTGGCACACCTCCGTATTTTTTTTATATTTCGTGTCAAACTTTGACAAATCTCTGTCCGCACATCTCAATGCGACTAATTTAATCACCCATATTTCCAAAACCTAAGTTTTTACGGTAACTTGGGTGGTATAATACAGAAGTTCTGGTCCTATTCTATCACCCTATGTGTACGTCATGTATCCACAATTCCGTATATTTTTTATATTTCGTGTCAAACTTCGACAAATCGTTGTCCGCACATCGCATAGCGTCTAATTTAATCACCCATATTTCCAAAACCTAAGTTTTTACGGTAACTTGGGTGGTATAGTACTAAAGTTCTGGACCTATTCTATCATCCTATGTGTACGTCATGTTGGCACACCTCCGTATTTTTTTTATATTTCGTGTCAAACTTCGACAAATCTCTGTCCGCACATCGCATAGCGACTAATTTAATCACCCATATTTCCAAAACCTAAGTTGTTAAGGTAACTTGGGTGGTATAATACTAAATTTCAGGACCTATTCTATCATCCTATGGGTACGTCATGTTGGCACACTTCCGTATTTAATTTATTTTTCATGTCATACTTTGACAAATCGCTGTCCGCACATCTCAATGCGACTACTTTAATCAGCCATATTTCCAAAACCTAAGTTTTTACGGTAATTTGGGTGGTATAGTACTAAAGTTCTGGACCTATTCTATCATCCTATGTGTAAGTCATGTTGGCACACCTCCGTATTTTTTTTATATTTCGTGTCAAACTTCGACAAATCGTTGTCCGCACATCGCATAGCGACTAATTTAATCACCCATATTTCCAAAACCTAAGTTTTTACGGTAACTTGGTTGGTATAATACAGAAGTTCTGGTCCTATTCTATCACCCTATATGTACGTCATGTATCCACAATTCCGTATTTATTTTTATATTTCATGTCAAACTTAGACAAATCGCTGTCCACACATCTCAATGCGACTACTTTAATCAGCCATATTTCCAAAACCTAAGTTTTTACGGTAACTTGGGTGGTATAGTACTAAAGTTCTGGACCTATTCTATCATCCTATGTGTACGTCATGTTGGCACACCTCCGTATTTTTTTATATTTCGTGTCAAACTTCGACAAATCTCTGTCCGCACATCTCAATGCGACTACTTTAATCAGCCATATTTCCAAAACCTAAGTTTTTAAAGTAACTTGGGTGGTATAGTACTAAAGTTCTGGTCCTATTCTTTCATCCTACGTGTACGTCATGCTGACACACTTCCGTATTTATTTTATATTTTATGTCAAACTTAGGTGGATCGCTGTCCACACATCCAAAGCGACTATTTTAATCACCCGTATTTCCAAAACCTAAGTTTTGACGGTAACCTGAGTGGTATAATAATATAGTTCTAATCCTATTCTATCACCCAATGTGTACGTCATGTATCCAAAATTCCGTATTTATTTTTATATTTCATGTCAAACTTAGACAAATCGTTGTCCGCACATCGCATAGCGACTAATTTAATCACCCATATTTCCAAAACCTAAGTTTTTACGGTAACTTGGGTGGTATAATACAGAAGTTCTGGTCCTATTCTATCACCCTATGTGTACGTCATGTATCCACAATTCCGTATTTATTTTTATATTTCATGTCAAACTTAGACAAATCGCTGTCCGCACATCTCAATGTGACTACTTTAATCAGCCATATTTCCAAAACCTAAGTTTTTACGGTAACTTGGGTGGTATAGTACTAAAGTTCTGGACCTATTCTATCATCCTATGTGTACGTCATGTTGGCACACCTCCGTATTTTTTTATATTTCGTGTCAAACTTCGACAAATCTCTGTCCGCACATCTCAATGCGACTACTTTAATCAGCAATATTTCCAAAACCTAAGTTTTTACGGTAACTTGGGTGGTATAATACAGAAGTTCTGGTCCTATTCTATCACCCTACGTGTACGTAATGTTGGCACACCTCCGTATTTATTATTATATTTCATGTCATACTTAGACAAATCGTTGTCCGCACATCGCATAGCGACTAATTTAATCACCCATATTTCCAAAACCTAAGTTTTTAAGGTAAATTGGGTGGTATAGTACTAAAGTTCTGGTCCTATTCTTTCATCCTATGTGTACGTCATGTTGGCACACTTCCGTATTTATTTTATTTTTCATGACATACTTTGACAAATCGCTGTCCGCACATCTCAATGCGACTACTTTAATCAGCCATATTTCCAAAACCTAAGTTTTTACGGTAACTTGGGTGGTATAATACAGAAGTTCTGGTCCTATTCTATCATCCTACGTTTACGTCATGTTGGCACACCTCCGTATTTTTTTTATATTTCGTGTCAAACTTCGACAAATCTCTGTCCGCACATCTCATTGCGACTACGTTAATCAGCTATATTTCCAAAACCTAAGTTTTTACGGTAACTTGGTTGGTATAATACAGAAGTTCTGGTCCTATTTCATCACCCTACGTGTACGTCATGCTGACACACTGCCGTATTTATTTTATATTTTATGTCAAACTTAGGTGGATCACTGACCACACATCCAAAGCGACTATTTTAATCACCCGTATTTCCAAAACCTAAGTTTTTAAGGTAACTTGGGTGGTATAGTACTAAAGTTCTGGACCTATTCTATCATCCTATGTGTACGTCATGTTGGAACACCTCCGTATTTTTTTTATATTTCATGTCAAACTTCGACAAATCGTTGTCCGCACATCGCATAGCGACTACTTTAATCAGCCATATTTCCAAAACCTAAGTTTTTACGGTAACTTGGGTGGTATAATACAGACGTTCTGGTCCTATTCTATCACCCTATGTGTACGTCATGTTGGCACACCTCCGTATTTATTATTATATTTCATGTCATACTTAGACAAATCGTTTTCCGCACATCGCATAGCGACTAATTTAATCACCCATATTTCCAAAACCTAAGTTTTTAAGGTAACTTGGGTGGTATAATACAGAAGTTCTGGTCCTATTCTATCATCCTACGTGTACGTCATGTTGGCACACCTCCGTATTTTTTTTATATTTCGTGTCAAACTTCGACAAATCTCTGTCCGCACATCTCATTGCGACTACTTTAATCAGCTATATTTCCAAAACCTAAGTTTTTACGGTAACTTGGTTGGTATAATACAGAAGTTCTGGTCCTATTTCATCACCCTACGTGTACGTCATGCTGACACACTGCCGTATTTATTTTATATTTTATGTCAAACTTAGGTGGATCACTGACCACACATCCAAAGCGACTATTTTAATCACCCGTATTTCCAAAACCTAAGTTTTTAAGGTAACTTGGGTGGTATAGTACTAAAGTTCTGGACCTATTCTATCATCCTATGTGTACGTTATGTTGGCACACCTCCGTATTTTTTTATATTTCGTGTCAAACTTCGACAAATCTCTGTCCGCACATCTCAATGCGACTACTTTAATCAGCCATATTTCCCAAACCTAAGTTTTTACGGTAACTTGGGTGGTATAATACAGAAGTTCTGGTCCTATTCTATCACCCTACGTGTACGTAATGTTGGCACACCTCCGTATTTATTATTATATTTCATGTCATACTTAGACAAATCGTTGTCCGCACATCGCATAGCGACTAATTTAATCACCCATATTTCCAAAACCTAAGTTTTTACGGTAACTTGGGTGGTATAATACAGAAGTTCTGGTCCTATTCTATCACCCTATGTGTACGTCATGTATCCAAAATTCCGTATTTATTTTTATATTTCATGTCAAACTTAGACAAATCGTTGTCCGCACATCGCATAGCGACTAATTTAATCACCCATATTTCCAAAACCTAAGTTTTTAAGGTAACTTGGGTGGTATAATACTAAATTTCAGGACCTATTCTATCATCCTATGTGTACGTCATGTTGGCACACTTCCGTATTTATTTTATTTTTCATGTCATACTTTGACAAATCGCTGTCCGCACATCTCAATGCGACTACTTTAATCAGCCATATTTCCAAAACCTAAGTTTTTACGGTAACTTGGGTGGTATAATACAGAAGTTCTGGTCCTATTCTATCACCCTATGTGTACGTCATGTATCCACAATTCCGTATTTATTTTTATATTTCATGTCAAAATTAGACAAATCGTTGTCCGCACATCGCATAGCGACTAATTTAATCACCCATATTTCCAAAACCTAAGTTTTTAAGGTAACTTGGGTGGTATAATACTAAATTTCAGGACCTATTCTATCATCCTATGTGTACGTCATGTTGGCACACTTCCGTATTTATTTTATTTTTCATGTCATACTTTGACAAATCGCTGTCCGCACATCTCAATGCGACTACTTTAATCAGCCATTTTTCCAAAACCTAAGTTTTTACGGTAACTTGGGTGGTATAATACAGACGTTCTGGTCCTATTCTATCACCCTATGTGTACGTCATGTTAGCACACCTCCGTATTTATTATTATATTTCATGTCATACTTAGACAAATCGTTTTCCGCACATCGCATAGCGACTAATTTAATCACCCATATTTCCAAAACCTAAGTTTTTAAGGTAACTTGGGTGGTATAATACAGAAGTTCTGGTCCTATTCTATCACCCTATGTGTACGTCATGTATCCACAATTCCGTATTTTTTTTTATATTTCTTGTCAAACTTAGACAAATCATTGTCCTCACATCGCATAGCGACTAATTTAATCAGCCATATTTCCAAAACCTAAGTTTTTAAGGTAACTTGGGTGGTATAATACTAAATTTCAGGACCTATTCTATCATCCTATGTGTACGTCATGTTGGCACACTTCCGTATTTATTTTATTTTTCATGTCATACTTTGACAAATCGCTGTCCGCACATCTCAATGAGACTACTTTAATCAGCCACATTTCCAAAACCTAAGTTTTTACGGTAACTTGGGTGGTCAGAAGTTCTGGTCCTATTCTATCATTCTACGTGTACGTCATGTATCCACAATTCCGTATTTATTTTTATATTTCATGTCAAACTTAGACAATTCGTTGTCCGCACATCGCATAGCGACTAATTTAATCACCCATATTTCCAAAACCTAAGTTTTTACGGTAACTTGGGTGGTATAATACAGAAGTTCTGGTCCTATTCTATCACCCTATGTGTACCACATGTATTTACAATTCCGTATTTATTTTTATATTTCATGTCAAACTTAGACAAATCGCTGTCCTCACATCTCAATGCGACTACTTTAATCAGCCATATTTCCAAAACCTAAGTTTTTACGGTAACTTGGGTGGTATAGTACTAAAGTTCTGGACCTATTCTATCATCCTATGTGTACGTAATGTTGGCACACCTCCGTATTTATTATTATATTTCATGTCATACTTAGACAAATCGTTGTCCGCACATCGCATAGCGACTAATTTAATCACCCATATTTCCAAAACCTAAGTTTTTAAGGTAACTTGGGTGGTATAGTACTAAAGTTCTGGACCTATTCTATCATCCTATGTGTACGTCATGTTGGCACACCTCCGTATTTTTTTAATATTTCGTGTCAAACTTCGACAAATCTCTGTCCGCACATCTCATTGCGACTACTTTAATCAGCCATATTTCCAAAACCTAAGTTTTTACGGTAACTTGGGTGGTATAATACAGAAGTTCTGGTCCTATTTCATCACCCTACGTGTACGTCATGCTGACACACTGCCGTATTTTTTTTATATTTTATGTCAAACTTAGGTGGATCACTGACCACACATCCAAAGCGACTATTTTAATCACCCGTATTTCCAAAACCTAAGTTTTTAAGGTAACTTGGGTGGTATAGTACTAAGGTTCTGGACCTATTCTATCATCCTATGTGTACGTTATGTTGGCACACCTCCGTATTTTTTTATATTTCGTGTCAAACTTCGACAAATCTCTGTCCGCACATCTCAATGCGACTACTTTAATCAGCCATATTTCCAAAACCTAAGTTTTTACGGTAACTTGGGTGGTATAATACAGAGGTTCTGGTCCTATTCTATCACCCTACGTGTACGTAATGTTGGCACACCTCCGTATTTATTATTATATTTCATGTCATACTTAGACAAATCGTTGTCCGCACATCGCATAGCGACTAATTTAATCACCCATATTTCCAAAACCTAAGTTTTTAAGGTAACTTGGGTGGTATAGTACTAAAGTTCTGGTCCTATTCTTTCATCCTATGTGTACGTCATGTTGGCACACTTCCGTATTTATTTTATTTTTCATGTCATACTTTGACAAATCGCTGTCCGCACATCTCAATGCGACTACTTTAATCAGCCATATTTCCAAAACCTAAGTTTTTACGGTAACTTGGGTGGTATAATACAGAAGTTCTGGTCCTATTCTATCACCCTATGTGTACGTCATGTATCCACAATTCCGTATTTATTTTTATATTTCATGTCAAACTTAGACAAATCGCTGTCCGCACATCTCAATGCGACTAATTTAATCACCCATATTTCCAAAACCTAAGTTTTTAAGGTAACTTGGGTGGTATAGTACTAAAGTTCTGGACCTATTCTATCATCCTATGTGTACGTCATGTTGGCACACCTCCGTATTTTTTTATATTTTATGTCAAACTTCGACAAATCTCTGTCCGCACATCTCAATGCGACTACTTTAATCAGCCATATTTCCAAAACCTAAGTTTTTACGGTAACTTGGGTGGTATAATACAGACGTTCTGGTCCTACTCTATCACCCTACGTGTACGTAATGTTGGCAAACCTCCGTATTTATTATTATATTTCATGTCATACTTAGACAAATCGTTGTCCGCACATCGCATAGCGACTAATTTAACCACCCATATTTCCAAAACCTAAGTATTTACGGTAACTTGGGTGGTATAATACAGAAGTTCTGGTCCTATTCTATCACCCTATGTGTACGTCATGTATCCACAATTCCGTATTTATTTTTATATTTCATGTCAAACTTAGACAAATCGTTGTCCGCACATCGCATAGCGACTAATTTAATCACCCATATTTCCAAAACCTAAGTTTTTACGGTAACTTGGGTGGTATAGTACTAAAGTTCTGGACCTATTCTATCATCCTATGTGTACGTCATGTTGGCACACCTCCGTATTTTTTTTATATTTCATGTCAAACTTCGACAAATCGTTGTCCGCACATCGCATAGCGACTACTTTAATCAGCCATATTTCCAAAACCTAAGTTTTTACGGTAACTTGGGTGGTATAATACAGAAGTTCTGGTCCTATTCTATCACCCTATGTGTACGTCATGTATCCACAATTCCGTACTTATTTTTATATTTCATGTCAAACTTAGACAAATCGTTGTCCGCACATCGCATAGCGACTAATTTAATCACCCATATTTCCAAAACCTAAGTTTTTAAGGTAACTTGGGTGGTATAATACTAAAGTTCTGGTCCTATTCTATCACCCTACGTGTACGTAATGTTGGCACACATCCGCATTTATTATTATATTTCATGTCATACTTAGACAAATCGTTGTCCGCACATCGCATAGCGACTAATTTAATCACCCATATTTCCAAAACCTAAGTTTTTACTGTAACTTGGGTGGTATAGTACTAAAGTTCTGGACCTATTCTATCATCCTATGTGTACGTCATGTTGGCACACCTCCGTATTTTTTTTATATTTCGTGTCAAACTTCGACAAATCTCTGTCCGAACATCTCAATGCGACTACTTTAATCAGCAATATTTCCAAAACCTAAGTTTTTACGGTAACTTGGGTGGTGTAATACAGAAGTTCTGGTCCTATTCTATCACCCTACGTGTACGTAATGTTGGCACACCTCCGTATTTATTATTATATTTCATGTCACACTTAGACAAATCGTCATCCGCACATCGCATAGCGACTAATTTAATCACCCATATTTCCAAAACCTAAGTTTTTAAGGTAACTTGGGTGGTATAGTACTAAAGTTCTGGTCCTATTCTTTCATGCTATGTGTACGTCATGTTGGCACACTTCCGTATTTATTTTATTTTTCATGTCATACTTTGACAAATCGCTGTCCGCACATCTCAATGCGACTACTTTAATCAGCCATATTTCCAAAACCTAAGTTTTTACGGTAACTTGGGTGGTATAATACAAAGGTTCTGGTCCTATTCTATCACCCTATGTGTACGTCATGTATCCACAATTCCGTCTTATTTTTATATTTCATGTCAAACCTAGACAAATCGCTGTCCGCACATCTCAATGCGACTACTTTAATCACCCGTATTTCCAAAACCTAAGTTTTTAAGGTAACTTGGGTGGTATAGTACTAAAGTTCTGGACCTATTCTATCATCCTATGTGTACGTCATGTTGGCACACCTCCGTATTTTTTTATATTTTATGTCAAACTTCGACAAATCTCTGTCCGCACATCTCAATGCGACTACTTTAATCAGCCATATTTCCAAAACCTAAGTTTTTACGGTAACTTGGGTGGTATAATACAGAAGTTCTGGTCCTATTCTATCACCCTATGTGTACGTCATGTTGGCACACCTCCGTATTTATTATTATATTTCATGTCATACTTAGACAAATCGTTTTCCGCACATCGCATAGCGACTAATTTAATCACCCATATTTCCAAAACCTAAGTTTTTAAGGTAACTTGGGTGGTATAATACAGAAGTTCTGGTCCTATTCTATCACCCTATGTGTACGTCATGTATCCACAATTCCGTATTTTTTTATATTTCTTGTCAAACTTAGACAAATCATTGTCCTCACATCGCATAGCGACTAATTTAATCAGCCATATTTCCAAAACCTAAGTTTTTAAGGTAACTTGGGTGGTATAATACTAAATTTCAGGACCTATTCTATCATCCTATGTGTACGTCATGTTGGCACACTTCCGTATTTATTTTATTTTTCATGTCATACTTTGACAAATCGCTGTCCGCACATCTCAATGCGACTACTTTAATCAGCCACATTTCCAAAACCTAAGTTTTTACGGTAACTTGGGTGGTATAATACAGAAGTTCTGGTCCTATTCTATCATTCTACGTGTACGTCATGTATCCACAATTCCGTATTTATTTTTATATTTCATGTCAAACTTAGACAAATCGTTGTCCGCACATCGCATAGCGACTAATTTAATCACCCATATTTCCAAAACCTAAGTTTTTACGGTAACTTGGGTGGTATAATACAGAAGTTCTGGTCCTATTCTATCACCCTATGTGTACCACATGTATTTACAATTCCGTATTTATTTTTATATTTCATGTCAAACTTAGACAAATCGCTGTCCTCACATCTCAATGCGACTACTTTAATCAGCCATATTTCCAAAACCTAAGTTTTTACGGTAACTTGGGTGGTATAGTACTAAAGTTCTGGACCTATTCTATCATCCTATGTGTACGTAATGTTGGCACACCTCCGTATTTATTATTATATTTCATGTCATACTTAGACAAATCGTTGTCCGCACATCGCATAGCGACTAATTTAATCACCCATATTTCCAAAACCTAAGTTTTTAAGGTAACTTGGGTGGTATAGTACTAAAGTTCTGGACCTATTCTATCATCCTATGTGTACGTCATGTTGGCACACCTCCGTATTTTTTTAATATTTCGTGTCAAACTTCGACAAATCTCTGTCCGCACATCTCATTGCGACTACTTTAATCAGCAATATTTCCAAAACCTAAGTTTTTACGGTAACTTGGGTGGTATAATACAGAAGTTCTTGTCCTATTTCATCACCCTACGTGTACGTCATGCTGACACACTGCCGTATTTTTTTTATATTTTATGTCAAACTTAGGTGGATCACTGACCACACATCCAAAGCGACTATTTTAATCACCCGTATTTCCAAAACCTAAGTTTTTAAGGTAACTTGGGTGGTATAGTACTAAAGTTCTGGACCTATTCTATCATCCTATGTGTACGTTATGTTGGCACACCTCCGTATTTTTTTATATTTCGTGTCAAACGTCGACAAATCTCTGTCCGCACATCTCAATGCGACTACTTTAATCAGCCATATTTCCAAAACCTAAGTTTTTACGGTAACTTGGGTGGTATAATACAGAGGTTCTGGTCCTATTCTATCACCCTACGTGTACGTAATGTTGGCACATCTCCGTATTTATTATTATATTTCATGTCATACTTAGACAAATCGTTGTCCGCACATCGCCTAGCGACTAATTTAATCACCCATATTTCCAAAACCTAAGTTTTTAAGGTAACTTGGGTGGTATAGTACTAAAGTTCTGGTCCTATTCTTTCATCCTATGTGTACGTCATGTTGGCACACTTCCGTATTTATTTTATTTTTCATGTCATACTTTGACAAATCGCTGTCCGCACATCTCAATGCGACTACTTTAATCAGCCATATTTCCAAAACCTAAGTTTTTACGGTAACTTGGGTGGTATAATACAGAAGTTCTAGTCCTATTCTATCACCCTATGTGTACGTCATGTATCCACAATTCCGTATTTATTTTTATATTTCATGTCAAACTTAGACAAATCGCTGTCCGCACATCTCAATGCGACTAATTTAATCACCCATATTTCCAAAACCTAAGTTTTTAAGGTAACTTGGGTGGTATAGTACTAAAGTTCTGGGCCTATTCTATCATCCTATGTGTACGTCATGTTGGCACACCTCCGTATTTTTTTTATATTTTATGTCAAACTTCGACAAATCTCTGTCCGCACATCTCAATGCGACTAATTTAATCAGCCATATTTCCAAAACCTAAGTTTTTACGGTAACTTGGGTGGTATAATACAGAAGTTCTGGTCCTACTCTATCACCCTACGTGTACGTAATGTTGGCAAACCTCCGTATTTATTATTATATTTCATGTCATACTTAGACAAATCGTTGTCCGCACATCGCATAGCGACTAATTTAACCACCCATATTTCCAAAACCTAAGTTTTTACGGTAACTTGGGTGGTATAATACAGAAGTTCTGGTCCTATTCTATCACCCTATGTGTACGTCATGTATCCACAATTCCGTATTTATTTTTATATTTCATGTCAAACTTAGACAAATCGTTGTCCGCACATCGCATAGCGACTAATTTAATCACCCATATTTCCAAAACCTAAGTTTTTACGGTAACTTGGGTGGTATAGTACTAAAGTTCTGGACCTATTCTATCATCCTATGTGTACGTCATGTTGGAACACCTCCGTATTTTTTTTATATTTCATGTCAAACTTCGACAAATCGTTGTCCGCACATCGCATAGCGACTACTTTAATCAGCCATATTTCCAAAACCTAAGTTTTTACGGTAACTTGGGTGGTATAATACAGAAGTTCTGGTCCTATTCTATCACCCTATGTGTACGTCATGTATCCACAATTCCGTACTTATTTTTATATTTCATGTCAAACTTAGACAAATCGTTGTCCGCACATCGCATAGCGACTAATTTAATCACCCATATTTCCAAAACCTAAGTTTTTAAGGTAACTTGGGTGGTATAATACTAAAGTTCTGGTCCTATTCTATCACCCTACGTGCACGTAATGTTGGCACACATCCGCATTTATTATTATATTTCATGTCATACTTAGACAAATCGTTGTCCGCACATCGCATAGCGACTAATTTAATCACCCATATTTCCAAAACCTAAGTTTTTACTGTAACTTGGGTGGTATAGTACTAAAGTTCTGGACCTATTCTATCATCCTATGTGTACGTCATGTTGGCACACCTCCGTATTTTTTTTATATTTCGTGTCAAACTTCGACAAATCTCTGTCCGAACATCTCAATGCGACTACTTTAATCAGCAATATTTCCAAAACCTAAGTTTTTACGGTAACTTGGGTGGTGTAATACAGAAGTTCTGGTCCTATTCTATCACCCTACGTGTACGTAATGTTGGCACACCTCCGTATTTATTATTATATTTCATGTCACACTTAGACAAATCGTCATCCGCACATCGCATAGCGACTAATTTAATCACCCATATTTCCAAAACCTAAGTTTTTAAGGTAACTTGGGTGGTATAGTACTAAAGTTCTGGTCCTATTCTTTCATCCTATGTGTACGTCATGTTGGCACACTTCCGTATTTATTTTATTTTTCATGTCATACTTTGACAAATCGCTGTCCGCACATCTCAATGCGACTACTTTAATCAGCCATATTTCCAAAACCTAAGTTTTTACGGTAACTTGGGTGGTATAATACAAAGGTTCTGGTCCTATTCTATCACCCTATGTGTACGTCATGTATCCACAATTCCGTCTTATTTTTATATTTCATGTCAAACCTAGACAAATCGCTGTCCGCACATCTCAATGCGACTACTTTAATCACCCGTATTTACAAAACCTAAGTTTTTAAGGTAACTTGGGTGGTATAGTACTAAAGTTCTGGACCTATTCTATCATCCTATGTGTACGTCATGTTGGCACACCTCCGTATTTTTTTATATTTTATGTCAAACTTCGACAAATCTCTGTCCGCACATCTCAATGCGACTACTTTAATCAGCCATATTTCCAAAACCTAAGTTTTTACGGTAACTTGGGTGGTATAATACAGAAGTTCTGGTCCTATTCTATCACCCTACGTGTACGTAATGTTGGCACACCTCCGTATTTATTATTATATTTCATGTCATAC
This sequence comes from Flexamia atlantica, assembly GCA_035578135.1. Taxonomy (NCBI): domain Eukaryota; kingdom Metazoa; phylum Arthropoda; class Insecta; order Hemiptera; family Cicadellidae; genus Flexamia; species Flexamia atlantica. Next base: position 322,822 of record JAQJVK010000055.1, on the reverse strand, counting down.
TTAGACAAATCGTTGTCCGCACATCGCATAGCGACTAATTTAATCACCCATATTTCCAAAACCTAAGTTTTTACGGTAACTTGGGTGGTATAATACAGAAGTTCTGGTCCTATTCTATCACCCTATGTGTACGTCATGTATCCACAATTCCGTATTTATTTTTATATTTCATGTCAAACTTAGACAAATCGTTGTCCGCACATCGCATAGCGACTAATTTAATCACCCATATTTCCAAAACCTAAGTTTTTACGGTAACTTGGGTGGTATAGTACTAAAGTTCTGGACCTATTCTATCATCCTATATGTACGTCATGTTGGCACACCTCCGTATTTTTTTATATTTCATGTCAAATTTCGACAAATCGTTGTCCGCACATCGCATAGCGACTACTTTAATCAGCCATATTTCCAAAACCTAAGTTTTTACGGTAACTTGGGTGATATAATACAGAAGTTCTGGTCCTATTCTATCACCCTATGTGTACGTCATGTATCCACAATTCCGTATTTATTATTATATTTCAAGTCATACTTAGACAAATCGTTGTCCGCACATCGCATAGCGACTAATTTAATCACCCATATTTCCAAAACCTAAGTTTTTACGGTAACTTGGGTGGTATAGTACTAAAGTTCTGGACCTATTCTATCATCCTATGTGTACGTCATGTTGGCACACCTCCGTATTTTTTTATATTTCGTGTCAAACTTCGACAAATCTCTGTCCGCACATCTCAATGCGACTACTTTAATCAGCCATATTTCCAAAACCTAAGTTTTTACGGTAACTTGGGTGGTATAATACAGAAGTTCTGGTCCTATTCTTTCATCCTACGTGTACGTCATGCTGACACACTGCCGTATTTATTTTTATATTTCATGTCAAACTTAGACAAATCGTTGTCCGCACATCGCATAGCGACTAATTTAATCACCCATATTTCCAAAACCTAAGTTTTTACGGTAACTTGGGTGGTATAGTACTAAAGTTCTGGACCTATTCTATCATCCTATGTGTACGTCATGTTGGCACACCTCCGTATTTTTTTTATATTTCGTGTCAAACTTCGACAAATCGTTGTCCGCACATCGCATAGCGACTAATTTAATCACCCATATTTCCAATACCTAAGTTTTTACGGTAACTTGCGTGGTATAATACAGAAGTTCTGGTCATCTTCTATCACCCTATGTGTACGTCATGTATCTACAATTCCGTATTTATTTTTATATTTCATGTCAAACTTAGACAAATCGCTGTCCGCACATCTCAATGCGACTACTTTAATCACCCATATTTCCAAAACCTAAGTCTTTACGGTAACTTGGGTGGTATAGTACTAAAGTTCTGGACCTATTCTATCATCCTATGTGTACGTCATGTTGGCACACCTCCGTATTTTTTTTATATTTCGTGTAAAACTTCGACAAATCTCTGTCCGCACATCTCAATGCGACTACTTTAATCAGCCATATTACCAAAACCTAAGTTTTTACGGTAACTTGGATGGTATAATACAGAAGTTCTGGTCCTATTCTATCACCCTACGCTTACGTAATGTTTGCACACCTCCGTATTTATTATTATATTTCATGTCATACTTAGACAAATCGTTGTCCGCACATCGCATAGCGACTAATTTAATCACCCATATTTCCAAAACCTAAGTTTTTAAGGTAACTTGGGTGGTATAGTACTAAAGTTCTGGTCCTATTCTTTCATCCTACGTGTACGTCATGCTGACACACTTCCGTATTTATTTTATATTTTATGTCAAACTTAGGTGGATCGCTGTCCACACATCCAAAGCGACTATTTTAATCACCCGTATTTCCAAAACCTAAGTTTTGACGGTAACCTGAGTGGTATAATAATATAGTTCTTATCCTATTCTATCACCCAATGTGTACGTCATGTATCCAAAATTCCGTATTTATTTTTATATTTCATGTCATACTTAGACAAATCGTTGTCCGCACATCGCATAGCGACTAATTTAATCACCCATATTTCCAAAACCTAAGTTTTTACGGTAACTTGGGTGGTATAATACAGAAGTTCTGGTCCTATTCTATCATCCTATGTGTACGTCATGTATCCACAATTCCGTATTTATTATTATATTTCAAGTCATACTTAGACAAATCGTTGTCCGCACATCGCATAGCGACTAATTTAATCACCCAAATTTCCAAAACCTAAGTTTTTACGGTAACTTGGGTGGTATAGTACTAAAGTTCTGGACCTATTCTATCATCCTATGTGTACGTCATGTTGGCACACCTCCGTATTTTTTTATATTTCGTGTCAAACTTCGACAAATCTCTGTCCGCACATCTCAATGCGACTACTTTAATCAGCCATATTTCCAAAACCTAAGTTTTTACGGTAACTTGGGTGGTATAATACAGAAGTTCTGGTCCTATTCCTTCATCCTACGTGTACGTCATGCTGACATACTGCCGTATTTATTTTTATATTTCATGTCAAACTTAGACAAATCGTTGTCCGCACATCGCATAGCGACTAATTTAATCACCCATATTTCCAAAACCTAAGTTTTTACAGTAACTTGGGTGGTATAGTACTAAAGTTCTTGACCTATTCTATCATCCTATGTGTACGTCATGTTGGCACACCTCCGTATTTTTTTTATATTTCGTGTCAAACTTCGACAAATCGTTGTCCGCACATCGCATAGCGACTAATTTAATCACCCATATTTCCAATACCTAAGTTTTTACGGTAACTTGGGTGGTATAATACAGAAGTTCTGGTCCTATTCTATCACCCTATGTGTACGTCATGTATCTACAATTCCGTATTTATTTTTATATTTCATGTCAAACTTAGACAAATCGCTGTCCGCACATCTCAATGCGACTACTTTAATCACCCATATTTCCAAAACCTAAGTCTTTACGGTAACTTGGGTGGTATAGTACTAAAGTTCTGGACCTATTCTATCATCCTATGTGTACGTCATGTTGGCACACCTCCGTATTTTTTTTATATTTCGTGTCAAACTTCGACAAATCTCTGTCCGCACATCTCAATGCGACTACTTTAATCAGCCATATTTCCAAAACCTAAGTTTTTACGGTAACTTGGGTGGTATAATACAGAAGTTCTGGTTCTATTCTATCACCCTACGTGTACGTAATGTTGGCACACCTCCGTATTTATTATTATATTTCATGTCATACTTAGACAAATCGTTGTCCGCACATCGCATAGCGACTAATTTAATCACCCATATTTCCAAAACCTAAGTTTTTAAGGTAACTTGGGTGGTATAGTACTAAAGTTCTGGTCCTATTCTTTCATCCTACGTGTACGTCATGCTGACACACTTCCGTATTTATTTTATATTTTATGTCAAACTTAGGTGGATCGCTGTCCACATATCCAAAGCGACTATTTTAATCACCCGTATTTCCAAAACCTAAGTTTTGACGGTAACCTGAGTGGTATAATAATATAGTTCTAATCCTATTCTATCAGCCAATGTGTACGTCATGTATCCAAAATTCCGTATTTATTTTTATATTTCATGTCAAACTTAGACAAATCGTTGTCCGCACATCGCATAGCGACTAATTTAATCACCCATATTTCCAAAACCTAAGTTTTTACGGTAACTTGGGTGGTATAATACAGAAGTTCTGGTCCTATTCTATCACCCTATGTGTACGTCATGTATCCACAATTCCGTATTTATTTTTATATTTCATGTCAAACTTAGACAAATCGCTGTCCGCACATCTCAATGCGACTACTTTAATCAGCCATATTTCCAAAACCTAAGTTTTTACGGTAACTTGGGTGGTATAGTACTAAAGTTCTGGACCTATTCTATCATCCTATGTGTACGTCATGTTGGCACACCTCCGTATTTTTTTTATATTTCGTGTCAAACGTCGACAAATCTCTGTCCGCACATCTCAATGCGACTACTTTAATCAGCAATATTTCCAAAACCTAAGTTTTTACGGTAACTTGGGTGGTGTAATACAGAAGTTCTGGTCCTATTCTATCACCCTACGTGTACGTAATGTTGGCACACCTCCGTATTTATTATTATATTTCATGTCATACTTAGACAAATCGTTATCCGCACATCGCATAGCGACTAATTTAAACACCCATATTTCCAAAACCTAAGTTTTTAAGGTAACTTGGGTGGTATAGTACTAAAGTTCTGGTCCTATTCTTTCATCCTATGTGTACGTCATGTTGGCACACTTCCGTATTTATTTTATTTTTCATGTCATACTTTGACAAATCGCTGTCCGCACATCTCAATGCGACTAATTTAATCAGCCATATTTCCAAAACCTAAGTTTTTACGGTAACTTGGGTGGTATAATACAGAAGTTCTGGTCCTATTCTATCACCCTATGTGTACGTCATGTATCCACAATTCCGTATTTATTTTTATATTTCATGTCAAACTTAGACAAATCGCTGTCCGCACATCTCAATGCGACTAATTTAATCACCCGTATTTCCAAAACCTAAGTTTTTAAGGTAACTTGGGTGGTATAGTACTAAAGTTCTGGACCTATTCTATCATCCTATGTGTACGTCATGTTGGCACACCTCCGTATTTTTTTATATTTTATGTCAAACTTCGACAAATCTCTGTCCGCACATCTCAATGCGACTACTTTAATCAGCCATATTTCCAAAACCTAAGTTTTTACGGTAACTTGGGTGGTATAATACAGAAGTTCTGGTCCTATTCTATCACCCTACGTGTACGTAATGTTGGCACACCTCCGTATTTATTATTATATTTCATGTCATACTTAGACAAATCGTTGTCCGCACATCGCATAGCGAGTAATTTAATCACCCATATTTCCAAAACCTAAGTTTTTACGGTAACTTGGGTGGTATAATACAGAAGTTCTGGTCCTATTCTATCACCCTATGTGTACGTCATGTATCCACCATTCCGTATTTATTTTTATATTTCATGTCAAACTTAGACAAATCGTTGTCCGCACATCGCATAGCGACTAATTTAATCACCCATATTTCCAAAACCTAAGTTTTTACGGTAACTTGGGTGGTATAGTACTAAAGTTCTGGACCTATTCTATCATCCTATGTGTACGTCATGTTGGCACACCTCCGTATTTTTTTTATATTTCATGTCAAACTTCGACAAATCGTTGTCCGCACATCGCATAGCGACTACTTTAATCAGCCATATTTCCAAAACCTAAGTTTTTACGGTAACTTGGGTGGTATAATACAGAAGTTCTGGTCCTATTCTATCACCCTATGTGTACGTCATGTATCCACAATTCCGTATTTATTTTTATATTTCATGTCAAACTTAGACAAATCGTTGTCCGCACATCGCATAGCGACTAATTTAATCACCCATATTTCCAAAACCTAAGTTTTTAAGGTAACTTGGGTGGTATAATACTAAAGTTCTGGTCCTATTCTATCACCCTACGTGTACGTAATGTTGGCACACCTCCGTATTTATTATTATATTTCATGTCATACTTAGACAAATCGTTGTCCGCACATCGCATAGCGACTAATTTAATCACCCATATTTCCAAAACCTAAGTTTTTAAGGTAACTTGGGTGGTATAGTACTAAAGTTCTGGTCCTATTCTTTCATCCTACGTGTACGTCATGCTGACACACTTCCGTATTTATTTTATATTTTATGTCAAACTTAGGTGGATCGCTGTCCACACATCCAAAGCGACTATTTTAATCACCCGTATTTCCAAAACCTAAGTTTTGACGGTAACCTGAGTGGTATAATAATATAGTTCTAATCCTATTCTATCAGCCAATGTGTACGTCATGTATCCAAAATTCCGTATTTATTTTTATATTTCATGTCAAACTTAGACAAATCGTTGTCCGCACATCGCATAGCGACTAATTTAATCACCCATATTTCCAAAACCTAAGTTTTTACGGTAACTTGGGTGGTATAATACAGAAGTTCTGGTCCTATTCTATCACCCTATGTGTACGTCATGTATCCACAATTCCGTATTTATTTTTATATTTCATGTCAAACTTAGACAAATCGCTGTCCGCACATCTCAATGCGACTACTTTAATCAGCCATATTTCCAAAACCTAAGTTTTTACGGTAACTTGGGTGGTATAGTACTAAAGTTCTGGACCTATTCTATCATCCTATGTGTACGTCATGTTGGCACACCTCCGTATTTTTTTTATATTTCGTGTCAAACGTCGACAAATCTCTGTCCGCACATCTCAATGCGACTACTTTAATCAGCAATATTTCCAAAACCTAAGTTTTTACGGTAACTTGGGTGGTGTAATACAGAAGTTCTGGTCCTATTCTATCACCCTACGTGTACGTAATGTTGGCACACCTCCGTATTTATTATTATATTTCATGTCATACTTAGACAAATCGTTATCCGCACATCGCATAGCGACTAATTTAAACACCCATATTTCCAAAACCTAAGTTTTTAAGGTAACTTGGGTGGTATAGTACTAAAGTTCTGGTCCTATTCTTTCATCCTATGTGTACGTCATGTTGGCACACTTCCGTATTTATTTTATTTTTCATGTCATACTTTGACAAATCGCTGTCCGCACATCTCAATGTGACTAATTTAATCAGCCATATTTCCAAAACCTAAGTTTTTACGGTAACTTGGGTGGTATAATACAGAAGTTCTGGTCCTATTCTATCACCCTATGTGTACGTCATGTATCCACAATTCCGTATTTATTTTTATATTTCATGTCAAACTTAGACAAATCGCTGTCCGCACATCTCAATGCGACTAATTTAATCACCCGTATTTCCAAAACCTAAGTTTTTAAGGTAACTTGGGTGGTATAGTACTAAAGTTCTGGACCTATTCTATCATCCTATGTGTACGTCATGTTGGCACACCTCCGTATTTTTTTATATTTTATGTCAAACTTCGACAAATCTCTGTCCGCACATCTCAATGCGACTACTTTAATCAGCCATATTTCCAAAACCTAAGTTTTTACGGTAACTTGGGTGGTATAATACAGAAGTTCTGGTCCTATTCTATCACCCTACGTGTACGTAATGTTGGCACACCTCCGTATTTATTATTATATTTCATGTCATACTTAGACAAATCGTTGTCCGCACATCGCATAGCGAGTAATTTAATCACCCATATTTCCAAAACCTAAGTTTTTACGGTAACTTGGGTGGTATAATACAGAAGTTCTGGTCCTATTCTATCACCCTATGTGTACGTCATGTATCCACCATTCCGTATTTATTTTTATATTTCATGTCAAACTTAGACAAATCGTTGTCCGCACATCGCATAGCGACTAATTTAATCACCCATATTTCCAAATCCTAAGTTTTTACGGTAACTTGGGTGGTATAGTACTAAAGTTCTGGACCTATTCTATCATCCTATGTGTACGTCATGTTGGCACACCTCCGTATTTTTTTTATATTTCATGTCAAACTTCGACAAATCGTTGTCCGCACATCGCATAGCGACTACTTTAATCAGCCATATTTCCAAAACCTAAGTTTTTACGGTAACTTGGGTGGTATAATACAGAAGTTCTGGTCCTATTCTATCACCCTATGTGTACGTCATGTATCCACAATTCCGTATTTATTTTTATATTTCATGTCAAACTTAGACAAATCGTTGTCCGCACATCGCATAGCGACTAATTTAATCACCCATATTTCCAAAACCTAAGTTTTTAAGGTAACTTGGGTGGTATAATACTAAAGTTCTGGTCCTATTATATCACCCTACGTGTACGTAATGTTGGCACACCTCCGTATTTATTATTATATTTCAAGTCATACTTAGACAAATCGTTGTCCGCACATCGCATAGCGACTAATTTAATCACCCATATTTCCAAAACCTAAGTTTTTACGGTAACTTGGGTGGTATAGTACTAAAGTTCTGGACCTATTCTATCATCCTATGTGTACGTCATGTTGGCACACCTCCGTATTTTTTTTATATTTCATGTCAAACTTAGACAAATCGTTGTCCGCACATCGCATAGCGACTAATTTAATCACCCATATTTCCAAAATCTAAGTTTTTACGGTAACTTGGGTGGTATAATACAGAAGTTCTGGTCCTATTCTATCACCCTACGTGTACGTAATGTTGGCACACCTCCGTATTTATTATTATATTTCATGTCATACTTAGACAAATCGTTGTCCGCACATCGCATAGCGACTAATTTAATCACCCATATTTCCAAAACCTAAGTTTTTAAGGTAACTTGGGTGGTATAATACTAAAGTTCTGGTCCTATTCTTTCATCCTATGTGTACGTCATGTTGGCACACTTCCGTATTTATTTTATTTTTCATGTCATACTTTGACAAATCGCTGTCCGCACATCTCAATGCGACTACTTTAATCAGCCATTTTTCCAAAACCTATGTTTTTACGGTAACTTGGGTGGTATAATACAGAAGTTCTGGTCCTATTCTATCACCCTATGTGTACGTCATGTATCCACAATTCCGTATTTATTTTTATATTTCATGTCAAACAGACAAATCGCTGTCCGCACATCTCAATGCGACTACTTTAATCACCCATATTTCCAAAACCTAAGTTTTTACGGTAACTTGGGTGGTATAGTACTAAAGTTCTGGACCTATTCTATCATCCTATGTGTACGTCATGTTGGCACACCTCCGTATTTTTTTTATATTTCGTGTCAAACTTCGACAAATCTCTGTCCGCACATCTCAATGCGACTACTTTAATCAGCCATATTTCCAAAACCTAAGTTTTTACGGTAACTTGGGTGGTATAATACAGAAGTTCTGGTCCTATTCTATCACCCTACGTGTACGTAATGTTGGCACACCTCCGTATTTATTATTATATTTCATGTCATACTTAGACAAATCGTTGTCCGCACATCGCATAGCGACTAATTTAATCACCCATATTTCCAAAACCTAAGTTTTTAAGTTAACTTGGGTGGTATAGTACTCAAGTTCTGGTCCTATTCTTTCATCCTACGTGTACGTCATGCTGACACACTTCCGTATTTATTTTATATTTTATGTCAAACTTAGGTGGATCGCTGTCCACACATCCAAAGCGACTATTTTAATCAACGGTATTTCCAAAACCTAAGTTTTGACGGTAACCTGAGTGGTATAATAATATAGTTCTAATCCTATTCTATCACCCAATGTGTACGTCATGTATCCAAAATTCCGTATTTATTTTTATATTTCATGTCAAACTTAGACAAATCGTTGTCCGCACATCGCATAGCGACTAATTTAATCACCCATATTTCCAAAACCTTAGTTTTTAAGTTAACTTGGGTGGTATAGTACTCAAGTTCTGGTCCTATTCTTTCATCCTACGTGTACGTCATGCTGACACACTTCCGTATTTATTTTATATTTTATGTCAAACTTAGGTGGATCGCTGTCCACACATCCAAAGCGACTATTTTAATCAACGGTATTTCCAAAACCTATGTTTTTACGGTAACTTGGGTGGTATAATACAGAAGTTCTGGTCCTATTCTATCACCCTATGTGTACGTCATGTATCCACAATTCCGTATTTATTTTTATATTTCATGTCAAACTTAGACAAATCGCTGTCCGCACATCTCAATGCGACTACTTTAATCAGCCATATTTCCAAAACCTAAGTTTTTACGGTAACTTGGGTGGTATAGTTCTAAATTTCTGGACCTATTCTATCATCCTATGTGTACGTCATGTTGGCACATCTCCGTATTGTTTTTATATTTCGTGTCAAACTTCGACAAATCTCTGTCCGCACATCTCAATGCGACTACTTTAATCAGCCATATTTCCAAAACCTAAGTTTTTACGGTAACTTGGGTGGTATAATACAGAAGTTCTGGTCCTATTCTATCACCCTACGTGTACGTAATGTTGGCACACCTCCGTATTTATTATTATATTTCATGTCATACTTAGACAAATCGTTGTCCGCACATCGCATAGCGACTAATTTAATCACCCATATTTCCAAAACCTAAGTTTTTAAGGTAACTTGGGTGGTATAGTACTAAAGTTCTGGTCCTATTCTTTCATCCTATGTGTACGTCATGTTGGCACACTTCCGTATTTATTTTATTTTTCATGTCATACTTTGACAAATCGCTGTCCGCACATCTCAATGCGACTACTTTAATCAGCCATATTTCCAAAACCTAAGTTTTTACGGTAACTTGGGTGGTATAATACAGAAGTTCTGGTCCTATTCTATCACCCTATGTGTACGTCATGTATCCACAAATCCGTATTTATTTTTATATTTCATGTCAAACTTAGACAAATCGTTGTCCGCACATCGCATAGCGACTAATTTAATCAGCCATATTTCCAAAACCTTAAGTTTTTACGGTAACTTGGGTGGTATAATACAGAAGTTCTGGTCCTATTTCATCACCCTACGTGTACGTCATGGTGACACACTGCCGTATTTATTTTATATTTTATGTCAAACTTAGGTGGATCACTGTCCACACATCCAAAGCGACTATTTTAATCACCCGTATTTCCAAAACCTAAGTTTTTACGGTAATTTGGGTGGTATAGTACTAAAGTTCTAGTCCTATTCTTTCATCCTATGTGTACGTCATGTTGGCACACTTCCGTATTTATTTTATTTTTCATGTCATACTTTGACAAATCGCTGTCCGCACATCTCAATGCGACTACTTTAATCAGCCATATTTCCAAACCCTAAGGTTTTACGGTAACTTGGGTGGTATAATACAGAAGTTCTGGTCCTATTTCATCACCCTACGTGTACGTCATGCAGACAAACTGCCGTATTTATTTTATATTTTATGTCAAACTTAGGTGGATCACTGTCCACACATCCAAAGCGACTATTTTAATCACCCGTATTTCCAAAACATAAGTTTTTAAGGTAACTTGGGTGGTATAGTACTAAAGTTCTGGACCTATTCTATCATCCTATGTGTACGTCATGTAGGCACACCTCCGTATTTTTTTTATATTTCGTGTCAAACTTCGACAAATCTCTGTCCGCACATCTCAATGCGACTACTTTAATCAGCCATATTTCCAAAACCTAAGTTTTTACGGTAACTTGGGTGGTATAATACAGAAGTTCTGGTCCTATTCTATCACCCTACGTGTACGTAATGTTGGCACACCTCCGTATTTATTATTATATTTCATGTCATACTTAGACAAATCGTTGTCCGCACATCGCATAGCGACTAATTTAATCACCCATATTTCCAAAACCTAAGTTTTTACGGTAACTTGGGTGGTATAATACAGAAGTTCTGGTCCCATTCTATCACCCTATGTGTACGTCATGTATCCACAATTCCGTATTTATTTTTATATTTCATGTCAAACTTAGACAAATCGCTGTCCGCACATCGCATAGCGACTACTTTAATCACCCATATTTCCAAAACCTAAGTTTTTAAGGTAACTTGGGTGGTATAGTACTAAAGTTCTGGTCCTATTCTTTCATCCTATGTGTACGTCATGTTGGCACACTTCCGTATTTATTTTATTTTTCATGTCATACTTTGACAAATCGCTGTCCGCACATCTCAATGCGACTACTTTAATCAGCCATATTTCCAAAACCTTAATTTTTTACGGTAACTTGGGTGGTATAATACAGAAGTTCTGGTCCTATTTCATCACCCTACGTGTACGTCATGCTGACACACTGCCGTATTTATTTTATAATTTATGTCAAACTTAGGTGGATCACTGTCCACACATCCAAAGCGACTATTTTAATCACCCGTATTTCCAAAACCTAAGTTTTTACGGTAATTTGGGTGGTATAGTACTAAAGTTCTAGTCCTATTCTTTCATCCTATGTGTACGTCATGTTGGCACACTTCCGTATTTATTTTATTTTTCATGTCATACTTTGACAAATCGCTGTCCGCACATCTCAATGCGACTACTTTAATCAGCCATATTTCCAAAACCTAAGGTTTTACGGTAACTTGGGTGGTATAATACAGAAGTTCTGGTCCTATTTCATCACCCTACGTGTACGTCATGCTGACAAACTGCCGTATTTTTTTTATATTTTATGTCAAACTTAGGTGGATCACTGTCCACACATCCAAAGCGACTATTTTAATCACCCGTATTTCCAAAACCTAAGTTTTTAAGGTAACTTGGGTGGTATAGTACTAAAGTTCTGGACCTATTCTATCATCCTATGTGTACGTCATGTTGGCACACCTCCTAATTTTTTTTATATTTCGTGTCAAACTTCGACAAATCTCTGTCCGCACATCTCAATGCGACTACTTTAATCAGCCATATTTCCAAAACCTAAGTTTTTACGGTAACTTGGGTGGTATAATACAGAAGTTCTGGTCCTATTCTATCACCCTACGTGTACGTAATGTTGGCACACCTCCGTATTTATTATTATATTTCATGTCATACTTAGACAAATCGTTGTCCGCACATCGCATAGCGACTAATTTAATCACCCATATTTCCAAAACCTAAGTTTTTACGGTAACTTGGGTGATATAATACAGAAGTTCTGGTCCTATTCTATCACCCTATGTGTACGTCATGTATCCACAATTCCGTATTTATTTTTATATTTCATGTCAAACTTAGACAAATCGTTGTCCGCACATCGCATAGCGACTAATTTAATCACCCATATTTCCAAAACCTAAGTTTTTAAGGTAACTTGGGTGGTATAATACTAAATTTCAGGACCTATTCTATCATCCTATGTGTACGTCATGTTGGCAAACTTCCGTATTTATTTTATTTTTCATGTCATACTTTGACAAATCGCTGTCCGCACATCTCAATGCGACTACTTTAATCAGCCATATTTCCAAAACCTAAGTTTTTACGGTAACTTGGGTGGTATAATACAGAAGTTCTGGTCCTATTCTATCACCCTACGTGTACGTAATGTTGGCACACCTCCGTATTTATTATTATATTTCATGTCATACTTAGACAAATCGTTGTCCGCACATCGCATAGCGACTAATTTAATCACCCATATTTCCAAAACCTAAGTTTTTACGGTAACTTGGGTGGTATAATACAGAAGTTCTGGTCCTATTCTATCACCCTATGTGTACGTCATGTATCCACAATTCCGTATTTATCTTTATATTTCATGTCAATCTTAGACAAATCGCTGTCCGCACATCTCAATGCGACTACTTTAATCAGCCATATTTCCAAAACCTAAGTTTTTACGGTAACTTGGGTGGTATAGTACTAAAGTTCTGGACCTATTCTATCATCCTATGTGTACGTCATGTTGGCACACCTCCGTATTTTTTTTATATTTCGTGTAAAACTTCGACAAATCTCTGTCCGCACATCTCAATGCGACTACTTTAATCAGCCATATTTCCAAAACCTAAGTTTTTACGGTAACTTGGGTGGTATAATACAGAAGTTCTGGTCCTATTCTATCACCCTACGTGTACGTAATGTTGGCACACCTCCGTATTTATTATTATATTTCATGTCATACTTAGACAAATCGTTGTCCGCACATCGCATAGCGACTAATTTAATCACCCATATTTCCAAAACCTAAGTTTTTAAGGTAACTTGGGTGGTATAGTACTAAAGTTCTGGTCCTATTCTTTCATCCTATGTGTACGTCATGTTGGCACACTTCCGTATTTATTTTATTTTTCATGTCATACTTTGACAAATCGCTGTCCGCACATCTCAATGCGACTACTTTAATCAGCCATATTTCCAAAACCTAAGTTTTTACGGTAACTTGGGTGGTATAATACAGAAGTTCTGGTCCTATTCTATCACCCTATGTGTACGTCATGTATCTACAATTCCGTATTTATTTTTATATTTCATGTCAAACTTAGACAAATCGCTGTCCGCACATCTCAATGCGACTACTTTAATCACCCATATTTCCAAAACCTAATTTTTTACGGTAACTTGGGTGGTATAGTACTAAAGTTCTGGACCTATTCTATCATCCTATGTGTACGTCATGTTGGCACACCTCCGTATTTTTTTTATATTTCGTGTCAAACTTCGACAAATCTCTGTCCGCACATCTCAATGCGACTACTTTAATCAGCCATATTTCCAAAACCTAAGTTTTTACGGTAACTTGGGTGGTATAATACAGAAGTTCTGGTCCTATTCTATCACCCTACGTGTACGTAATGTTGGCACACCTCCGTATTTATTATTATATTTCATGTCATACTTAGACAAATCGCTGTCCGCACATCTCAATGCGACTACTTTAATCAGCCATATTTCCAAAACCTAAGTTTTTAAGTTAACTTGGGTGGTATAGTACTAAAGTTCTGGTCCTATTCTTTCATCCTACGTGTACGTCATGCTGACACACTTCCGTATTTATTTTATATTTTATGTCAAACTTAGGTGGATCGCTGTCCACATATCCAAAGCGACTATTTTAATCAACGGTATTTCCAAAACCTAAGTTTTGGCGGTAACCTGAGTGGTATAATAATATAGTTCTAATCCTATTCTATCACCCAATGTGTACGTCATGTATCCAAAATTCCGTATTTATTTTTATATTTCATGTCAAACTTAGACAAATCGTTGTCCGCACATCGCATAGCGACTAATTTAATCACCCATATTTCCAAAACCTAAGTTTTTACGGTAACTTGGGTGGTATAATACAGAAGTTCTGGTCCTATTCTATCATCCTATGTGTACGTCATGTATCCACAATTCCGTATTTATTTTTATATTTCATGTCAAACTTAGACAAATCGCTGTCCGCACATCTCAATGCGACTACTTTAATCAGCCATATTTCCAAAACCTAAGTTTTTACGGTAACTTGGGTGGTATAGTTCTAAAGTTCTGGACCTATTCTATCATCCTATGTGTACGTCATGTTGGCACACCTCCGTATTTTTTTTATATTTCGTGTCAAACTTCGACAAATCTCTGTCCGCACATCGCATAGCGACTAATTTAATCACCCATATTTCCAAAACCTAAGTTTTTACGGTAACTTGGGTGGTATAATACAGAAGTTCTGGTCCTATTCTATCACCCTATGTGTACGTCATGTATCCACAAATCCGTATTTATTTTTATATTTCATGTCAAACTTAGACAAATCGTTGTCCGCACATCGCATAGCGACTAATTTAATCAGCCATATTTCCAAAACCTTAAGTTTTTACGGTAACTTGGGTGGTATAATACAGAAGTTCTGGTCCTATTTCATCACCCTACGTGTACGTCATGCTGACACACTGCCGTATTTATTTTATATTTTATGTCAAACTTAGGTGGATCACTGTCCACACATCCAAAGCGACTATTTTAATCACCCGTATTTCCAAAACCTAAGTTTTTACGGTAATTTGGGTGGTATAGTACTAAAGTTCTAGTCCTATTCTTTCATCCTATGTGTACGTCATGTTGGCACACTTCCGTATTTATTTTATTTTTCATGTCATACTTTGACAAATCGCTGTCCGCACATCTCAATGCGACTACTTTAATCAGCCATATTTCCAAAACCTAAGGTTTTACGGTAACTTGGGTGGTATAATACAGAAGTTCTGGTCCTATTTCATCACCCTACGTGTACGTCATGCTGACAAACTGCCGTATTTATTTTATATTTTATGTCAAACTTAGGTGGATCACTGTCCACACATCCAAAGCGACTATTTTAATCACCCGTATTTCCAAAACCTAAGGTTTTAAGGTAACTTGGGTGGTATAGTACTAAAGTTCTGGACCTATTCTATCATCCTATGTGTACGTCATGTTGGCACACCTCCGTATTTTTTTTATATTTCGTGTCAAACTTCGACAAATCTCTGTCCGCACATCTCAATGCGACTACTTTAATCAGCCATATTTCCAAAACCTAAGTTTTTACGGTAACTTGGGTGGTATAATACAGAAGTTCTGGTCCTATTCTATCACCCTACGTGTACGTAATGTTGGCACACCTCCGTATTTATTATTATATTTCATGTCATACTTAGACAAATCGTTGTCCGCACATCGCATAGCGACTAATTTAATCACCCATATTTCCAAAACCTAAGTTTTTACGGTAACTTGGGTGGTATAATACAGAAGTTCTGGTCCTATTCTATCACCCTATGTGTACGTCATGTATCCACAATTCCGTATTTATTTTTATATTTCATGTCAAACTTAGACAAATCGTTGTCCGCACATCGCATAGCGACTAATTTAATCACCCATATTTCCAAAACCTAAGTTTTTAAGGTAACTTGGGTGGTATAATACTAAATTTCAGGACCTATTCTATCATCCTATGTGTACGTCATGTTGGCAAACTTCCGTATTTATTTTATTTTTCATGTCATACTTTGACAAATCGCTGTCCGCACATCTCAATGCGACTACTTTAATCAGCCATATTTCCAAAACCTAAGTTTTTACGGTAACTTGGGTGGTATAATACAGAAGTTCTGGTCCTATTCTATCACCCTACGTGTACGTAATGTTGGCACACCTCCGTATTTATTATTATATTTCATGTCATACTTAGACAAATCGTTGTCCGCACATCGCATAGCGACTAATTTAATCACCCATATTTCCAAAACCTAAGTTTTTAAGGTAACTTGGGTGGTATAGTACTAAAGTTCTGGTCCTATTCTTTCATCCTATGTGTACGTCATGTTGGCACACTTACGTATTTATTTTATTTTTCATGTCATACTTTGACAAATCGCTGTCCGCACATCTCAATACGACTACTTTAATCAGCCATATTTCCAAAACCTAAGTTTTTACGGTAACTTGGGTGGTATAATACAGAAGTTCTGGTCCTATTCTATCACCCTATGTGTACGTCATGTATCCACAAATCCGTATTTATTTTTATATTTCATGTCAAACTTAGACAAATCGTTGTCCGCACATCGCATAGCGACTAATTTAATCAGCCATATTTCCAAAACCTTAAGTTTTTACGGTAACTTGGGTGGTATAATACAGAAGTTCTGGTCCTATTTCATCACCCTACGTGTACGTCATGCTGACACACTGCCGTATTTATTTTATATTTTATGTCAAACTTAGGTGGATCACTGTCCACACATCCAAAGCGACTATTTTAATCACCCGTATTTCCAAAACCTAAGTTTTTACGGTAATTTGGGTGGTATAGTACTAAAGTTCTAGTCCTATTCTTTCATCCTATGTGTACGTCATGTTGGCACACTTCCGTATTTATTTTATTTTTCATGTCATACTTTGACAAATCGCTGTCCGCACATCTCAATGCGACTACTTTAATCAGCCATATTTCCAAAACCTAAGGTTTTACGGTAACTTGGGTGGTATAATACAGAAGTTCTGGTCCTATTTCATCACCCTACGTGTACGTCATGCTGACAAATTGCCGTATTTATTTTATATTTTATGTCAAACTTAGGTGGATCACTGTCCACACATCCAAAGCGACTATTTTAATCACCCGTATTTCCAAAACCTAAGTTTTTAAGGTAACTTGGGTGGTATAGTACTAAAGTTCTGGACCTATTCTATCATCCTATGTGTACGTCATGTTGGCACACCTCCGTATTTTTTTTATATTTCGTGTCAAACTTCGACAAATCTCTGTCCGCACATCTCAATGCGACTACTTTAATCAGCCATATTTCCAAAACCTAAGTTTTTACGGTAACTTGGGTGGTATAATACAGAAGTTCTGGTCCTATTCTATCACCCTACGTGTACGTAATGTTGGCACACCTCCGTATTTATTATTATATTTCATGTCATACTTAGACAAATCGTTGTCCGCACATCGCATAGCGACTAATTTAATCACCCATATTTCCAAAACCTAAGTTTTTACGGTAACTTGGGTGGTATAATACAGAAGTTCTGGTCCTATTCTATCACCCTATGTGTACGTCATGTATCCACAATTCCGTATTTATTTTTATATTTCATGTCAAACTTAGACAAATCGTTGTCCGCACATCGCATAGCGACTAATTTAATCACCCATATTTCCAAAACCTAAGTTTTTAAGGTAACTTGGGTGGTATAATACTAAATTTCAGGACCTATTCTATCATCCTATGTGTACGTCATGTTGGCAAACTTCCGTATTTATTTTATTTTTCATGTCATACTTTGACAAATCGCTGTCCGCACATCTCAATGCGACTACTTTAATCAGCCATATTTCCAAAACCTAAGTTTTTACGGTAACTTGGGTGGTATAATACAGAAGTTCTGGTCCTATTCTATCACCCTACGTGTACGTAATGTTGGCACACCTCCGTATTTATTATTATATTTCATGTCATACTTAGACAAATCGTTGTCCGCACATCGCATAGCGACTAATTTAATCACCCATATTTCCAAAACCTAAGTTTTTAAGGTAACTTGGGTGGTATAGTACTAAAGTTCTGGTCCTATTCTTTCATCCTATGTGTACGTCATGTTGGCACACTTCCGTATTTATTTTATTTTTCATGTCATACTTTGACAAATCGCTGTCCGCACATCTCAATGCGACTACTTTAATCAGCCATATTTCCAAAACCTAAGTTTTTAAGTTAACTTGGGTGGTATAGTACTAAAGTTCTGGTCCTATTCTTTCATCCTACGTGTACGTCATGCTGACACACTTCCGTATTTATTTTATATTTTATGTCAAACTTAGGTGGATCGCTGTCCACACATCCAAAGCGACTATTTTAATCAACGGTATTTCCAAAACATAAGTTTTGACGGTAACCTGAGTGGTATAATAATATAGTTCTAATCCTATTCTATCACCCAATGTGTACGTCATGTATCCAAAATTCCGTATTTATTTTTATATTTCATGTCAAACTTAGACAAATCGTTGTCCGCACATCGCATAGCGACTAATTTAATCACCCATATTTCCAAAACCTAAGTTTTTACGGTAACTTGGGTGGTATAATACAGAAGTTCTGGTCCTATTCTATCACCCTATGTGTACGTCATGTATCCACAATTCCGTATTTATTTTTATATTTC
Source organism: Flexamia atlantica (assembly GCA_035578135.1). Classification (NCBI taxonomy): domain Eukaryota; kingdom Metazoa; phylum Arthropoda; class Insecta; order Hemiptera; family Cicadellidae; genus Flexamia; species Flexamia atlantica. Next base: position 303,749 of record JAQJVK010000055.1, on the reverse strand, counting down.
ATGTCAAACTTAGACAAATCGCTGTCCGCACATCTCAATGCGACTACTTTAATCAGCCATATTTCCAAAACCTAAGTTTTTACGGTAACTTGGGTGGTATAGTTCTAAAGTTCTGGACCTATTCTATCATCCTATGTGTACGTCATGTTGGCACACCTCCGTATTTTTTTTTATATTTCGTGTCAAACTTCGACAAATCTCTGTTCGCACATCTCAATGCGACTACTTTAATCAGCCATATTTCCAAAACCTAAGTTTTTACGGTAACTTGGGTGGTATAATACAGAAGTTCTGGTCCTATTCTATCACCCTATGTGTACGTCATGTATCCACAAATCCGTATTTATTTTTATATTTCATGTCAAACTTAGACAAATCGTTGTCCGCACATCGCATAGCGACTAATTTAATCAGCCATATTTCCAAAACCTTAAGTTTTTACGGTAACTTGGGTGGTATAATACAGAAGTTCTGGTCCTATTTCATCACCCTACGTGTACGTCATGCTGACACACTGCCGTATTTATTTTATATTTTATGTCAAACTTAGGTGGATCACTGTCCACACATCCAAAGCGACTATTTTAATCACCCGTATTTCCAAAACCTAAGTTTTTACGGTAATTTGGGTGGTATAGTACTAAAGTTCTAGTCCTATTCTTTCATCCTATGTGTACGTCATGTTGGCACACTTCCGTATTTATTTTATTTTTCATGTCATACTTTGACAAATCGCTGTCCGCACATCTCAATGCGACTACTTTAATCAGCCATATTTCCAAAACCTAAGGTTTTACGGTAACTTGGGTGGTATAATACAGAAGTTCTGGTCCTATTTCATCACCCTACGTGTACGTCATGCTGACAAACTGCCGTTTTTTTTTTATATTTTATGTCAAACTTAGGTGGATCACTGTCCACACATCCAAAGCGACTATTTTAATCACCCGTATTTCCAAAACCTAAGTTTTTAAGGTAACTTGGGTGGTATAGTACTAAAGTTCTGGACCTATTCTATCATCCTATGTGTACGTCATGTTGGCACACCTCCGTATTTTTTTTATATTTCGCGTCAAACTTCGACAAATCTCTGTCCACACATCTCAATGCGACTACTTTAATCAGCCATATTTCCAAATCCTAAGTTTTTACGGTAACTTGGGTGGTATAATACAGAAGTTCTGGTCCTATTCTATCACCCTACGTGTACGTAATGTTGGCACACCTCCGTATTTATTATTATATTTCATGTCATACTTAGACAAATCGTTGTCCGCACATCGCATAGCGACTAATTTAATCACCCATATTTCCAAAACCTAAGTTTTTAAGGTAACTTGGGTGGTATAGTACTAAAGTTCTGGTCCTATTCTTTCATCCTACATGTACGTCATGCTGACACACTGCCGTATTTATTTTATATTTTATGTCAAACTTTGACAAATCGCTGTCCGCACATCTCAATGCGACTACTTTAATCAGCCATATTTTTAAAACCTAAGTTTTTACGGTAACTTGGGTGGTATAATACAGAAGTTCTGGTCCTATTCTATCACCCTACGTGTACGTAATGTTGGCACACCTCCGTATTTATTATTATATTTCATGTCATACTTAGACAAATCGTTGTCCGCACATCGCATAGCGACTAATTTAATCACCCATATTTCCAAAACCTAAGTTTTTAAGGTAACTTGGGTGGTATAGTACTAAAGTTCTGGTCCTATTCTTTCATCCTATGTGTACGTCATGTTGGCACACTTCCGTATTTATTTTATTTTTCATGTCATACTTTGACAAATCGCTGTCCGCACATCTCAATGCGACTACTTTAATCAGCCATATTTCCAAAACCTAAGTTTTTACGGTAACTTGGGTGGTATAATACAGAAGTTCTGGTCCTATTCTATCACCCTACGTGTACGTAATGTTGGCACACCTCCGTATTTATTATTATATTTCATGTCATACTTAGACAAATCGTTGTCCGCACATCGCATAGCGACTAATTTAATCACCCATATTTCCAAAACCTAAGTTTTTACGGTAACTTGGGTGGTATAATACAGAAGTTCTGGTCCTATTCTATCACCTTATGTGTACGTCATGTATCCACAATTCCGTATTTATTTTTATATTTCATTTCAAACTTAGACAAATCGCTGTCCGCACATCTCAATGCGACTACTTTAATCAGCCATATTTCCAAAACCTAAGTTTTTACGGTAACTTGGGTGGTATAGTTCTAAAGTTCTGGACCTATTCTATCATCCTATGTGTACGTCATGTTGGCACACCTCCGTATTTTTTTTATATTTCGTGTCAAACTTCGACAAATCTCTGTTCGCACATCTCAATGCGACTACTTTAATCAGCCATATTTCCAAAACCTAAGTTTTTACGGTAACTTGGGTGGTATAATACAGAAGTTCTGGTCCTATTCTATCACCCTATGTGTACGTCATGTATCCACAAATCCGTATTTATTTTTATATTTCATGTCAAACTTAGACAAATCGTTGTCCGCACATCGCATAGCGACTAATTTAATCAGCCATATTTCCAAAACCTTAAGTTTTTACGGTAACTTGCGTGGTATAATACAGAAGTTCTGGTCCTATTTCATCACCCTACGTGTACGTCATGCTGACACACTGCCGTATTTATTTTATATTTTATGTCAAACTTAGGTGGATCACTGTCCACACATCCAAAGCGACTATTTTAATCACCCGTATTTCCAAAACCTAAGTTTTTACGGTAATTTGGGTGGTATAGTACTAAAGTTCTAGTCCTATTCTTTCATCCTATGTGTACGTCATGTTGGCACACTTCCGTATTTATTTTATGTTTCATGTCATACTTTGACAAATCGCTGTCCGCACATCTCAATGCGACTACTTTAATCAGCCATATTTCCAAAACCTAAGGTTTTACGGTAACTTGGGTGGTATAATACAGAAGTTCTGGTCCTATTTCATCACCCTACGTGTACGTCATGCTGACAAACTGCCGTATTTATTTTATATTTTATGTCAAACTTAGGTGGATCACTGTCCACACATCCAAAGCGACTATTTTAATCACCCGTATTTCCAAAACCTAAGTTTTTAAGGTAACTTGGGTGGTATAGTACTAAAGTTCTGGACCTATTCTATCATCCTATGTGTACGTCATGTTGGCACACCTCCGTATTTTTTTTATATTTCGTGTCAAACTTCGACAAATCTCTGTCCGCACATCTCAATGCGACTACTTTAATCAGCCATATTTCCAAATCCTAAGTTTTTACGGTAACTTGGGTGGTATAATACAGAAGTTCTGGTCCTATTCTATCACCCTACGTGTACGTAATGTTGGCACACCTCCGTATTTATTATTATATTTCATGTCATACTTAGACAAATCGTTGTCCGCACATCGCATAGCGACTAATTTAATCACCCATATTTCCAAAACCTAAGTTTTTAAGGTAACTTGGGTGGTATAGTTTTAAAGTTCTGGTCCTATTCTTTCATCCTATGTGTACGTCATGTTGGCACACTTCCGTATTTATTTTATTTTTCATGTCATACTTTGACAAATCGCTGTCCGCACATCTCAATGCGACTACTTTAATCAGCCATATTTCCAAAACCTAAGTTTTTACGGTAACTTGGGTGGTATAATACAGAAGTTCTGGTCCTATTCTATCACCCAATGTGTAAGTCATGTATCAAAATTCCGTATTTATTTTTATATTTCATGTCAAACTTAGACAAATCGTTGTCCGCACATCGCATAGCGACTAATTTAATCACCCATATTTCCAAAACCTAAGTTTTTACGGTAACTTGGGTGGTATAATACAGAAGTTCTGGTCCTATTCTATCACCCTATGTGTACGTCATGTATCCACAATTCCGTATTTATTTTTATATTTCATGTCAAACTTAGACAAATCGCTGTCCGCACATCTCAATGCGACTACTTTAATCAGCCATATTTCCAAAACCTAAGTTTTTACGGTAACTTGGGTGGTATAGTACTAAAGTTCTGGACCTATTCTATCATCCTATGTGTACGTCATGTTGGCACATCTCCGTATTTTTTTTTATATTTCGTGTTAAACTTCGACAAATCTCTGTCCGCACATCTCAATGCGACTACTTTAATCAGCCATATTTCCAAAACCTAAGTTTTTACGGTAACTTGGGTGGTATAATACAGAAGTTCTGGTCCTATTCTATCACCCTACGTGTACGTAATGTTGGCACAACTCCGTATTTATTATTATATTTCATGTCATACTCAGACAAATCGTTGTCCGCACATCGCATAGCGACTAATTTAATCACCCATATTTCCAAAACCTAAGTTTTTAAGTTAACTTGGGTGGTATAGTACTAAAGTTCTGGTCCTATTCTTTCATCCTACGTGTACGTCATGCTGACACACTTCCGTATTTATTTTATATTTTATGTCAAACTTAGGTGGATCGCTGTCCACACATCCAAAGCGACTATTTTAATCACCCGTATTTCCAAAACCTAAGTTTTTACGGTAACCTGAGTGGTATAATAATATAGTTCTAATCCTATTCTATCACCCAATGTGTACGTCATGTTTAAAAATCCCGTATTTATTTTTATATTTCATGTCAAACTTAGACAATTCGTTGTCCGCACATCGCATAGCGACTAATTTAATCACCCATATTTCCAAAACCTAAGTTTTTACGGTAACTTGGGTGGTATAATACAGAAGTTCTGGTCCTATTCTATCACCCTATGTGTACGTCATGTATCCACAATTCCGTATTTATTTTTATATTTCATGTCAAACTTAGACAAATCGCTGTCCGCACATCTCAATGCGACTACTTTAATCAGCCATATTTCCAAAACCTAAGTTTTTACGGTAACTTGGGTGGTATAGTACTAAAGTTCTGGACCTATTCTATCATCCTATGTGTACGTCATGTTGGCACACCTCCGTATTTTTTTTATATTTCGTGTTAAACTTCGACAAATCTCTGTCCGCACATCTCAATGCGACTACTTTAATCAGCCATATTTCCAAAACCTAAGTTTTTACGGTAACTTGGGTGGTATAATACAGAAGTTCTGGTCCTATTCTATCACCCTACGTGTACGTAATGTTGGCACAACTCCGTATTTATTATTATATTTCATGTCATACTTAGACAAATCGTTGTCCGCACATCGCATAGCGACTAATTTAATCACCCATATTTCCAAAACCTAAGTTTTTAAGGTAACTTGGGTGGTATAGTACCAAAGTTCTGGTCCTATTCATCCTACGTGTACGTCATGCTGACACACTTCCGTATTTATTTTATATTTTATGTCAAACTTAGGTGGATCGCTGTCCACACATCCAAAGCGACTATTTAATCACCCGTATTTCCAAAACCTAAGTTTTGACGGTAACCTGAGTGGTATAATAATATAGTTCTAATCCTATTCTATCACCCAATGTGTACGTCATGTATCAAAATTCCGTATTTATTTTTATATTTCATGTCAAACTTAGACAAATCGTTGTCCGCACATCGCATAGCGACTAATTTAATCACCCATATTTCCAAAACCTAAGTTTTTACGGTATCTTGGGTGGTATAATACAGAAGTTCTGGTCCTATTCTATCACCCTATGTGTACGTCATGTATCCACAATTCCGTATTTATTTTATATTTCATGTCAAACTTAGACAAATCGCTGTCCGCACATCTCAATGCGACTACTTTAATCAGCCATATTTCCAAAACCTAAGTTTTTACGGTAACTTGGGTGGTATAGTACTAAAGTTCTGGACCTATTCTATCATCCTATGTGTACGTCATGTTGGCACACCTCCGTATTTTTTTTATATTTCGTGTCAAACTTCGACAAATCTCTGTCCGCACATCTCAATGCGACTACTTTAATCAGCCATATTTCCAAAACCTAAGTTTTTACGGTAACTTGGGTGGTATAATACAGAAGTTCTGGTCCTATTCTATCACCCTACGTGTACGTAATGTTGGCACACCTCCGTATTTATTATTATATTTCATGTCATACTTAGACAAATCGTTGTCCGCACATCGCATAGCGACTAATTTAATCACCCATATTTCCAAAACCTAAGTTTTTAAGGTAACTTGGGTGGTATAGTACTAAAGTTCTGGTCCTATTCTTTCATCCTATGTGTACGTCATGTTGGCACACTTCCGTATTTATTTTATTTTTCATGTCATACTTTGACAAATCGCTGTCCGCACATCTCAATGCGACTACTTTAATCAGCCATATTTCCAAAACCTAAGTTTTTACGGTAACTTGGGTGGTATAATACAGAAGTTCTGGTCCTATTCTATCACCCTACGTGTACGTAATGTTGGCACACCTCCGTATTTATTATTATATTTCATGTCATACTTAGACAATACGTTGTCCGCACATCGCATAGCGACTAATTTAATCACCCATATTTCCAAAACCTAAGTTTTTACGGTAACTTGGGTGGTATAATACAGAAGTTCTGGTCCTATTCTATCACCCTATGTGTACGTCATGTATCCACAATTCCGTATTTATTTTTATATTTCATGTCAAACTTAGACAAATCGCTGTCCGCACATCTCAATGCGACTACTTTAATCAGCCATATTTCCAAAACCTAAGTTTTTACGGTAACTTGGGTGGTATAGTTCTAAAGTTCTGGACCTATTCTATCATCCTATGTGTACGTCATGTTGGCACACCTCCGTATTTTTTTTATATTTCGTGTCAAACTTCGACAAATCTCTGTTCGCACATCTCAATGCGACTACTTTAATCAGCCATATTTCCAAAACCTAAGTTTTTACGGTAACTTGGGTGGTATAATACAGAAGTTCTGGTCCTATTCTATCACCCTATGTGTACGTCATGTATCCACAAATCCGTATTTATTTTTATATTTCATGTCAAACTTAGACAAATCGTTGTCCGCACATCGCATAGCGACTAATTTAATCAGCCATATTTCCAAAACCTTAAGTTTTTACGGTAACTTGGGTGGTATAATACAGAAGTTCTGGTCCTATTTCATCACCCTACGTGTACGTCATGCTGACACACTGCCGTATTTATTTTATATTTTATGTCAAACTTAGGTGGATCACTGTCCACACATCCAAAGCGACTATTTTAATCACCCGTATTTCCAAAACCTAAGTTTTTACGGTAATTTGGGTGGTATAGTACTAAAGTTCTAGTCCTATTCTTTCATCCTATGTGTACGTCATGTTGGCACACTTCCGTATTTATTTTATGTTTCATGTCATACTTTGACAAATCGCTGTCCGCACATCTCAATGCGACTACTTTAATCAGCCATATTTCCAAAACCTAAGGTTTTACGGTAACTTGGGTGGTATAATACAGAAGTTCTGGTCCTATTTCATCACCCTACGTGTACGTCATGCTGACAAACTGCCGTATTTATTTTATATTTTATGTCAAACTTAGGTGGATCACTGTCCACACATCCAAAGCGACTATTTTAATCACCCGTATTTCCAAAACCTAAGTTTTTAAGGTAACTTGGGTTGTATAGTACTAAAGTTCTGGACCTATTCTATCATCCTATGTGTACGTCATGTTGGCACACCTCCGTATTTTTTTATATTTCGTGTCAAACTTCGACAAATCTCTGTCCGCACATCTCAATGCGACTACTTTAATCAGCCATATTTCCAAATCCTAAGTTTTTACGGTAACTTGGGTGGTATAATACAGAAGTTCTGGTCCTATTCTATCACCCTACGTGTACGTAATGTTGGCACACCTCCGTATTTATTATTATATTTCATGTCATACTTAGACAAATCGTTGTCCGCACATCGCATAGCGACTAATTTAATCACCCATATTTCCAAAACCTAAGTTTTTAAGGTAACTTGGGTGGTATAGTACTAAAGTTCTGGTCCTATTCTTTCATCCTATGTGTACGTCATGTTGGCACACTTCCGTATTTATTTTATTTTTCATGTCATACTTTGACAAATCGCTGTCCGCACATCTCAATGCGACTACTTTAATCAGCCATATTTCCAAAACCTAAGTTTTTACGGTAACTTGGGTGGTATAATACAGAAGTTCTGGTCCTATTCTATCACCCTATGTGTACGTCATGTATCCACAATTCCGTATTTATTTTTATATTTTATGTCAAACTTAGACAAATCGCTGTCCGCACATCTCAATGCGACTACTTTAATCACCCATATTTCCAAAACCTAAGTTTTTACGGTAACTTGGGTGGTATAGTACTAAAGTTTTGGACCTATTCTATCATCCTATGTGTACGTCATGTTGGCACACCTCCGTATTTTTTTTATATTTCGTGTAAAACTTCGACAAATCTCTGTCCGCACATCTCAATGCGACTACTTTAATCAGCCATATTTCCAAAACCTAAGTTTTTACGGTAACTTGGGTGGTATAATACAGAAGTTCTGGTCCTATTCTATCACCCTACGTGTACGTTATGTTGGCACACCTCCGTATTTATTATTATATTTCATGTCATACTAAGACAAATCGTTGTCCGCACATCGCATAGCGACTAATTTAATCACCCATATTTCCAAAACCTAAGTTTTTAAGGTAACTTGGGTGGTATAGTACTAAAGTTCTGGTCCTATTCTTTCATCCTACATGTACGTCATGCTGACACACTTCCGTATTTATTTTATATTTTATGTCAAACTTAGGTGGATCGCTGTCCACACATCCAAAGCGACTATTTTAATCACCCGTATTTCCAAAACCTAAGTTTTGACGGTAACCTGAGTGGTATAATAATATAGTTCTAATCCTATTCTATCACCCAATGTGTACGTCATGTATCAAAATTCCGTATTTATTTTTATATTTCATGTCAAACTTAGACAAATCGTTGTCCGCACATCGCATAGCGACTAATTTAATCACCCATATTTCCAAAACCTAAGTTTTTACGGTAACTTGGGTGGTATAATACAGAAGTTCTGGTCCTATTCTATCACCCTATGTGTAAGTCATGTATCCACAATTCCGTATTTATTTTTATATTTCATGTCAAACTTAGACAAATCGCTGTCCGCACATCTCAATGCGACTACTTTAATCAGCCATATTTCCAAAACCTAAGTTTTTACGGTAACTTGGGTGGTATAGTACTAAAGTTCTGGACCTATTCTATCATCCTATGTGTACGTCATGTTGGCACACCTCCGTAATTTTTTTATATTTCGTGTTAAACTTCGACAAATCTCTGTCCGCACATCTCAATGCGACTACTTTAATCAGCCATATTTCCAAAACCTAAGTTTTTACGGTAACTTGGGTGGTATAATACAGAAGTTCTGGTCCTATTCTATCACCCTACGTGTACGTAATGTTGGCACAACTCCGTATTTATTATTATATTTCATGTCATACTTAGACAAATCGTTGTCCGCACATCGCATAGCGACTAATTTAATCACCCATATTTCCAAAACCTAAGTTTTTAAGGTAACTTGGGTGGTATAGTACTAAAGTTCTGGTCCTATTCTTTCATCCTACGTGTACGTCATGCTGACACACTTCCGTATTTATTTTATATTTTATGTCAAACTTAGGTGGATCGCTGTCCACACATCCAAAGCGACTATTTTAATCACCCGTATTTCCAAAACCTAAGTTTTTACGGTAACCTGAGTGGTATAATAATATAGTTCTAATCCTATTCTATCACCCAATGTGTACGTCATGTATCAAAATTCCGTATTTATTTTTATATTTCATGTCAAACTTAGACAAATCGTTGTCCGCACATCGCATAGCGACTAATTTAATCACCCATATTTCCAAAACCTAAGTTTTTACGGTAACTTGGGTGGTATAATACAGAAGTTCTGGTCCTATTCTATCACCCTATGTGTACGTCATGTATCCACAATTCCGTATTTATTTTTATATTTCATGTCAAACTTAGACAAATCGCTGTCCGCACATCTCAATGCGACTACTTTAATCAGCCATATTTCCAAAACCTAAGTTTTTACGGTAACTTGGGTGGTATAGTACTAAAGTTCTGGACCTATTCTATCATCCTATGTGTACGTCATGTTGGCACACCTCCGTATTTTTTTTATATTTCGTGTTAAACTTCGACAAATCTCTGTCCGCACATCTCAATGCGACTACTTTAATCAGCCATATTTCCAAAACCTAAGTTTTTACGGTAACGTGGGTGGTATAATACAGAAGTTCTGGTCCTATTCTATCACCCTACGTGTACGTAATGTTGGCACAACTCCGTATTTATTATTATATTTCATGTCATACTTAGACAAATCGTTGTCCGCACATCGCATAGCGACTAATTTAATCACCCATATTTCCAAAACCTAAGTTTTTAAGGTAACTTGGGTGGTATAGTACTAAAGTTCTGGTCCTATTCTTTCATCCTACGTGTACGTCATGCTGACACACTTCCGTATTTATTTTATATTTTATGTCAAACTTAGGTGGATCGCTGTCCACACATCCAAAGCGACTATTTTAATCACCCGTATTTCCAAAACCTAAGTTTTGACGGTAACCTGAGTGGTATAATAATATAGTTCTAATCCTATTCTATCACCCAATGTGTACGTCATGTATCAAAATTCCGTATTTATTTTTATATTTCATGTCAAACTTAGACAAATCGTTGTCCGCACATCGCATAGCGACTAATTTAATCACCCATATTTCCAAAACCTAAGTTTTTACGGTATCTTGGGTGGTATAATACAGAAGTTCTGGTCCTATTCTATCACCCTATGTGTACGTCATGTATCCACAATTCCGTATTTATTTTTATATTTCATGTCAAACTTAGACAAATCGCTGTCCGCACATCTCAATGCGACTACTTTAATCAGCCATATTTCCAAAACCTAAGTTTTTACGGTAACTTGGGTGGTATAGTACTAAAGTTCTGGACCTATTCTATCATCCTATGTGTACGTCATGTTGGCACACCTCCGTATTTTTTTTATATTTCGTGTCAAACTTCGACAAATCTCTGTCCGCACATCTCAATGCGACTACTTTAATCAGCCATATTTCCAAAACCTAAGTTTTTACGGTAACTTGGGTGGTATAATACAGAAGTTCTGGTCCTATTTCATCACCCTACGTGTACGTCATGTTGGCACACTTCCGTATTTATTTTATTTTTCATGTCATACTTTGACAAATCGCTGTCCGCACATCTCAATGCGACTACTTTAATCAGCCATATTTCCAAAACCTAAGTTTTTACGGTAACTTGGGTGGTATAATACAGAAGTTCTGGTCCTATTCTATCACCCTATGTGTACGTCATGTATCCACAATTCCGTATTTATTTTTATATTTCATTTCAAACTTAGACAAATCGTTGTCCGCACATCGCATAGCGACTAATTTAATCAGCCATATTTCCAAAACCTTAAGGTTTTACGGTAACTTGGGTGGTATAATACAGAAGTTCTGGTCCTATTTCATCACCCTACGTGTACGTCATGCTGACACACTGCCGTATTTATTTTATATTTTATGTCAAACTTAGGTGGATCACTGTCCACACATCCAAAGCGACTATTTTAATCACCCGTATTTCCAAAACCTAAGTTTTTACGGTAACTTGGGTGGTATAGTACTAAAGTTCTGGTCCTATTCTTTCATCCTATGTGTACGTCATGTTGGCACACTTCCGTATTTATTTTATTTTTCATGTCATACTTTGACAAATCGCTGTCCGCACATCTCAATGCGACTACTTTAATCAGCCATATTTCCAAAACCTAAGTTTTTACGGTAACTTGGGTGGTATAATACAGAAGTTCTGGTCCTATTTCATCACCCTACGTGTACGTCATGCTGACACACTGCCGTATTTATTTTATATTTTATGTCAAACTTAGGTGGATCACTGTCCACACATCCAAAGCGACTATTTTAATCACCCGTATTTCCAAAACCTAAGTTTTTAAGGTAACTTGGGTGGTATAGTACTAAAGTTCTGGACCTATTCTATCATCCTATGTGTACGTCATGTTGGCACACTTCCGTATTTATTTTATTTTTCATGTCATACTTTGACAAATCTCTGTCCGCACATCTCAATGCGACTACTTTAATCAGCCATATTTCCAAAACCTAAGTTTTTATGGTAACTTGGGTGGTATAATACAGAAGTTCTGGTCCTATTCTATCACCCTATGTGTACGTCATGTATCCACAATTCCGTATTTATTTTTATATTTCATGTCAAACTTAGACAAATCGCTGTCCGCACATCTCAATGCGACTACTTTAATCAGCCATATTTCCAAAACCTAAGTTTTTACGGTAACTTGGGTGGTATAGTTCTAAGGTTCTGGACCTATTCTATCATCCTATGTGTACGTCATGTTGGCACACCTCCGTATTCTTTTTATATTTCGTGTCAAACTTCGACAAATCTCTGTTCGCACATCTCAATGCGACTACTTTAATCAGCCATATTTCCAAAACCTAAGTTTTTACGGTAACTTGGGTGGTATAATACAGAAGTTCTGGTCCTATTCTATCACCCTATGTGTACGTCATGTATCCACAAATCCGTATTTATTTTTATATTTCATGTCAAACTTAGACAAATCGTTGTCCGCACATCGCATAGCGACTACTTTAATCAGCCATATTTCCAAAACCTTAAGTTTTTACGGTAACTTGGGTGCTATAATACAGAAGTTCTGGTCCTATTTCATCACCCTACGTGTACGTCATGCTGACACACTGCCGTATTTATTTTATATTTTATGTCAAACTTAGGTGGATCACTGTCCACACATCCAAAGCGACTATTTTAATCACCCGTATTTCCAAAACCTAAGTTTTTACGGTAATTTGGGTGGTATAGTACTAAAGTTCTAGTCCTATTCTTTCATCCTATGTGTACGTCATGTTGGCACACTTCCGTATTTATTTTATTATTCATGTCATACTTTGACAAATCGCTGTCCGCACATCTCAATGCGACTACTTTAATCAGCCATATTTCCAAAACCTAAGGTTTTACGGTAACTTGGGTGGTATAATACAGAAGTTCTGGTCCTATTTCATCACCCTACGTGTACGTCATGCTGACAAACTGCCGTATTTATTTTATATTTTATGTCAAACTTAGGTGGATCACTGTCCACACATCCAAAGCGACTAATTTAATCACCCGTATTTCCAAAACCTAAGTTTTTAAGGTAACTTGGGTGGTATAGTACTAAAGTTCTGGACCTATTCTATCATCCTATGTGTACGTCATGTTGGCACACCTCCGTATTTTTTTTATTTTTCGTGTCAAACTTCGACAAATCTCTGTCCGCACATCTCAATGCGACTACTTTAATCAGCCATATTTCCAAAACCTAAGTTTTTACGGTAACTTGGGTGGTATAATACAGAAGTTCTGGTCCTATTCTATCACCCTACGTGTACGTAATGTTGGCACACCTCCGTATTTATTATTATATTTCATGTCATACTTAGACAAATCGTTGTCCGCACATCGCATAGCGACTAATTTAATCACCCATATTTCCAAAACCTAAGTTTTTACGGTAACTTGGGTGGTATAATACAGAAGTTCTGGTCCTATTCAATCACCCTATGTGTACGTCATGTATCCACAATTCCGTATTTATTTTTATATTTCATGTCAAACTTAGACAAATCGTTGTCCGCACATCGCATAGCGACTAATTTAATCACCCATATTTCCAAAACCTAAGTTTTTAAGGTAACTTGGGTGGTATAATACTAAATTTCAGGACCTATTCTATCATCCTATGTGTACGTCATGTTGGCAAACTTCCGTATTTATTTTATTTTTCATGTCATACTTTGACAAATCGCTGTCCGCACATCTCAATGCGACTACTTTAATCAGCCATATTTCCAAAACCTAAGTTTTTACGGTAACTTGGGTGGTATAATACAGAAGTTCTGGTCCTATTCTATCACCCTACGTGTACGTAATGTTGGCACACCTCCGTATTTATTATTATATTTCATGTCATACTTAGACAAATCGTTGTCCGCACATCGCATAGCGACTAATTTAATCACCCATATTTCCAAAACCTACGTTTTTAAGGTAACTTGGGTGGTATAGTACTAAAGTTCTGGTCCTATTCTTTCATCCTATGTGTACGTCATGTTGGCACACTTCCGTATTTATTTTATTTTTCATGTCATACTTTGACAAATCGCTGTCCGCACATCTCAATGCGACTACTTTAATCAGCCATATTTCCAAAACCTAAGTTTTTACGGTAACTTGGGTGGTATAATACAGAAGTTCTGGTCCTATTCAATCACCCTATGTGTACGTCATGTATCCACAATTCCGTATTTATTTTTATATTTCATGTCAAACTTAGACAAATCGCTGTCCGCACATCTCAATGCGACTACTTTAATCACCCATATTTCCAAACCTAAGTTTTTACGGTAACTTGGGTGGTATAGTACTAAAGTTCTGGACCTATTCTATCATCCTATGTGTACGTCATGTTGGCACACCTCCGTATTTTTTCATATTTCGTGTAAAACTTCGACAAATCTCTGTCCGCACATCTCAATGCGACTACTTTAATCAGCCATATTTCCAAAACCTAAGTTTTTACAGTAACTTGGGTGGTATAATACAGAAGTTCTGGTCCTATTCTATCACCCTACGTGTACGTAATGTTGGCACACCTCCGTATTTATTATTATATTTCATGTCATACTTAGACAAATCGTTGTCCGCACATCGCATAGCGACTAATTTAATCACCCATATTTCCAAAACCTAAGTTTTTACAGTAACTTGGGTGGTATAATACAGAAGTTCTGGTCCTATTCTATCACCCTACGTGTACGTAATGTTGGCACACCTCCGTATTTATTATTATATTTCATGTCATACTTAGACAAATCTCTGTCCGCACATCTCAATGCGACTACTTTAATCAGCCATATTTCCAAAACCTAAGTTTTTACGGTAACTTGGGTGGTATAATACAGAAGTTCTGGTCCTATTCAATCACCCTATGTGTACGTCATGTATCCACAATTCCGTATTTATTTTTATATTTCATGTCAAACTTAGACAAATCGTTGTCCGCACATCGCATAGCGACTAATTTAATCACCCATATTTCCAAAACCTAAGTTTTTAAGGTAACTTGGGTGGTATAATACTAAATTTCAGGACCTATTCTATCATCCTATGTGTACGTCATGTTGGCAAACTTCCGTATTTATTTTATTTTTCATGTCATACTTTGACAAATCGCTGTCCGCACATCTCAATGCGACTACTTTAATCAGCCATATTTCCAAAACCTAAGTTTTTACGGTAACTTGGGTGGTATAATACAGAAGTTCTGGTCCTATTCTATCACCCTACGTGTACGTAATGTTGGCACACCTCCGTATTTATTATTATATTTCATGTCATACTTAGACAAATCGTTGTCCGCACATCGCATAGCGACTAATTTAATCACCCATATTTCCAAAACATACGTTTTTAAGGTAACTTGGGTGGTATAGTACTAAAGTTCTGGACCTATTCTATCATCCTATGTGTACGTAATGTTGGCACACCTCCGTATTTATTATTATATTTCATGTCATACTTAGACAAATCGTTGTCCGCACATCGCATAGCGACTAATTTAATCACCCATATTTCCAAAACCTAAGTTTTTAAGGTAACTTGGGTGGTATAATACAGAAGTTCTGGTCCTATTCTATCACCCTACGTGTACGTAATGTTGGCACACCTCCGTATTTATTATTATATTTCATGTCATACTTAGACAAATCGTTGTCCGCACATCGCATAGCGACTAATTTAATCACCCATATTTCCAAAACCTAAGTTTTTAAGGTAACTTGGGTGGTATAGTACTAAAGTTCTGGTCCTATTCTTTCATCCTACGTGTACGTCATGCTGACACACTTCCGTATTTATTTTATATTTTATGTCAAACTTAGGTGGATCGCTGTCCACACATCCAAAGCGACTATTTTAATCACCCGTATTTCCAAAACCTAAGTTTTGACGGTAACCTGAGTGGTATAATAATATAGTTCTAATCCTATTCTATCACCCAATGTGTACGTCATGTATCAAAATTCCGTATTTATTTTTATATTTTATGTCAAACTTAGACAAATCGTTGTCCGCACATCGCATAGCGACTAATTTAATCACTCATATTTCCAAAACCTAAGTTTTTACGGTAACTTGGGTGGTATAATACAGAAGTTCTGGTCCTATTCTATCACCCTATGTGTACGTCATGTATCCACAATTCCGTATTTATTTTTATATTTTATGTCAAACTTAGACAAATCGCTGTCCGCACATCTCAATGCGACTACTTTAATCAGCCATATTTCCAAAACCTAAGTTTTTACGGTAACTTGGGTGGTATAGTACTAAAGTTCTGGACCTATTCTATCATCCTATGTGTACGTCATGTTGGCACACCTCCGTATTTTTTTTATATTTCGTGTCAAACTTCGACAAATCTCTGTCCGCACATCTCAATGCGACTACTTTAATCAGCCATATTTCCAAAACCTAAGTTTTTACGGTAACTTGGGTGGTATAATACAGAAGTTCTGGTCCTATTCTATCACCCTACGTGTACGTAATGTTGGCACACCTCCGTATTTATTATTATATTTCATGTCATACTTAGACAAATCGTTGTCCGCACATCGCATAGCGACTAATTTAATCACCCATATTTCCAAAACCTAAGTTTTTAAGGTAACTTGGGTGGTATAGTACTAAAGTTCTGGTCCTATTCTTTCATCCTATGTGTACGTCATGTTGGCACACTTCCGTATTTATTTTATTTTTCATGTCATACTTTGACAAATCGCTGTCCGCACATCTCAATGCGACTACTTTAATCAGCCATATTTCCAAAACCTAAGTTTTTACGGTAACTTGGGTGGTATAATACAGAAGTTCTGGTCCTATTCTATCACCCTATGTGTACGTCATGTATCCACAATTCCGTATTTATTTTTATATTTCATGTCAAACTTAGACAAATCGTTGTCCGCACATCGCATAGCGACTAATTTAATCAGCCATATTTCCAAAACCTTAAGGTTTTACGGTAACTTGGGTGGTATAATACAGAAGTTCTGGTCCTATTTCATCACCCTACGTGTACGTCATGCTGACACACTGCCGTATTTATTTTATATTTTATGTCAAACTTAGGTGGATCACTGTCCACACATCCAAAGCGACTATTTTAATCACCCGTATTTCCAAAACCTAAGTTTTTACGGTAACTTGGGTGGTATAGTACTAAAGTTCTGGTCCTATTCTTTCATCCTATGTGTACGTCATGTTGGCACACTTCCGTATTTATTTTATTTTTCATGTCATACTTTGACAAATCGCTGTCCGCACATCTCAATGCGACTACTTTAATCAGCCATATTTCCAAAACCTAAGTTTTTACGGTAACTTGGGTGGTATAATACAGAAGTTCTGGTCCTATTTCATCACCCTACTTGTACGTCATGCTGACACACTGCCGTATTTATTTTATATTTTATGTCAAACTTAGGTGGATCACTGTCCACACATCCAAAGCGACTATTTTAATCACCCGTATTTCCAAAACCTAAGTTTTTAAGGTAACTTGGGTGGTATAGTACTAAAGTTCTGGACCTATTCTATCATCCTATGTGTACGTCATGTTGGCACACTTCCGTATTTATGTTATTTTTCATGTCATACTTTGACAAATCGCTGTCCGCACATCTCAATGCGACTAATTTAATCAGCCATATTTCCAAAACCTAAGTTTTTACGGTAACTTGGGTGGTATAATACAGAAGTTATGGTCCTATTCTATCACCCTATGTGTACGTCATGTATCCACAATTCCGTATTTATTTTTATATTTCATGTCAAACTTAGACGAATCGCTGTCCGCACATCTCAATGCGACTACTTTAATCACCCATATTTCCAAAACCTAAGTTTTTAAGGTAACTTGGGTGGTATAGTACTAAAGTTCTGGACCTATTCTATCATCCTATGTGTACGTCATGTTGGCACACCTCCGTATTTTTTTTATATTTCGTGTCAAACTTCGACAAATCTCTGTCCGCACATCTCAATGCGACTACTTTAATCAGCCATATTTCCAAAACCTAAGTTTTTACGGTAACTTGGGTGGTATAATACAGAAGTTCTGGTCCTATTCTATCACCCTACGTGTACGTAATGTTGGCACACCTCCGTATTTATTATTATATTTCATGTCATACTTAGACAAATCGTTGTCCGCACATCGCATAGCGACTAATTTAATCACCCATATTTCCAAAACCTAAGTTTTTAAGTTAACTTGGGTGGTATAGTACAAAAGTTCTGGTCCTATTCTTTCATCCTACGTGTACGTCATGCTGACACACTTCCGTATTTATTTTATATTTTATGTCAAACTTAGGTGGATTGCTGTCCACACATCCAAAGCGACTATTTTAATCAACGGTATTTCCAAAACCTAAGTTTTGACGGTAACCTGAGTGGTATAATAATATAGTTCTAATCCTATTCTATCACCCAATGTGTACGTCATGTATCCAAAATTCCGTATTTATTTTTATATTTCATGTAAAACTTAGACAAATCGTTGTCCGCACATCGCATAGCGACTAATTTAATCACCCATATTTCCAAAACCTAAGTTTTTACGGTAACTTGGGTGGTATAATACAGAAGTTCTGGTCCTATTCTATCACCCTATGTGTACGTCATGTATCCACAATTCCGTATTTATTTTTATATTTCATGTCAAACTTAGACAAATCGCTGTCCGCACATCTCAATGCGACTACTTTAATCAGCCATATTTCCAAAACCTAAGTTTTTACGGTAACTTGGGTGGTATAGTTCTAAAGTTCTGGACCTATTCTATCATCCTATGTGTACGTCATGTTGGCACACCTCCGTATTTTTTTTATATTTCGTGTCAAACTTCGACAAATCTCTGTTCGCACATCTCAATGCGACTACTTTAATCAGCCATATTTCCATAACCTAAGTTTTTACGGTAACTTGGGTGGTATAATACAGAAGTTCTGGTCCTATTCTATCACCCTATGTGTACGTCATGTATCCACAAATCCGTATTTATTTTTATATTTCATGTCAAACCTAGACAAATCGTTGTCCGCACATCGCATAGCGACTAATTTAATCAGCCATATTTCCAAAACCTTAAGTTTTTACGGTAACTTGGGTGGTATAATACAGAAGTTCTGGTCCTATTTCATCACCCTACGTGTACGTCATGCTGACACACTGCCGTATTTATTTTATATTTTATGTCAAACTTAGGTGGATCACTGTCCACACATCCAAAGCGACTATTTTAATCACCCGTATTTCCAAAACCTAAGTTTTTACGGTAATTTGGGTGGTATAGTACTAACGTTCTAGTCCTATTCTTTCATCCTATGTGTACGTCATGTTGGCACACTTCCGTATTTATTTTATTTTTCATGTCATACTTTGACAAATCGCTGTCCGCACATCTCAATGCGACTACTTTAATCAGCCATATTTCCAAAACCTAAGGTTTTACGGTAACTTGGGTGGTATAATACAGAAGTTCTGGTCCTATTTCATCACCCTACGTGTACGTCATGCTGACAAACTGCCGTATTTATTTTATATTTTATGTCAAACTTAGGTGGATCACTGTCCACACATCCAAAGCGACTATTTTAATCACCCGTATTTCCAAAACCTAAGTTTTTAAGGTAACTTGGGTGGTATAGTACTAAAGTTCTGGACCTATTCTATCATCCTATGTGTACGTCATGTTGGCACACCTCCGTATTTTTTTTATATTTCGTGTCAAACTTCGACAAATCTCTGTCCGCACATCTCAATGCGACTACTTTAATCAGCCATATTTCCAAAACCTAAGTTTTTACGGTAACTTGGGTGGTATAATACAGAAGTTCTGGTCCTATTCTATCACCCTACGTGTACGTAATGTTGGCACACCTCCGTATTTATTATTATATTTCATGTCATACTTAGACAAATCGTTATCCGCACATCGCATAGCGACTAATTTAATCACCCATATTTCCAAAACCTAAGTTTTTAAGGTAACTTGGGTGGTATAGTACTAAAGTTCTGGTCCTATTCTTTCATCCTATGTGTACGTCATGTTGGCACACTTCCGTATTTATTTTTATATTTCATGTCAAACTTAGACAAATCGCTGTCCGCACATCTCAATGCGACTACTTTAATCAGCCATATTTCCAAAACCTAAGTTTTTACGGTAACTTGGGTGGTATAGTACTAAAGTTCTGGACCTATTCTATCATCCTATGTGTACGTCATGTTGGCACACCTCCGTATTTTTTTTATATTTTGTGTAAAACTTCGACAAATCTCTGTCCGCACATCTCAATGCGACTACTTTAATCAGCCATATTTCCAAAACCTAAGTTTTTACGGTAACTTGGGTGGTATAATACAGAAGTTCTGGTCCTATTCTATCACCCTACGTGTACGTAATGTTGGCACAACTCCGTATTTATTATTATATTTCATGTCATACTTAGACAAATCGTTGTCCGCACATCGCATAGCGACTAATTTAATCACCCATATTTCCAAAACCTAAGTTTTTAAGGTAACTTGGGTGGTATAGTACTAAAGTTCTGGTCCTATTCTTTCATCCTACGTGTACGTCATGCTGACACACTTCCGTATTTATTTTATATTTTATGTCAAACTTAGGTGGATCGCTGTCCACACATCCAAAGCGACTATTTTAATCACCCGTATTTCCAAAACCTAAGTTTTGACGGTAACCTGAGTGGTATAATAATATAGTTCTAATCCTATTCTATCACCCAATGTGTACGTCATGTATCAAAATTCCGTATTTATTTTCATATTTCATGTCAAACTTAGACAAATCGTTGTCCGCACATCGCATAGCGACTAATTTAATCACCCATATTTCCAAAACCTAAGTTTTTACGGTAACTTGGGTGGAATAATACAGAAGTTCTGGTCCTATTCTATCACCCTATGTGTACGTCATGTATCCACAATTCCGTATTTATTTTTATATTTCATGTCAAACTTAGACAAATCGCTGTCCGCACATCTCAATGCGACTACTTTAATCAGCCATATTTCCAAAACCTAAGCTATTACGGTAACTTGGGTGGTATAGTACTAAAGTTCTGGACCTATTCTATCATCCTATGTGTACGTCATGTTGGCACACCTCCGTATTTTTTTTATATTTCGTGTCAAACTTCGACAAATCTCTGTCCGCACATCTCAATGCGACTACTTTAATCAGCCATATTTCCAAAACCTAAGTTTTTACGGTAACTTGGGTGGTATAATACAGAGGTTCTGGTCCTATTCTATCACCCTACGTGTACGTAATGTTGGCACACCTCCGTATTTATTATTATATTTCATGTCATACTTAGACAAATCGTTGTCCGCACATCGCATAGCGACTAATTTAATCACCCATATTTCCAAAACCTAAGTTTTTAAGGTAACATGGGTGGTATAGTACTAAAGTTCTGGTCCTATTCTTTCATCCTATGTGTACGTCATGTTGGCACACTTCCGTATTTATTTTATTTTTCATGTCATACTTTGACAAATCGCTGTCCGCACATCTCAATGCGACTACTTTAATCAGCCATATTTCCAAAACCTAAGTTTTTACGGTAACTTGGGTGGTATAATACAGAAGTTCTGGTCCTATTCTATCACCCTATGTGTACGTCATGTATCCAAAATTCCGTATTTATTTTTATATTTCATGTCAAACTTAGACAAATCGTTGTCCGCACATCGCATAGCGACTAATTTAATCAGCCATATTTCCAAAACCTTAAGGTTTTACGGTAACTTGGGTAGTATAATACAGAAGTTCTGGTCCTATTTCATCACCCTACGTGTACGTCACGCTGACACACTGCCGTATTTATTTTATATTTTATCTCAAACTTAGGTGGATCACTGTCCACACATCCAAAGCGACTATTTTAATCACCCGTATTTCCAAAACCTAAGTTTTTACGGTAACTTGGGTGGTATAGTACTAAAGTTCTGGTCCTATTCTTTCATCCTATGTGTACGTCATGTTGGCACACTTCCGTATTTATTTTATTTTTCATGTCATACTTTGACAAATCGCTGTCCGCACATCTCAATGCGACTACTTTAATCAGCCATATTTCCAAAACCTAAGTTTTTACGGTAACTTGGGTGGTATAATACAGAAGTTCTGGTCCTATTTCATCACCCTACGTGTACGTCATGCTGACACACTGCCGTATTTATTTTATATTTTATGTCAAACTTAGGTGGATCACTGTCCACACATCCAAAGCGACTATTTTAATCACCCGTATTTCCAAAACCTAAGTTTTTAAGGTAACTTGGGTGGTATAGTACTAAAGTTCTGGACCTATTCTATCATCCTATGTGTACGTCATGTTGGCACACTTCCGTATTTATTTTATTTTTCATGTCATACTTTGACAAATCGCTGTCCGCACATCTCAATGCGACTAATTTAATCAGCCATATTTCCAAAACCTAAGTTTTTACGGTAACTTGGGTGGTATAATACAGAAGGTCTGGTCCTATTCTATCACCCTATGTGTACGTCATGTATCCACAATTCTGTATTTATTTTTATATTTCATGTCAAACGTAGACAAATCGCTGTCCGCACATCTCAATGCGACTACTTTAATCACCCATATTTCCAAAACCTAAGTTTTTACGGTAACTTGGGTGGTATAGTACTAAAGTTCTGGACCTATTCTATCATCCTATGTGTACGTCATGTTGGCACACCTCCGTATTTTTTTTATATTTCGTGTCAAACTTCGACAAATCTCTGTCCGCACATCTCAATGCGACTACTTTAATCAGCCATATTTCCAAAACCTAAGTTTTAACGGTAACTTGGGTGGTATAATACAGAAGTTCTGGTCCTATTCTATCATCCTATGTGTACGTCAAGTTGGCACACCTCCGTATTTTATTTATATTTCGTGTCAAACTTCGACAAATCTCTGTTCGCACATCTCAATGCGACTACTTTAATCAGCCATATTTCCAAAACCTAAGTTTTTACGGTAACTTGGGTGGTATAGTACAGAAGTTCTGGTCCTATTCTATCACCCTATGTGTACGTCATGTATCCACAAATCCGTATTTATTTTTATATTTCATGTCAAACTTAGACAAATCGTTGTCCGCACATCGCATAGCGACTAATTTAATCAGCCATATTTCCAAAACCTTATGTTTTTACGGTAACTTGGGTGGTATAATACAGAAGTTCTGGTCCTATTTCATCACCCTACGTGTACGTCATGCTGACACACTGCCGTATTTATTT
This sequence comes from Flexamia atlantica, assembly GCA_035578135.1. Taxonomy (NCBI): domain Eukaryota; kingdom Metazoa; phylum Arthropoda; class Insecta; order Hemiptera; family Cicadellidae; genus Flexamia; species Flexamia atlantica. Next base: position 280,230 of record JAQJVK010000055.1, on the reverse strand, counting down.
TATATTTTATGTCAAACTTAGGTGGATCACTGTCCACACATCCAAAGCGACTATTTTAATCACCCGTATTTCCAAAACTTAAGTTTTTACGGTAATTTGGGTGGTATAGTACTAAAGTTCTAGTCCTATTCTTTCATCCTATGTGTACGTCATGTTGGCACACTTCCGTATTTATTTTATTTTTCATGTCATACTTTGACAAATCGCTGTCCGCACATCTCAATGCGACTACTTTAATCAGCCATATTTCCAAAACCTAAGGTTTTACGGTAACTTGGGTGGTATAATACAGAAGTTCTGGTCCTATTTCATCACCCTACGTGTACGTCATGCCGACAAACTGCCGTATTTATTTTATATTTTATGTCAAACTTAGGTGGATCACTGTCCACACATCCAAAGCGACTATTTTAATCACCCGTATTTCCAAAACCTAAGTTTTTAAGGTAACTTGGGTGGTATAGTACTAAAGTTCTGGACCTATTCTATCATCCTATGTGTACGTCATGTTGGCACACCTCCGTATTTTTTTTATATTTCGTGTCAAACTTCGACAAATCTCTGTCCGCACATCTCAATGCGACTACTTTAATCAGCCATATTTCCAAAACCTAAGTTTTTACGGTAACTTGGGTGGTATAATACAGAAGTTCTGGTCCTATTCTATCACCCTACGTGTACGTAATGTTGGCACACCTCCGTATTTATTATTATATTTCATGTCATACTTAGACAAATCGTTGTCCGCACATCGCATAGCGACTAATTTAATCACCCATATTTCCAAAACCTAAGTTTTTACGGTAACTTGGGTGGTATAATACAGAAGTTCTGGTCCAATTCTATCACCCTATGTGTACGTCATGTATCCACAATTCCGTATTTATTTTTATATTTCATGTCAAACTTAGACAAATCGTTGTCCGCACATCGCATAGCGACTAATTTAATCACCCATATTTCCAAAACCTAAGTTTTTAAGGTAACTTGGGTGGTATAATACTAAATTTCAGGACCTATTCTATCATCCTATGTGTACGTCATGTTGGCAAACTTCCGTATTTATTTTATTTTTCATGTCATACTTTGACAAATCGCTGTCCGCACATCTCAATGCGACTACTTTAATCAGCCATATTTCCAAAACCTAAGTTTTTACGGTAACTTGGGTGGTATAATACAGAAGTTCTGGTCCTATTCTATCACCCTACGTGTACGTAATGTTGGCACACCTCCGTATTTATTATTATATTTCATGTCATACTTAGACAAATCGTTGTCCGCACATCGCATAGCGACTAATTTAATCACCCATATTTCCAAAACCTAAGTTTTTTAAGGTAACTTGGGTGGTATAGTACTAAAGTTCTGGTCCTATTCTTTCATCCTATGTGTACGTCATGTTGGCACACTTCCGTATTTATTTTATTTTTCATGTCATACTTTGACAAATCGCTGTCCGCACATCTCAATGCGACTACTTTAATCAGCCATATTTCCAAAACCTAAGTTTTTACGGTAACTTGGGTGGTATAATACAGAAGTTCTGGTCCTATTCTATCACCCTATGTGTACGTCATGTATCCACAATTCCGTATTTATTTTTATATTTCATGTCAAACTTAGACAAATCGCTGTCCGCACATCTCAATGCGACTACTTTAATCACCCATATTTCCAAAACCTACGTTTTTACGGTAACTTGGGTGGTATAGTACTAAAGTTCTGGACCTATTCTATCATCATATGTGTACGTCATGTTGGCACACCTCCGTATTTTTTTTATATTTCGTGTAAAACTTCGACAAATCTCTGTCCGCACATCTCAATGCGACTACTTTAATCAGCCATATTTCCAAAACCTAAGTTTTTACGGTAACTTGGGTGGTATAATACAGAAGTTCTGGTCCTATTCTATCACCCTACGTGTACGTAATGTTGGCAAACCTCCGTATTTATTATTATATTTCATGTCATACTTAGACAAATCGTTGTCCGCACATCGCATAGCGACTAATTTAATCACCCATATTTCCAAAACCTAAGTTTTTAAGGTAACTTGGGTGGTATAGTACTAAAGTTCTGGTCCTATTCTTTCATCCTACGTGTACGTCATGCTGACACACTTCCGTATTTATTTTATATTTTATGTCAAACTTAGGTGGATCGCTGTCCACACATCCAAAGCGACTATTTTAATCACCCGTATTTCCAAAACCTAAGTTTTGACGGTAACCTGAGTGGTATAATAATATAGTTCTAATCCTATTCTATCACCCAATGTGTACGTCATGTATCAAAATTCCGTATTTATTTTTATATTTCATGTCAAACTTAGACAAATCGTTGTCCGCACATCGCATAGCGACTAATTTAATCACCCATATTTCCAAAACCTAAGTTTTTACGGTAACTTGGGTGGTATAGTACACATAGGGTGATAGAATAGGTCCTATTCTATCACCCTATGTGTACGTCATGTATCCACAATTCCGTATTTATTTTTATATTTCATGTCAAACTTAGACAAATCGCTGTCCACACATCTCAATGCGACTACTTTAATCAGCCATATTTCCAAAACCTAAGTTTTTACGGTAACTTGGGTGGTATAGTACTAAAGTTCTGGACCTATTCTATCATCCTATGTGTACGTCATGTTGGCACACCTCCGTATTTTTTTTATATTTCGTGTCAAACTTCGACAAATCTCTGTCCGCACATCTCAATGCGACTACTTTAATCAGCCATATTTCCAAAACCTAAGTTTTTACGGTAACTTGGGTGGTATAATACAGAAGTTCTGGTCCTATTCTATCACCCTACGTGTACGTAATGTTGGCACAACTCCGTATTTATTATTATATTTCATGTCATACTTAGACAAATCGTTGTCCGCACATCGCATAGCGACTAATTTAATCACCCATATTTCCAAAACCTAAGTTTTTAAGGTAACTTGGGTGGTATAGTACTAAAGTTCTGGTCCTATTCTTTCATCCTACGTGTACGTCATGCTGACACACTTCCGTATTTATTTTATATTTTATGTCAAACTTAGGTGGATCGCTGTCCACACATCCAAAGCGACTATTTTAATCACCCGTATTTCCAAAACCTAAGTTTTGACGGTAACATGAGTGGTATAATAATATAGTTCTAATCCTATTCTATCACCCAATGTGTACGTCATGTATCAAAATTCCGTATTTATTTTTATATTTCATGTCAAACTTAGACAAATCGTTGTCCGCACATCGCTTAGCGACTAATTTAATCAGCCATATTTCCAAAACCTAAGTTTTTACGGTAACTTGGGATGTATAATACAGAAGTTCTGGTCCTATTCTATCACCCTATGTGTACGTCATGTATCCACAATTCCGTATTTATTTTTATATTTCATGTCAAACTTAGACGAATCGCTGTCCGCACATCTCAATGCGACTACTTTAATCAGCCATATTTCCAAAACCTAAGTTTTTACGGTAACTTGGGTGGTATAATACAGAAGTTCTGGTCCTATTTCATCACCCTACGTGTACGTCATGCTGACACACTGCCGTATTTATTTTATATTTTATGTCAAACTTAGGTGGATCACTGTCCACACATCCAAAGCGACTATTTTAATCACCCGTATTTCCAAAACCTAAGTTTTTACGGTAACTTGGGTGGTATAGTACTAAAGTTCTGGTCCTATTCTTTCATCCTATGTGTACGTCATGTTGGCACACTTCCGTATTTATTTTATTTTTCATGTCATACTTTGACAAATCGCTGTCCGCACATCTCAATGCGACTACTTTAATCAGCCATATTTCCAAAACCTAAGTTTTTACGGTAACTTGGGTGGTATAATACAGAAGTTCTGGTCCTATTTCATCACCCTACGTGTACGTCATGCTGACACACTGCCGTATTTATTTTATATTGTATGTCAAACTTAGGTGGATCACTGTCCACACATCCAAAGCGACTATTTTAATCACCCGTATTTCCAAAACCTAAGTTTTTAAGGTAACTTGGGTGGTATAGTACTAAAGTTCTGGACCTATTCTATCATCCTATGTGTACGTCATGTTGGCACACCTCCGTATTTTTTTTATATTTCGTGTCAAACTTCGACAAATCTCTGTCCGCACATCTCAATGCGACTACTTTAATCAGCCATATTTCCAAAACCTAAGTTTTTACGGTAACTTGGGTGGTATAATACAGAAGTTCTGGTCCAATTCTATCACCCTATGTGTACGTCATGTATCCACAATTCCGTATTTATTTTTATATTTCATGTAAAACTTAGACAAATCGCTGTCCGCACATCTCAATGCGACTACTTTAATCAGCCATATTTCCAAAACCTAAGTTTTTACGGTAACTTGGGTGGTATAGTACTAAAGTTCTGGACCTATTCTATCATCCTATGTGTACGTAATGTTGGCACACCTCCGTATTTATTATTATATTTCATGTCATACCTAGACAAATCGTTGTCCGCACATCTCAATGCGACTACTTTAATCAGCCATATTTCCAAAACCTAAGTTTTTACGGTAACTTGGGTGGTATAATACAGAAGTTCTGGTCCTATTCTATCACCCTATGTGTACGTCATGTATCCACAATTCCGTATTTATTTTTATATTTCATGTCATACTTTGACAAATCGCTGTCCGCACATCTCAATGCGACTACTTTAATCACCCATATTTCCAAAACCTAAGTTTTTAAGGTAACTTGGGTGGTATAGTACTAAAGTTCTGGACCTATTCTATCATCCTATGTGTACGTCATGTTGGCACACCTCCGTATTTTTTTATATTTCGTGTCAAACTTCGACAAATCTCTGTCCGCACATCTCAATGCGACTACTTTAATCAGCTATATTTCCAAAACCTAAGTTTTTACGGTAACTTGGGTGGTATAATACAGAAGTTCTGGTCCTATTCTATCACCCTATGTGTACGTCATGTATCCACAATTCCGTATTTATTTTTATATTTCATGTAAAACTTAGACAAATCGCTGTCCGCACATCTCAATGCGACTACTTTAATCAGCCATATTTCCAAAACCTAAGTTTTTACGGTAACTTGGGTGGTATAGTACTAAAGTTCTGGACCTATTCTATCATCCTATGTGTACGTAATGTTGGCACACCTCCGTATTTATTATTATATTTCATGTCATACCTAGACAAATCGTTGTCCGCACATCTCAATGCGACTACTTTAATCAGCCATATTTCCAAAACCTAAGTTTTTACGGTAACTTGGGTGGTATAATACAGAAGTTCTGGTCCTATTCTATCACCCTATGTGTACGTCATGTATCCACAATTCCGTATTTATTTTTATATTTCATGTCATACTTTGACAAATCGCTGTCCGCACATCTCAATGCGACTACTTTAATCAGCCATATTTCCAAAACCTAAGTTTTTACGGTAACTTGGGTGGTATAGTACCAAAGTTCTGGACCTATTCTATCATCCTATGTGTACGTAATGTTGGCACACCTCCGTATTTATTATTATATTTCATGTCATACTTAGACAAATCGTTGTCCGCACATCGCATAGCGACTAATTTAATCACCCATATTTCCAAAACCTAAGTTTTTAAGGTAACTTGGGTGGTATAGTACTAAAGTTCTGGACCTATTCTATCATCCTATGTGTACGTCATGTTGGCACACCTCCGTATTTTTTTATATTTCGTGTCAAACTTCGACAAATCTCTGTCCGCACATCTCAATGCGACTACTTTAATCAGCTATATTTCCAAAACCTAAGTTTTTACGGTAACTTGGGTGGTATAATACAGAAGTTCTGGTCCTATTCTATCACCCTACGTGTACGTAATGTTGGCACACCTCCGTATTTATTATTATATTTCATGTCATACTTAGACAAATCGTTGTCCGCACATCGCATAGCGACTAATTTAATCACCCATATTTCCAAAACCTAAGTTTTTAAGGTAACTTGGGTGGTATAGTACTAAAGTTCAGGTCCTATTCTTTCATCCTACGTGTACGTCATGCTGACACACTTCCGTATTTATTTTATATTTTATGTCATACTTAGGTGGATCGCTGTCCACACATCCAAAGCGACTATTTTAATCACCCGTATTTCCAAAACCTAAGTTTTGACGGTAACCTGAGTGGTATAATAATATCCTATTCTATCCTATTCTATCACCCAATGTGTACGTCATGTATCCAAAATTCCGTATTTATTTTTATATTTCATGTCAAACTTAGACAAATCGTTGTCCGCACATCGCATAGCGACTAATTTAATCACCCATATTTCCAAAACCTAAGTTTTTACGGTAACTTGGGTGGTATAGTACTAAAGTTCAGGTCCTATTCTTTCATCCTATGTGTACGTCATGTTGGCACACTTCCGTATTTATTTTATTTTTCATGTCATACTTTGACAAATCGCTGTCCGCACATCTCAATGCGACTACTTTAATCAGCCATATTTCCAAAACCTAAGTTTTTACGGTAACTTGGGTGGTATAATACAGAAGTTCTGGTCCTATTCTATCACCCTATGTGTACGTCATGTATCCACAATTCTGTATTTATTTTTATATTTCATGTCAAACTTAGACAAATCGTTGTCCGCACATCGCATAGCGACTAATTTAATCAGCCATATTTCCAAAACCTTAAGTTTTTACGGTAACTTGGGTGGTATAATACAGAAGTTCTGGTCCTATTTCATCACCCTACGTGTACGTCATGCTGACACACTGCCGTATTTATTTTATATTTTATGTCAAACTTAGGTGGATCACTGTCCACACATCCAAAGCGACTATTTTAATCACCCGTATTTCCAAAACCTAAGTTTTTACGACAACTTGGGTGGTATAGTACTAAAGTACTGGTCCTATTCTTTCATCCTATGTGTACGTCATGTTGGCACACTTCCGTATTTATTTTATTTTTCATATCATACTTTGACAAATCGCTGTCCGCACATCTCAATGCGACTACTTTAATCAGCCATATTTCCAAAACCTAAGTTTTTACGGTAACTTGGGTGGTATAATACAGAAGTTCTGGTCCTATTCTATCACCCTATGTGTACGTCATGTATCCACAATTCCGTATTTATTTTTATATTTCATGTCATACTTTGACAAATCGCTGTCCGCACATCTCAATGCGACTACTTTAATCAGCCATATTTCCAAAACCTAAGTTTTTACGGTAACTTGGGTGGTATAGTACCAAAGTTCTGGACCTATTCTATCATCCTATGTGTACGTAATGTTGGCACACCTCCGTATTTATTATTATATTTCATGTCATACTTAGACAAATCGTTGTCCGCACATCGCATAGCGACTAATTTAATCACCCATATTTCCAAAACCTAAGTTTTTAAGGTAACTTGGGTGGTATAGTACTAAAGTTCTGGACCTATTCTATCATCCTATGTGTACGTCATGTTGGCACACCTCCGTATTTTTTTATATTTCGTGTCAAACTTCGACAAATCTCTGTCCGCACATCTCAATGCGACTACTTTAATCAGCTATATTTCCAAAACCTAAGTTTTTACGGTAACTTGGGTGGTATAATACAGAAGTTCTGGTCCTATTCTATCACCCTACGTGTACGTAATGTTGGCACACCTCCGTATTTATTATTATATTTCATGTCATACTTAGACAAATCGTTGTCCGCACATCGCATAGCGACTAATTTAATCACCCATATTTCCAAAACCTAAGTTTTTAAGGTAACTTGGGTGGTATAGTACTAAAGTTCAGGTCCTATTCTTTCATCCTACGTGTACGTCATGCTGACACACTTCCGTATTTATTTTATATTTTATGTCATACTTAGGTGGATCGCTGTCCACACATCCAAAGCGACTATTTTAATCACCCGTATTTCCAAAACCTAAGTTTTGACGGTAACCTGAGTGGTATAATAATATCCTATTCTATCCTATTCTATCACCCAATGTGTACGTCATGTATCCAAAATTCCGTATTTATTTTTATATTTCATGTCAAACTTAGACAAATCGTTGTCCGCACATCGCATAGCGACTAATTTAATCACCCATATTTCCAAAACCTAAGTTTTTACGGTAACTTGGGTGGTATAGTACTAAAGTTCAGGTCCTATTCTTTCATCCTATGTGTACGTCATGTTGGCACACTTCCGTATTTATTTTATTTTTCATGTCATACTTTGACAAATCGCTGTCCGCACATCTCAATGCGACTACTTTAATCAGCCATATTTCCAAAACCTAAGTTTTTACGGTAACTTGGGTGGTATAATACAGAAGTTCTGGTCCTATTCTATCACCCTATGTGTACGTCATGTATCCACAATTCTGTATTTATTTTTATATTTCATGTCAAACTTAGACAAATCGTTGTCCGCACATCGCATAGCGACTAATTTAATCAGCCATATTTCCAAAACCTTAAGTTTTTACGGTAACTTGGGTGGTATAATACAGAAGTTCTGGTCCTATTTCATCACCCTACGTGTACGTCATGCTGACACACTGCCGTATTTATTTTATATTTTATGTCAAACTTAGGTGGATCACTGTCCACACATCCAAAGCGACTATTTTAATCACCCGTATTTCCAAAACCTAAGTTTTTACGACAACTTGGGTGGTATAGTACTAAAGTACTGGTCCTATTCTTTCATCCTATGTGTACGTCATGTTGGCACACTTCCGTATTTATTTTATTTTTCATATCATACTTTGACAAATCGCTGTCCGCACATCTCAATGCGACTACTTTAATCAGCCATATTTCCAAAACCTAAGTTTTTACGGTAACTTGGGTGGTATAATACAGAAGGTCTGGTCCTATTTCATCACCCTACGTGTACGTCATGCTGACACACTGCCGTATTTATTTTATATTTTATGTCAAACTTAGGTGGATCACTGTCCACACATCCAAAGCGACTATTTTAATCACCCGTATTTCCAAAACCTAAGTTTTTAAGGTAACTTGGGTGGTATAGTACTAAAGTTCTGGACCTATTCTATCATCCTATGTGTACGTCATGTTGGCACACCTCCGTATTTTTTTTATATTTCGTGTCAAACTTCGACAAATCTCTGTCCGCACATCTCAATGCGACTACTTTAATCAGCCATATTTCCAAAACCTAAGTTTTTACGGTAACTTGGGTGGTATAATACAGAAGTTCTGGTCCTATTCTATCACCCTATGTGTACGTCATGTATCCACAATTCTGTATTTATTTTTATATTTCATGTCAAACTTAGACAAATCGTTGTCCGCACATCGCATAGCGACTAATTTAATCACCCGTATTTCCAAAACCTAAGTTTTGACGGTAACCTGAGTTGTATAATAATATAGTTCTAATCCTATTCTATCACCCAATGTGTACGTCATGTATCCAAAATTCCGTATTTATTTTTATATTTCATGTCAAACTTAGACAAATCGTTGTCCGCACATCGCATAGCGACTACTTTAATCAGCCATATTTCCAAAACCTAAGTTTTTACGGTAACTTGGGTGGTATAATACAGAAGTTCTGGTCCTATTCTATCACCCTACGTGTACGTAATGTTGGCACACCTCCGTATTTATTATTATATTTCATGTCATACTTAGACAAATCGTTGTCCGCACATCGCATAGCGACTAATTTAATCACCCATATTTCCAAAACCTAAGTTTTTACGGTAACTTGGGTGGTATAATACAGAAGTTCTGGTCCTATTCTATCACCCTATGTGTACGTCATGTATCCACAATTCCGTATTTATTTTTATATTTCATGTCAAACTTAGACAAATCGTTGTCCGCACATCGCATAGCGACTAATTTAATCACCCATATTTCCAAAACCTAAGTTTTTAAGGTAACTTGGGTGGTATAATACTAAATTTCAGGACCTATTCTATCATCCTATGTGTACGTCATGTTGGCACACTTCCGTATTTATTTTATTTTTCATGTCATACTTTGACAAATCGCTGTCCGCACATCTCAATGCGACTACTTTAATCAGCCATATTTCCAAAACCTAAGTTTTTACGGTAACTTGGGTGGTATAATACAGAAGTTCTGGTCCTATTCTATCACCCTATGTGTACGTCATGTTGGCACACTTCCGTATTTATTTTATATTTTATGTCAAACTTAGGTGGATCGCTGTCCACACATCCAAAGCGACTATTTTAATCACCCGTATTTCCAAAACCTAAGTTTTGACGGTAACCTGAGTGGTATAATAATATAGTTCTAATCCTATTCTATCACCCAATGTGTACGTCATGTATCCACAATTCCGTATTTATTTTTATATTTCATGTCAAACTTAGACAAATCGTTGTCCGCACATCGCATAGCGACTAATTTAATCACCCATATTTCCAAAACCTAAGTTTTTAAGGTAACTTGGGTGGTATAATACTAAATTTCAGGACCTATTCTATCATCCGATGTGTACGTCATGTTGGCACACTTCCGTATCTATTTTATTTTTCATGTCATACTTTGACAAATCGCTGTCCGCACATCTCAATGCGACTACTTTAATCAGCCATATTTCCAAAACCTAAGTTTTTACGGTAACTTGGGTGGTATAATACAGAAGTTCTGGTCCTATTCTATCACCCTACGTGTACGTCATGCATCCACAATTCCGTATTTATTTTTATATTTCATGTCAAACTTAGACAAATCGTTGTCCGCACATCGCATAGCGACTAATTTAATCACCCATATTTCCAAAACCTAAGTTTTTACGGTAACTTGGGTGGTATAATACAGAAGTTCTGGTCCTATTCTATCACCCTATGTGTACGTTATATATCCACAATTCCGTATTTATTTTTATATTTCATGTCAAACTTAGACAAATCGCTGTCCGCACATCTCAATGCAACTACTTTAATCAGCCATATTTCCAAAACCTAAGTTTTTACGGTAACTTGGGTGGTATAATACAGAAGTTCTGGTCCTATTTCATTACCCTACGTGTACGTCATGCTGACACACTGCCGTATTTATTTTATATTTTATGTCAAACTTAGGTGGATCACTGTCCACACATCCAAAGCGACTATTTTAATCACCCGTATTTCCAAAACCTAAGTTTTTAAGGTAACTTGGGTGGTAGAGTACTAAAGTTCTGGACCTATTCTATCATCCTATGTGTACGTCATGTTGGCACACGTCCGTATTTATTTTATTTTTCATGTCATACTTTGACAAATCGCTGTCCGCACATCTCAATGCAACTACTTTAATCAGCCATATTTCCAAAACTTAAGTTTTTACGGTAACTTGGGTGGTATAATACAGAAGTTCTGGTCCTATTCTATCACCCTATGTGTACGTCATGTATCCACAATTCCGTATTTATTTTTATATTTCATGTCAAACTTAGACAAATCGCTGTCCGCACATCTCAATGCGACTACTTTAATCACCCATATTTCCAAAACCTAAGTTTTTACGGTAACTTGGGTGGTATAGTACTAAAGTTCTGGACCTATTCTATCATCCTATGTGTACGTCATGTTGGCACACCTCCGTATTTTTTTTTATATTTCGTGTCAAACTTCGACAAATCTCTGTCCGCACATCTCAATGCGACTACTTTAATCAGCCATATTTCCAAAACCTAAGTTTTTACGGTAACTTGGGTGGTATAATACAGAAGTTCTGGTCCTATTCTATCACCCTACGTGTACGTAATGTTGGCACACCTCCGTATTTATTATTATATTTCATGTCATACTTAGACAAATCGTTGTCCGCACATCGCATAGCGACTAATTTAATCACCCATATTTCCAAAACCTAAGTTTTTAAGGTAACTTGGGTGGTATAGTACTAAAGTTCTGGTCCTATTCTTTCATCCTACGTGTACGTCATGCTGACACACTTCCGTATTTATTTTATATTTTATGTCAAGCTTAGGTGGATCGCTGTCTACACATCCAAAGCGACTATTTTAATCACCCGTATTTCCAAAACCTAAGTTTTGACGGTAACCTGAGTGGTATAATAATATAGTTCTAATCCTATTCTATCACCCAATGTGTACGTCATGTATCCAAAATTCCGTATTTATTTTTATATTTCATGTCAAACTTAGACAAATCGCTGTCCGCACATCTCAATGCGACTACTTTAATCAGCCATATTTCCAAAACCTAAGTTTTTACGGTAACTTGGGTGGTATAGTACTAAAGTTCTAATCCTATTCTATCACCTAATGTGTACGTCATGTATCCAAAATTCCGTATTTATTTTTATATTTCATGTCAAACTTAGACAAATCGTTGTCCGCACATCGCATAGCGACTACTTTAATCAGCCATATTTCCAAAACTTAAGTTTTTACGGTAACTTGGGTGGTATAATACAGAAGTTCTGGTCCTATTCTATCACCCTATGTGTACGTCATGTATCCACAATTCCGTATTTATTTTTATATTTCATGTAAAACTTAGACAAATCGCTGTCCGCACATCTCAATGCGACTACTTTAATCAGCCATATTTCCAAAACCTAAGTTTTTACGGTAACTTGGGTGGTATAATACAGAAGTTCTGGTCCTATTCTATCACCCTACGTGTACGTAATGTTGGCACACCTCCGTATTTATTATTATATTTCATGTCATACTTAGACAAATCGTTGTCCGCACATCGCATAGCGACTAATTTAATCACCCATATTTCCAAAACCTAAGTTTTTAAGGTAACTTGGGTGGTATAGTACTAAAGTTCTGGTCCTATTCTTTCATCCTACGTGTACGTCATGCTGACACACTTCCGTATTTATTTTATATTTTATGTCAAGCTTAGGTGGATCGCTGTCTACACATCCAAAGCGACTATTTTAATCACCCGTATTTCCAAAACCTAAGTTTTGACGGTAACCTGAGTGGTATAATAATATAGTTCTAATCCTATTCTATCACCCAATGTGTACGTCATGTATCCAAAATTCCGTATTTATTTTTATATTTCATGTCAAACTTAGACAAATCGCTGTCCGCACATCTCAATGCGACTACTTTAATCAGCCATATTTCCAAAACCTAAGTTTTTACGGTAACTTGGGTGGTATAGTACTAAAGTTCTAATCCTATTCTATCACCAAATGTGTACGTCATGTATCCAAAATTCCGTATTTATTTTTATATTTCATGTCAAACTTAGACAAATCGTTGTCCGCACATCGCATAGCGACTACTTTAATCAGCCATATTTCCAAAACTTAAGTTTTTACGGTAACTTGGGTGGTATAATACAGAAGTTCTGGTCCTATTCTATCACCCTATGTGTACGTCATGTATCCACAATTCCGTATTTATTTTTATATTTCATGTCAAACTTAGACAAATCGCTGTCCGCACATCTCAATGCGACTACTTTAATCAGCCATATTTCCAAAACCTAAGTTTTTACGGTAACTTGGGTGGTATAATACAGAAGTTCTGGTCCTATTCTATCACCCTACGTGTACGTAATGTTGGCACACCTCCGTATTTATTCATATAATTCATGTCATACTTAGACAAATCGTTGTCCGCACATCGCATAGCGACTAATTTAATCACCCATATTTCCAAAACCTAAGTTTTTAAGGTAACTTGGGTGGTATAGTACTAAAGTTCTGGTCCTATTCTTTCATCCTATGTGTACGTCATGTTGGCACACTTCCGTATTTATTTTATTTTTCATGTCATACTTTGACAAATCGCTGTCCGCACATCTCAATGCGACTACTTTAATCAGCCATATTTCCAAAACCTAAGTTTTTACGGTAACTTGGGTGGTATAATACAGAAGTTCTGGTCCTATTTCATCACCCTACGTGTACGTCATGCTGACACACTGCCGTATTTATTTTATATTTTATGTCAAACTTAGGTGGATCACTGTCCACACATCCAAAGCGACTATTTTAATCACCCGTATTTCCAAAACCTAAGTTTTTACGGTAACTTGGGTGGTATAGTACTAAAGTTCTGGTCCTATTCTATAACCCTATTTGTACGTCATTTATCCACAATTCCGTATTTATTTTTATATTTCATGTCATACTTTGACAAATCGCTGTCCGCACATCTCAATGCGACTACTTTAATCAGCCATATTTCCAAAACCTAAGTTTTTACGGTAACTTGGGTGGTATAATACAGAAGTTCTGGTCCTATTCTATCACCCTACGTGTACGTAATGTTGGCACACCTCCGTATTTATTATTATATTTCATGTCATACTTAGACAAATCGTTGTCCGCACATCGCATAGCGACTAATTTAATCACCCATATTTCCAAAACCTAAGTTTTTACGGTAACTTGGGTGGTATAATACAGAATTTCTGGTCCTATTATATCACCCTATGTGTACGTCATGTATCCACAATTCCGTATTTATTTTTATATTTCATGTCAAACTTAGACAAATCGTTGTCCGCACATCGCATAGAGACTAATTTAATCACCCATATTTCCAAAACCTAAGTTTTTAAGGTAACTTGGGTGGTATAATACTAAATTTCAGGACCTATTCTATCATCTTATGTGTTCGTCATGTTGGCACACTTCCGTATTTATTTTATTTTTCATGTCATACTTTGACAAATCGCTGTCCGCACATCTCAATGCGACTACTTTAATCAGCCATATTTCCAAAACCTAAGTTTTTACGGTAACTTGGGTGGTATAATACAGAAGTTCTGGTCCTATTTCATCACCCTACGTGTACGTCATGCTGACACACTGCCGTATTTATTTTATATTTTATGTCAAACTTAGGTGGATCACTGTCCACACATCCAAAGCGACTCTTTTAATCACCCGTATTTCCAAAACCTAAGTTTTTAAGGTAACTTGGGTGGTATAGTACTAAAGTTCTGGACCTATTCTATCATCCTATGTGTACGTCATGTTGGCACACCTCCGTATTTTTTTTTATATTTCGTGTCAAACTTCGACAAATCTCTGTCCGCACATCTCAATGCAACTACTTTAACCACCCGTATTTCCAAAACCTAAGTTTTTAAGGTAACTTGGGTGGTATAATACAGAAGTTCTGGTCCTATTCTATCACCCTACGTGTACGTAATGTTGGCACACCTCCGTATTTATTATTATATTTCATGTCATACTTAGACAAATCGTTGTCCGCACATCGCATGGCGACTAATTTAATCACCCATATTTCCAAAACCTAAGTTTTTACGGTAACTTGGGTGGTATAATACAGAAGTACTGGTTCTATTCTATCACCCTATGTGTACGTCATGTATCCACAATTCCGTATTTATTTTCATATTTCATGTCAAACTTAGACAAATCGTTGTCCGCACATCGCATAGCGACTAATTTAATCACCCATATTTCCAAAACCTAAGTTTTTACGGTAACTTGGTTGGTATAATACAGAAGTTCTGGTCCTATTCTATCACCCTATGTGTACGTCATGTATCCACAATTCCGTATTTATTTTTATATTTCATGTCAAACTTAGACAAATCGTTGTCCGCACATCGCATAGCGACTAATTTAATCACCCATATTTCCAAAACCTAAGTTTTTAAGGTAACTTGGGTGAAATAATACTAAATTTCAGGACCTATTCTATCATCCTATGTGTACGTCATGTTGGCACACTTCCGTATTTATTTTATTTTTCATGTCATACTTTGACAAATCGCTGTCCGCACATCTCAATGCGACTACTTTAATCAGCCATATTTCCAAAACCTAAGTTTTTACGGTAACTTGGGTGGTATAATACAGAAGTTCTGGTCCTATTCTATCACCCTATGTGTACGTCATGTATCCACAATTCCGTTTTTATTTTTATATTTCATGTCAAACTTAGACAAATCGTTGTCCGCACATCGCATAGCGACTAATTTAATCACCCATATTTCCAAAACCTAAGTTTTTAAGGTAACTTGGGTGGTATAATACTAAATTTCAGGACCTATTCTATCATCCTATGTGTACGTCATGTTGGCACACTTCCGTATTAATTTTATTTTTCATGTCATACTTTGACAAATCGCTGTCCGCACATCTCAATGCGACTACTTTAATCAGCCATATTTCCAAAACCTAAGTTTTTACGGTAACTTGGGTGGGATAATACAGAAGTTCTGGTCCTATTCTATCACCCTACGTGTACGTCATGTATCCACAATTCCGTATTTATTTTTATATTTCATGTCAAACTTAGACAAATCGTTGTCCGCACATCGCATAGCGACTAATTTAATCACCCATATTTCCAAAACCTAAGTTTTTAAGGTAACTTGGGTGGTATAATACTAAATTTCAGGACCTATTCTATCATCCTATGTGTACGTCATGTTGGCACACTTCCGTATTTATTTTATTTTTCATGTCATACTTTGACAAATCGCTGTCCGCACATCTCAATGCGACTACTTTAATCAGCCATATTTCCAAAACCTAAGTTTTTACGGTAACTTGGGTGGTATAATACAGAAGTTCTGGTCCTATTCTATCACCCTATGTGTACGTCATGTGTCCACAATTCCGTATTTTATATATTTCATGTCAAACTTAGACAAATCGTTGTCCGCACATCGCATAGCGACTAATTTAATCACCCATATTTCCAAAACCTAAGTTTTTACGGTAACTTGGGTGGTATAGTACTAAAGTTCTGGACCTATTCTATCATCCTATGTGTACGTCATGTTGGCACACCTCCGTATTTTTTTTATATTTTATGTCAAACTTCGACAAATCTCTGTCCGCACATCTCAATGCGACTACTTTAATCAGCCATATTTCCAAAACCTAAGTTTTTACGGTAACTTGGGTGGTATAATACAGAAGTTCTGGTCCTATTCTATCACCCTACGTGTACGTAATGTTGGCACACCTCCGTATTTATTTTTATATTTCATGTCATACTTAGACAAGTCGTTGTCCGCACATCGCATAGCGACTAATTTAATCACCCATATTTCCAAAACCTAAGTTTTTAAGGTAACTTGGGTGGTATAGTACTAAAGTTCTGGTCCTATTCTTTCATCCTACGTGTACGTCATGCTGACACACTGCCGTATTTATTTTATATTTTATGTCAAACTTAGGTGGATCGCTGTCCACACATCCAAAGCGACTATTTTAATCACCCGTATTTCCAAAACCTAAGTTTTTAAGGTAACTTGGGTGGTATAGTACTAAAGTTCTGGACCTATTCTATCATCCTATGTGTACGTCATGTTGGACACCTCCGTATTTTTTTTATATTTCGTGTCAAACTTCGACAAATCTCTGTCCGCACATCTCAATGCGACTACTTTAATCAGCCATATTTCCAAAACCTAAGTTTTTACGGTAACTTGGGTGGTATAATACAGAAGTTCTGGTCCTATTCTATCACCCTACGTGTACGTAATGTTGGCACACCTCCGTATTTATTATTATATTTCATGTCATACTTAGACAAATCGTTGTCCGCACATCGCATAGCGACTAATTTAATCACCCATATTTCCAAAACCTAAGTTTTTAAGGTAACTTGGGTGGTATAGTACTATAGTTCTGGTCCTATTCTTTCATCCTACGTGTACGTCATGCTGACACACTGCTGTATTTATTTTATATTTTATGTCAAACTTAGGTGGATCGCTGTCCACACATCCAAAGCGACTATTTTAATCACCCGTATTTCCAAAACCTAAGTTTTGACGGTAACCTGAGTGGTATAATAATATAGTTCTAATCCTATTCTATCACCCAATGTGTACGTCATGTATCCAAAATTCCGTATTTATTTTTATATTTCATGTCAAACTTAGACAAATCGTTGTCCGCACATCGCATAGCGACTACTTTAATCAGCCATATTTCCAAAACCTAAGTTTTTACGGTAACTTGGGTGGTATAATAGAGAAGTTCTGGTCCTATTCTATCATCCTATGTGTACGTCATGTTGGAGCACCTCCGTATTTTTTTTTATATTTCATGTCAAACTTAGGTGGATCACTGTCCGCACATCTCAATGCGACTACTTTAATCAGCCATATTTCCAGAACCTAAGTTTTTACGGTAACTTGGGTGGTATAATACAGAAGTTCTGGTCCTATTCTATCACCCTACGTGTACTTAATGTTGGCACACCTCCGTATTTATTTTTATATTTCATGTCAAACTTAGACAAATCGTTGTCCGCACATCGCATAGCGACTAATTTAATCACCCATATTTCCAAAACCTAAGTTTTTAAGGTAACTTGGGTGGTATAATACTAAATGTCAGGACCTATTCTATCATCCTATGTGTACGTCATGTTGGCACACTTCCGTATTTATATTATTTTTCATGTCATACTTTGACAAATCGCTGTCCGCACATCTCAATGCGACTACTTTAATCAGCCATATTTCCAAAACCTAAGTTTTTACGGTAACTTGGGTGGTATAGTACTAAAGTTCTGGACCTATTCTATCATCCTATGTGTACGTCATGTTGGCACACCTCCGTATTTTTTTTTTATTTCGTGTCAAACTTCGACAAATCTCTGTCCGCACATCTTAATGCGACTACTTTAATCAGCCATATTTCCAAAACCTAAGTTTTTACGGTAACTTGGGTGGTATAATACTAAATTTCAGGACCTATTCTATCATCCTATGTGTACGTCATGTTGGCACACTTCCGTATTTATTTTATTTTTCATGTCATACTTTGATAAATCGCTGTCCGCACATCTCAATGCGACTACTTTAATCAGCCATATTTCCAAAACCTAAGTTTTTACGGTAACTTGGGTAGTATAATACAGAAGTTCTGGTCCTATTCCATCACCCTATGTGTACGTCATGTATCCACAATTCCGTATTTATTTTTATATTTCATGTCAAACTTAGACAAATCGTTGTCCGCACATCGCATAGCGACTAATTTAATCACCCATATTTCCAAAACCTAAGTTTTTAAGGTAACTTGGGTGGTATAATACTAAATTTCAGGACCTATTCTATCATCCTATGTGTACGTCATGTTGGCACACTTCCGTATTTATTTTATTTTTCATGTCATACTTTGACAAATCGCTGTCCGCACATCTCAATGCGACTACTTTAATCAGCCATATTTCCAAAACCTAAGTTTTTACGGTAACTTGGGTGGTATAATACAGAAGTTCTGGTCCTATTCTATCACCCTATGTGTACGTAATGTTGGCACACCTCCGTATTTATTATTATATTTCATGTCAAACTTAGACAAATCGTTGTCCGCACATCGCATAGCGACTAATTTAATCACCCATATTTCCAAAACCTAAGTTTTTAAGGTAACTTGGGTGGTATAATACTAAATTACAGGACCTATTTTATCATCCTATGTGTACGTCATGTTGGCACACTTCCGTATTTATTTTATTTTTCATGTCATACTTTGACAAATCGCTGTCCGCACATCTCAATGCGACTAATTTAATCAGCCATATTTCCAAAACCTAAGTTTTTCCGGTAACTTGGGTGGTATAATACAGAAGTTCTCGTCCTATTTCATCACCCTACGTGTACGTTATGCTGACACACTGCCGTATTTATTTTATATTTTATGTCAAACTTAGGTGGATCACTGTCCACACATCTAAAGCGACTATTTTAATCACCCGTATTTCCAAAACCTAAGTTTTTAAGGTAACTTGTGTGTTATAGTACTAAAGTTCTGGACCTATTCTATCATCCTATGTGTACGTCATGTTGGCACACTTCCGTAATTATTTTATTTTTCATGTCATACTTTGACAAATCGCTGTCCGCACATCTCAATGCGACTACTTTAATCAGCCATATTTCCAAAACCTAAGTTTTTACGGTAACTTGGGTGGTATAATACAGAAGTTCTGGTCCTATTCTATCACCCTACGTGTACGTAATGTTGGCACACCTCCGTATTTATTATTATATTTCATGTCATACTTAGACAAGTCGTTGTCCGCACATTGCATAGCGACTAATTTAATCACCCATATTTTCAAAACCTAAGTTTTTAAGGTAACTTGGGTGGTATAGTACTAAAGTTCTGGTCCTATTCTTTCATCCTACGTGTACGTCATGCTGACACACTGCCGTATTTATTTTATATTTTATGTCAAACTTAGTTGGATCGCTGTCCACACATCCAAAGCGACTATTTTAATCACCCGTATTTCCAAAACCTAAGTTTTTAAGGTAACTTGGGTGGTATAGTACTAAAGTTCTGGACCTATTCTATCATCCTATGAGTACGTCATGTTGGCACACCTCCTTTTTTTTTATATTTCGTGTGAAACTTCGACAAATCGTTGTCCGCACATCGCATAGCGACTAATTTAATCACCCATATTTCCAAAACCTAAGTTTTTACGGTAACTTGGGTGGTATAATACAGAAGTTCTGGTCCTATTCTATCACCCTACGTGTACGTAATGTTGGCACACCTCCGTATTTTTTTTACATTTCGTGTCAAACTTCGACAAATCTCTGTCCGCACATCTCAATGCGACTACTTTAATCAGCCATATTTCCAAAACCTAAGTTTTTACGGTAACTTGGGTGGTATAATACAGAAGTTCTGGTCCTATTCTATCACCCTATGTGTACGTCATGTATCCACAATTCCGTATTTATTTTTATATTTCATGTCAAACTTAGACAAATCGTTGTCCGCACATCGCATAGCGACTAATTTAATCAGCCATATTTCCAAAACCTAAGTTTTTAAGGTAACTTGGGTGGTATAATACTAAATTTCAAGACCTATTCTATCATCCTATGTGTACGTCATGTTGGCACTCTTCCGTATTTATTTTATTTTTCATATCATACTTTGACAAATCGCTGTCCGCACATCTCAATGCGACTACTTTAATCAGCCATATTTCCAAAACCTAAGTTTTTACGGTAACTTTGGTGGTATAATACAGAAGTTCTGGTCCTATTCTATCACCCTACGTGTACGTAATGTTGGCACACCTCCGTATTTATTATTATATTTCATGTCATACTTAGACAAATCGTTGTCCGCACATCGCATAGCGACTAATTTAATCACCCATATTTCCAAAACCTAAGTTTTTACGGTAACTTGGGTGGTATAATACAGAAGTTCTGGTCCTATTCTATCATCCTACGTGTACGTAATGTTGGCACACCTCCGTATTTATTTTTATATTTCATGTCAAACTTAGACAAATCGTTGTCCGCACATCGCATAGCGACTAATTTAATCACCCATATTTCCAAAACCTAAGTTTTTATGGTAACTTGGGTGGTATAGTACTAAAGTTCTGGACCTATTCTATCATCCTATGTGTACGTCATGTTGGCACACCTCCGTATTTTTTTTATATTTCGTGTCAAACTTCGACAAATCGTTGTCCGCACATCGCATAGCGACTACTTTAATCAGCCATATTTCCAAAACCTAAGTTTTTACGGTAACTTGGGTGGTATAATACAGAAGTTCTGGTACTATTCTATCACCCTATGTGTACGTCATGTATCCACAATTCCGTATTTATTTTTATATTTCATGTCAAACTTAGACAAATCGTTGTCCGCACATCGCATAGCGACTAATTTAATCAGCCATATTTCCAAAACCTAAGTTTTTACGGTAACTTGGGTGGTATAATACAGAAGTTCTGGTCCTATTTCATCACCCTACGTGTACGTCATGCTGACACACTGCCGTATTTATTTTATATTTTATGTCAAACTTAGGTGGATCACTGTCCACACATCCAAAGCGACTAATTTAATCACCCATATTTCCAAAACCTTAGTTTTTACGGTAACTTGGGTGGTATAGTACTAAAGTTCTGGACCTATTCTATCATCCTATGTGTACGTCATGTTGGCACACCTCCGTATTTTTTTTATATTTCGTGTCAAACTTCGACAAATCGTTGTCCGCACATCGCATAGCGACTAATTTAATCACCCATATTTCCAAAACCTAAGTTTTTACGGTAACTTGGGTGGTATAATACAGAAGTTCTGGTCCTATTCTATCACCCTATGTGTACGTCATGTATCCACAATTCCGTATTTATTTTTATATTTCATGTCAAACTTAGACAAATCGTTGTCCGCACATCGCATAGCGACTAATTTAATCACCCATATTTCCAAAACCTAAGTTTTTACGGTAACTTGGGTGGTATAGTACTAAAGTTCTGGACCTATTCTATCATCCTATGTGTACGTCATGTTGGCACACCTCCGTATTTTTTTTTTATTTCGTGTCAAACTTCGACAAATCGTTGTCCGCACATCGCATAGCGACTAATTTAATCACCCATATTTCCAAAACCTAAGTTTTTACGGTAGCTTGGGTGGTATAGTACTAAAGTTCTGGACCTATTCTATCATCCTATGTGTACGTCATGTTGGCACACCTCCGTATTTTTTTATATTTTGTGTCAAACTTCGACAAATCGTTGTCCGCACATCGCATAGCGACTAATTTAATCACCCATATTTCCAAAACCTAAGTTTTTACGGTAACTTGGGTGGTATTATACAGAAGTTCTGGTCCTATTCTATCACCCTATGTGTACGTCATGTATCCACAATTCCGTATTTATTTTTATATTTCATGTCAAACTTAGAAAAATCGCTGTCCGCACATCTCAATGCGACTACTTTTATCACCCGTATTTCCAAAACCTAAGTTTTGACGGTAACCTGAGTGGTATAATAATATAGTTCTAATCCTATTCTATCACCCAATGTGTACGTCATGTATCCAAAATTCCGTATTTATTTTTATATATTTAATGTCAAACTTAGACAAATCGTTGTCCGCACATCGCATAGCGACTAATTTAATCACCCATATTTCCAAAACCTAAGTTTTTACGGTAACTTGGGTGGTATAGTACTAAAGTTCTGGACCTATTCTATCATCCTATGTGTACGTCATGTTGGCACACCTCCTTTTTTTTATATTTCGTGTCAAACTTCGAAAAATCGTTGTCCGCACATCGCATAGCGACTAATTTAATCACCCATATTTCCAAAACCTAAGTTTTTACGGTAACTTGGGTGGTATAATACAAAAGTTCTGGTCCTATTCTATCACCCTATGTGTACGTCATGTATCCACAATTCCGTATTTATTTTTATATTTCATGTCAAACTTAGACAAATCGCTGTCCGCACAACGCACAGCGACTAATTTAATCACCCATAATTCCAAAACCTAAGTTTTTACGGTAACTTGGATGGTATAATACAGAAGTTCTGGTCCTATTCTATCACCCTATGTATACGTCATGTATCCACAATTCCGTATTTATTTTTATATTTCATGTCAAACTTAGACAAATCGTTGTCCGCACATCGCATAGCGACTAATTTAATCACCCATATTTCCAAAACCTAAGTTTTTAAGGTAACTTGGGTGGTATAATACTAAATTTCAGGACCTATTCTATCATCCTATGTGTACGTCATGTTGGCACACTTCCGTATTTATATTATTTTTCATGTCATACTTTGACAAATCGCTGTCCGCACATCTCAATGCGACTACTTTAATCAGCCATATTTCCAAAACCTAAGTTTTTACAGTAACTTGGGTGGTATAGTACTAAAGTTCTGGACCTATTCTATCATCCTATGTGTACGTCATGTTGGCACACCTCCGTATATTTTTTATATTTCGTGTCAAACTTCGACAAATCTCTGTCCGCACATCTCAATGTGACTACTTTAATCGGCCATATTTCCAAAACCTAAGTTTTTACGGTAACTTGGGTGGTATAATACAGAAGTTCTGGTCCTATTCTATCACCCTACGTGTACGTAATGTTGGCTCACCTCCGTATTTATTATTATATTTCATGTCATACTTAGACAAATCGTTGTCCGCACATCGCATAGCGACTAATTTAATCACCCATATTTCCAAAACCTAAGTTTTTACGGTAACTTGGGTGGTATAATACAGAAGTTCTGGTCCTATTCTATCACCCGACGTGTACGTAATGTTGGCACACCTCCGTATTTATTTTTATATTTCATGTCAAACTTAGACAAATCGTTGTCCGCACATCGCATAGCGACTAATTTAATCAGCCATATTTCCAAAACCTAAGTTTTTACGGTAACTTGGGTGGTATAGTACTAAAGTTCTGGACCTATTCTATCATCCTATGTGTACGTCATGTTGGCACACCTCCGTATTTTTTTTATATTTCGTGTCAAACTTCGACAAATCGTTTTCCGCACATCGCATAGCGACTACTTTAATCAGCCATATTTCCAAACCCTAAGTTTTTACGTTAACTTGGGTTGTATAATACAGAAGTTCTGGTCCTATTCTATCACCCTATGTGTACGTCATGTATCCACAATTCCGTATTTATTTTTATATTTCATGTCAAACTTAGACAAATCGGTGTCCGCACATCGCATAGCGACTAATTTAATCACCCATATTTCCAAAACCTAAGTTTTTAAGGTAACTTGGGTGGTATAATACTAAATTTCAGGACCTACTCTATCATCCTATGTGTACGTCATGTTGGCACACTTCCGTATTTATTTTATTTTTCATGTCATACTTTGACAAATCGCTGTCCGCACATCTCAATGCGACTACTTTAATCAGCCATATTTCCAAAACCTAAGTTTTTACGGTAACTTGGGTGGTATAGTACAGAAGTTCTGGTCCTATTCTATCACCCTATGTATACGTCATGTATCCACAATTCCGTATTTATTTTTATATTTCATGTCAAACTTAGACAAATCGTTGTCCGCACATCGCATAGCGACTAATTTAATCACCCATATTTCCAAAACCTAAGTTTTTACGGTAACTTGGGTGGTATAGTACTAAAGTTCTGGACCTATTCTATCATCCTATGTGTACGTCATGTTGGCACACCTCCGTATTTTTTTATATTTTGTGTCAAACTTCGACAAATCTCTGTCCGCACATCTCAATGCGACTACTTTAATCAGCCATATTTCCAAAACCTAAGTTTTTACGGTAAATTGGGTGGTATAATACAGAAGTTCTGGTCCTATTCTATCACCCTACGTGTACGTAATGTTGGCACACCTCCGTATTTATTATTGTATTTCATGTCATACTTAGACAAATCGTTGTCCGCACATCGCATAGCGACTAATTTAATCACCCATATTTCCAAAACCTAAGTTTTTAAGGTAAATTGGGTGGTATAGTACTAAAGTTCTGGTCCTATTCTTTCATCCTACATGTACGTCATGCTGACACACTGCCGTATTTATTTTATATTTTATGTCAAACTTAGGTGGATCGCTGTCCACACATCCAAAGCGACTATTTTAATCACCCGTATTTCCAAAACCTAAGTTTTGACGGTAACCTGAGTGGTATTATAATATAGTTCTAATCCTATTCTATCACCCAATGTGTACGTCATGTATCCAAAATTCCGTATTTATTTTTATATTTCATGTCAAACTTAGACAAATCGTTGTCCGCACATCTCAATGCGACTACTTTAATCAGCCATATTTCCAAAACCTAAGTTTTTACGGTAACTTGGGTCGTATAATACAGAAGTTCTGGTCCTATTCTATCACCCTATGTGTACGTCATGTTGGCACACTTCCGTATTTATTTTATTTTTCATGTCATACTTTGACAAATCGTTGTCCGCACATCGCATAGCGACTAATTTAATCACCCATATTTCCAAAACCTAAGTTTTTACGGTAACTTGGGTGGTATAATACTAAATTTCAGGACCTATTCTATCATCCTATGTGTACGTCATGTTGGCACACTTCCGTATTTATTTTATTTTTCATGTCATACTTTGACAAATCGCTGTCCGCACATCGCATAGCGACTAATTTAATCAGCCATATTTCCAAAACCTAAGTTTTTACGGTAACTTGGGTGGTATAATACAGAAGTTCTGGTCCTATTCTATCACCCTACGTGTACGTAATGTTGGCACACCTCCGTATTTTTTTTATATTTCGTGTCAAACTTCGACAAATCTCTGTCCGCACATCTCAATGCGACCACTTTAATCAGCCATATTTCCAAAACCTAAGTTTTTACGGTAACTTGGGTGGTATAATACAGAAGTTCTGGTCCTATTCTATCACCCTATGTGTACGTCATGTATCCACAATTCCGTATTTATTTTTATATTTCATGTCAAACTTAGACAAATCGTTGTCCGCACATCGCATAGCGACTAATTTAATCACCCATATTTCCAAAACCTAAGTTTTTAAGGTAACTTGGGTGGTATAATACTAAATTTCAGGACCTATTCTATCATCCTATGTGTACGTCATGTTAGCACTCTTCCGTATTTATTTTATTTTTCATGTCATACTTTGACAAATCGCTGTCCGCACATCTCAATTCGACTACTTTAATCAGCCATATTTCCAAAACCTAAGTTTTTACGGTAACTTGGGTGGTATAGTACTAAAGTTCTGGACCTATTCTATCATCCTATGTGTACGTCATGTTGGCACAACTCCGTATTTCTTTTATATTTCGTGTCAAACTTTGACAAATCTCTGTCCGCACATCTCATTGCGACTACTTTAATCAGCCATATTTCCAAAACCTAAGTTTTTACGGTAACTTTGGTGGTATAATACAGAAGTTCTGGTCCTATTCTATCACCCTACGTGTACGTAATGTTGGCACACCTCCGTATTTATTATTATATTTCATGTCATACTTTGACAAATCGTTGTCCGCACATCGCATAGCAACTAATTTAATCACCCATATTTCCAAAACCTAAGTTTTTAAGGTAACTTGGGTGGTATAATACTAAATTTCAGGACCTATTCTATCATCCTATGTGTACGTCATGTTGGCACACTTCCGTATTTATTTTATTTTTCATGTCATACTTTGACAAATCGCTGTCCGCACATCGCATAGCGACTAATTTAATCACAAATATTTCCAAAACCTAAGTTTTTACGGTAACTTGGGTGGTATAATACAGAAGTTCTGGTCCTATTCTATCACCCTACGTGTACGTAATGTTGGCACACCTCCGTATTTTTTTTATATTTCGTGTCAAACTTCGACAAATCTCTGTCCGCACATCTCAATGCGACTACTTTAATCAGCCATATTTCCAAAACCTAAGTTTTTACGGTAACTTGGGTGGTATAATACAGAAGTTCTGGTCCTATTCTATCACCCTATGTGTACGTCATGTATCCACAATTCCGTATTTATTTTTATATTTCATGTCAAACTTAGACAAATCGTTGTCCGCACATCGCATAGCGACTAATTTAATCACCCATATTTCCAAAACCTAAGTTTTTAAGGTAACTTGGGTGGTATAATACTAAATTTCAGGACCTATTCTATCATCCTATGTGTACGTCATGTTGGCACTCTTCCGTATTTATTTTATTTTTCATGTCATACTTTGACAAATCGCTGTCCGCCCATCTCAATTCAACTACTTTAATCAGCCATATTTCCAAAACCTAAGTTTTTACGGTAACTTGGGTGGTATAGTACAGAAGTTCTGGTCCTATTCTATTACCCTATGTATACGTCATGTATCCACAATTCCGTATTTATTTTTATATTTCATGTCAAACTTAGACAAATCGTTGTCCGCACATCGCATAGCGACTAATTTAATCACCCATATTTCCAAAACCTAAGTTTTTACGGTAACTTGGGTGGTATAGTACTAAAGTTCTGGACCTATTCTATCATCCTATGTGTACGTCATGTTGGCACACCTCCGTATTTTTTTATATTTCGTGTCAAACTTCGACAAATCTCTGTCCGCACATCTCAATGCGACTACTTTAATCAGCCATATTTCCAAAACCTAAGTTTTTACGGTAAATTGGGTGGTATAATACAGACGTTCTGGTCCTATTCTATCACCCTACGTGTACGTAATGTTGGCACACCTCCGTATTTATTATTGTATTTCATGTCATACTTAGACAAATCGTTGTCCGCACATCGCATAGCGACTAATTTAATCACCCATATTTCCAAAACCTAAGTTTTTAAGGTAACTTGGGTGGTATAATACTAAATTTCAGGACCTATTCTATCATCCTATGTGTACGTCATGTTGGCACACTTCCGTATTTATTTTATTTTTCATGTCATACTTTGACAAATCGCTGTCCGCACATCGCATAGCGACTAATTTAATCAGCCATATTTCCAAAACCTAAGTTTTTACGGTAACTTGGGTGGTATAATACAGAAGTTCTGGTCCTATTCTATCACCCTACGTGTACGTAATGTTGGCACACCTCCGTATTTTTTTTATATTTCGTGTCAAACTTCGACAAATCTCTGTCCGCACATCTCAATGCG
Organism: Flexamia atlantica; assembly: GCA_035578135.1. Classification (NCBI taxonomy): domain Eukaryota; kingdom Metazoa; phylum Arthropoda; class Insecta; order Hemiptera; family Cicadellidae; genus Flexamia; species Flexamia atlantica. Next base: position 251,821 of record JAQJVK010000055.1, on the reverse strand, counting down.
ACTACTTTAATCAGCCATATTTCCAAAACCTAAGTTTTTACGGTAACTTGGGTGGTATAATACAGAAGTTCTGGTCCTATTCTATCACCCTATGTGTACGTCATGTATCCACAATTCCGTATTTATTTTTATATTTCATGTCAAACTTAGACAAATCGTTGTCCGCACATCGCATATCGACTAATTTAATCACCCATATTTCCAAAACCTAAGTTTTTAAGGTAACTTGGGTGGTATAATACTAAATTTCAGGACCTATTCTATCATCCTATGTGTACGTCATGTTGGCACTCTTCCGTATTTATTTTATTTTTCATGTCATACTTTGACAAATCGCTGTCCGCACATCTCAATTCGACTACTTTAATCAGCCATATTTCCAAAACCTAAGTTTTTACGGTAACTTGGGTGGTATAGTACAGAAGTTCTGGTCCTATTCTATCACCCTATGTATACGTCATGTATCCACAATTCCGTATTTATTTTTATATTTCATGTCAAACTTAGACAAATCGTTGTCCGCACATCGCATAGCGACTAATTTAATCACCCATATTTCCAAAACCTAAGTTTTTACGGTAACTTGGGTGGTATAGTACTAAAGTTCTGGACCTATTCTATCATCCTATGTGTACGTCATGTTGGCACACCTCCGTATTTTTTTATATTTCGTGTCAAACTTCGACAAATCTCTGTCCGCACATCTCAATGCGACTACTTTAATCAGCCATATTTCCAAAACCTAAGTTTTTACGGTAAATTGGGTGGTATAATACAGAAGTTCTGGTCCTATTCTATCACCCTACGTGTACGTAATGTTGGCACACCTCCGTATTTATTATTGTATTTCATGTCATACTTAGACAAATCGTTGTCCGCACATCGCATAGCGACTAATTTAATCACCCATATTTCCAAAACCTAAGTTTTTAAGGTAAATTGGGTGGTATAGTACTAAAGTTCTGGTCCTATTCTTTCATCCTACATGTACGTCATGCTGACACACTGCCGTATTTATTTTATATTTTATGTCAAACTTAGGTGGATCGCTGTCCACACATCCAAAGCGACTATTTTAATCACCCGTATTTCCAAAACCTAAGTTTTGACGGTAACCTGAGTGGTATTATAATATAGTTCTAATCCTATTCTATCACCCAATGTGTACGTCATGTATCCAAAATTCCGTATTTATTTTTATATTTCATGTCAAACTTAGACAAATCGTTGTCCGCACATCTCAATGCGACTACTTTAATCAGCCATATTTCCAAAACCTAAGTTTTTACGGTAACTTGGGTCGTATAATACAGAAGTTCTGGTCCTATTCTATCACCCTATGTGTACGTCATGTTGGCACACTTCCGTATTTATTTTATTTTTCATGTCATACTTTGACAAATCGTTGTCCGCACATCGCATAGCGACTAATTTAATCACCCATATTTCCAAAACCTAAGTTTTTAAGGTAACTTGGGTGGTATAATACTAAATTTCAGGACCTATTCTATCATCCTATGTGTACGTCATGTTGGCACACTTCCGTATTTATTTTATTTTTCATGTCATACTTTGACAAATCGCTGTCCGCACATCGCATAGCGACTAATTTAATCAGCCATATTTCCAAAACCTAAGTTTTTACGGTAACTTGGGTGGTATAATACAGAAGTTCTGGTCCTATTCTATCACCCTACGTGTACGTAATGTTGGCACACCTCCGTATTTATTATTATATTTCATGTCATACTTAGACAAATCGTTGTCCGCACATCGCATAGCGACTAATTTAATCACCCATATTTCCAAAACCTAAGTTTTTACGGTAACTTGGGTGGTATAATACAGAAGTTCTGGTCCTATTCTATCATCCTACGTGTACGTAATGTTGGCACACCTCCGTATTTATTTTTATATTTCATGTCAAACTTAGACAAATCGTTGTCCGCACATCGCATAGCGACTAATTTAATCACCCATATTTCCAAAACCTAAGTTTTTACGGTAACTTGGGTGGTATAGTACTAAAGTTCTGGACCTATTCTATCATCCTATGTGTACGTCATGTTGGCACACCTCCGTATTTTTTTTATATTTCGTGTCAAACTTCGACAAATCGTTGTCCGCACATCGCATAGCGACTACTTTAATCAGCCATATTTCCAAAACCTAAGTTTTTACGGTAACTTGGGTGGTATAATACAGAAGTTCTGGTACTATTCTATCACCCTATGTGTACGTCATGTATCCACAATTCCGTATTTATTTTTATATTTCATGTCAAACTTAGACAAATCGTTGTCCGCACATCGCATAGCGACTAATTTAATCACCCATATTTCCAAAACCTAAGTTTTTACTGTAACTTGGGTGGTATAATACAGAAGTTCTGGTCCTATTCTATCATCCTATGTGTACGTCATGTTGGAGCACCGCCGTATTTATTTTATATTTTATGTCAAACTTAGGTGGATCACTGTCCACACATCCAAAGCGACTAATTTAATCACCCATATTTCCAAAACCTAAGTTTTTACGGTAACTTGGGTGGTATAGTACTAAAGTTCTGGACCTATTCTATCATCCTATGTGTACGTCATGTTGGCACACCTCCGTATGTTTTTTATATTTCGTGTCAAACTTCGACAAATCGTTGTCCGCACATCGCATAGCGACTAATTTAATCACCCATATTTCCAAAACCTAAGTTTTTACGGTAACTTGGGTGGTATAATACAGAAGTTCTGGTCCTATTCTATCACCCTATGTGTACGTCATGTATCCACAATTCCGTATTTATTTTTATATTTCATGTCAAACTTAGACAAATCGTTGTCCGCACATCGCATAGCGACTAATTTAATCACCCATTTTTCCAAAACCTAAGTTTTTACGGTAACTTGGGTGGTATAATACAGAAGTTCTGGTCCTATTCTATCACCCTATGTGTACGTCATGTATCCACAATTCCGTATTTATTTTTATATTTCATGTCAAACTTAGACAAATCGCTGTCCGCACATCTCAATGCGACTACTTTAATCACCCGTATTTCCAAAACCTAAGTTTTGACGGTAACCTGAGTGGTATAATAATATAGTTCTAATCCTATTCTATCACCCAATGTGTACGTCATGTATCCAAAATTCCGTATTTATTTTTATATTTCATGTCAAACTTAGACAAATCGTTGTCGGCACATCGCATAGCGACTAATTTAATCACCCATATTTCCAAAACCTAAGTTTTTACGGTAACTTGGGTGGTATTGTACTAAAGTTCTGGACCTATTCTATCATCCTATGTGTACGTCATGTTGGCACACCTCCGTATTTTTTTATATTTCGTGTCAAACTTCGACAAATCTCTGTCCGCACATCTCAATGCGACTAATTTAATCACCCATATTTCCAAAACCTAAGTTTTTACGGTAACTTGGGTGGTATAGTACTAAAGTTCTGGACCTATTCTATCATCCTATGTGTACGTCATGTTGGCACACCTCCGTATTTTTTTTATATTTTGTGTCAAACTTCGACAAATCGTTGTCCGCACATTGCATAGCGACTAATTTAATCACCCATATTTCCAAAACCTAAGTTTTTACGGTAACTTGGGTGGTATAATACAGAAGTTCTGGTCCTATTCTATCACCCTATGTGTACGTCATGTATCCACAATTCCGTATTTATTTTTATATTTCATGTCAAACTTAGACAAATCGCTGTCCGCACATCTCAATGCGACTACTTTAATCACCCGTATTTCCAAAACCTAAGTTTTTGACGGTAACCTGAGTGGTATAATAATATAGTTCTAATCCTATTCTATCACCCAATGTGTACGTCATGTATCCAAAATTCCGTATTTATTTTTATATATTTAATGTCAAACTTAGACAAATCGTTGTCCGCACATCGCATAGCGACTAATTTAATCACCCATATTTCCAAAACCTAAGTTTTTACGGTAACTTGGGTGGTATAGTACTAAAGTTCTGGACCTATTCTATCATCCTATGTGTACGTCATGTTGGCACACCTCCGTATTTTTTTTATATTTCGTGTCAAACTTCGACAAATCGATGTCCGCACATCGCATAGCGACTAATTTAATCACCCATATTTCCAAAACCTAAATTTTTATGGTAACTTGGGTGTTATAATACAGAAGTTCTGGTCCTATTCTATCACCCTATGTGTACGTCATGAATCCACAATTCCGTATTTATTTTTATATTTCATGTCAAACTTAGACAAATCGTTGTCCACACATCGCATAGCGACTAATTTAATCACCCATAATTCCAAAACCTAAGTTTTTACGGTAACTTGGATGGTATAATACAGAAGTTCTGGTCCTATTCTATCACCCTATGTATACGTCATGTATCCACAATTCCGTATTTATTTTTATATTTCATGTCAAACTTAGACAAATCGTTGTCCGCACATCGCATAGCGACTAATTTAATCACCCATATTTCCAAAACCTAAGTTTTTAAGGTAACTTGGGTGGTATAATACTAAATTTCAGGACCTATTCTATCATCCTATGTGTACGTCATGTTTGCACACTTCCGTATTTATTTTATTTTTCATGTCATACTTTGACAAATCGCTGTCCGCACATCTCAATGCGACTACTTTAATCAGCCATATTTCCAAAACCTAAGTTTTTACAGTAACTTGGGTGGTATAGTACTAAAGTTCTGGACCTATTCTATCATCCTATGTGTACGTCATGTTGGCACACCTCCGTATATTTTTTATATTTCGTGTCAAACTTCGACAAATCTCTGTCCGCACATCTCAATGCGACTACTTTAATCGGCCATATTTCCAAAACCTAAGTTTTTACGGTAACTTGGGTGGTATAATACAGAAGTTCTGGTCCTATTCTATCACCCTACGTTTACGTAATGTTGGCTCACCTCCGTATTTATTATTATATTTCATGTCATACTTAGACAAATCGTTGTCCGCACATCGCATAGCGACTAATTTAATCACCCATATTTCCAAAACCTAAGTTTTTACGGTAACTTGGGTGGTATAATACAGAAGTTCTGGTCCTATTCTATCACCCGACGTGTACGTAATGTTGGCACACCTCCGTATTTATTTTTATATTTCATGTCAAACTTAGACAAATCGTTGTCCGCACATCGCATAGCGACTAATTTAATCACCCATATTTCCAAAACCTAAGTTTTTACGGTAACTTGGGTGGTATAGTACTAAAGTTCTGGACCTATTCTATCATCCTATGTGTACGTCATGTTGGCACACCTCCGTATTTTTTTTATATTTCGTGTCAAACTTCGACAAATCGTTGTCCGCACATCGCATAGCGACAACTTTAATCAGCCATATTTCCAAACCCTAAGTTTTTACGGTAACTTGGGTGGTATAATACAGAAGGTAACTTGGGTGGTATAATACTAAATTTCAGGACCTATTCTATCATCCTATGTGTACGTCATGTTTGCACACTTCCGTATTTATTTTATTTTTCATGTCATACTTTGTTAAATCGCTGTCCGCACATCTCAATGCGACTACTTTAATCAGCCATATTTCCAAAACCTAAGTTTTTACAGTAACTTGGGTGGTATAGTACTAAAGTTCTGGACCTATTCTATCATCCTATGTGTACGTCATGTTGGCACACCTCCGTATATTTTTTATATTTCGTGTCAAACTTCGACAAATCTCTGTCCGCACATCTCAATGCGACTACTTTAATCGGCCATATTTCCAAAACCTAAGTTTTTACGGTAACTTGGGTGGTATAATACAGAAGTTCTGGTCCTATTCTATCACCCTACGTTTACGTAATGTTGGCTCACCTCCGTATTTATTATTATATTTCATGTCATACTTAGACAAATCGTTGTCCGCACATCGCATAGCGACTAATTTAATCACCCATATTTCCAAAACCTAAGTTTTTACGGTAACTTGGGTGGTATAATACAGAAGTTCTGGTCCTATTCTATCACCCGACGTGTACGTAATGTTGGCACACCTCCGTATTTATTTTTATATTTCATGTCAAACTTAGACAAATCGTTGTCCGCACATCGCATAGCGACTAATTTAATCACCCATATTTCCAAAACCTAAGTTTTTACGGTAACTTGGGTGGTATAGTACTAAAGTTCTGGACCTATTCTATCATCCTTTGTGTACGTCATGTTGGCACACCTCCGTATTTTTTTTATATTTCGTGTCAAACTTCGACAAATCGTTGTCCGCACATCGCATAGCGACTACATTAATCAGCCATATTTCCAAACCCTAAGTTTTTACGGTAACTTGGGTGGTATAATACAGAAGTTCTGGTCCTATTCTATCACCCTATGTGTACGTCATGTATCCACAATTCCGTATTTATTTTTATATTTCATGTCAAACTTAGACAAATCGGTGTCCGCACATCGCATAGCGACTAATTTAATCACCCATATTTCCAAAACCTAAGTTTTTAAGGTAACTTGGGTGGTATAATACTAAATTTCAGGACCTACTCTATCATCCTATGTGTACGTCATGTTGGCACACTTCCGTATTTATTTTATTTTTCATGTCATACTTTGACAAATCGCTGTCCGCACATCTCAATGCGACTACTTTAATCAGCCATATTTCCAAAACCTAAGTTTTTACGGTAACTTGGGTGGTATAGTACAGAAGTTCTGGTCCTATTCTATCACCCTATGTATACGTTATGTATCCACAATTCCGTATTTATTTTTATATTTCATGTCAAACTTAGACAAATCGTTGTCCGCACATCGCATAGCGACTAATTTAATCACCCATATTTCCAAAACCTAAGTTTTTAAGGTAACTTGGGTGGTATAATACTAAATTTCAGGACCTATTCTATCATCCCATGTGTACGTCATGTTGGCACACTTCCGTATTTATTTTATTTTTCATGTCATAATTTGACAAATCGCTGTCCGCACATCTCAATGCGACTACTTTAATCAGCCATATTTCCAAAACCTAAGTTTTTACAGTAACTTGGGTGGTATAGTACTAAATTTCTGGACCTATTCTATCATCCTATGTGTACGTCATGTTGGCACACCTCCGTATATTATTTATTTTTCGTGTCAAACTTCGACAAATCTCTGTCCGCACATCTCAATGCGACTACTTTAATCGGCCATATTTCCAAAACCTAAGTTTTTACGGTAACTTGGGTGGTATAATACAGAAGTTCTGGTCCTATTCTATCACCCTACGTGTACGTAATGTTGGCTCACCTCCGTATTTATTATTATATTTCATGTCATACTTAGACAAATCGTTGTCCGCACATCGCATAGCGACTAATTTAATCACCCATATTTCCAAAACCTAAGTTTTTACGGTAACTTGGGTGGTATAGTACTAAAGTTCTGGACCTATTCTATCATCCTATGTGTACGTCATGTTGGCACACCTCCGTATTTTTTTATATTTCGTGTCAAACTTCGACAAATCTCTGTCCGCACATCTCAATGCGACTACTTTAATCAGCCATATTTCCAAAACCTAAGTTTTTACGGTAACTTGGGTGGTATAATACAGAAGTTCTGGTCCTATTCTATCACCCTACGTGTACGTAATGTTGGCACACCTCCGTATTTATTATTGTATTTCATGTCATACTTAGACAAATCGTTGTCCGCACATCGCATAGCGACTAATTTAATCACCCATATTTCCAAAACCTAAGTTTTTAAGGTAAATTGGGTGGTATAGTACTAAAGTTCTGGTCCTATTCTTTCATCCTACATGTACGTCATGCTGACACACTGCCGTATTTATTTTATATTTTATGTCAAACTTAGGTGGATCGCTGTCCACACATCCAAAGCGACTATTTTAATCACCCGTATTTCCAAAACCTAAGTTTTGACGGTAACCTGAGTGGTATAATAATGTAGTTCTAATCCTATTCTATCACCCAATGTGTACGTCATGTATCCAAAATTCCGTATTTATTTTTATATTTCATGTCAAACTTAGACAAATCGTTGTCCGCACATCTCAATGCGACTACTTTAATCAGCCATATTTCCAAAACCTAAGTTTTTACGGTAACTTGGGTGGTATAATACAGAAGTTCTGGACCTATTCTATCATCCTATGTGTACGTCATGTTGGCACACCTCCGTATTTTTTTTATATTTCGTGTCAAACTTCGACAAATCGTTGTCCGCACATCGCATAGCGACTACTTTAATCAGCCATATTTCCAAACCCTAAGTTTTTACGGTAACTTGGGTGGTATAATACAGAAGTTCTGGTCCTATTCTATCACCCTATGTGTACGTCATGTATCCACAATTCCGTATTTATTTTTATATTTCATGTCAAACTTAGACAAATCGGTGTCCGCACATCGCATAGCGACTAATTTAATCACCCATATTTCCAAAACCTAAGTTTTTAAGGTAACTTGGGTGGTATAATACTAAATTTCAGGACCTACTCTATCATCCTATGTGTACGTCATGTTGGCACACTTCCGTATTTATTTTATTTTTCATGTCATACTTTGACAAATCGCTGTCCGCACATCTCAATGCGACTACTTTAATCAGCCATATTTCCAAAACCTAAGTTTTTACGGTAACTTGGGTGGTATAGTACAGAAGTTCTGGTCCTATTCTATCACCCTATGTATACGTCATGTATCCACAATTCCGTATTTATTTTTATATTTCATGTCAAACTTAGACAAATCGTTGTCCGCACATCGCATAGCGACTAATTTTATCACCCATATTTCCAAAACCTAAGTTTTTACGGTAACTTGGGTGGTATAGTACTAAAGTTCTGGACCTATTCTATCATCCTATGTGTACGTCATGTTGGCACACCTCCGTATTTTTTTATATTTCGTGTCAAACTTCGACAAATCTCTGTCCGCACATCTCAATGCGACTACTTTAATCAGCCATATTTCCAAAACCTAAGTTTTTACGGTAACTTGGGTGGTATAATACAGAAGTTCTGGTCCTATTCTATCACCCTACGTGTACGTAATGTTGGCACACCTCCGTATTTATTATTGTATTTCATGTCATACTTAGACAAATCGTTGTCCGCACATCGCATAGCGACTAATTTAATCACCCATATTTCCAAAACCTAAGTTTTTAAGGTAAATTGGGTGGTATAGTACTAAAGTTCTGGTCCTATTCTTTCATCCTACATGTACGTCATGCTGACACACTGCCGTATTTATTTTATATTTTATGTCAAACTTAGGTGGATCGCTGTCCACACATTTAAAGCGACTATTTTAATCACCCGTATTTCCAAAACCTAAGTTTTGACGGTAACCTGAGTGGTATAATAATGTAGTTCTAATCCTATTCTATCACCCAATGTGTACGTCATGTATCCAAAATTCCGTATTTATTTTTATATTTCATGTCAAACTTAGACAAATCGTTGTCCGCACATCTCAATGCGACTACTTTAATCAGCCATATTTCCAAAACCTAAGTTTTTACGGTAACTTGGGTGGTATAATACAGAAGTTCTGGTCCTATTCTATCACCCTATGTGTACGTCATGTTGGCACACTTCCGTATTTATTTTATTTTTCATGTCATACTTTGACAAATCGTTGTCCGCACATCGCATAGCGACTAATTTAATCACCCGTATTTCCAAAACCTAAGTTTTTAAGGTAACTTGGGTGGTATAATACTAAATTTCAGGACCTATTCTATCATCCTATGTGTACGTCATGTTGGCACACTTCCGTATTTATTTTATTTTTCATGTCATACTTTGACAAATCGCTGTCCGCACATCGCATAGCGACTAATTTAATCAGCCATATTTCCAAAACCTAAGTTTTTACGGTAACTTGGGTGGTATAATACAGAAGTTCTGGTCCTATTCTATCACCCTACGTGTACGTAATATTGGCACACCTCCGTATTTTTTTTATATTTCGTGTCAAACTTCGACAAATCTCTGTCCGCATATCTCAATGCGACTACTTTAATCAGCCATATTTCCAAAACCTAAGTTTTTACGGTAACTTGAGTGGTATAATACAGAAGTTCTGGTCCTATTCTATCACCCTATGTGTACGTCACGTATCCACAATTCCGTATTTATTTTTATATTTCATGTCAAACTTAGACAAATCGTTGTCCGCACATCGCATAGCGACTAATTTAATCACCCATATTTCCAAAACCTAAGTTTTTAAGGTAACTTGGGTGGTATAGTACTAAATTTTAGGACCTATTCTATCATCCTATGTGTACGTCATGTTGGCACACTTCCGTATTTATTTTATTTTTCATGTCATACTTTGACAAATCGCTGTCCGCACATCTCAATGCGACTACTTTAATCAGCCATATTTCCAAAACCTAAGTTTTTACGGTAACTTGGGTGGTATAGTACTAAAGTTCTGGACCTATTCTATCATCCTCCGTGTACGTCATGTTGGCACACCTCCGTATTTTTTTATATTTCGTGTCAAACTTCGACAAATCTCTGTCCGCACATCTCAATGCGACTACTTTAATCAGCCATATTTCCAAAACCTAAGTTTTTACGGTAACTTGGGTGGTATAATACAGAAGTTCTGGTCCTATTCTATCACCCTACGTGTACGTAATGTTGGCACACCTCCGTATTTATTTTTATATTTCATGTCAAACTTAGACAAATCGTTGTCCGCACATCGCATAGCGACTAATTTAATCACCCATATTTCCAAACCCTAAGTTTTTACGGTAAATTGGGTGGTATAGTACTAAAGTTCTGGACCTATTCTATCATCCTATGTGTACGTCATGTTGGCACACCTCCGTATTTTTTTTATATTTCGTGTCAAACTTCGACAAATCGTTGTCCGCACATCGCATAGCGACTACTTTAATCAGCCATATTTCCAAAACCTAAGATTTTACGGTAACTTGGGTGGTATAATACAGAAGTTCTGGTCCTATTCTATCACCCTATGTGTACGTCATGTATCCACAATTCCGTATTTATTTTTATATATCATGTCAAACTTAGACAAATCGTTGTCCGCACATCGCATAGCGACTAATTTAATCACCCATATTTCCAAAACCTAAGTTTTTACGGTAACTTGAGTGGTATAATACAGAAGTTCTGGTCCTATTCTATCACCCTATGTGTACGTCATGTATCCACAATTCCGTATTTATTTTTATATTTCATGTCAAACTTAGACAAATCGTTGTCCGCACATCGCATAGCGACTAATTTAATCACCCATATTTCCAAAACCTAAGTTTTTAAGGTAACTTGGGTGGTATAATACTAAATTTTCGGACCTATTCTATCATCCTATGTGTACGTCATGTTGGCACACCTCCGTATTTTTTTATATTTCGTGTCAAACTTCGACAAATCTCTGTCCGCACATCTCAATGCGACTACTTTAATCAGCCATATTTCCAAAACCTAAGTTTTTACGGTAACTTGGGTGGTATAATACAGAAGTTCTGGTCCTATTCTATCACCCTACGTGTACGTAATGTTGGCACACCTCCGTATTTATTATTATATTTCATGTCATACTTAGACAAATCGTTGTCCGCACATCGCATAGCGACTAATTTAATCACCCATATTTCCAAAACCTAAGTTTTTACGGTAACTTGGGTGGTATAATACAGAAGTTCTGGTCCTATTCTATCACCCTACGTGTACGTAATGTTGGCACACCTCCGTATTTATTTTTATATTTCATGTCAAACTTAGACAAATCGTTGTCCGCACATCGCATAGCGACTAATTTAATCACCCATATTTCCAAACCCTAAGTTTTTACGGTAACTTGGGTGGTATAGTACTAAAGTTCTGGACCTATTCTATCATCCTATGTGTACGTCATGTTGGCACACCTCCGTATTTTTTTTATATTTCGTGTCAAACTTCGACAAATCGTTGTCCGCACATCGCATAGCGACTACTTTAATTAGCCATATTTCCAAAACCTAAGTTTTTACGGTAACTTGGGTGGTATAATACAGAAGTTCTGGTCCTATTCTATCACCCTATGTGTACGTCATGTATCCACAATTCCGTATTTATTTTTATATATCATGTCAAACTTAGACAAATCGTTGTCCGCACATCGCATAGCGACTAATTTAATCACCCATATTTCCAAAACCTAAGTTTTTAAGGTAACTTGGGTGGTATAATACTAAATTTCAGGACCTATTCAATCATCCTATGTGTACGTCATGTTGGCACACCTCCGTATTTATTTTATTTTTCATGTCATACTTTGACAAATCGCTGTCCGCACATCTCAATGCGACTACTTTAATCAGCCATATTTCCAAAACCTAAGTTTTTACGGTAACTTGGGTGGTATAATACAGAAGTTCTGGTCCTATTCTATCACCCTATGTGTACGTCATGTATCCACGATTCCGTATTTATTTTTATATTTCATGTCAAACTTAGACAAATCGTTGTCCGCACATCGCATAGCGACTAATTTAATCACCCATATTTCCAAAACCTAAGTTTTTAAGGTAACTTGGGTGGTATAGTACTAAAGTTCTGGTCCTATTCTTTCATCCTATGTGTACGTCATGTTGGCACACTTCCGTATTTATTTTATTTTTCATGTCATACTTTGACAAATCGCTGTCCGCACATCTCAATGCGACTACTTTAATCAGCCATATTTCCAAAACCTAAGTTTTTACGGTACCTTGGGTGGTATAATACAGAAGTTTTGGTCCTATTCTATCACCCTAAGTGTACGTCATGTATCCACAATTCCGTATTAATTTTTATATTTCGTGTCAAACTTCGACAAATCTCTGTCCGCACATCTCAATGCGACTACTTTAATCAGCCATATTTCCAAAACCTAAGTTTTTACGGTAACTTGGGTGGTATAATACAGAAGTTCTGGTCCTATTCTATCACCCTACGTGTACGTAATGTTGGCACACTTCCGTATTTATTTTATTTTTCATGTCATACTTTGACAAATCTCTGTCCGCACATCTCAATGCGACTACTTTAATCAGCCATATTTCCAAAACCTAAGTTTTTACGGTAACTTGGGTGGTATAATACAGAAGTTCTGGTCCTATTCTATCACCCTACGTGTACGTAATGTTGGCACACCTCCGTATTTATTATTATATTTCATGTCATACTTAGACAAATCGTTGTCCGCACATCGCATAGCGACTAATTTAACAACCCATATTTCCAAAACCTAAGTTTTTAAGGTAACTTGGGTGGTATAGTACTAAAGTTCTGGTCCTATTCTTTCATCCTACGTGTACGTCATGCTGACACACTGCCGTATTTATTTTATATTTTATGTCAAACTTAGGTGGATCGCTGTCCACACATCCAAAGCGACTATTTTAATCACCCGTATTTCCAAAACCTAAGTTTTGACGGTAACTTGAGTGGTATAATAATATAGTTCTAATCCTATTCTATCACCCAATGTGTACGTCATGTATCCAAAATTCCGTATTTATTTTTATATTTCATGTCAAACTTAGACAAATCGTTGTCCGCACATCGCATAGCGACTAATTTAATCACCCATATTTCCAAAACCTAAGTTTTTACGGTAACTTGGGTGGTATAATACAGAAGGTCTGGTCCTATTCTATCATCCTATGTGTACGTCATGTTGGAGCACCTCCGTATTTTTTTTATATTTCGCGTCATACTTAGACAAATCGTTGTCCGCACATCGCATAGCGACTAATTTAATCACCCATATTTCCAAAACCTAAGTTTTTAAGGTAACTTGGGTGGTATAGTACTAAAGTTCTGGTCCTATTCTTTCATCCTACGTGTACGTCATGCTGACACACTGCCGTATTTATTTTATATTTTATGTCAAACTTAGGTGGATCGCTGTCCACACATCCAAAGCGACTATTTTAATCACCCGTATTTCCAAAACCTAAGTTTTGACGGTAACCTGAGTGGTATAATAATATAGTTCTAATCCTATTCTATCACCCAATGTGTACGTCATGTATCCAAAACTCCGTATTTATTTTTATATTTCATGTCAAACTTAGACAAATCGTTGTCCGCACATCGCATAGCGACTACTTTAATCAGCCATATTTCCAAAACCTAAGTTTTTACGGTAACTTGGGTGGTATAATACAGAAGTTCTGGTCCTATTCTATCACCCTATGTTTACGTCATGTATCCACAATTCCGTATTTATTTTTATATTTCATGTCAAACTTAGACAAATCGCTGTCCGCACATCTCAATGCGACTAATTTAATCACCCATATTTCCAAAACCTAAGTTTTTAAGGTAACTTGGTTGGTATAATACTAAATTTCAGGACCTATTCTATCATCCTATGTGTACGTCATGTTGGCACACTTCCGTATTTATTTTATTTTTCATGTCATACTTTGACAAATCGCTGTCCGCACATCTCAATGCGACTACTTTAATCAGCCATATTTCCAAAACCTAAGTTTTTACGATAACTTGGGTGGTATAGTACTAAAGTCCTGGACCTATTCTATCATCCTATGTGTACGTCATGTTGGCACACCTCCGTATTTTTTTTATATTTCGTGTCAAACTTCGACAAATCTCTGTCCGCACATCTCAATGCGACTACTTTAATCAGCCATATTTCCAAAACCTAAGTTTTTACGGTAACTTGGGTGGTATAATACAGAAGTTCTGGTCCTATTCTATCACCCTACGTGTACGTAATGTTGGCACACCTCCGTATTTATTATTATATTTCATGTCATACTTAGACAAATCGTTGTCCGCACATCGCATAGCGACTACTTTAATCAGCCATATTTCCAAAACCTAAGTTTTTACGGTAACTTGGGTGGTATAATACAGAAGTTCTGGTCCTATTCTATCACCCTATGTGTACGTCATGTATCCACAATTCCGTATTTATTTTTATATTTCATGTCAAACTTAGACAAATCGGTGTCCGCACATCTCAATGCGACTACTTTAATCAGCCATATTTCCAAAACCTAAGTTTTTACGGTAACTTGGGTGGTATAATACAGAAGTTCTGGTCCTATTCTATCACCCTATGTGTACGTCATGTATCCACAATTCCGTATTTATTTTTATATTTCATGTCAAACTTAGACAAATCGTTGTCCGCACATCGCATAGCGACTAATTTAATCACCCATATTTCCAAAACCTACGTTTTTAATGTAACTTGGGTGGTATAATACTAAATTTCAGGACCTATTCTATCATCCTATGTGTACGTCATGTTGGCACACTTCCGTATTTATTTTATTTTTCATGTCATACTTTGACAAATCGCTGTCCGCACATCTCAATGCGACTACTTTAATCAGCCATATTTCCAAAACCTAAGTTTTTACGGTAACTTGGGTGGTATAATACAGAAGTTCTGGTCCTATTTTATCACCCTAAGTGTACGTCATGCTGACACACAGCCGTATTTATTTTATATTTTATGTCAAACTTAGGTGGATCACTGTCCACACATCCAAAGCGACTATTTTAATCACCAGTATTTCCAAAACCTAAGTTTTTAAGGTAACTTGGGTGGTATAGTACTAAAGTTCTGGACCTATTCTATCATCCTATGTGTACGTCATGTTGGCACACCTCCGTATTTTTTTTATATTTCGTGTCAAACTTCGACAAATCTCTGTCCGCACATCGCATAGCGACTAATTTAATCAGCCATATTTCCAAAACCTAAGTTTTTACGGTAACTTGGGTGGTATAATACAGAAGTTCTGGTCCTATTCTATCACCCTATATGTACGTAATGTTGGCACACTTCCGTATTTATTATTATATTTCATGTCATACTTAGACAAATCGCTGTCCGCACATCTCAATGCGACTACTTTAATCAGCCATATTTCCAAAACCTAAGTTTTTACGGTAACTTGGGTGGTATAGTACTAAAGTTCTGGACCTATTCTATCATCCTATGTGTACGTCATGTTGGCACACCTCCGTATTTTTTTTATATTTCGTGTCAAACTTCGACAAATCTCTGTCCGCACATCTCAATGCGACTAATTTAATCACCCATATTTCCAAAATCTAAGTTTTTACGGTAACTTGGGTGGTATAATACAGAAGTTCTGGTCCTATTCTGTCACCCTATGTGTACGTCATGTATCCACAATTCCGTATTTTTTTATATTTCGTGTCAAACTTAGACAAATCGTTGTCCGCACATCGCATAGCGACTAATTTAATCACCCATATTTCCAAAACCTAAGTTTTTACGGTAACTTGGGTGGTATAGTACTAAAGTTCTGGACCTATTCTATCATCCTATGTGTACGTCATGTTGGCACACCTCCGTATTTTTTTTATATTTCGTGTCAAACTTCGACAAATCTCTGTCCGCACATCACATAGCGACTAATTTAATCACCCATATTTCCAAAACCTAAGTTTTTAAGGTAACTTGGGTGGTATAATACTAAATTTCAGGACCTATTCTATCATCCTATGTGTACGTCATGTTGGCACACTTCCGTATTTATTTTATTTTTCATGTCATACTTTGACAAATCGCTGTCCGCACATCTCAATGCGACTACTTTAATCAGCCATATTTCCAAAACCTAAGTTTTTACGGTAACTTGGGTGGTATAGTACTAAAGTTCTGGACCTATTCTATCATCCTATGTGTACGTCATGTTGGCACACCTCCGTATTTTTTTATATTTCGTGTCAAACTTCGACAAATCTCTGTCCGCACATCTCAATGCGACTACTTTAATCAGCCATATTTCCAAAACCTAGGTTTTTACGGTAACTTGGGTGAAATAATACAGAAGTTCTGGTCCTATTCTATCACCCTACGTGTACGTAATGTTGGCACACCTCCGTATTTATTATTATATTTCATGTCATACTTAGACAAATCGTTGTCCGCATATCGCATAGCGACTAATTTAATCACCCATATTTCCAAATCCCTAAGTTTTTACGGTAACTTGGGTGGTATAATACAGAAGTTCTGGTCCTATTCTATCACCCTATGTGTTCGTCATGTATCCACAATTCCGTATTTATTTTTATATTTCATGTCAAACTTAGACAAATCGTGTCCGCACATCGCAAAGCGACTAATTTAATCAGCCATATTTCCAAAACCTAAGTTTTTCGGATAACCTAAGTGGTATAATACAGAAGTTCTGGTCCTATTCTATCACCCTCTGTGTACGTCATGTATCCACAATTCCGTATTTATTTTTATATTTCATGTCAAACTTAGACTAATCGTTGTCTGCACATCGCATAGCGACTAATTTAATCACCCATATTTCCAAAAACTAAGTTTTTAAGGTAACTTGGGTGGTATAATACTAAATTTCAGGACCTATTCTATCATCCTATGTGTACGCCATGTTGGCACACTTCCGTATTTATTTTATTTTTCATGTCATACTTTGACAAATCGCTGTCCGCACATCTCAATGCGACTACTTTAATCAGCCATATTTCCAAAACCTAAGTTTTTACGGTAACTTGGGTGGTATAATAAAGAAGTTCTGGTCCTATTCTATCACCCTATGTGTACGTCATGTTGGCACACCTCCGTATTTATTATTATATTTCATGTCATACTTAGACAAATCGTTGTCCGCACATCGCATAGCGACTAATTTAATCACCCATATTTCCAAAACCTAAGTTTTTACGGTAACTTGGGTGGTATAATACAGAAGTTCTGGTCCTATTCTATCACCCTATGTGTACGTCATGTATCCACAATTCCGTATTTTTTTTTATATTTCGTGTCAAACTTAGACAAATCGTTGTCCGCACATCGCATAGCGACTAATTTAATCACCCATATTTCCAAAACCTAAGTTTTTACGGTAACTTGGGTGGTATAGTACTAAAGTTGTGGACCTATTCTATCATCCTATGTGTACGTCATGTTGGCACACCTCCGTATTTTTTTTATTTTTCGTGTCAAACTTCGACAAATCGTTGTCCGCACATCGCATAGCGACTAATTTAATCACCCATATTTCCAAAACCTAATTTTTTAAGGTAACTTGGGTGGTATATTACTAAATTTCAGGACCTATTCTATCATCCTATGTGTACGTCATGTTGGCACACTTCCGTATTTATTTTATTTTTCATGTCATACTTTGACAAATCGCTGTCCGCACATCTCAATGCGACTACTTTAATCAGCCATATTTCCAGAACCTAAGTTTTTACGGTAACTTGGGTGGTATAGTACTAAAGTTCTGGACCTATTCTATCATCCTATGTGTACGTCATGTTGGCACACCTCCGTATTTTTTTTATATTTCGTGTCAAACTTCGACAAATCTCTGTCCGCACATCTCAATGCGACTACTTTAATCAGCCATATTTCCAAAACCTAAGTTTTTACGGTAACTTGGGTGGTATAATACAGAAGTTCTGGTCCTATTCTATCACCCTACGTGTACGTAATGTTGGCACACCTCCGTATTTATTATTATATTTCATGTCATACTTAGACAAATCGTTGTCCGCACATCGCATAGCGACTAATTTAATCACCCATATTTCCAAAACCTAAGTTTTTACGGTAACTTGGGTGGTATAATACAGAAGTTCTGGTCCTATTCTATCACCCTATGTGTACGTCATGTATCCACAATTCCGTATTTATTTTTATATTTCATGTCAAACTTAGACAAATCGTTGTCCGCACATCGCATAGCGACTAATTTAATCAGCCATATTTCCAAAACCTAAGTTTTTACGGTAACTTGGGTGGTATAATACAGAAGTTCTGGACCTATTCTATCACCCTATGTGTACGTCATGTATCCAAAATTCCGTATTTATTTTTATATTTCATGTCAAACTTAGACAAATCGTTGTCCGCACATCGCATAGCGACTAATTTAATCACCCATATTTCCAAAACCTAAGTTTTTAAGGTAACTTGGGTGGTATAATACTAAATTTCAGGACCTATTCTATCATCCTATGTGTACGTCATGTTGGCACACTTCCGTATTTTTTTTATTTTTCATGTCATACTTTGACAAATCGCTGTCCGCACATCTCAATGCGACTACTTTAATCAGCCATATTTCCAAAACCTAAGTTTTTACGGTAACTTGGGTGGTACAATACAGAAGTTCTGGTCCTATTCTATCACCCTACGTGTACGTCATGTATCCACAATTCCGTATTTATTTTTATATTTCGTGTCAAACTTCGACAAATCTCTGTCCGCACATCTCAATGCGACTAATTTAATCACCCATATTTCCAAAACCTAAGTTTTTAAGGTAACTTGGGTGGTATAATACTAAATTTCAGGACCTATTCTATCACCCTACGTGTACGTAATGTTGGCACACTTCCGTATTTATTTTATTTTTCATGTCATACTTTGACAAATCGCTGTCCGCACATCTCAATGCGACTACTTTAATCAGCCATATTTCCAAAACCTAAGTTTTTCGCATAACCTGAGTGGTATAATACTATAGTTCTGATCCTATTCTATCACCCTATGTGTACGTCATGTATCCAAAATTCCGTATTTATTTTTATATTTCATGTCAAACTTAGACAAATCGTTGTCCGCACATCGCATAGCGACTACTCTAATCAGCCATATTTCCAAAACCTAAGTTTTTACGGTAACTTGGGTGGTATAATACAGAAGTTCTGGTCCTATTCTATCACCCTACGTGTACGTCATGTATGCACAATTCCGTATTTATTTTTATATTTCATGTCAAACTTAGACAAATCGTTGTCCGCACATCGCAAAGCGACTAATTTAATCACCCATATTTCCAAAACCTAAGTTTTTACGGTAACTTGGGTGGTATTATACAGAAGTTCTGGTCCTATTCTATCACCCTATGTGTACGTCATGTATCCACAATTCCGTATTTATTTTTATATTTCATGTCAAACTTAGACAAATCGCTGTCCGCACATCTCAATGCGACTACTTTAATCAGCCATATTTCCAAAATCTAAGTTTTTACGGTAACTTGGGTGGTATAGTACTAAAGTTCTGGACCTATTCTATCATCCTATGTGTACGTCATGTTGGCACACCTCCGTATTTTTTTTATATTTCGTGTCAAACTTCGACAAATCTCTGTCCGCACATCTCAATGCGACTACTTTAATCAGCCATATTTCCAAAACCTAAGTTTTTACGGTAACTTGGGTGGTATAATACAGAGGTTCTGGTCCTATTCTATCACCCTACGTGTACGTAATGTTGGCACACCTCCGTATTTATTATTATATTTCATGTCATACTTAGACAAATCGTTGTCCGCACATCGCATAGCGACTAATTTAATCACCCATATTTCCAAAACCTAAGTTTTTAAGGTAACTTGGGTGGTATAGTACTAAAGTTCTGGTCCTATTCTTTCATCCTACGTGTACGTCATGCTGACACACTGCCGTATTTATTTTATATTTTATGTCAAACTTAGGTGGATCGCTGTCCGCACATCTCAATGCGACTACTTTAATCAGCCATATTTCCAAAATCTAAGTTTTTACGGTAACTTGGGTGGTATAGTACTAAAGTTCTTGACCTATTCTATCATCCTATGTGTACGTCATGTTGGCACACCTCCGTATTTTTTTTATATTTCGTGTCAAACTTCGACAAATCTCTGTCCGCACATCTCAATGCGACTACTTTAATCAGCCATATTTCCAAAACCTAATTTTTTACGGTAACTTGGGTGGTATAATACAGAAGTTCTGGTCCTATTTCATCACCCTACGTGTACGTTATGTTGGCACACCTCCGTATTTATTTTATATTTTATGTCATACTTAGACAAATCGTTGTCCGCACATCGCATTGCGACTAATTTAATCACCCATATTTCCAAAACCTAAGTTTTTACGGTAACTTGGGTGGTATAGTACTAAAGTTCTGGACCTATTCTATCATCCTATGTGTACGTCATGTTGGCACACCTCCGAATTTTTTTCATATTTCGTGTCAAACTTCGACAAATCGTTGTCCGCACATCGCATAGCGACTAATTTAATCACCCATATTTCCAAAACCTAAGTTTTTACGGTAACTTGGGTGGTATAATACAGAAGTTTTGGTCCTATTCTATCACCCTATGTGTACGTCATGTATCCACAATTCCGTATTTATTTTTATATTTCATGTCAAACTTAGGTGGATCACTGTCCACACATCCAAAGCGACTATTTTAATCACCCGTATTTCCAAAACCTAAGTTTTTAAGGTAACTTGGGTGGTATAGTACTAAAGTTCTGGACCTATTCTATCATCCTATGTGTACGTCATGTTGGAACCTCCGTATTTTTTTATATTTCGTGTCAAACTTCGACAAATCTCTGTCCGCACATCTCAATGCGACTACTTTAATCAGCCATATTTCCAAAACCTAAGTTTTTACGGTAACTTGGGTGGTATAATACAGAAGTTCTGGTCCTATTCTATCACCCTACGTGTACGTCATGTATCCACAATTCCGTATTTATTTTTATATTTCATGTCAAACTTCGACAAATCTCTGTCCGCACATCTGAATGCGACTACTTTAATCAGCCATATTTCCAAAACCTAAGTTTTTACGGTAACTTGGGTGGTATAATACAGAAGTTCTGGTCCTATTCTATCACCCTACGTGTACGTAATGTTGGCACACCTCCGTATTTATTATTATATTTCATGTCATACTTAGACAAATCGTTGTCCGCACATCGCATAGCGACTAATTTAATCACCCATATTTCCAAAACCTAAGTTTTTAAGGTAACTTGGGTGGTATAGTACTAAAGTTCTGGTCCTATTCTTTCATCCTACGTGTACGTCATGCTGACACACTTCCGTATTTATTTTATATTTTATGTCAAACTTAGGTGGATCGCTGTCCACACATCCAAAGCGACTATTTTAATCACCCGTATTTCCAAAACCTAAGTTTTGACGGTAACCTGAGTGGTATAATAATATAGTTCTAATCCTATTCTATCACCCAATGTGTACGTCATGTATCCAAAATTCCGTATTTATTTTTATATTTCATGTCAAACTTAGACAAATCGTTGTCCGCACATCGCATAGCGACTAATTTAATCACCCATATTTCCAAAACCTAAGTTTTTACGGTTACTTGGGTGGTATAATACAGAAGTTCTGGTCCTATTCTATCACCCTATGTGTACGTCATGTATCCACAATTCCGTATTTATTTTTATATTTCATGTCAAACTTAGACAAATCGTTGTCCGCACATCGCATAGCGACTAATTTAATCACCCATATTTCCAAAACCTAAGTTTTTACGGTAACTTGGGTGGTAAAGTACTAAAGTTCTGGACCTATTCTATCATCCTATGTGTACGTCATGTTGGCACACCTCCGTATTTTTTTATATTTCGTGTCAAACTTCGACAAATCTCTGTCCGCACATCTCAATGCGACTACTTTAATCAGCCATATTTCCAAAACCTAAGTTTTTACGGTAATTTGGGTGGCATAATACAGAAGTTCTGGTCCTATTCTATCACCCTACGTGTACGTAATGTTGGCACACCTCCGTATTTATTATTATATTTCATGTCATACTTAGACAAATCGTTGTCCGCACATCGCATAGCGACAAATTTAATCACCCATATTTCCAAAACCTAAGTTTTTAAGGTAACTTGGGTGGTATAGTACTAAAGTTCTGGTCCTATTCTTTCATCCTACGTGTACGTCACGCTGACACACTGCCGTATTTATTTTATATTTTATGTCAAACTTAGGTGGATCGCTGTCCACACATCCAAAGCGACTATTTTAATCACCCGTATTTCCAAAACCTAAGTTTTGACGGTAACCTGAGTGGTATAATAATATAGTTCTAATCCTATTCTATCACCCAATGTGTACGTCATGTATCCAAAATTCCGTATTTATTTTTATATTTCATGTCAAACTTAGACAAATCGTTGTCCGCACATCGCATAGCGACTAATTTAATCACCCATATTTCCAAAACCTAAGTTTTTACGGTAACTTGGGTGGTATAATACAGAAGTTCTGGTCCTATTCTATCACCCTACGTGTACGTCATGTATCCACAATTCCGTATTTATTTTTATATTTCGTGTCAAACTTCGACAAATCTCTGTCCGCACATCTCAATGCGACTAATTTAATCATCCATATTTCCAGAACCTAAGTTTTTAAGGTAACTTGGGTGGTATAATACTAAATTTCAGGACCTATTCTACCACCCTACGTGTACGTAATGTTGGCACACTTCCGTATTTATTTTATTTTTCATGTCATACTTTGACAAATCGCTGTCCGCACATCTCAATGCGACTAATTTAATCACCCATATTTCCAAAACCTAAGTTTTTACGGTAACTTGGGTGGTATAATACTAAATTTCAGGACCTATTCTATCATCCTATGTGTACGTCATGTTGGCACACTTCCGTATTTATTTTATTTTTCATGTCATACTTTGACAAATCGCTGTCCGCACATCTCAATGCGACTACTTTAATCAGCCATATTTCTAAAACCTAAGTTTTTACGGTAACTTGGGTGGTATAATACAGAGGTTCTGGTCCTATTCTATCACCCTATGTGTACGTCATGTATCCACAATTCCGTATTTATTTTTATATTTCATGTCAAACTTGGACAAATCGTTGTCCGCACATCGCATAGCGACTAATTTAATCACCCATATTTCCAAAACCTAAGTTTTTAAGGTAACTTGGGTGGTATAGTACTAAAGTTCTTGACCTATTCTATCATCCTATGTGCACGTCATGTTGGCACACCTCCGTATTTTTTTTATATTTCGTGTCAAACTTCGACAAATCTCTGTCCGCACATCTCAATGCGACTACTTTAATCAGCCATATTTCCAAAACCTAAGTTTTTACGGTAACTTGGGTGGTATAATACAGAAGTTCTGGTCCTATTTCATCACCCTACGTGTACGTCATGCTGACACACTGCCGTATTTATTTTATATTTTATGTCAAACTTAGGTGGATCACTGTCCACACATCCAAAGCGACTATTTTAATCACCCGTATTTCCAAAACCTAAGTTTTTAAGGTAACTTGGGTGGTATAGTACTAAAGTTCTGGACCTATTCTATCATCCTATGTGTACGTCATGTTGGCACACCTCCGTATTTTTTTTATATTTCGTGTCAAACTTCGACAAATCTCTGTCCGCACATCTCAATGCGACTACTTTAATCAGCCATATTTCCAAAACCTAAGTTTTTACGGTAACTTGGGTGGTATAATACAGAAGTTCTGGTCATATTCTATCACCCTACGTGTACGTAATGTTGGCACACCTCCGTATTTATTATTATATTTCATGTCATACTTAGACAAATCGTTGTCCGCACATCGCATAGCGACTAATTTAATCACCCATATTTCCAAAACCTAAGTTTTTACGGTAACTTGGGTGGTATAATACAGAAGTTCTGGTCCTATTTCATCACCCTACGTGTACGTCATGCTGACACACTGCCGTATTTATTTTATATTTTATGTCAAACTTAGGTGGATCACTGTCCACACATCCAAAGCGACTATTTTAATCACCCGTATTTCCAAAACCTAAGTTTTGACGGTAAACTGAGTGGTATAATAATATAGTTCTAATCCTATTTTATCACCCAATGTGTACGTCATGTATCCAAAATTCCGTATTTATTTTTATATTTCATGTCAAACTTAGACAAATCGTTGTCCGCACATCGCATAGCGACTAATTTAATCACCCATATTTCCAAAACCTAAGTTTTTACGGTAACTTGGGTGGTATAATACAGAAGTTCTGGTCCTATTCTATCACCCTATGTGTACGTCATGTATCCACAATTCCGTATTTATTTTTATATTTCATGTCAAACTTAGACAAATCGTTGTCCGCACATCGCATAGCGACTAATTTAATCACCCATATTTCCAAAACCTAAGTTTTTAAGGTAACTTGGGTGGTATAGTACTAAAGTTCTGGACCTATTCTATCATCCTATGTGTACGTCATGTTGGCACACCTCCGTATATTTTTTATATTTCGTGTCAAACTTCGACAAATCGTTGTCCGCACATCGCATAGCGACTAATTTAATCACCCATATTTCCAAAACCTAAGTTTTTACGGTAACTTGGGTGGTATAATACAGAAGTTCTGGTCCTATTCTATCACCCTATGTGTACGTCATGTATCCACAATTCCGTATTTATTTTTATATTTCATGTCAAACTTAGACAAATCGCTGTCCGCACATCTCAATGCGACTACTTTAATCACCCATATTTCCAAAACCTAAGTTTTTACGGTAACTTGGGTGGTATAGTACTAAAGTTCTGGACCTATTCTATCATCCTATGTGTACGTCTTGTTGGCACACTTTCGTATTTTTTTTATATTTCGTGTCAAACTTCGACAAATCTCTGTCCGCACATCTCAATGCGACTACTTTAATCAGCCATATTTCCAAAACCTAAGTTTTTACGGTAACTTGGGTGGTATAATACAGAAGTTCTGGTCCTATTCTATCACCCTACGTGTACGTAATGTTGGCACACCTCCGTATTTATTATTATATTTCATGTCATACTTAGACAAATCGTTGTCCGCACATCGCATAGCGACAAATTTAATCACCCATATTTCCAAAACCTAAGTTTTTAAGGTAACTTGGGTGGTATAGTACTAAAGTTCTGGACCTATTCTATCATCCTATGTGTACGTCATGTTGGCACACCTCCGTATTTTTTTTATATTTCGTGTCAAACTTCGACAAATCGTTGTCCGCACATCGCATAGCGACTAATTTAATCACCCATATTTCCAAAACCTAAGTTTTTACGGTAACTCGGGTGGTATAATACAGAAGTTTTGGTCCTATTCTATCACCCTATGTGTACGTCATGTATCCACAATTCCGTATTTATTTTTATATTTCATGTCAAACTTAGGTGGATCACTGTCCACACATCCAAAGCGACTATTTTAATCACCCGTATTTCCAAAACCTAAGTTTTTAAGGTAACTTGGGTGGTATAGTACTAAAGTTCTGGACCTATTCTATCATCCTATGTGTACGTCATGTAGGAACCTCCGTATTTTTTTATATTTCGTGTCAACCTTCGACAAATCTCTGTCCGCACATCTCAATGCGACTACTTTAATCAGCCATATTTCCAAAACCTAAGTTTTTACGGTAACTTGGGTGGTATAATACAGAAGTTCTGGTCCTATTCTTTCATCCTACGTGTACGTCATGCTGACACACTGCCGTATTTATTTTTATATTTCATGTCAAACTTAGACAAATCGTTGTCTGCACATCGTATAGCGACTAATTTAATCACCCATATTTCCAAAACCTAAGTTTTTACGGTAACTTGGGTGGTATAGTACTAAAGTTCTGGACCTATTCTATCATCCTATGTGTACGTCATGTTGGCACACCTCCGTATTTTTTTTTATATTTCGTGTCAAACTTCGACAAATCGTTGTCCGCACATCGCATAGCGACTAATTTAATCACCCATATTTCCAAAACCTAAGTTTTTACGGTAACTTGGGTGGTATAATACAGAAGTTCTGGTCCTATTCTATCACCCTACGTGTACGTCATGTATCCACAATTCCGTATTTATTTTTATATTTCATGTCAAACTTAGACAAATCGCTGTCCGCACATCTCAATGCGACTACTTTAATCACCCATATTTCCAAAACCTAAGTTTTTACGGTAACTTGGGTGGTATAGTACTAAGGTTCTGGACCTATTCTATCATCCTATGTGTACGTCATGTTGGCACACCTCCGTATTTTTTTTATATTTCGTGACAAACTTCGACAAATCTCTGTCCGCACATCTCAATGCGACTACTTTAATCAGCCATATTTCCAAAACCTAAGTTTTTACGGTAACTCGGGTGGTATAATACAGAAGTTCTGGTCCTATTCTATCACCCTATGTGTACGTCATGTATCCACAATTCCGTATTTATTTTTATATTTCATGTCAAACTTAGACAAATCGCTGTCCGCACATCTCAATGCGACTACTTTAATCACCCATATTTCCAAAACCTAAGTTTTTACGGTAACTTGGGTGGTATAGTACTAAAGTTCTGGACCTATTCTATCATCCTATGTGTACGTCTTGTTGGCACACCTCCGTATTTTTTTTATATTTCGTGTCAAACTTCGACAAATCTCTGTCCGCACATCTCAATGCGACTACTTTAATCAGCCATATTTCCAAAACCTAAGTTTTTACGGTAACTTGGGTGGTATAATACAGAAGTTCTGGTCCTATTCTATCACCCTACGTGTACGTAATGTTGGCACACCTCCGTATTTATTATTATATTTCATGTCATACTTAGACAAATCGTTGTCCGCACATCGCATAGCGACAAATTTAATCACCCATATTTCCAAAACCTAAGTTTTTACAGTAACTTGGGTGGTATAGTACTAAAGTTCTGGACCTATTCTATCATCCTATGTGTACGTCATGTTGGCACACCTCCGTATTTTTTTTATATTTCGTGTCAAACTTCGACAAATCGTTGTCCGCACATCGCATAGCGACTAATTTAATCACCCATATTTCCAAAACCTAAGATTTTACGGTAACTCGGGTGGTATAATACAGAAGTTTTGGTCCTATTCTATCACCCTATGTGTACGTCATGTATCCACAATTCCGTATTTATTTTTATATTTCATGTCAAACTTAGGTGGATCACTGTCCACACATCCAAAGCGACTATTTTAATCACCCGTATTTCCAAAACCTAAGTTTTTAAGGTAACTTGGGTGGTATAGTACTAAAGTTCTGGACCTATTCTATCATCCTATGTGTACGTCATGTAGGAACCTCCGTATTTTTTTATATTTCGTGTCAACCTTCGACAAATCTCTGTCCGCACATCTCAATGCGACTACTTTAATCAGCCATATTTCCAAAACCTAAGTTTTTACGGTAACTTGGGTGGTATAATACAGAAGTTCTGGTCCTATTCTTTCATCCTACGTGTACGTCATGCTGACACACTGCCGTATTTATTTTTATATTTCATGTCAAACTTAGACAAATCGTTGTCCGCACATCGTATAGCGACTAATTTAATCACCCATATTTCCAAAACCTAAGTTTTACGGTAACTTGGGTGGTATAGTACTAAAATTCTGGACCTATTCTATCATCCTATGTGTACGTCATGTTGGCACACCTCCGTATTTTTTTTATATTTCGTGTCAAACTTCGACAAATCGTTGTCCGCACATCGCATAGCGACTAATTTAATCACCCATATTTCCAAAACCTAAGTTTTTACGGTAACTTGGGTGGTATAATACAGAAGTTCTGGTCCTATTCTATCACCCTACGTGTACGTCATGTATCCACAATTCCGTATTTATTTTTATATTTCATGTCAAACTTAGACAAATCGCTGTCTGCACATCTCAATGCGACTACTTTAATCACCCATATTTCCAAAACCTAAGTTTTTACGGTAACTTGGGTGGTATAGTACTAAAGTTCTGGACCTATTCTATCATCCTATGTGTACGTCATGTTGGCACACCTCCGTATTTTTTTTATATTTCGTGACAAACTTCGACAAATCTCTGTCCGCACATCTCAATGCGACTACTTTAATCAGCCATATTTCCAAAACCTAAGTTTTTACGGTAACTTGGGTGGTATAATACAGAAGTTCTGGTCCTATTCTATCACCCTACGTGTACGTAATGTTGGCACACCTCCGTATTTATTATTATATTTCATGTCATACTTAGACAAATCGTTGTCCGCACATCGCATAGCGACTAATTTAATCACCCATATTTCCAAAACCTAAGTTTTTAAGGTAACTTGGGTGCTATAGTACTAAAGTTCTGGTCCTATTCTTTCATCCTACGTGTACGTCATGCTGACACACTTCCGTATTTATTTTATATTTTATGTCAAACTTAGGTGGATCGCTGTCCACACATCCAAAGCGACTATTTTAATCACCCGTATTTCCAAAACCTAAGTTTAGACGGTAACCTGAGTGGTACAATAATATAGTTCTAATCCTATTCTATCACCCAATGTGTACGTCATGTATCCAAAATTCCGTATTTATTTTTATATTTCATGTCAAACTTAGACAAATCGTTGTCCGCACATCGCATAGCGACTAATTTAATCACCCATATTTCCAAAACCTAAGTTTTTACGGTAACTTGGGTGGTATAATACAGAAGTTCTGATCCTATTCTATCACCCTATGTGTACGTCATGTATCCACAATTCCGTATTTATTTTTATATTTCATGTCAAACTTAGACAAATCGTTGTCCGCACATCGCATAGCGACTAATTTAATCACCCATATTTCCAAAACCTAAGTTTTTAAGGTAACTTGGGTGGTATAGTACTAAAGTTCTGGACCTATTCTATCATCCTATGTGTATGTCATGTTGGCACACCTCCGTATTTTGTTTATATTTCGTGTCAAACTTCGACAAATCTCTGTCCGCACATCTCAATGCGACTACTTTAATCAGCCATATTTCCAAAACCTAAGTTTTTACGGTAACTTGGGTGGTATAATACAGAGGTTCTGATCCTATTCTATCACCCTATGTGTACGTCATGTATCCAAAATTCCGTATTTATTTTTATATTTCGTGTCAAACTTCGACAAATCTCTGTCCGCACATCTCAATGCGACTAATTTAATCACCCATATTTCCAGAACCTAAGTTTTTAAGGTAACTTGGGTGGTATAATACTAAATTTCAGGACCTATTCTACCACCCTACGTTTACGTAATGTTGGCACACTTCCGTATTTATTTTATTTTTCATGTCATACTTTGACAAATCGCTGTCCGCACATCTCAATGCGACTAATTTAATTACCCATATTTCCAAAACCTAAGTTTTTACGGTAACTTGGGTGGTATAATACTAAATTTCAGGACCTATTCTATCATCCTATGTGTACGTCATGTTGGCACACTTCCGTATTTATTTTATTTTTCATGTCATACTTTGACAAATCGCTGTCCGCACATCTCAATGCGACTACTTTAATCAGCCATATTTCCAAAACCTAAGTTTTTACGGTAACTTGGGTGGTATAATACAGAAGTTCTGGTCCTATTCTATCACCCTATGTGTACGTCATGTATCCACAATTCCGTATTTATTTTTATATTTCATGTCAAACTTGGACAAATCGTTGTCCGCACATCGCATAGCGACTAATTTAATCACCCATATTTCCAAAACTTAAGTTTTTACGGTAACTTGGGTGGTATAATACAGAAGTTCTGGTCCTATTCTATCACCCTATGTGTACGTCATGTATCCACAATTCCGTATTTATTTTTATATTTCATGTCAAACTTAGACAAATCGCTGTCCGCACATCTCAATGCGACTACTTTAATCACCCATATTTCCAAAACCTAAGTTTTTACGGTAACTTGGGTGGTATAGTACTAAAGTTCTGGACCTATTCTATCATCCTATGTGTACGTCTTGTTGGCACACCTCCGTATTTTTTTTATATTTCGTGTCAAACTTCGACAAATCTCTGTCCGCACATCTCAATGCGACTACTTTAATCAGCCATATTTCCAAAACCTAAGTTTTTACGGTAACTTGGGTGGTATAATACAGAAGTTCTGGTCCTATTCTATCACCCTACGTGTACGTAATGTTGGCACACCTCCGTATTTATTATTATATTTCATGTCATACTTAGACAAATCGTTGTCCGCACATCGCATAGCGACAAATTTAATCACCCATATTTCCAAAACCTAAGTTTTTACAGTAACTTGGGTGGTATAGTACTAAAGTTCTGGACCTATTCTATCATCCTATGTGTACGTCATGTTGGCACACCTCCGTATTTTTTTTATATTTCGTGTCAAACTTCGACAAATCGTTGTCCGCACATCGCATAGCGACTAATTTAATCACCCATATTTCCAAAACCTAAGTTTTTACGGTAACTCGGGTGGTATAATACAGAAGTTTTGGTCCTATTCTATCACCCTATGTGTACGTCATGTATCCACAATTCCGTATTTATTTTTATATTTCATGTCAAACTTAGGTGGATCACTGTCCACACATCCAAAGCGACTATTTTAATCACCCGTATTTCCAAAACCTAAGTTTTTAAGGTAACTTGGGTGGTATAGTACTAAAGTTCTGGACCTATTCTATCATCCTATGTGTACGTCATGTAGGAACCTCCGTATTTTTTTATATTTCGTGTCAACCTTCGACAAATCTCTGTCCGCACATCTCAATGCGACTACTTTAATCAGCCATATTTCCAAAACCTAAGTTTTTACGGTAACTTGGGTGGTATAATACAGAAGTTCTGGTCCTATTCTTTCATCCTACGTGTACGTCATGCTGACACACTGCCGTATTTATTTTTATATTTCATGTCAAACTTAGACAAATCGTTGTCCGCACATCGTATAGCGACTAATTTAATCACCCATATTTCCAAAACCTAAGTTTTACGGTAACTTGGGTGGTATAGTACTAAAATTCTGGACCTATTCTATCATCCTATGTGTACGTCATGTTGGCACACCTCCGTATTTTTTTTATATTTCGTGTCAAACTTCGACAAATCGTTGTCCGCACATCGCATAGCGACTAATTTAATCACCCATATTTCCAAAACCTAAGTTTTTACGGTAACTTGGGTGGTATAATACAGAAGTTCTGGTCCTATTCTATCACCCTACGTGTACGTCATGTATCCACAATTCCGTATTTATTTTTATATTTCATGTCAAACTTAGACAAATCGCTGTCCGCACATCTCAATGCGACTACTTTAATCACCCATATTTCCAAAACCTAAGTTTTTACGGTAACTTGGGTGGTATAGTACTAAAGTTCTGGACCTATTCTATCATCCTATGTGTACGTCATGTTGGCACACCTCCGTATTTTTTTTATATTTCGTGACAAACTTCGACAAATCTCTGTCCGCACATCTCAATGCGACTACTTTAATCAGCCATATTTCCAAAACCTAAGTTTTTACGGTAACTTGGGTGGTATAATACAGAAGTTCTGGTCCTATTCTATCACCCTACGTGTACGTAATGTTGGCACACCTCCGTATTTATTATTATATTTCATGTCATACTTAGACAAATCGTTGTCCGCACATCGCATAGCGACTAATTTAATCACCCATATTTCCAAAACCTAAGTTTTTAAGGTAACTTGGGTGCTATAGTACTAAAGTTCTGGTCCTATTCTTTCATCCTACGTGTACGTCATGCTGACACACTTCCGTATTTATTTTATATTTTATGTCAAACTTAGGTGGATCGCTGTCCACACATCCAAAGCGACTATTTTAATCACCCGTATTTCCAAAACCTAAGTTTAGACGGTAACCTGAGTGGTACAATAATATAGTTCTAATCCTATTCTATCACCCAATGTGTACGTCATGTATCCAAAATTCCGTATTTATTTTTATATTTCATGTCAAACTTAGACAAATCGTTGTCCGCACATCGCATAGCGACTAATTTAATCACCCATATTTCCAAAACCTAAGTTTTTACGGTAACTTGGGTGGTATAATACAGAAGTTCTGATCCTATTCTATCACCCTATGTGTACGTCATGTATCCACAATTCCGTATTTATTTTTATATTTCATGTCAAACTTAGACAAATCGTTGTCCGCACATCGCATAGCGACTAATTTAATCACCCATATTTCCAAAACCTAAGTTTTTAAGGTAACTTGGGTGGTATAGTACTAAAGTTCTGGACCTATTCTATCATCCTATGTGTATGTCATGTTGGCACACCTCCGTATTTTGTTTATATTTCGTGTCAAACTTCGACAAATCTCTGTCCGCACATCTCAATGCGACTACTTTAATCAGCCATATTTCCAAAACCTAAGTTTTTACGGTAACTTGGGTGGTATAATACAGAGGTTCTGATCCTATTCTATCACCCTATGTGTACGTCATGTATCCAAAATTCCGTATTTATTTTTATATTTCGTGTCAAACTTCGACAAATCTCTGTCCGCACATCTCAATGCGACTAATTTAATCACCCATATTTCCAGAACCTAAGTTTTTAAGGTAACTTGGGTGGTATAATACTAAATTTCAGGACCTATTCTACCACCCTACGTTTACGTAATGTTGGCACACTTCCGTATTTATTTTATTTTTCATGTCATACTTTGACAAATCGCTGTCCGCACATCTCAATGCGACTAATTTAATTACCCATATTTCCAAAACCTAAGTTTTTACGGTAACTTGGGTGGTATAATACTAAATTTCAGGACCTATTCTATCATCCTATGTGTACGTCATGTTGGCACACTTCCGTATTTATTTTATTTTTCATGTCATACTTTGACAAATCGCTGTCCGCACATCTCAATGCGACTACTTTAATCAGCCATATTTCCAAAACCTAAGTTTTTACGGTAACTTGGGTGGTATAATACAAAAGTTCTGGTCCTATTCTATCACCCTATGTGTACGTCATGTATCCACAATTCCGTATTTATTTTTATATTTCATGTCAAACTTGGACAAATCGTTGTCCGCACATCGCATAGCGACTAATTTAATCACCCATATTTCCAAAACTTAAGTTTTTACGGTAACTTGGGTGGTATAATACAGAAGTTATGGACCTATTCTATCACCCTATGTGTACGTCATGTATCCACAATTCCGTATTTATTTTTATATTTCGTGTCAAACTTCGACAAATCTCTGTCCGCACATCTCAATGCGACTAATTTAATCACCCATATTTCCAAAACCTAAGTTTTTAAGGTAACTTGGGTGGTATAATACTAAATTTCAGGACCTATTCTATCATCCTATGTGTACGTCATGTTGGCACACTTCCGTATTTATATTATTTTTCATGTCATACTTTGACAAATCGTTGTCCGCACATCGCATAGCGACTAATTTAATCACCCATATTTCCAAAACCTAAGTTTTTACGGTAACTTGGGTGGTATAATACAGAAGTTCTGGTCCTATTCTTTCATCCTACGTGTACGTCATGCTGACACACTGCCGTATTTATTTTTATATTTCATGTCAAACTTAGACAAATCGTTGTCCGCACATCGCATAGCGACTAATTTAATCACCCATATTTCCAAAACCTAAGTTTTTACGGTAACTTGGGTGGTATAATACAGAAGTTCTGGTCCTATTCTATCACCCTACGTGTACGTCATGTATCCACAATTCCGTATTTATTTTTATATTTCATGTCAAACTTAGACAAATCGCTGTCCGCACATCTCAATGCGACTACTTTAATCACCCATATTTCCAAAACCTAAGTTTTTACGGTAACTTGGGTGGTATAGTACTAAAGTTCTGGACCTATTCTATCATCCTATGTGTACGTCATGTTGGCACACCTCCGTATTTTTTTTATATTTCGTGACAAACTTCGACAAATCTCTGTCCGCACATCTCAATGCGACTACTTTAATCAGCCATATTTCCAAAACCTAAGTTTTTACGGTAACTTGGGTGGTATAATACAGAAGTTCTGGTCCTATTCTATCACCCTACGTGTACGTAATGTTGGCACACCTCCGTATTTATTATTATATTTCATGTCATACTTAGACAAATCGTTGTCCGCACATCGCATAGCGACTAATTTAATCACCCATATTTCCAAAACCTAAGTTTTTAAGGTAACTTGGGTGCTATAGTACTAAAGTTCTGGTCCTATTCTTTCATCCTACGTGTACGTCATGCTGACACACTTCCGTATTTATTTTATATTTTATGTCAAACTTAGGTGGATCGCTGTCCACACATCCAAAGCGACTATTTTAATCACCCGTATTTCCAAAACCTAAGTTTAGACGGTAACCTGAGTGGTACAATAATATAGTTCTAATCCTATTCTATCACCCAATGTGTACGTCATGTATCCAAAATTCCGTATTTATTTTTATATTTCATGTCAAACTTAGACAAATCGTTGTCCGCACATCGCATAGCGACTAATTTAATCACCCATATTTCCAAAACCTAAGTTTTTACGGTAACTTGGGTGGTATAATACAGAAGTTCTGATCCTATTCTATCACCCTATGTGTACGTCATGTATCCACAATTCCGTATTTATTTTTATATTTCATGTCAAACTTAGACAAATCGTTGTCCGCACATCGCATAGCGACTAATTTAATCACCCATATTTCCAAAACCTAAGTTTTTAAGGTAACTTGGGTGGTAGAGTACTAAAGTTCTGGACCTATTCTATCATCCTATGTGTATGTCATGTTGGCACACCTCCGTATTTTTTTTATATTTCGTGTCAAACTTCGACAAATCTCTGTCCGCACATCTCAATGCGACTACTTTAATCAGCCATATTTCCAAAACCTAAGTTTTTACGGTAACTTGGGTGGTATAATACAGAAGTTCTGATCCTATTCTATCACCCTATGTGTACGTCATGTATCCAAAATTCCGTATTTATTTTTATATTTCGTGTCAAACTTCGACAAATCTCTGTCCGCACATCTCAATGCGACTAATTTAATCACCCATATTTCCAGAACCTAAGTTTTTAAGGTAACTTGGGTGGTATAATACTAAATTTCAGGACCTATTCTACCACCCTACGTGTACGTAATGTTGGCACACTTCCGTATTTATTTTATTTTTCATGTCATACTTTGACAAATCGCTGTCCGCACATCTCAATGCGACTAATTTAATCACCCATATTTCCAAAACCTAAGTTTTTACGGTAACTTGGGTGGTATAATACTAAATTTCAGGACCTATTCTATCATCCTATGTGTACGTCATGTTGGCACACTTCCGTATTTATTTTATTTTTCATGTCATACTTTGACAAATCGCTGTCCGCACATCTCAATGCGACTACTTTAATCAGCCATATTTCCAAAACCTAAGTTTTTACGGTAACTTGGGTGGTATAATACAGAAGTTCTGGTCCTATTCTATCACCCTATGTGTACGTCATGTATCCACAATTCCGTATTTATTTTTATATTTCGTGTCAAACTTCGACAAATCTCTGTCCGCACATCTCAATGCGACTAATTTAATCACCCATATTTCCAAAACCTAAGTTTTTAAGGTAACTTGGGTGGTATAATACTAAATTTAAGGACCTATTCTATCATCCTATGTGTACGTCATGTTGGCACACTTCCGTATTTATATTATTTTTCATGTCATACTTTGACAAATCGTTGTCCGCACATCGCATAGCGACTAATTTAATCACCCATATTTCCAAAACCTAAGTTTTTAAGGTAACTTGGGTGGTATAGTACTAAAGTTCTGGACCTATTCTATCATACTATGTGTACGTCATGTTGGAACACTTTCGTATTTTTTTTATATTTCGTGTCAAACTTCGACAAATCGCTGTCCGCCCATCGCAAAGCGACTACTTTAATCAGCCATATTTCCAAAACCTAAGTTTTTACGGTAACTTGGGTGGTATAATACAGAAGTTCTGGTCCTATTCTATCACCCTACGTGTACGTAATGTTGGCACACCTCCGTATTTATTATTATATTTCAAGTCATTCTTAGACAAATCGTTGTCCGCACATCGCATAGCGACTAATTTAATCACCCATATTTCCAAAACCTAAGTTTTTAAGGTAACTTGGGTGGTATAGTACTAAAGTTCTGGTCCTATTCTTTCATCCTACGTGTACGTCATGCTGACACACTTCCGTATTTATTTTATATTTTATGTCAAACTTAGTTGGATCGCTGTCCACACATCCAAAGCGACTATTTTAATCACCCGTATTTCCAAAACCTAAGTTTTGACGGTAACCTGAGTGGTATAATAATATAGTTCTAATCCTATTCTATCATCCAATGTGTACGTCATGTTGGCACACTTCCGTATTTATATTATTTTTCATGTCATACTTTGACAAATCGTTGTCCGCACATCGCATAGCGACTAATTTAATCACCCATATTTCCAAAACCTAAGTTTTTACGGTAACTTGGGTGGTATAATACAGAAGTTCTGGTCCTATTCTATCACCCTACGTGTACGTCATGTATCCACAATTCCGTATTTATTTTTATATTTCATGTCAATATTAGGTGGATCACTGTACACACATCCAAAGCGACTATTTTAATCACCCGTATTTCCAAAACCTAAGTTTTTAAGGTAACTTGGGTGGTATAGTACTAAAGTTCTGGACCTATTCTATCATCCTATGTGTACGTCATGTAGGAACCTCCGTATTTTTTTATATTTCGTGTCAACCTTCGACAAATCTCTGTCCGCACATCTCAATGCGACTACTTTAATCAGCCATATTTCCAAAACCTAAGTTTTTACGGTAACTTGGGTGGTATAATACAGAAGTTCTGGTCCTATTCTTTCATCCTACGTGTACGTCATGCTGACACACTGCCGTATTTATTTTTATATTTCATGTCAAACTTAGACAAATCGTTGTCCGCACATCGTATAGCGACTAATTTAATCACCCATATTTCCAAAACCTAAGTTTTTACGGTAACTTGGGTGGTATAGTACTAAAGTTCTGGACCTATTCTATCATCCTATGTGTACGTCATGTTGGCACACCTCCGTATTTTTTTTATATTTCGTGTCAAACTTCGACAAATCGTTGTCCGCACATCGCATAGCGACTAATTTAATCACCCATATTTCCAAAACCTAAGTTTTTACGGTAACTTGGGTGGTATAATACAGAAGTTCTGGTCCTATTCTATCACCCTACGTGTACGTCATGTATCCACAATTCCGTATTTATTTTTATATTTCATGTCAAACTTAGACAAATCGCTGTCCGCACATCTCAATGCGACTACTTTAATCACCCATATTTCCAAAACCTAAGTTTTTACGGTAACTTGGGTGGTATAGTACTAAGGTTCTGGACCTATTCTATCATCCTATGTGTACGTCATGTTGGCACACCTCCGTATTTTTTTTATATTTCGTGACAAACTTCGACAAATCTCTGTCCGCACATCTCAATGCGACTACTTTAATCAGCCATATTTCCAAAACCTAAGTTTTTACGGTAACTTGGGTGGTATAATACAGAAGTTCTGGTCCTATTCTATCACCCTACGTGTACGTAATGTTGGCACACCTCCGTATTTATTATTATATTTCATGTCATACTTAGACAAATCGTTGTCCCCACATCGCATAGCGACTAATTTAATCACCCATATTTCCAAAACCTAAGTTTTTAAGGTAACTTGGGTGCTATAGTACTAAAGTTCTGGTCCTATTCTTTCATCCTACGTGTACGTCATGCTGACACACTTCCGTATTTATTTTATATTTTATGTCAAACTTAGGTGGATCGCTGTCCACACATCCAAAGCGACTATTTTAATCACCCGTATTTCCAAAACCTAAGTTTAGACGGTAACCTGAGTGGTACAATAATATAGTTCTAATCCTATTCTATCACCCAATGTGTACGTCATGTATCCAAAATTCCGTATTTATTTTTATATTTCATGTCAAACTTAGACAAATCGTAGTCCGCACATCGCATAGCGACTATTTTAATCACCCGTATTTCCAAAACCTTAGTTTTTTCGGTAACTTGGGTGGTATAGTACTAAAGTTCTGGACCTATTCTATCATCCTATGTGTACGTCATGTTGGCACACCTCCGTATTTATTATTATATTTCATGTCATACTTAGACAAATCGTTGTCCGCACATCGCATAGCGACTAATTTAATCACCCATATTTCCAAAACCTTAGTTTTTTCGGTAACTTGGGTGGTATAGTACTAAAGTTCTGGACCTATTCTATCATCCTATGTGTACGTCATGTTGGCACACCTCCGTATTTTTTTTATATTTCGTGCCAAACTTCGACAAATCGTTGTCCGCACATCGCATAGCGACTAATTTAATCACCCATATTTCCAAAACCTAAGTTTTTACGGTAACTTGGGTGGTATAATACAGAAGTTTTGGTCCTATTCTATCACCCTATGTGTACGTCATGTATCCACAATTCCGTATTTATTTTTATATTTCATGTCAAACTTAGGTGGATCACTGTCCACACATCCAAAGCGACTATTTTAATCACCCGTATTTCCAAAACCTAAGTTTTTAAGGTAACTTGGGTGGTATAGTACTAAAGTTCTGGACCTATTCTATCATCCTATGTGTACGTCATGTTGGAACCTCCGTATTTTTTTATATTTCGTGTCAAACTTCGACAAATCTCTGTCCGCACATCTCAATGCGACTACTTTAATCAGCCATATTTCCAAAACCTAAGTTTTTACGGTAACTTGGGTGGTATAATACAGAAGTTCTGGTCCTATTCTTTCATCCTACGTGTACGTCATGCTGACACACTGCCGTATTTATTTTTATATTTCATGTCAAACGTAGACAAATCGTTGTCCGCACATCGCATAGCGACTAATTTAATCACCCATATTTCCAAGACCTAAGTTTTTACGGTAATTTGGGTGGTATAGTACTAAAGGTTGTCCGCACATCGCATAGCGACTAATTTAATCACCTATATTTCCAAAACCTAAGTTTTTACGGTAACTTGGGTGGTATAATACAGAAGTTCTGGTCCTATTCTACCACCCTATGTGTACGTCATGTATCCACAATTCCGTATTTATTTTTATATTTCATGACAAAATTAGACAAATCGCTGTCCGCACATCTCAATGCGACTACTTTAATCACCCATATTTCCAAAACCTAAGTTTTTACGGTAACTTGGGTGGTATAGTACTAAAGTTCTGGACCTATTATATCATCCTATGTGTACGTCATGTTGGCACACCTCCGTATTTTTTTTATATTTCGTGTCAAACTTCGACAAATCTCTGTCCGTACATCTCAATGCGACTACTTTAATCAGCCATATTTCCAAAACCTAAGTTTTTACGGTAACTTGGGTGGTATAATACAGAAGTTCTGGTCCTATTTCATCACCCTACGTGTACGTCATGCTGACACACTGCCGTATTTATTTTATATTTTATGTCAAACTTAGGTGGATCACTGTCCACACATCCAAAGCGACTATTTTAATCACCCGTATTTTCAAAACCTAAGTATTTAAGGTAACTTGGGTGGTATAGTACTAAAGTTCTGGACCTATTCTATCATCCTATGTGTACGTCATGTTGGCACACCTCCGTATTTTTTTTATA
The DNA here is from genome assembly GCA_035578135.1 of Flexamia atlantica. Classification (NCBI taxonomy): domain Eukaryota; kingdom Metazoa; phylum Arthropoda; class Insecta; order Hemiptera; family Cicadellidae; genus Flexamia; species Flexamia atlantica. Next base: position 211,459 of record JAQJVK010000055.1, on the reverse strand, counting down.
TTTCGTGTCAAACTTCGACAAATCTCTGTCCGCACATCTCAATGCGACTACTTTAATCAGCCATATTTCCAAAACCTAAGTTTTTACGGTAACTTGGGTGGTATAATACAGAAGTTCTGGTCCTATTCTATCACCCTACGTGTACGTAATGTTGGCACACCTCCGTATTTATTATTATATTTCATGTCATTCTTAGACAAATCGTTGTCCGCACATCGCATAGCGACTAATTTAATCACCCATATTTCCAAAACCTAAGTTTTTAAGGTAACTTGGGTGGTATAGTACTAAAGTTCTGGTCCTATTCTTTCATCCTACGTGTACGTCATGCTGACACACTTCCGTATTTATTTTATATTTTATGTCAAACTTAGTTGGATCGCTGTCCACACATCCAAAGCGACTATTTTAATCACCCGTATTTCCAAAACCTAAGTTTTGACGGTAACCTGAGTGGTATAATAATATAGTTCTAATCCTATTCTATCACCCAATGTGTACGTCATGTACCAAAAATTCCGTATTTATTTTTATATTTCATGTCAAACTTAGACAAATCGTAGTCCGCACATCTTATAGCGACTATTTTAATCACCCGTATTTCCAAAACCTTAGTTTTTTCGGTAACTTGGGTGGTATAGTACTAAAGTTCTGGACCTATTCTATCATCCTATGTGTACGTCATGTTGGCACACCTCCGTATTTATTATTATATTTCATGTCATACTTAGACAAATCGTTGTCCGCACATCGCATAGCGACTAATTTAATCACCCATATTTCCAAAACCTTAGTTTTTTCGGTAACTTGGGTGGTATAGTACTAAAGTTCTGGACCTATTCTATCATCCTATGTGTACGTCATGTTGGCACACCTCCGTATTTTTTTTATATTTCGTGCCAAACTTCGACAAATCGTTGTCCGCACATCGCATAGCGACTAATTTAATCACCCATATTTCCAAAACCTAAGTTTTTACGGTAACTTGGGTGGTATAATACAGAAGTTTTGGTCCTATTCTATCACCCTATGTGTACGTCATGTATCCACAATTCCGTATTTATTTTTATATTTCATGTCAAACTTAGGTGGATCACTGTCCACACATCCAAAGCGACTATTTTAATCACCCGTATTTCCAAAACCTAAGTTTTTAAGGTAACTTGGGTGGTATAGTACTAAAGTTCTGGACCTATTCTATCATCCTATGTGTACGTCATGTTGGAACCTCCGTATTTTTTTATATTTCGTGTCAAACTTCGACAAATCTCTGTCCGCACATCTCAATGCGACTACTTTAATCAGCCATATTTCCAAAACCTAAGTTTTTACGGTAACTTGGGTGGTATAATACAGAAGTTCTGGTCCTATTCTTTCATCCTACGTGTACGTCATGCTGACACACTGCCGTATTTATTTTTATATTTCATGTCAAACGTAGACAAATCGTTGTCCGCACATCGCATAGCGACTAATTTAATCACCCATATTTCCAAGACCTAAGTTTTTACGGTAATTTGGGTGGTATAGTACTAAAGGTTGTCCGCACATCGCATAGCGACTAATTTAATCACCTATATTTCCAAAACCTAAGTTTTTACGGTAACTTGGGTGGTATAATACAGAAGTTCTGGTCCTATTCTACCACCCTATGTGTACGTCATGTATCCACAATTCCGTATTTATTTTTATATTTCATGACAAAATTAGACAAATCGCTGTCCGCACATCTCAATGCGACTACTTTAATCACCCATATTTCCAAAACCTAAGTTTTTACGGTAACTTGGGTGGTATAGTACTAAAGTTCTGGACCTATTATATCATCCTATGTGTACGTCATGTTGGCACACCTCCGTATTTTTTTTATATTTCGTGTCAAACTTCGACAAATCTCTGTCCGTACATCTCAATGCGACTACTTTAATCAGCCATATTTCCAAAACCTAAGTTTTTACGGTAACTTGGGTGGTATAATACAGAAGTTCTGGTCCTATTTCATCACCCTACGTGTACGTCATGCTGACACACTGCCGTATTTATTTTATATTTTATGTCAAACTTAGGTGGATCACTGTCCACACATCCAAAGCGACTATTTTAATCACCCGTATTTTCAAAACCTAAGTATTTAAGGTAACTTGGGTGGTATAGTACTAAAGTTCTGGACCTATTCTATCATCCTATGTGTACGTCATGTTGGCACACCTCCGTATTTTTTTTATATTTCGTGTCAAACTTCGACAAATCTCTGTCCGCACATCTCAATGCGACTACTTTAATCAGCCATATTTCCAAAACCTAAGTTTTTACGGTAACTTGGGTGGTATAATACAGAAGTTCTGGTCCTATTCTATCACCCTACGTGTACGTAATGTTGGCACACCTCCGTATTTATTATTATATTTCATGTCATTCTTAGACAAATCGTTGTCCGCACATCGCATAGCGACTAATTTAATCACCCATATTTCCAAAACCTAAGTTTTTAAGGTAACTTGGGTGGTATAGTACTAAAGTTCTGGTCCTATTCTTTCATCCTACGTGTACGTCATGCTGACACACTTCCGTATTTATTTTATATTTTATGTCAAACTTAGTTGGATCGCTGTCCACACATCCAAAGCGACTATTTTAATCACCCGTATTTCCAAAACCTAAGTTTTGACGGTAACCTGAGTGGTATAATAATATAGTTCTAATCCTATTCTATCACCCAATGTGTACGTCATGTACCAAAAATTCCGTATTTATTTTTATATTTCATGTCAAACTTAGACAAATCGTAGTCCGCACATCTTATAGCGACTATTTTAATCACCCGTATTTCCAAAACCTAAGTTTTTACGGTAACTTGGGTGGTATAGTACTAAAGTTCTGGACCTATTCTATCATCCTATGTGTACGTCATGTTGGCACACCTCCGTATTTTTTTATATTTCGTGTCAAACTTCGGCAAATCTCTGTCCGCACATCTCAATGCGACTACTTTAATCAGCCATATTTCCAAAACCTACGTTTTTACGGTAACTTGGGTGGTATAATACAGAAGTTCTGGTCCTATTCTATCACCCTACGTGTACGTAATGTTGGCACACCTCCGTATTTATTATTATATTTCATGTCATACTTAGACAAATCGTTGTCCGCACATCGCATAGCGACTAATTTAATCACCCATATTTCCAAAACCTTAGTTTTTTCGGTAACTTGGGTGGTATAGTACTAAAGTTCTGGACCTATTCTATCATCCTATGTGTACGTCATGTTGGCACACCTCCGTATTTTTTTTTTATTTCGTGTCAAACTTCGACAAATCGTTGTCCGCACATCGCATAGCGACTAATTTAATCACCCATATTTCCAAAACCTAAGTTTTTACGGTAACTTGGGTGGTATAATACAGAAGTTTTGGTCCTATTCTATCACCCTATGTGTACGTCATGTATCCACAATTCCGTATTTATTTTTATATTTCATGTCAAACTTAGGTGGATCACTGTCCACACATCCAAAGCGACTATTTTAATCACCCGTATTTCCAAAACCTAAGTTTTTAAGGTAACTTGGGTGGTATAGTACTAAAGTTCTGGACCTATTCTATCATCCTATGTGTACGTCATGTTGGAACCTCCGTATTTTTTATATTTCGTGTCAAACTTCGACAAATCTCTGTCCGCACATCTCAATGCGACTACTTTAATCAGCCATATTTCCAAAACCTAAGTTTTTACGGTAACTTGGGTGGTATAATACAGAAGTTCTGGTCCTATCCTTTCATCCTACGTGTACGTCATGCTGACACACTGCCGTATTTATTTTTATATTTCATGTCAAACGTAGACAAATCGTTGTCCGCACATCGCATAGCGACTAATTTAATCACCCATGTTTCCAAAACCTAAGTTTTTACGGTAGTTTTGGTGGTATAGTACTAAAGGTTGTCCGCACATCGCATAGCGACTAATTTAATCACCCATATTTCCAAAACCTAAGTTTTTACGGTAACTTGGGTGGTATAATACAGAAGTTCTGGTCCTATTCTACCACCCTATGTGTACGTCATGTATCCACAATTCCGTATTTATTTTTATATTTCATGTCAAACTTAGACAAATCGCTGTCCGCACATCTCAATGCGACTACTTTAATCACCCATATTTCCAAAACCTAAGTTTTTACGGTAACTTGGGTGGTATAGTACTAAAGTTCTGGACCTATTATATCATCCTATGTGTACGTCATGTTGGCACACCTCCGTATTTTTTTTATATTTCGTGTCAAACTTCGACAAATCTCTGTCCGCACATCTCAATGCGACTACTTTAATCAGCCATATTTCCAAAACCTAAGTTTTTACGGTAACTTGGGTGGTATAATACAGAAGTTCTGGTCCTATTTTATCACCCTACGTGTACGTCATGCTGACACACTGCCGTATTTATTTTATATTTTATGTCAAACTTAGGTGGATCGCTGTCCACACATCCAAAGCGACTATTTTAATCACCCGTATTTCCAAAACCTAAGTTTTGACGGTAACCTGAGTGGTATAATAATATAGTTCTAATCCTATTCTATCACCCAATGTGTACGTCATGTATCCAAAATTCCGTATTTATTTTTATATTTCATGTCAAACTTAGTCAAATCGTTGTCCGCACATCGCATAGCGACTAATTTAATCACCCATATTTCCAAAACCTAAGTTTTTACGGTAACTTGGGTGGTATAATACAGAAGTTCTGGTCCTATTCTATCACCCTATGTGTACGTCATGTATCCACAATTCCGTATTTATTTTTATATTTCATGTCAAAATTAGACAAATCGTTGTCCGCACATCGCATAGCGACTAATTTAATCACCCATATTTCCAAAACCTAAGTTTTTAAGGTAACTTGGGTGGTATAGTACTAAAGTTCTGGACCTATTCTATCATCCTATGTGTACTTCATGTTGGCACACCTCCGTATTTTTTTTATATTTCGTGTCAAACTTCGACAAATCGTTGTCCGCACATCGCATAGCGACTAATTTAATCACCCATATTTCCAAAACCTAAGTTTTAACGGTAACTTGGGTGGTATAATACAGACGTTCTGGTTCTATTCTATCACCCTACGTGTACGTCATGTATCCCCAATTCCGTATTTATTTTTATATTTCATGTCAAACTTAGACAAATCGCTGTCCGCACATCTCAATGCGACTACTTTAATCACCCATATTTCCAAAACCTAAGTTTTTACGGTAACTTGGGTGGTATAAAACTAAAGTTCTGGACCTATTCTATCATCCTATGTGTACGTCATGTTGGCACACCTCCGTATTTTTTTATATTTCGTGTCAAACTTCGACAAATCTCTGTCCGCACATCTCAATGCGACTACTTTAATCAGCCATATTTCCAAAACCTAAGTTTTTACGGTAACTTGGGTGGTATAATACAGAGGTTCTGGTCCTATTCTATCACCCTACGTGTACGTAATGTTGGCACACCTCCGTATTTATTATTATATTTCATGTCATACTTAGACAAATCGTTGTCCGCACATCGCATAGCGACTAATTTAATCACCCATATTTCCAAAACCTAAGTTTTTAAGGTAACTTGGGTGGTATAGTACTAAAGTTCTGGTCCTATTCTTTCATCCTACGTGTACGTCATGCTGACACACTTCCGTATTTATTTTATATTTTATGTCAAACTTAGGTGGATCGCTGTCCACACATCCAAAGCGACTATTTTAATCACCCGTATTTCTAAAACCTAAGTTTTGACGGTAACCTGAGTGGTATAATAATATAGTTCTAATCCTATTCTATCACCCAATGTGTACGTCATGTATCCACAATTCCGTATTTATTTTTATATTTCATGTCAAACTTAGACAAATCGTTGTCCGCACATCGCATAGCGACTAATTTAATCACCCATATTTCCAAAACCTAAGTTTTTACGGTAACTTGGGTGGTATAATACAGAAGTTCTGGTCCTATTCTATCACCCTATGTGTACGTCATGTATCCACAATTCCGTATTTATTTTTATATTTCATGTCAAAATTAGACAAATCGTTGTCCGCACATCGCATAGCGACTAATTTAATCACCCATATTTCCAAAACCTAAGTTTTTAAGGTAACTTGGGTGGTATAGTACTAAAGTTCTGGACCTATTCTATCATCCTATGTGTACGTCATGTTGGCACACCTCCGTATTTTTTTTATATTTCGTGTCAAACTTCGACAAATCTCTGTTCGCACATCTCAATGCGACTACTTTAATCAGCCATATTTCCAAAACCTAAGTTTTTACGGTAACTTGGGTGGTATAATACAGAAGTTCTGGTCCTATTTTATCACCCTACGTGTACGTAATGTTGGCACACCTCCGTATTTATTATTATATTTCATGTCATACTTAGACAAATCGTTGTCCGCACATCGCATAGCGACTAATTTAATCACCCATATTTCCAAAACCTAAGTTTTTAAGGTAACTTGGGTGGTATAGTGCTAAAGTTCTGGTCCTATTCTTTCATCCTACGTGTACGTCATGCTGACACACTGCCGTATTTATTTTATATTTTATGTCAAACTTAGGTGGATCGCTGTCCACACATCCAAAGCGACTATTTTAATCACCCGTATTTCCAAAACCTAAGTTTTGACGGTAACCTGAGTGGTATAATAATATAGTTCTAATCCTATTTTATCACCCAATGTGTACGTCATGTATCCAAAATTCCGTATTTATTTTTATATTTCATGTCAAACTTAGACAAATCGTTGTCCGCACATCGCATAGCGACTAATTTAATCACCCATATTTCCAAAACCTAAGTTTTTACGGTAACTTGGGTGGTATAATACAGAAGTTCTGGTCCTATTCTATCACCCTACGTGTACGTCATGCATCCACAATTCCGTATTTATTTTTATATTTCGTGTCAAACTTCGACAAATCTCTGTCCGCACATCTCAATGCGACTAATTTAATCACCCATATTTCCAGAACCTAAGTTTTTAAGGTAACTTGGGTGGTATAATACTAAATTTCAGGACCTATTCTACCACCCTACGTGTACGTAATGTTGGCACACTTCCGTATTTATTTTATTTTTCATGTCATACTTTGACAAATCGCTGTCCGCACATCTCAATGCGACTAATTTAATCACCCATATTTCCAAAACCTAAGTTTTTAGGGTAACTTGGGTGGTATAGTACTAAAGTTCTGGACCTATTCTATCATCCTATGTGTACGTCATGTTGGCACACCTCCGTATTTTTTTATATTTCGTGTCAAACTTCGACAAATCGTTGTCCGCACATCGCATAGCGACTAATTTAATCACCCATATTTCCAAAACCTAAGTTTTTACGGTAACTTGGGTGGTATAATACAGAAGTTTTGGTCCTATTCTATCACCCTATGTGTACGTCATGTATCCACAATTCCGTATTTATTTTTATATTTCATGTCAAAAACTTAGGTGGATCACTGTCCACACATCCAAAGCGACTATTTTAATCACCCGTATTTCCAAAACCTAAGTTTTTAAGGTAACTTGGGTGGTATAGTACTAAAGTTCTGGACCTATTCTATCATCCTATGTGTACGTCATGTTGGAACCTCCGTATTTTTTTATATTTCGTGTCAAACTTCGACAAATCTCTGTCCGCACATCTCAATGCGACTACTTTAATCACCCATATTTCCAAAACCTAAGTTTTTACGGTAACTTGGGTGGTATAATACAGAAGTTCTGGTCCTATTCTTTCATCATACGTGTACGTCATGCTGTCACACTGCCGTATTTATTTTTATATTTCATGTCAAACTTAGACAAATCGTTGTCCGCACATCGCATAGCGACTAATTTAATCACCCATATTTCCAAAACCTAAGTTTTTACGGTAACTTGAGTGGTATAATACAGAATTTCTGGTCCTATTCTATCACCCTATGTGTACGTCATGTATCCACAATTCCGTATTTATTTTTATATTTCATGTCAAACTTAGACAAATCGCTGTCCGCACATCTCAATGCGACTACTTTAATCACCCATATTTCCAAAACCTAAGTTTTTACGGTAACTTGGGTGGTATAGTACTAAAGTTCTGGACCTATTCTATCATCCTATGTGTACGTCATGTTGGCACACCTCCGTATTTTTTTTATATTTCATGTCAAACTTCGACAAATCTCTGTCCGCACATCTCAATGCGACTACTTTAATCAGCCATATTTCCAAAACCTAAGTTTTTACGGTAACTTGGGTGGTATAATACAAAAGTTCTGGTCCTATTCTATCACCCTACGTGTACGTAATGTTGGCACACCTCCGTATTTATTATTATATTTCATGTCATACTTAGACAAATCGTTGTCCGCACATCGCATAGCGACTAATTTAATCACCCATATTTCCAAAACCTAAGTTTTTACGGTAACTTGGGTGGTATAGTACTAAAGGTCTGGACCTATTCTATCATCCTATGTGTACGTCATGTTAGCACACCTCCTTATTTTTTTATATTTCGTGTCAAACTTCGACAAATCGTTGTCCGCACATCGCATAGCGACTAATTTAATCACCCATATTTCCAAAACCTAAGTTTTTACGGTAACTTGGGTGGTATAATACAGAAGTTTTGGTCCTTTTCTATCATCCTATGTGTACGTCATGTATCCACAATTCCGTATTTATTTTTATATTTCATGTCAAACTTAGGTGGATCACTGTCCACACATCCAAAGCGACTATTTTAATCACCCGTATTTCCAAAACCTAAGTTTTTAAGGTAACTTGGGTGGTATAGTACTAAAGTTCTGGACCTATTCTATCATCCTATGTGTACGTCATGTTGGAACCTCCGTTTTTTTTATATTTCGTGTCAAAATTCGACAAATCTCTGTCCGCACATCTCAATGCGACTACTTTAATCAGCCATATTTCCAAAACCTAGGTTTTTACGGTAACTTGGGTGGTATAATACAGAGGTTCTGGTCCTATTATTTCATCCTACGTGTACGTCATGCTGTCACACTGCCGTATTTATTTTTATATTTCATGTCAAACTTAGACAAATCGTTGTCCGCACATCGCATAGCGACTAATTTAATCACCCATATTTCCAAAACCTAAGTTTTTACGGTAACTTGGGTGGTATAGTACTAAAGTTCTGGACCTATTCTATCATCCTATGTGTACGTCATGTTGGCACACTTCCGTATTTATTTTATTTTTCATGTCATACTTTGACAAATCGCTGTCCGCACATCTCAATGCGACTACTTTAATCAGTCATATTTCCAAAACCTAAGTTTTTACGGTAACTTGGGTGGTATAATACAGAAGTTCTGGTCCTATTCTATCACCCTATGTGTACGTCATGTATCCACAATTCCGTATTTATTTTTATATTTCATGTCAAACTTGGACAAATCTGTCCGCACATCGCATAGCGACTAATTTAATCACCCATATTTCCAAAACCTAAGTTTTTACGGTAACTTGGGTGGTATAATACAGAAGTTCTGGACCTATTCTATCACCCTATGTGTACGTCATGTATCCACAATTCCGTATTTATTTTTATATTTCATGTCAAACTTAGACAAATCGTTGTCCGCACATCGCATAGCGACTATTTTAATCACCCATATTTCCAAAACCTAAGTTTTTAAGGTAACTTGGGTGGTATAATACTAAATTTCAGGACCTATTCTATCATCCTATGTGTACGTCATGTTGGCACACTTCCGTATTTATTTTATTTTTCATGTCATACTTTGACAAATCGCTGTCCGCACATCTCAATGCGACTACTTTAATCAGCCATATTTCCAAAACCTAGGTTTTTACGGTAACTTGGGTGGTATAATACAGAAGTTCTGGTCCTATTCTATCACCCTACGTGTACGTCATGCATCCAAAATTCCGTATTTATTTTTATATTTCGTGTCAAACTTCGACAAATCTCTGTCCGCACATCTCAATGCGACTAATTTAATCACCCATATTTCCAAAACCTAAGTTTTTAAGGTAACTTGGGTGGTATAATACTAAATTTCAGGACCTATTCTATCATCCTATGTGTACGTCATGTTGGCACACTTCCGTACTTATATTATTTTTCATGTCATACTTCGACAAATCGTTGTCCGCACATCGCATAGCGACTAATTTAATCACCCATATTTCCAAAACCTAAGTTTTTACGGTAACTTGGGTGGTATAGTACTAAAGTTCTGGACCTATTCTATCATCCTATGTGTACGTCATGTTAGCACACCTCCTTATTTTTTTATATTTCGTGTCAAACTTCGACAAATCGTTGTCCGCACATCGCATAGCGACTAATTTAATCACCCATATTTCCAAAACCTAAGTTTTTACGGTAACTTGGGTGGTATAATACAGAAGTTTTGGTCCTTTTCTATCATCCTATGTGTACGTCATGTATCCACAATTCCGTATTTATTTTTTTATTTCATGTCAAACTTAGGTGGATCACTGTCCACACATCCAAAGCGACTATTTTAATCACCCGTATTTCCAAAACCTAAGTTTTTAAGGTAACTTGGGTGGTATAGTACTAAAGTTCTGGACCTATTCTATCATCCTATGTGTACGTCATGTTGGAACCACCGTTTTTTTTATATTTCGTGTCAAAATTCGACAAATCTCTGTCCGCACATCTCAATGCGACTACTTTAATCAGCCATATTTCCAATACCTAGGTTTTTACCGTAACTTGGGTGGTATAATACAGAAGTTCTGGTCCTATTATTTCATCCTACGTGTACGTCATGCTGTCACACTGCCGTATTTATTTTTATATTTCATGTCAAACTTAGACAAATCGTTGTCCGCACATCGCATAGCGACTAATTTAATCACCCATATTTCCAAAACCTAAGTTTTTACGGTAACTTGGGTGGTATAGTACTAAAGTTCTGGACCTATTCTATCATCCTATGTGTACGTCATGTTGGCACACTTCCGTATTTATTTTATTTTTCATGTCATACTTTGACAAATCGCTGTCCGCACATCTCAATGCGACTACTTTAATCAGTCATATTTCCAAAACCTAAGTTTTTACGGTAACTTGGGTGGTATAATACAGAAGTTCTGGTCCTATTCTATCACCCTATGTGTACGTCATGTATCCACAATTCCGTATTTATTTTTATATTTCATGTCAAACTTGGACAAATCGTTGTCCGCACATCGCATAGCGACTAATTTAATCACCCATATTTCCAAAACCTAAGTTTTTACGGTAACTTGGGTGGTATAATACAGAAGTTCTGGACCTATTCTATCACCCTATTTGTACGTCATGTAACCACAATTCCGTATTTATTTTTATATTTCATGTCAAACTTAGACAAATCGTTGTCCGCACATCGCATAGCGACTATTTTAATCACCCATATTTCCAAAACCTAAGTTTTTAAGGTAACTTGGGTGGTATAATACTAAATTTCAGGACCTATTCTATCATCCTATGTGTACGTCATGTTGGCACACTTCCGTATTTATTTTATTTTTCATGTCATACTTTGACAAATCGCTGTCCGCACATCTCAATGCGACTACTTTAATCAGCCATATTTCCAAAACCTAAGTTTTTACGGTAACTTGGGTGGTATAATACAGAAGTTCTGGTCCTATTCTATCACCCTATGTGTACGTCATGTATCCACAATTCCGTATTTATTTTTATATTTCATGTCAAAATTAGACAAATCGTTGTCCGCACATCGCATAGCGACTAATTTAATCACCCATATTTCCAAAACCTAAGTTTTTGAGGTAACTTGGGTGGTATAGTACTAAAGTTCTGGACCTATTCTATCATCCTATGTGTACGTCATGTTGGCACACCTCCGTATTTTTTTTATATTTCGTGTCAAACTTCGACAAATCTCTGTCCGCACATCTCAATGCGACTACTTTAATCAGCCATATTTCCAAAACCTAAGTTTTTACGGTAACTTGGGTGGTATAATACAGAATTTCTGGTCCTATTCTATCACCCTACGTGTACGTAATGTTGGCACACCTCCGTATTTATTATTATATTTCATGTCATACTTAGACAAATCGTTGTCCGCACATCGCATAGCGACTAATTTAATCACCCATATTTCCAAAACCTAAGTTTTTAAGGTAACTTGGGTGGTATAGTACTAAAGTTCTGGTCCTATTCTTTCATCCTACGTGTACGTCATGCTGACACACTGCCTTATTTATTTTATATTTTATGTCAAACTTAGGTGGATCGCTGTCCACACATCCATAGCGACTATTTTAATCACCCGTATTTCCAAAACCTAAGTTTTGACGGTAACCTGAGTGGTATAATAATATAGTTCTAATCCTATTCTATCACCCAATGTGTACGTCATGTATCCAAATTTCCGTATTTATTTTTATATTTCATGTCAAACTTAGACAAATCGTTGTCCGCACATCGCATAGCGACTAATTTAATCACCCATATTTCCAAAACCTAAGTTTTTACGGTAACTTGGGTGGTATAATACAGAAGTTCTGGTCCTATTCTATCACCCTATGTGTACGTCATGTATCCACAATTCCGTATTTATTTTTATATTTCATGTCAAACTTGGACAAATCTGTCCGCACATCGCATAGCGACTAATTTAATCACCCATATTTCCAAAACCTAAGTTTTTACGGTAACTTGGGTGGTATAATACAGAAGTTCTGGACCTATTCTATCACCCTATGTGTACGTCATGTATCCACAATTCCGTATTTATTTTTATATTTCATGTCAAACTTAGACAAATCGTTGTCCGCACATCGCATAGCGACTATTTTAATCACCCATATTTCCAAAACCTAAGTTTTTAAGGTAACTTGGGTGGTATAATACTAAATTTCAGGACCTATTCTATCATCCTATGTGTACGTCATGTTGGCACACTTCCGTATTTATTTTATTTTTCATGTCATACTTTGACAAATCGCTGTCCGCACATCTCAATGCGACTACTTTAATCAGCCATATTTCCAAAACCTAAGTTTTTACCGTAACTTGGGTGGTATAATACAGAAGTTCTGGTCCTATTCTATCTTCCTACGTGTACGTAATGTTGGCACACCTCCGTATTTATTATTATATTTCATGTCATACTTAGACAAATCGTTGTCCGCACATCGCATAGCGACTAATTTAATCACCCATATTTCCAAAACCTAAGTTTTTAAGGTAACTTGGGTGGTATAGTACTAAAGTTCTGGTCCTATTCTTTCATCCTACGTGTACGTCATGCTGACACACTGCCGTATTTATTTTATATTTTATGTCAAACTTAGGTGGATCGCTGTCCACACATCCAAAGCGACTATTTTAATCACCCGTATTTCCAAAACCTAAGTTTTGACGGTAACCTGAGTGGTATAATAATATAGTTCTAATCCTATTCTATCACCCTACGTGTACGTCATGTATCCACAATTCCGTATTTGTTTTTATATTTCGTGTCAAACTTCGACAAATCTCTGTCCGCACATCTCAATGCGACTAATTTAATCACCCATATTTCCATAACCTAAGTTTTTAAGGTAACTTGGGTGGTATAATACTAAATTTCAGGACCTATTCTATCATCCTATGTGTACGTCATGTTGGCACACTTCCGTATTTATTTCATTTTTCATGTCATACTTTGACAAATCGCTGTCCGCACATCTCAATGCGACTACTTTAATCAGCCATATTTCCAAAACCTAAGTTTTTACGGTAACTTGGGTGGTATAATACAGAAGTTCTGGTCCTATTCTATCACCCTATGTGTACGTCATGTATCCACAATTCCGTATTTATTTTTATATTTCATGTCAAACTTAGACAAATCGTTGTCCGCACATCGCATAGCGACTAATTTAATCACCCATATTTCCAAAACCTACGTTTTTACGGTAACTTGGGTGGTATAATACTAAATTTCAGGACATATTCTATCATCCTATGTGTACGTCATGTTGGCACACCTCCGTATTTTTTTATATTTCGTGTCAAACTTCGACAAATCTCTGTCCGCACATCTCAATGCGACTACTTTAATCAGCCATATTTCCAAAACCTAAGTTTTTACGGTAACTTGGGTGGTATAATACAGAAGTTCTGGTCCTATTCTATCACCCTACGTGTACGTAATGTTGGCACACCTCCGTATTTATTATTATATTTAATGTCATACCTAGACAAATCGTTGTCCGCACATCGCATAGCGACTAATTTAATCACCCATATTTCCAAAACCTAAGTTTTTAAGGTAACTTGGGTGGTATAGTACTAAAGTTCTGGTCCTATTCTTTCATCCTACGTGTAAGTCATGCTGACACACTGCCGTATTTATTTTATATTTTATGTCAAACTTAGGTGGATCGCTGTCCACACATCCAAAGCGACTATTTTAATCACCCGTATTTCCAAAACCTAAGTTTTGACGGTAACCTGAGTGGTATAATAATATAGTTCTAATCCTATTCTATCACCCAATGTGTACGTCATGTATCCAAAATTCCGTATTTATTTTTATATTTCATGTCAAACTTAGACAAATCGTTGTCCGCACATCGCATAGCGACTAATTTAATCACCCATATTTCCAAAACCTAAGTTTTTACGGTAACTTGGGTGGTATAGTACAGAAGTTCTGGTCCTTTTCTATCACCCTACGTGTACGTCATGTATCCACAATTCCGTATTTATTTTTATATTTCGTGTCAAACTTCGACAAATCTCTGTCCGCACATCTCAATGCGACTAATTTAATCACCCATATTTCCAAAACCTAAGTTTTTACGGTAATTTGGGTGGTATAATACTAAATTTCAGGACCTATTCTATCACCCTACGTGTACGTAATGTTGGCACACTTCCGTATTTATTTTATTTTTCATGTCATACTTTGACAAATCGCTGTCCGCACATCTCAATGCGACTAATTTAATCACCCATATTTCCAAAACCTAAGTTTTTACGGTAACTTGGGTGGTATAATACTAAATTTCAGGACCTATTCAATCATCCTATGTGTACGTCATGTTGGCACACTTCCGTATTTATTTTATTTTTCATGTCATACTTTGACAAATCGCTGTCCGCACATCTCAATGCGACTACTTTAATCAGCCATATTTCCAAAACCTAAGTTTTTACGGTAACTTGGGTGGTATAATACAGAAGTTCTGGTCCTATTCTATCACCCTATGTGTACGTCATGTATCCACAATTCCGTATTTATTTTTATATTTCATGTCAAACTTAGACAAATCGTTGTCCGCACATCGCATAGCGACTAATTTAATCACCCATATTTCCAAAACCTAAGTTTTTACGGTAACTTGGGTGGTATAATACAGAAGTTCTGGACCTTTTCTTTCACCCTATGTGTACGTCATGTATCCACAATTCCGTATTTATTTTTATATTTCATGTCAAACTTAGACAAATCGTTGTCCGCACATCGCATAGCGACTAATTTAATCAGCCATATTTCCAAAACCTAAGTTTTTAAGGTAACTTGGGTGGTATAATACTAAATTTCAGGACCTATTCTATCATCCTATGTGTACGTCATGTTGGCACACTTCCGTATTTATTTTATTTTTCATGTCATAATTTGACACATCGCTGTCCGCACATCTCAATGCGACTACTTTAATTAGCCATATTTCCAAAACCTAAGTTTTTACGGTAACTTGGGTGGTACAATACAGAAGTTCTGGTCCTATTCTATCACCCTACGTGTACGTCATGTATCCACAATTCCGTATTTATTTTTATATTTCGTGTCAAACTTCGACGAATCTCTGTCCGCACATCTCAATGCGACTAATTTAATCACCCATATTTCCAAAACCTAAGTTTTTAAGGTAACTTGGGTGGTATAATACTAAATTTCAGGACCTATTCTATCACCCTACGTGTACGTAATGTTGGCACACTTCCGTATTTATTTTATTTTTCATGTCATACTTTGACAAATCGCTGTCCGCACATCTCAATGCGACTACTTTAATCAGCCATATTTCCAAAACCTAAGTTTTTACGGTAACTTTGGTGGTACAATACAGAAGTTCTGGTCCTATTCTATCACCCTATGTGTACGTCATGTATCCACAATTCCGTATTTATTTTTATATTTCATGTCAAAATTAGACAAATCGTTGTCCGCACATCGCATAGCGACTAATTTAATCACCCATATTTCCAAAACCTAAGTTTTTGAGGTAACTTGGGTGGTATAGTACTAAAGTTCTGGACCTATTCTATCATCCTATGTGTACGTCATGTTGGCACACCTCCGTATTTTTTTTATATTTCGTGTCAAACTTCGACAAATCTCTGTCCGCACATCTCAATGCGACTACTTTAATCAGCCATATTTCCAAAACCTAAGTTTTTACGGTAACTTGGGTGGTATAATACAGAAGTTCTGGTCCTATTCTATCACCCTACGTGTACGTAATGTTGGCACACCTCCGTATTTATTATTATATTTCATGTCATACTTAGACAAATCGTTGTCCGCACATCGCATAGCGACTAATTTAATCACCCATATTTCCAAAACCTAAGTTTTTAAGGTAACTTGGGTGGTATAGTACTAAAGTTCTGGTCCTATTCTTTCATCCTACGTGTACGTCATGCTGACACACTGCCTTATTTATTTTATATTTTATGTCAAACTTAGGTGGATCGCTGTCCACACATCCAAAGCGACTATTTTAATCACCCGTATTTCCAAAACCTAAGTTTTGACGGTAACCTGAGTGGTATAATAATATAGTTCTAATCCTATTTTATCACCCAATGTGTACGTCATGTATCCAAATTTCCGTATTTATTTTTATATTTCATGTCAAACTTAGACAAATCGTTGTCCGCACATCGCATAGCGACTAATTTAATCACCCATATTTCCAAAACCTAAGTTTTTACGGTAACTTGGGTGGTATAATACAGAAGTTCTGGTCCTATTCTATCACCCTATGTGTACGTCATGTATCCACAATTCCGTATTTATTTTTATATTTCATGTCAAACTTGGACAAATCTGTCCGCACATCGCATAGCGACTAATTTAATCACCCATATTTCCAAAACCTAAGTTTTTACGGTAACTTGGGTGGTATAATACAGAAGTTCTGGACCTATTCTATCACCCTATGTGTACGTCATGTATCCACAATTCCGTATTTATTTTTATATTTCATGTCAAACTTAGTCAAATCGTTGTCCGCACATCGCATAGCGACTATTTTAATCACCCATATTTCCAAAACTTAAGTTTTTAAGGTAACTTGGGTGGTATAATACTAAATTTCAGGACCTATTCTATCATCCTATGTGTACGTCATGTTGGCACACTTCCGTATTTATTTTATTTTTCATGTCATACTTTGACAAATCGCTGTCCGCACATCTCAATGCGACTACTTTAATCAGCCATATTTCCAAAACCTAGGTTTTTACGGTAACTTGGGTGGTATAATACAGAAGTTCTGGTCCTATTCTATCACCCTACGTGTACGTCATGCATCCAAAATTCCGTATTTATTTTTATATTTCGTGTAAACTTCGACAAATCTCTGTCCGCACATCTCAATGCGACTAATTTAATCACCCATATTTCCAAAACCTAAGTTTTTAAGGTAACTTGGGTGGTATAATACTAAATTTCAGGACCTATTCTATCATCCTATGTGTACGTCATGTTGGCACACTTCCGTACTTATATTATTTTTCATGTCATACTTCGACAAATCGTTGTCCGCACATCGCATAGCGACTAATTTAATCACCCATATTTCCAAAACCTAAGTTTTAAGGTAACTTGGGTGGTATAATACTAAATTTCAGGACCTATTCTATCATCCTATGTGTACGTCATGTTGGCACACTTCCGTATTTATTTTATTTTTCATGTCATACTTTGACAAATCGCTGTCCGCACATCTCAATGCGACTACTTTAATCAGCCATATTTCCAAAACCTAAGTTTTTACGGTAACTTGGGTGGTATAATACAGAAGTTCTGGTCCTATTCTATCACCCTATGTGTACGTCATGTATCCACAATTCCGTATTTATTTTTATATTTCATGTTAAACTTAGACAAATCGTTGTCCGCACATCGCATAGCGACTAATTTAATCACCCATATTTCCAAAACCTACGTTTTTACGGTAACTTGGGTGGTATAATACTAAATTTCAGGACATATTCTATCATCCTATGTGTACGTCATGTTGGCACACCTCCGTATTTTTTTATATTTCGTGTCAAACTTCGACAAATCTCTGTCCGCACATCTCAATGCGACTACTTTAATCAGCCATATTTCCAAAACCTAAGTTTTTACGGTAACTTGGGTGGTATAATACAGAAGTTCTGGTCCTATTCTATCACCCTACGTGTACGTAATGTTGGCACACCTCCGTATTTATTATTATATTTCATGTCATACTTAGACAAATCGTTGTCCGCACATCGCATAGCGACTAATTTAATCACCCATATTTCCAAAACCTAAGTTTTTACGGTAACTTGGGTGGTATAGTACTAAAGTTCTGGTCCTATTCTTTCATCCTACGTGTAAGTCATGCTGACACACTGCCGTATTTATTTTATATTTTATGTCAAACTTAGGTGGATCGCTGTCCACACATCCAAAGCGACTATTTTAATCACCCGTATTTCCAAAACCTAAGTTTTGACGGTAACCTGAGTGGTATAATAATATAGTTCTAATCCTATTCTATCACCCAATGTGTACGTCATGTATCCAAAATTCCGTATTTATTTTTATATTTCATGTCAAACTTAGACAAATCGTTGTCCGCACATCGCATAGCGACTAATTTAATCACCCATATTTCCAAAACCTAAGTTTTTACGGTAACTTGGGTGGTATAATACAGAAGTTCTGGTCCTTTTCTATCACCCTACGTGTACGTCATGTATCCACAATTCCGTATTTATTTTTATATTTCGTGTCAAACTTCGACAAATCTCTGTCCGCACATCTCAATGCGACTAATTTAATCACCCATATTTCCAAAACCTAAGTTTTTACGGTAATTTGGGTGGTATAATACTAAATTTCAGGACCTATTCTATCACTCTACGTGTACGTAATGTTGGCACACTTCCGTATTTATTTTATTTTTCATGTCATACTTTGACAAATCGCTGTCCGCACATCTCAATGCGACTAATTTAATCACCCATATTTCCAAAACCTAAGTTTTTACGGTAACTTGGGTGGTATAATACTAAATTTCAGGACCTATTCTATCATCCTATGTGTACGTCATGTTGGCACACTTCCGTATTTATTTTATTTTTCATGTCATACTTTGACAAATCGCTGTCCGCACATCTCAATGCGACTACTTTAATCAGCCATATTTCCAAAACCTAAGTTTTTACGGTAACTTGGGTGGTATAATACAGAAGTTCTGGTCCTATTCTATCACCCTATGTGTACGTCATGTATCCACAATTCCGTATTTATTTTTATATTTCATGTCAAACTTAGACAAATCGTTGTCCGCACATCGCATAGCGACTAATTTAATCACCCATATTTCCAAAACCTAAGTTTTTACGGTAACTTGGGTGGTATAATACAGAAGTTCTGGACCTATTCTATCACCCTATGTGTACGTCATGTATCAACAATTCCGTATTTATTTTTATATTTCATGTCAAACTTAGACAAATCATTGTCCGCACATCGCATAGCGACTAATTTAATCAGCCATATTTCCAAAACCTAAGTTTTTAGGGTAACTTGGGTGGTATAATACTAAATTTCAGGACCTATTCTATCATCCTATGTGTACGTCATGTTGGCACACTTCCGTATTTATTTTATTTTTCATGTCATACTTTGACACATCGCTGTCCGCACATCTCAATGCGACTATTTTAATTAGCCATATTTCCAAAACCTAAGTTTTTACGGTAACTTGGGTGGTACAATACAGAAGTTCTGGTCCTATTCTATCACCCTACGTGTACGTCATGTATCCACAATTCCGTATTTATTTTTATATTTCGTGTCAAACTTCGACGAATCTCTGTCCGCACATCTCAATGCGACTAATTTAATCACCCATATTTCCAAAACCTAAGTTTTTAAGGTAACTTGGGTGGTATAATACTAAATTTCAGGACCTATTCTATCACCCTACGTGTACGTAATGTTGGCACACTTCCGTATTTATTTTATTTTTCATGTCATACTTTGACAAATCGCTGTCCGCACATCTCAATGCGACTACTTTAATCAGCCATATTTCCAAAACCTAAGTTTTTACGGTAACTTGGGTGGTATAATACAGAAGTTCTAGTCCTATTCTATCACCCTACGTGTACCCCTATGTGTATGTCATGTATCCACAATTCCGTATTTATTTTTATATTTCATGTCAAACTTAGACAAATCGTTGTCCGCACATCGCATAGCGACTTATTCAACCACCCATATTTCCAAAACCTAAGTTTTTAAGGTAACTTGGGTGGTATAATACTAAATTTCAGGACCTATTCTATCATCCTATGTGTACGTCATGTTGGCACACTTCCGTATTTATTTTATTTTTCATGTCATACTTTGACAAATCGCTGTCCGCACATCTCAATGCGACTAATTTAATCACCCATATTTCCAAAACCTAAGTTTTTAAGGTAACTTGGGTGGTATAATACTAAATTTCAGGACCTATTCTATCACCCTACGTGTACGTAATGTTGGCACACTTCCGTAAGTATTTTATTTTTCATGTCATACTTCGACAAATCTCTGTCCGCACATCTCAATGCGACTACTTCAATCAGCCATATTTCCAAAACCTAAGTTTTTACGGTAACTTGGGTGGTATAATACAGAAGTTCTGGTCCTATTCTATCACCCTATGTGTACGTCATGTATCCACAATTCCGTATTTATTTTTATATTTCATGTCAAACTTAGACAAATCGTTGTCCGCACATCGCATAGCGACTAATTTAATCACCCATATTTCCAAAACCTAAGTTTTTACGGTAACTTGGGTGGTATAATACAGAAGTTCTGGACCTATTCTATCACCCTATATGTACGTCATGTATCCACAATTCCGTATTTATTTTTATATTTCATGTCAAACTTAGACAAATCGTTGTCCGCACATCGCATAGCGACTAATTTAATCAGCCATCTTTCCAAAACCTAAGTTTTTAAGGTAACTTGGGTGGTATAATACTAAATTTCAGGACCTATTCTATCATCCTATGTGTACGTCATGTTGGCACACTTCCGTATTTATTTTATTTTTCATGTCATACTTTGACAAATCGCTGTCCGCACATCTCAATGCGACTACTTTAATCAGCCATATTTCCAAAATCTAAGTTTTTACGGTAACTTGGGTGGTATAATACTAAATTTCAGGACCTATTCTGTCATCCTATGTGTACGTCATGTTGGCACACCTCCGTATTTTTTTAAATTTCGTGTCAAACTTCGACAAATCTCTGTCCGCACATCTCAATGCGACTACTTTAATCAGCCATATTTCCAAAACCTAAGTTTTTACGGTAACTTGGGTGGTATAATACAGAAGTTCTGGTCCTATTCTATCACCCTACGTGTACGTAATATTGGCACACCTCCGGATTTATTATTATATTTCATGTCATACTTAGACAAATCGTTGTTCGCACATCGCATAGCGACTAATTTAATCACCCATATTTCCAAAACCTAAGTTTTTAAGGTAACTTGGGTGGTATAATACAGAAGTTCTGGTCCTATTCTTTCATCCTACGTGTACGTCATGCTGACACACTTCCGTATTTATTTTATATTTTATGTCAAACTTAGGTGGATCGCTGTCCACACATCCAAAGCGACTATTTTAATCACCCGTATTTCCAAAACCTAAGTTTTGACGGTAACCTGAGTGGTATAATAATATAGTTCTAATCCTATTCTATCACCCAATGTGTACGTCATGTATCCAAAATTCCGTATTTATTTTTATATTTCATGTCAAACTTAGACAAATCGTTGTCCGCACATCGCATAGCGACTAATTTAATCACCCATATTTCCAAAACCTAAGTTTTTACGGTAACTTGGGTGGTATAATACAGAAGTTCTGGACCTATTCTATCACCCTATGTGTACGTCATGTATCCACAATTCCGTATTTATTTTTATATTTCATGTCAAACTTAGACAAATCGTTGTCCGCACATCGCATAGCGACTAATATAATCACCCATATTTCCAAAACCTAAGTTTTTAAGGTAACTTGGGTCGTATAATACTAAATTTCAGGACCTATTCTATCATCCTATGTGTACGTCATGTTGGCACACTTCCGTATTTATTTTATTTTTCATGTCATACTTTGACAAATCGCTGTCCGCACATCTCAATGCGACTACTTTAATCAGCCATATTTCCAAAACCTAAGTTTTTACGGTAACTTGGGTGGTATAATACAGAAGTTCTGGTCCTATTCTTTCATCCTACGTGTACGTCATGCTGACACACTTCCGTATTTATTTTATATTTTATGTCAAACTTAGGTGGATCGCTGTCCACACATCCAAAGCGACTATTTTAATCACCCGTATTTCCAAAACCTAAGTTTTGACGGTAACCTGAGTGGTATAATAATATAGTTCTAATTCTATTCTATCACCCAATGTGTACGTCATGTATCCAAAATTCCGTATTTATTTTTATATTTCATGTCAAACTTAGACAAATCGTTGTCCGCACATCGCATAGCGACTAATATAATCACCCATATTTCCAAAACCTAAGTTTTTAAGGTAACTTGGGTCGTATAATACTAAATTTCAGGACCTATTCTATCATCCTATGTGTACGTCATGTTGGCACACTTCCGTATTTATTTTATTTTTCATGTCATACTTTGACAAATCGCTGTCCGCACATCTCAATGCGACTACTTTAATCAGCCATATTTCCAAAACCTAAGTTTTTACGGTAACTTGGGTGGTATAATACAGAAGTTCTGGTCCTATTCTTTCATCCTACGTGTACGTCATGCTGACACACTTCCGTATTTATTTTATATTTTATGTCAAACTTAGGTGGATCGCTGTCCACACATCCAAAGCGACTATTTTAATCACCCGTATTTCCAAAACCTAAGTTTTGACGGTAACCTGAGTGGTATAATAATATAGTTCTAATCCTATTCTATCACCCAATGTGTACGTCATGTATCCAAAATTCCGTATTTATTTTTATATTTCATGTCAAACTGAGACAAATCGTTGTCCGCACATCGCATAGCGACTAATTTAATCACCCATATTTCCAAAACCTAAGTTTTTAAGGTAACTTGGGTGGTATAATACTAAATTTCAGGACCTATTCTATCACCCTACGTGTACGTAATGTTGGCACACTTCCGTATTTATTTTATTTTTCATGTCATACTTTGACAAATCGCTGTCCGCACATCTCAATGCGACTACATTAATCAGCCATATTTCCAAAACCTAAGTTTTTACGGTAACTTGGGTGGTATAATACAGAAGTTCTGGTCCTATTCTATCACCCTACGTGTACCCCTATGTGTATGTCATGTATCCACAATTCCGTATTTATTTTTATATTTCATGTCAAACTTAGACAAATCGTTGTCCGCACATCGCATAGCGACTAATATAATCACCCATATTTCCAAAAACTAAGTTCTTAAGGTAACTTGGGTCGTATAATACTTAATTTCAGGACCTATTCTATCATCCTATGTGTACGTCATGTTGGCACACTTCCGTATTTATTTTATTTTCCATGTCATACTTTGACAAATCGCTGTCCGCACATCTCAATGCGACTACTTTAACCAGCCATATTTCCAAAACCTAAGTTTTTACGGTAACTTGGGTGGTATAATACAGAAGTTCTGGTCCTATTCTATCACCCTACGTGTACGTCATGTATCCACAATTCCGTATTTATTTTTATATTTCGTGTCAAACTTCGACAAATCTCTGTCCGCACATCTCAATGCGACTAATTTAATCACCCATATTTCCAAAACCTAAGTTTTTAAGGTAACTTGGGTGGTATAATACTAAATTTCAGGACCTATTCTATCACCCTACGTGTACGTAATGTTGGCACACTTCCGTATTTATTTTATTTTTCATGTCATACTTCGACAAATCTCTGTCCGCACATCTCAATGCGACTACTTTAATCAGCCATATTTCCAAAACCTAAGTTTTTACGGTAACTTGGGTGGTATAATACAAAAGTTCTGGTCCTATTCTTTCATCCTACGTGTACGTCATGCTGACACACTTCCGTATTTATTTTATATTTTATGTCAAACTTAGGTGGATCGCTGTCCACACATCCAAAGCGACTATTTTAATCACCCGTATTTCCAAAACCTAAGTTTTGACGGTAACCTGAGTGGTATAATAATATAGTTCTAATTCTATTCTATCACCCAATGTGTACGTCATGTATCCAAAATTCCGTATTTATTTTTATATTTCATGTCAAACTTAGACAAATCGTTGTCCGCACATCGCATAGCGACTAATATAATCACCCATATTTCCAAAACCTAAGTTTTTAAGGTAACTTGGGTCGTATAATACTAAATTTCAGGACCTATTCTATCATCCTATGTGTACGTCATGTTGGCACACTTCCGTATTTATTTTATTTTTCATGTCATACTTTGACAAATCGCTGTCCGCACATCTCAATGCGACTACTTTAATCAGCCATATTTCCAAAACCTAAGTTTTTACGGTAACTTGGGTGGTATAATACAGAAGTTCTGGTCCTATTCTTTCATCCTACGTGTACGTCATGCTGACACACTTCCGTATTTATTTTATATTTTATGTCAAACTTAGGTGGATCGCTGTCCACACATCCAAAGCGACTATTTTAATCACCCGTATTTCCAAAACCTAAGTTTTGACGGTAACCTGAGTGGTATAATAATATAGTTCTAATCCTATTCTATCACCCAATGTGTACGTCATGTATCCAAAATTCCGTATTTATTTTTATATTTCATGTCAAACTTAGACAAATCGTTGTCCGCACATCGCATAGCGACTAATTTAATCACCCATATTTCCAAAACCTAAGTTTTTACGGTAACTTGGGTGGTATAATACAGAAGTTCTGGTCCTATTCTATCACCCTATGTGTACGTCAAGTATCCATAATTCCGTATTTATTTTTATATTTCATGTCAAACTTAGACAAATCGCTGTCCGCACATCTCAATGCGACTACTTTAATCACCCGTATTTCCAAAACCTAAGTTTTGACGGTAACCTGAGTGGTATAATAATATAGTTCTAATCCTATTCTATCACCCAATGTGTACGTCATGTATCCAAAATTCCGTATTTATTTTTATATTTCATGTCAAACTGAGACAAATCGTTGTCCGCACATCGCATAGCGACTAATTTAATCACCCATATTTCCAAAACCTAAGTTTTTAAGGTAACTTGGGTGGTATAGTACTAAAGTTCTGGACCTATTCTATCATCCTATGTGTACGTCATGTTGGTACACCTAAGTATTTTTTTTATATTTCGTGTCAAACTTCGACAAATCTCTGTCCGCACATCGCATAGCGACTACTTTAATCAGCCTAAGTTCCCAAAATAAGTTTCCTAAGTTTCCAAAACCTAAGTTTTTACGGTAACTTGGGTGGTACAATATAAAAGTTCTGGTCCTATTCTATCACCCTACGTGTACGTCATGTATCCACAATTCCGTATCTATTTTTATATTTCGTGTCAAACTTCGACGAATCTCTGTCCGCACATCTCAATGCGACTAATTTAATCACCCATATTTCCAAAACCTAAGTTTTTAAGGTAACTTGGGTGGTATAATACTAAATTTCAGGACCTATTCTATCACCCTACGTGTACGTAATGTTGGCACACTTCCGTATTTATTTTATTTTTCATGTCATACTTTGACAAATCGCTGTCCGCACATCTCAATGCGACTACATTAATCAGCCATATTTCCAAAACCTAAGTTTTTACGGTAACTTGGGTGGTATAATACAGAAGTTCTGGTCCTATTCTATCACGCTACGTGTACCCCTATGTGTATGTCATGTATCCACAATTCCGTATTTATTTTTATATTTCATGTCAAACTTAGACAAATCGTTGTCCGCACATCGCATAGCGACTAATATAATCACCCATATTTCCAAAAACTAAGTTCTTAAGGTAACTTGGGTCGTATAATACTTAATTTCAGGACCTATTCTATCATCCTATGTGTACGTTATGTTGGCACACTTCCGTATTTATTTTATTTTTCATGTCATACTTTGACAAATCGCTGTCCGCACATCTCAATGCGACTACTTTAACCAGCCATATTTCCAAAACCTAAGTTTTTACGGTAACTCGGGTGGTATAATACAGAAGTTCTGGTCCTATTCTATCACCCTACGTGTACGTCATGTATCCACAATTCCGTATTTATTTTTATATTTCGTGTCAAACTTCGACAAATCTCTGTCCGCACATCTCAATGCGACTAATTTAATCACCCATATTTCCAAAACCTAAGTTTTTAAGGTAACTTGGGTGGTATAATACTAAATTTCAGGACCTATTCTATCACCCTACGTGTACGTAATGTTGGCACACTTCCGTATTTATTTTATTTTTCATGTCATACTTCGACAAATCTCTGTCCGCACATCTCAATGCGACTACTTTAATCAGCCATATTTCCAAAACCTAAGTTTTTACGGTAACTTGGGTGGTATAATACAGAAGTTCTGGTCCTATTCTATCACCCTATGTGTACGTCATGTATCCACAATTCCGTATTTATTTTTATATTTCATGTCAAACTTAGACAAATCGTTGTCCGCACATCGCATAGCGACTAATTTAATCACCCATATTTCCAAAACCTAAGTTTTTACGGTAACTTGGGTGGTATAATACAGAAGTTCTGGACCTATTCTATCACCCTATGTGTACGTCATGTATCCACAATTCCGTATTTATTTTTATATTTCATGTCAAACTTAGACAAATCGTTGTCCGCACATCGCATAGCGACTAATATAATCACCCATATTTCCAAAACCTAAGTTTTTAAGGTAACTTGGGTCGTATAATACTAAATTTCAGGACCTATTCTATCATCCTATGTGTACGTCATGTTGGCACACTTCCGTATTTATTTTATTTTTCATGTCATAATTTGACAAATCGCTGTCCGCACATCTCAATGCGACTACTTTAATCAGCCATATTTCCAAAACCTAAGTTTTTACGGTAACTTGGGTGGTATAATACAGAAGTTCTGGTCCTATTTTATCACCCTACGTGTACGTCATGTATCCACAATTCCGTATTTATTTTTATATTTCGTGTCAAACTTCGACAAATCTCTGTCCGCATATCTCAATGCGACTAATTTAATCACCCATATTTCCAAAACCTAAGTTTTTAAGGTAACTTGGGTGGTATAATACAGAAGTTCTGGTCCTATTCTTTCATCCTACGTGTACGTCATGCTGACACACTTCCGTATTTATTTTATATTTTATGTCAAACTTAGGTGGATCGCTGTCCACACATCCAAAGCGACTATTTTAATCACCCGTATTTCCAAAACCTAAGTTTTGACGGTAACCTGAGTGGTATAATAATATAGTTCTAATCCTATTCTATCACCCAATGTGTACGTCATGTATCCAAAATTCCGTATTTATTTTTATATTTCATGTCAAACTTAGACAAATCGTTGTCCGCACATCGCATAGCGACTAATTTAATCACCCATATTTCCAAAACCTAAGTTTTTACGGTAACTTGGGTGGTATAATACAGAAGTTCTGGTCCTATTCTATCACCCTATGTGTACGTCAAGTATCCATAATTCCGTATTTATTTTTATATTTCATGTCAAACTTAGACAAATCGCTGTCCGCACATCTCAATGCGACTACTTTAATCACCCGTATTTCCAAAACCTAAGTTTTGACGGTAACCTGAGTGGTATAATAATATAGTTCTAATCCTATTCTATCACCCAATGTGTACGTCATGTATCCAAAATTCCGTATTTATTTTTATATTTCATGTCAAACTGAGACAAATCGTTGTCCGCACATCGCATAGCGACTAATTTAATCACCCATATTTCCAAAACCTAAGTTTTTAAGGTAACTTGGGTGGTATAGTACTAAAGTTCTGGACCTATTCTATCATCCTACGTGTACGTCATGTTGGTACACCTCCGTATTTTTTTTATATTTCGTGTCAAACTTCGACAAATCTCTGTCCGCACATCGCATAGCGACTACTTTAATCAGCCATATTTCCAAAACCTAAGTTTTTACGGTAACTTGGGTGGTACAATATAGAAGTTCTGGTCCTATTCTATCACCCTACGTGTACGTCATGTATCCACAATTCCGTATCTATTTTTATATTTCGTGTCAAACTTCGACGAATCTCTGTCCGCACATCTCCCTGCGACTAATTTAATCACCCATATTTCCAAAACCTAAGTTTTTAAGGTAACTTGGGTGGTATAATACTAAATTTCAGGACCTATTCTATCACCCTACGTGTACGTAATGTTGGCACACTTCCGTATTTATTTTATTTTTCATGTCATACTTTGACAAATCGCTGTCCGCACATCTCAATGCGACTACATTAATCAGCCATATTTCCAAAACCTAAGTTTTTACGGTAACTTGGGTGGTATAATACAGAAGTTCTGGTCCTATTCTATCACCCTACGTGTACCCCTATGTGTATGTCATGTATCCACAATTCCGTATTTATTTTTATATTTCATGTCAAACTTAGACAAATCGTTGTCCGCACATCGCATAGCGACTAATATAATCACCCATATTTCCAAAAACTAAGTTCTTAAGGTAACTTGGGTCGTATAATACTTAATTTCAGGACCTATTCTATCATCCTATGTGTACGTCATGTTGGCACACTTCCGTATTTATTTTATTTTTCATGTCATACTTTGACAAATCGCTGTCCGCACATCTCAATGCGACTACTTTAACCAGCCATATTTCCAAAACCTAAGTTTTTACGGTAACTTGGGTGGTATAATACAGAAGTTCTGGTCCTATTCTATCACCCTACGTGTACGTCATGTATCCACAATTCCGTATTTATTTTTATATTTCGTGTCAAACTTCGACAAATCTCTGTCCGCACATCTCAATGCGACTAATTTAATCACCCATATTTCCAAAACCTAAGTTTTTAAGGTAACTTGGGTGGTATAATACTAAATTTCAGGACCTATTCTATCACCCTACGTGTACGTAATGTTGGCACACTTCCGTTTTTATTTTATTTTTCATGTCATACTTCGACAAATCTCTGTCCGTACATCTCAATGCGACTACTTTAATCAGCCATATTTCCAAAACCTAAGTTTTTACGGTAACTTGGGTGGTATAATACAAAAGTTCTGGTCCTATTCTTTCATCCTACGTGTACGTCATGCTGACACACTTCCGTATTTATTTTATATTTTATGTCAAACTTAGGTGGATCGCTGTCCACACATCCAAAGCGACTATTTTAATCACCCGTATTTCCAAAACCTAAGTTTTGACGGTAACCTGAGGGGTATAATAATATAGTTCTAATTCTATTCTATCACCCAATGTGTACGTCATGTATCCAAAATTCCGTATTTATTTTTATATTTCATGTCAAACTTAGACAAATCGTTGTCCGCACATCGCATAGCGACTAATATAATCACCCATATTTCCAAAACCTAAGTTTTTAAGGTAACTTGGGTCGTATAATACTAAATTTCAGGACCTATTCTATCATCCTATGTGTACGTCATGTTGGCACACTTCCGTATTTATTTTATTTTTCATGTCATACTTTGACAAATCGCTGTCCGCACATCTCAATGCGACTACTTTAATCAGCCATATTTCCAAAACCTAAGTTTTTACGGTAACTTGGGTGGTATAATACAGAAGTTCTGGTCCTATTCTTTCATCCTACGTGTACGTCATGCTGACACACTTCCGTATTTATTTTATATTTTATGTCAAACTTAGGTGGATCGCTGTCCACACATCCAAAGCGACTATTTTAATCACCCGTATTTCCAAAACCTAAGTTTTGACGGTAACCTGAGTGGTATAATAATATAGTTCTAATCCTATTCTATCACCCAATGTGTACGTCATGTATCCAAAATTCCGTATTTATTTTTATATTTCATGTCAAACTTAGACAAATCGTTGTCCGCACATCGCATAGCGACTAATTTAATCACCCATATTTCCAAAACCTAAGTTTTTACGGTAACTTGGGTGGTATAATACAGAAGTTCTGGTCCTATTCTATCACCCTATGTGTACGTCAAGTATCCATAATTCCGTATTTATTTTTATATTTCATGTCAAACTTAGACAAATCGCTGTCCGCACATCTCAATGCGACTACTTTAATCACCCGTATTTCCAAAACCTAAGTTTTGACGGTAACCTGAGTGGTATAATAATATAGTTCTAATCCTATTCTATCACCCAATGTGTACGTCATGTATCCAAAATTCCGTATTTATTTTTATATTTCATGTCAAACTGAGACAAATCGTTGTCCGCACATCGCATAGCGACTAATTTAATCACCCATATTTCCAAAACCTAAGTTTTTAAGGTAACTTGGGTGGTATAGTACTAAAGTTCTGGACCTATTCTATCATCCTATGTGTACGTCATGTTGGTACACCTCCGTATTTTTTTTATATTTCGTGTCAAACTTCGACAAATCTCTGTCCGCACATCGCATAGCGACTACTTTAATCAGCCATATTTCCAAAACCTAAGTTTTTACGGTAACTTGGGTGGTACAATATAGAAGTTCTGGTCCTATTCTATCACCCTACGTGTACGTCATGTATCCACAATTCCGTATCTATTTTTATATTTCGTGTCAAACTTCGACGAATCTCTGTCCGCACATCTCAATGCGACTAATTTAATCACCCATATTTCCAAAACCTAAGTTTTTAAGGTAACTTGGGTGGTATAATACTAAATTTCAGGACCTATTCTATCACCCTACGTGTACGTAATGTTGGCACACTTCCGTATTTATTTTATTTTTCATGTCATACTTTGACAAATCGCTGTCCGCACATCTCAATGCGACTACATTAATCAGCCATATTTCCAAAACCTAAGTTTTTACGGTAACTTGGGTGGTATAATACAGAAGTTCTGGTCCTATTCTATCACCCTACGTGTACCCCTATGTGTATGTCATGTATCCACAATTCCGTATTTATTTTTATATTTCATGTCAAACTTAGACAAATCGTTGTCCGCACATCGCATAGCGACTAATATAATCACCCATATTTCCAAAAACTAAGTTCTTAAGGTAACTTGGGTCGTATAATACTTAATTTCAGGACCTATTCTATCATCCTATGTGTACGTCATGTTGGCACACTTCCGTATTTATTTTATTTTTCATGTCATACTTTGACAAATCGCTGTCCGCACATCTCAATGCGACTACTTTAACCAGCCATATTTCCAAAACCTAAGTTTTTACGGTAACTCGGGTGGTATAATACAGAAGTTCTGGTCCTATTCTATCACCCTACGTGTACGTCATGTATCCACAATTCCGTATTTATTTTTATATTTCGTGTCAAACTTCGACAAATCTCTGTCCGCACATCTCAATGCGACTAATTTAATCACCCATATTTCCAAAACCTAAGTTTTTAAGGTAACTTGGGTGGTATAATACTAAATTTCAGGACCTATTCTATCACCCTACGTGTACGTAATGTTGGCACACTTCCGTATTTATTTTATTTTTCATGTCATACTTCGACAAATCTCTGTCCGCACATCTCAATGCGACTACTTTAATCAGCCATATTTCCAAAACCTAAGTTTTTACGGTAACTTGGGTGGTATAATACAGAAGTTCTGGTCCTATTCTATCACCCTATGTGTACGTCATGTATCCACAATTCCGTATTTATTTTTATATTTCATGTCAAACTTAGACAAATCGTTGTCCGCATATCGCATAGCGACTAATTTAATCACCCATATTTCCAAAACCTAAGTTTTTACGGTAACTTGGGTGGTATAATACAGAAGTTCTGGACCTATTCTATCACCCTATGTGTACGTCATGTATCCACAATTCCGTATTTATTTTTATATTTCATGTCAAACTTAGACAAATCGTTGTCCGCACATCGCATAGCGACTAATATAATCACCCATATTTCCAAAACCTAAGTTTTTAAGGTAACTTGGGTCGTATAATACTAAATTTCAGGACCTATTCTATCATCCTATGTGTACGTCATGTTGGCACACTTCCGTATTTATTTTATTTTTCATGTCATACTTTGACAAATCGCTGTCCGCACATCTCAATGCGACTACTTTAATCAGCCATATTTCCAAAACCTAAGTTTTTACGGTAACTTGGGTGGTATAATACAGAAGTTCTGGTCCTATTCTTTCATCCTACGTGTACGTCATGCTGACACACTTCCGTATTTATTTTATATTTTATGTCAAACTTAGGTGGATCGCTGTCCACACATCCAAAGCGACTATTTTAATCACCCGTATTTCCAAAACCTAAGTTTTGACGGTAACCTGAGTGGTATAATAATATAGTTCTAATTCTATTCTATCACCCAATGTGTACGTCATGTATCCAAAATTCCGTATTTATTTTTATATTTCATGTCAAACTTAGACAAATCGTTGTCCGCACATCGCATAGCGACTAATATAATCACCCATATTTCCAAAACCTAAGTTTTTAAGGTAACTTGGGTCGTATAATACTAAATTTCAGGACCTATTCTATCATCCTATGTGTACGTCATGTTGGCACACTTCCGTATTTATTTTATTTTTCATGTCATACTTTGACAAATCGCTGTCCGCACATCTCAATGCGACTACTTTAATCAGCCATATTTCCAAAACCTAAGTTTTTACGGTAACTTGGGTGGTATAATACAGAAGTTCTGGTCCTATTCTTTCATCCTACGTGTACGTCATGCTGACACACTTCCGTATTTATTTTATATTTTATGTCAAACTTAGGTGGATCGCTGTCCACACATCCAAAGCGACTATTTTAATCACCCGTATTTCCAAAACCTAAGTTTTGACGGTAACCTGAGTGGTATAATAATATAGTTCTAATCCTATTCTATCACCCAATGTGTACGTCATGTATCCAAAATTCCGTATTTATTTTTATATTTCATGTCAAACTTAGACAAATCGTTGTCCGCACATCGCATAGCGACTAATTTAATCACCCATATTTCCAAAACCTAAGTTTTTACGGTAACTTGGGTGGTATAATACAGAAGTTCTGGTCCCATTCTATCACCCTATGTGTACGTCAAGTATCCATAATTCCGTATTTATTTTTATATTTCATGTCAAACTTAGACAAATCGCTGTCCGCACATCTCAATGCGACTACTTTAATCACCCGTATTTCCAAAACCTAAGTTTTGACGGTAACCTGAGTGGTATAATAATATAGTTCTAATCCTATTCTATCACCCAATGTGTACGTCATGTATCCAAAATTCCGTATTTATTTTTATATTTCATGTCAAACTGAGACAAATCGTTGTCCGCACATCGCATAGCGACTAATTTAATCACCCATATTTCCAAAACCTAAGTTTTTAAGGTAACTTGGGTGGTATAGTACTAAAGTTCTGGACCTATTC
Organism: Flexamia atlantica; assembly: GCA_035578135.1. Classification (NCBI taxonomy): domain Eukaryota; kingdom Metazoa; phylum Arthropoda; class Insecta; order Hemiptera; family Cicadellidae; genus Flexamia; species Flexamia atlantica. Next base: position 177,562 of record JAQJVK010000055.1, on the reverse strand, counting down.
TATCATCCTATGTGTACGTCATGTTGGTACACCTCCGTATTTTTTTTATATTTCGTGTCAAACTTCGACAAATCTCTGTCCGCACATCGCATAGCGACTACTTTAATCAGCCATATTTCCAAAACCTAAGTTTTTACGGTAACTTGGGTGGTACAATATAGAAGTTCTGGTCCTATTCTATCACCCTACGTGTACGTCATGTATCCACAATTCCGTATCTATTTTTATATTTCGTGTCAAACTTCGACGAATCTCTGTCCGCACATCTCCCTGCGACTAATTTAATCACCCATATTTCCAAAACCTAAGTTTTTAAGGTAACTTGGGTGGTATAATACTAAATTTCAGGACCTATTCTATCACCCTACATGTACGTAATGTTGGCACACTTCCGTATTTATTTTATTTTTCATGTCATACTTTGACAAATCGCTGTCCGCACATCTCAATGCGACTACATTAATCAGCCATATTTCCAAAACCTAAGTTTTTACGGTAACTTGGGTGGTATAATACAGAAGTTCTGGTCCTATTCTATCACCCTACGTGTACCCCTATGTGTATGTCATGTATCCACAATTCCGTATTTATTTTTATATTTCATGTCAAACTTAGACAAATCGTTGTCCGCACATCGCATAGCGACTAATATAATCACCCATATTTCCAAAAACTAAGTTCTTAAGGTAACTTGGGTCGTATAATACTTAATTTCAGGACCTATTCTATCATCCTATGTGTACGTCATGTTGGCACACTTCCGTATTTATTTTATTTTTCATGTCATACTTTGACAAATCGCTGTCCGCACATCTCAATGCGACTACTTTAACCAGCCATATTTCCAAAACCTAAGTTTTTACGGTAACTTGGGTGGTATAATACAGAAGTTCTGGTCCTATTCTATCACCCTACGTGTACGTCATGTATCCACAATTCCGTATTTATTTTTATATTTCGTGTCAAACTTCGACAAATCTCTGTCCGCACATCTCAATGCGACTAATTTAATCACCCATATTTCCAAAACCTAAGTTTTTAAGGTAACTTGGGTGGTATAATACTAAATTTCAGGACCTATTCTATCACCCTACGTGTACGTAATGTTGGCACACTTCCGTATTTATTTTATTTTTCATGTCATACTTCGACAAATCTCTGTCCGTACATCTCAATGCGACTACTTTAATCAGCCATATTTCCAAAACCTAAGTTTTTACGGTAACTTGGGTGGTATAATACATAAGTTCTGGTCCTATTCTTTCATCCTACGTGTACGTCATGCTGACACACTTCCGTATTTATTTTATATTTTATGTCAAACTTAGGTGGATCGCTGTCCACACATCCAAAGCGACTATTTTAATCACCCGTATTTCCAAAACCTAAGTTTTGACGGTAACCTGAGTGGTATAATAATATAGTTCTAATTCTATTCTATCACCCAATGTGTACGTCATGTATCCAAAATTCCGTATTTATTTTTATATTTCATGTCAAACTTAGACAAATCGTTGTCCGCACATCGCATAGCGACTAATATAATCACCCATATTTCCAAAACCTAAGTTTTTAAGGTAACTTGGGTCGTATAATACTAAATTTCAGGACCTATTCTATCATCCTATGTGTACGTCATGTTGGCACACTTCCGTATTTATTTTATTTTTCATGTCATACTTTGACAAATCGCTGTCCGCACATCTCAATGCGACTACTTTAATCAGCCATATTTCCAAAACCTAAGTTTTTACGGTAACTTGGGTGGTATAATACAGAAGTTCTGGTCCTATTCTTTCATCCTACGTGTACGTCATGCTGACACACTTCCGTATTTATTTTATATTTTATGTCAAACTTAGGTGGATCGCTGTCCACACATCCAAAGCGACTATTTTAATCACCCGTATTTCCAAAACCTAAGTTTTGACGGTAACCTGAGTGGTATAATAATATAGTTCTAATCCTATTCTATCACCCAATGTGTACGTCATGTATCCAAAATTCCGTATTTATTTTTATATTTCATGTCAAACTTAGACAAATCGTTGTCCGCACATCGCATAGCGACTAATTTAATCACCCATATTTCCAAAACCTAAGTTTTTACGGTAACTTGGGTGGTATAATACAGAAGTTCTGGTCCTATTCTATCACCCTATGTGTACGTCAAGTATCCATAATTCCGTATTTATTTTTATATTTCATGTCAAACTTAGACAAATCGCTGTCCGCACATCTCAATGCGACTACTTTAATCACCCGTATTTCCAAAACCTTAGTTTTGACGGTAACCTGAGTGGTATAATAATATAGTTCTAATCCTATTCTATCACCCAATGTGTACGTCATGTATCCAAAATTCCGTATTTATTTTTATATTTCATGTCAAACTGAGACAAATCGTTGTCCGCACATCGCATAGCGACTAATTTAATCACCCATATTTCCAAAACCTAAGTTTTTAAGGTAACTTGGGTGGTATAGTACTAAAGTTCTGGACCTATTCTATCATCCTATGTGTACGTCATGTTGGTACACCTCCGTATTTTTTTTATATTTCGTGTCAAACTTCGACAAATCTCTGTCCGCACATCGCATAGCGACTACTTTAATCAGCCATATTTCCAAAACCTAAGTTTTTACGGTAACTTGGGTGGTACAATATAGAAGTTCTGGTCCTATTCTATCACCCTACGTGTACGTCATGTATCCACAATTCCGTATCTATTTTTATATTTCGTGTCAAACTTCGACGAATCTCTGTCCGCACATCTCAATGCGACTAATTTAATCACCCATATTTCCAAAACCTAAGTTTTTAAGGTAACTTGGGTGGTATAATACTAAATTTCAGGACCTATTCTATCACCCTACGTGTACGTAATGTTGGCACACTTCCGTATTTATTTTATTTTTCATGTCATACTTTGACAAATCGCTGTCCGCACATCTCAATGCGACTACATTAATCAGCCATATTTCCAAAACCTAAGTTTTTACGGTAACTTGGGTGGTATAATACAGAAGTTCTGGTCCTATTCTATCACCCTACGTGTACCCCTATGTGTATGTCATGTATCCACAATTCCGTATTTATTTTTATATTTCATGTCAAACTTAGACAAATCGTTGTCCGCACATCGCATAGCGACTAATATAATCACCCATATTTCCAAAAACTAAGTTCTTAAGGTAACTTGGGTCGTATAATACTTAATTTCAGGACCTATTCTATCATCCTATGTGTACGTCATGTTGGCACACTTCCGTATTTATTTTATTTTTCATGTCATACTTTGACAAATCGCTGTCCGCACATCTCAATGCGACTACTTTAACCAGCCATATTTCCAAAACCTAAGTTTTTACGGTAACTCGGGTGGTATAATACAGAAGTTCTGGTCCTATTCTATCACCCTACGTGTACGTCATGTATCCACAATTCCGTATTTATTTTTATATTTCGTGTCAAACTTCGACAAATCTCTGTCCGCACATCTCAATGCGACTAATTTAATCACCCATATTTCCAAAACCTAAGTTTTTAAGGTAACTTGGGTGGTATAATACTAAATTTCAGGACCTATTCTATCACCCTACGTGTACGTAATGTTGGCACACTTCCGTATTTATTTTATTTTTCATGTCATACTTCGACAAATCTCTGTCCGCACATCTCAATGCGACTACTTTAATCAGCCATATTTCCAAAACCTAAGTTTTTACGGTAACTTGGGTGGTATAATACAGAAGTTCTGGTCCTATTCTATCACCCTATGTGTACGTCATGTATCCACAATTCCGTATTTATTTTTATATTTCATGTCAAACTTAGACAAATCGTTGTCCGCACATCGCATAGCGACTAATTTAATCACCCATATTTCCAAAACCTAAGTTTTTACGGTAACTTGGGTGGTATAATACAGAAGTTCTGGACCTATTCTATCACCCTATGTGTAAGTCATGTATCCACAATTCCGTATTTATTTTTATATTTCATGTCAAACTTAGACAAATCGTTGTCCGCACATCGCATAGCGACTAATATAATCACCCATATTTCCAAAACCTAAGTTTTTAAGGTAACTTGGGTCGTATAATACTAAATTTCAGGACCTATTCTATCATCCTATGTGTACGTCATGTTGGCACACTTCCGTATTTATTTTATTTTTCATGTCATAATTTGACAAATCGCTGTCCGCACATCTCAATGCGACTACTTTAATCAGCCATATTTCCAAAACCTAAGTTTTTACGGTAACTTGGGTGGTATAATACAGAAGTTCTGGTCCTATTCTATCACCCTACGTGTACGTCATGTATCCACAATTCCGTATTTATTTTTATATTTCGTGTCAAACTTCGACAAATCTCTGTCCGCATATCTCAATGCGACTAATTTAATCACCCATATTTCCAAAACCTAAGTTTTTAAGGTAACTTGGGTGGTATAATACTAAATTTCAGTACCTATTCTATCACCCTACGTGTACGTAATGTTGGCACACTTCCGTATTTATTTTATTTTTCATGTCATACTTCGACAAATCTCTGTCCGCACATCTCAATGCGACTACTTTAATCAGCCATATTTCCAAAACCTAAGTTTTTACGGTAACTTGGGTGGTATAATACAGAAGTTCTGGTCCTATTCTATCACCCTATGTGTACGTCATGTATCCACAATTCCGTATTTATTTTTATATTTCATGTCAAAATTAGACAAATCGTTGTCCGCACATCGCATAGCGACTAATTTAATCACCCATATTTCCAAAACCTAAGTTTTTACGGTAACTTGGGTGGTATAATACAGAAGTTCTGGACCTATTCTATCACCCTATGTGTACGTCATGTATCCACAATTCCGTATTTATTTTTATATTTCATGTCAAACTTAGACAAATCGTTGTCCGCACATCGCATAGCGACTAATATAATCACCCATATTTCCAAAACCTAAGTTTTTAGGTAACTTGGGTCGTATAATACTAAATTTCAGGACCTATTCTATCATCCTATGTGTACGTCATGTTGGCACACTTCCGTATTTATTTTATTTTTCATGTCATAATTTGACAAATCGCTGTCCGCACATCTCAATGCGACTACTTTAATCAGCCATATTTCCAAAACCTAAGTTTTTACGGTAACTTGGGTGGTATAATACAGAAGTTCTGGTCCTATTCTATCACCATACGTGTACGTCATGTATCCACAATTCCGTATTTATTTTTATATTTCGTGTCAAACTTCGACAAATCTCTGTCCGCATATCTCAATGCGACTAATTTAATCACCCATATTTCCAAAACCTAAGTTTTTAAGGTAACTTGGGTGGTATAATACTAAATTTCAGGACCTATTCTATCACCCTACGTGTACGTAATGTTGGCACACTTCCGTATTTATTTTATTTTTCATGTCATACTTCGACAAATCTCTGTCCGCACATCTCAATGCGACTACTTTAATCAGCCATATTTCCAAAACCTAAGTTTTTACGGTAAAATGGGTGGTATAATACAGAAGTTCTGGTCCTATTCTATCACCCAATGTGTACGTCATGTATCCAAAATTCCGTATTTATTTTTATATTTCATGTCAAACTTAGACAAATCGTTGTCCGCACATCGCATAGCGACTAATATAATCACCCATATTTCCAAAACCTAAGTTTTTAAGGTAACTTGGGTCGTATAATACTAAATTTCAGGACCTATTCTATCATCCTATGTGTACGTCATGTTGGCACACTTCCGTATTTATTTTATTTTTCATGTCATACTTTGACAAATCGCTGTCCGCACATCTCAATGCGACTACTTTAATCAGCCATATTTCCAAAACCTAAGTTTTTACGGTAACTTGGGTGGTATAATACAGAAGTTCTGGTCCTATTCTTTCATCCTACGTGTACGTCATGCTGACACACTTCCGTATTTATTTTATATTTTATGTCAAACTTAGGTGGATCGCTGTCCACACATCCAAAGCGACTATTTTAATCACCCGTATTTCCAAAACCTAAGTTTTGACGGTAACCTGAGTGGTATAATAATATAGTTCTAATCCTATTCTATCACCCAATGTGTACGTCATGTATCCAAAATACCGTATTTATTTTTATATTTCATGTCAAACTTAGACAAATCGTTGTCCGCACATCGCATAGCGACTAATTTAATCACCCATATTTCCAAAACCTAAGTTTTTACGGTAACTTGGGTGGTATAATACAGAAGTTCTGGTCCTATTCTATCACCCTATGTGTACGTCAAGTATCCATAATTCCGTATTTATTTTTATATTTCATGTCAAACTTAGACAAATCGCTGTCCGCACATCTCAATGCGACTACTTTAATCACCCGTATTTCCAAAACCTTAGTTTTGACGGTAACCTGAGTGGTATAATAATATAGTTCTAATCCTATTCTATCACCCAATGTGTACGTCATGTATCCAAAATTCCGTATTTATTTTTATATTTCATGTCAAACTGAGACAAATCGTTGTCCGCACATCGCATAGCGACTAATTTAATCACCCATATTTCCAAAACCTAAGTTTTTAAGGTAACTTGGGTGGTATAGTACTAAAGTTCTGGACCTATTCTATCATCCTATGTGTACGTCATGTTGGTACACCTCCGTATTTTTTTTATATTTCGTGTCAAACTTCGACAAATCTCTGTCCGCACATCGCATAGCGACTACTTTAATCAGCCATATTTCCAAAACCTAAGTTTTTACGGTAACTTGGGTGGTACAATATAGAAGTTCTGGTCCTATTCTATCACCCTACGTGTACGTCATGTATCCACAATTCCGTATCTATTTTTATATTTCGTGTCAAACTTCGACGAATCTCTGTCCGCACATCTCAATGCGACTAATTTAATCACCCATATTTCCAAAACCTAAGTTTTTAAGGTAACTTGGGTGGTATAATACTAAATTTCAGGACCTATTCTATCACCCTACGTGTACGTAATGTTGGCACACTTCCGTATTTATTTTATTTTTCATGTCATACTTTGACAAATCGCTGTCCGCACATCTCAATGCGACTACATTAATCAGCCATATTTCCAAAACCTAAGTTTTTACGGTAACTTGGGTGGTATAATACAGAAGTTCTGGTCCTATTCTATCACCCTACGTGTACCCCTATGTGTATGTCATGTATCCACAATTCCGTATTTATTTTTATATTTCATGTCAAACTTAGACAAATCGTTGTCCGCACATCGCATAGCGACTAATATAATCACCCATATTTCCAAAAACTAAGTTCTTAAGGTAACTTGGGTCGTATAATACTTAATTTCAGGACCTATTCTATCATCCTATGTGTACGTCATGTTGGCACACTTCCGTATTTATTTTATTTTTCATGTCATACTTTGACAAATCGCTGTCCGCACATCTCAATGCGACTACTTTAACCAGCCATATTTCCAAAACCTAAGTTTTTACGGTAACTCGGGTGGTATAATACAGAAGTTCTGGTCCTATTCTATCACCCTACGTGTACGTCATGTATCCACAATTCCGTATTTATTTTTATATTTCGTGTCAAACTTCGACAAATCTCTGTCCGCACATCTCAATGCGACTAATTTAATCACCCATATTTCCAAAACCTAAGTTTTTAAGGTAACTTGGGTGGTATAATACTAAATTTCAGGACCTATTCTATCACCCTACGTGTACGTAATGTTGGCACACTTCCGTATTTATTTTATTTTTCATGTCATACTTCGACAAATCTCTGTCCGCACATCTCAATGCGACTACTTTAATCAGCCATATTTCCAAAACCTAAGTTTTTACGGTAACTTGGGTGGTATAATACAGAAGTTCTGGTCCTATTCTATCACCCTATGTGTACGTCATGTATCCACAATTCCGTATTTATTTTTATATTTCATGTCAAACTTAGACAAATCGTTGTCCGCACATCGCATAGCGACTAATTTAATCACCCATATTTCCAAAACCTAAGTTTTTACGGTAACTTGGGTGGTATAATACAGAAGTTCTGGACCTATTCTATCACCCTATGTGTAAGTCATGTATCCACAATTCCGTATTTATTTTTATATTTCATGTCAAACTTAGACAAATCGTTGTCCGCACATCGCATAGCGACTAATATAATCACCCATATTTCCAAAACCTAAGTTTTTAAGGTAACTTGGGTCGTATAATACTAAATTTCAGGACCTATTCTATCATCCTATGTGTACGTCATGTTGGCACACTTCCGTATTTATTTTATTTTTCATGTCATAATTTGACAAATCGCTGTCCGCACATCTCAATGCGACTACTTTAATCAGCCATATTTCCAAAACCTAAGTTTTTACGGTAACTTGGGTGGTATAATACAGAAGTTCTGGTCCTATTCTATCACCCTACGTGTACGTCATGTATCCACAATTCCGTATTTATTTTTATATTTCGTGTCAAACTTCGACAAATCTCTGTCCGCATATCTCAATGCGACTAATTTAATCACCCATATTTCCAAAACCTAAGTTTTTAAGGTAACTTGGGTGGTATAATACTAAATTTCAGTACCTATTCTATCACCCTACGTGTACGTAATGTTGGCACACTTCCGTATTTATTTTATTTTTCATGTCATACTTCGACAAATCTCTGTCCGCACATCTCAATGCGACTACTTTAATCAGCCATATTTCCAAAACCTAAGTTTTTACGGTAACTTGGGTGGTATAATACAGAAGTTCTGGTCCTATTCTATCACCCTATGTGTACGTCATGTATCCACAATTCCGTATTTATTTTTATATTTCATGTCAAAATTAGACAAATCGTTGTCCGCACATCGCATAGCGACTAATTTAATCACCCATATTTCCAAAACCTAAGTTTTTACGGTAACTTGGGTGGTATAATACAGAAGTTCTGGACCTATTCTATCACCCTATGTGTACGTCATGTATCCACAATTCCGTATTTATTTTTATATTTCATGTCAAACTTAGACAAATCGTTGTCCGCACATCGCATAGCGACTAATATAATCACCCATATTTCCAAAACCTAAGTTTTTAGGTAACTTGGGTCGTATAATACTAAATTTCAGGACCTATTCTATCATCCTATGTGTACGTCATGTTGGCACACTTCCGTATTTATTTTATTTTTCATGTCATAATTTGACAAATCGCTGTCCGCACATCTCAATGCGACTACTTTAATCAGCCATATTTCCAAAACCTAAGTTTTTACGGTAACTTGGGTGGTATAATACAGAAGTTCTGGTCCTATTCTATCACCATACGTGTACGTCATGTATCCACAATTCCGTATTTATTTTTATATTTCGTGTCAAACTTCGACAAATCTCTGTCCGCATATCTCAATGCGACTAATTTAATCACCCATATTTCCAAAACCTAAGTTTTTAAGGTAACTTGGGTGGTATAATACTAAATTTCAGGACCTATTCTATCACCCTACGTGTACGTAATGTTGGCACACTTCCGTATTTATTTTATTTTTCATGTCATACTTCGACAAATCTCTGTCCGCACATCTCAATGCGACTACTTTAATCAGCCATATTTCCAAAACCTAAGTTTTTACGGTAAAATGGGTGGTATAATACAGAAGTTCTGGTCCTATTCTATCACCCTATGTGTACGTCATGTATCCACAATTCCGTATTTATTTTTATATTTCATGTCATACTTTGACAAATCGTTGTCCGCACATCGCATAGCGACTAATTTAATCAGCCATATTTCCAAAACCTGAGTTTTTAAGGTAACTTGGGTGGTATAATACTAAATTTCAGGACCTATTCTATCATCCTATGTGTACGTCATGTTGGAACACTTCCGTATTTATTTTATTTTTCTTGTCATACTTTGACAAATCGCTGTCCGCACATCTCAATGCGACTACTTTAATCAGCCATATTTCCAAAACCTAAGTCTTTACGGTAACTTGGGTGGTACAATACAGAAGTTCTGGTCCTATTCTATCACCCTACGTGTACGTCATGTATCCACAATTCCGTATTTATTTTTATATTTCATGTCAAACTTCGACGAATCTCTGTCCGCACATCTCAATGCGACTAATTTAATCACCCATATTTCCAAAACCTAAGTTTTTAAGGTAACTTGGGTGGTATAATACTCAATTTCAGGTCCTATTCTATCACCCTACGTGTACGTAATGTTGGCACACTTCCGTATTTATTTTATTTTTCATGTCATACTTTGACAAATCGCTGTCCGCACATCTCAATGCGACTACTTTAATCAGCCATATTTCCAAAACCCAAGTTTTTACGGTAACTTGGGTGGTATAATACAGAAGTTCTGGTCCTATTCTATCACCCTACGTGTACCCCTATGTGTATGTCATGTATCCACAATTCCGTATTTATTTTTATATTTCATGTCAAACTTAGACAAATCGTTGTCCGCACATCGCATAGCGACTAATATAATCACCCATATTTCCAAAACCTAAGTTTTTAAGGTAACTTGGGTGGTATAATACTAAATTTCAGGACCTATTCTATCATCCTATGTGTACGTCATGTTGGCAACCTTCCGTATTTATTTTATTTTTCATGTCATACTTTGACAAATCGCTGTCCGCACATCTCAATGCGACTAATTTAATCAGCCATATTTCCAAAACCTAAGTTTTTAAGGTAACTTGGGTGGTATAATACTAAATTTCAGGACCTATTCTATCACCCTACGTGTACGTAATGTTGGCACACTTCCGTATTTATTTTATTTTTCATGTCATACTTCGACAAATCTCTGTCCGCACATCTCAATGCGACTACTTTAATCAGCCATATTTCCAAAACCTAAGTTTTTACGGTAACTTGGGTGGTATAATACAGAAGTTCTGGTCCTATTCTATCACCCTATGTGTACGTCATGTATCCACAATTCCGTATTTATTTTTATATTTCATGTCAAACTTAGACAAATCGTTGTCCGCACATCGCATAGCGACTAATTTAATCACCCATATTTCCAAAACCTAAGTTTTTACGGTAACTTGGGTGGTATAATACAGAAGTTCTGGACCTATTCTATCACCCTATGTGTACGTCATGTATCCACAATTCCGTATTTATTTTTATATTTCATGTCAAACTTAGACAAATCGTTGTCCGCACATCGCATAGCGACTAATATAATCACCCATATTTCCAAAACCTAAGTTTTTAAGGTAACTTGGGTCGTATAATACTAAATTTCAGGACCTATTCTATCATCCTATGTGTACGTCATGTTGGCACACTTCCGTATTTATTTTATTTTTCATGTCATAATTTGACAAATCGCTGTCCGCACATCTCAATGCGACTACTTTAATCAGCCATATTTCCAAAACCTAAGTTTTTACGGTAACTTGGGTGGTATAATACAGAAGTTCTGGTCCTATTCTATCACCCTACGTGTACGTCATGTATCCACAATTCCGTATTTATTTTTATATTTCGTGTCAAACTTCGACAAATCTCTGTCCGCATATCTCAATGCGACTAATTTAATCACCCATATTTCCAAAACCTAAGTTTTTAAGGTAACTTGGGTGGTATAATACTAAATTTCAGTACCTATTCTATCACCCTACGTGTACGTAATGTTGGCACACTTCCGTATTTATTTTATTTTTCATGTCATACTTCGACAAATCTCTGTCCGCACATCTCAATGCGACTACTTTAATCAGCCATATTTCCAAAACCTAAGTTTTTACGGTAACTTGGGTGGTATAATACAGAAGTTCTGGTCCTATTCTATCACCCTATGTGTACGTCATGTATCCACAATTCCGTATTTATTTTTATATTTCATGTCAAAATTAGACAAATCGTTGTCCGCACATCGCATAGCGACTAATTTAATCACCCATATTTCCAAAACCTAAGTTTTTACGGTAACTTGGGTGGTATAATACAGAAGTTCTGGACCTATTCTATCACCCTATGTGTACGTCATGTATCCACAATTCCGTATTTATTTTTATATTTCATGTCAAACTTAGACAAATCGTTGTCCGCACATCGCATAGCGACTAATATAATCACCCATATTTCCAAAACCTAAGTTTTTAAGGTAACTTGGGTCGTATAATACTAAATTTCAGGACCTATTCTATCATCCTATGTGTACGTCATGTTGGCACACTTCCGTATTTATTTTATTTTTCATGTCATAATTTGACATATCGCTGTCCGCACATCTCAATGCGACTACTTTAATCAGCCATATTTCCAAAACCTAAGTTTTTACGGTAACTTGGGTGGTATAATACAGAAGTTCTGGTCCTATTCTATCACCATACGTGTACGTCATGTATCCACAATTCCGTATTTATTTTTATATTTCGTGTCAAACTTCGACAAATCTCTGTCCGCATATCTCAATGCGACTAATTTAATCACCCATATTTCCAAAACCTAAGTTTTTAAGGTAACTTGGGTGGTATAATACTAAATTTCAGGACCTATTCTATCACCCTACGTGTACGTAATGTTGGCACACTTCCGTATTTATTTTATTTTTCATGTCATACTTCGACAAATCTCTGTCCGCACATCTCAATGCGACTACTTTAATCAGCCATATTTCCAAAACCTAAGTTTTTACGGTAACTTGGGTGGTATAATACAGAAGTTCTGGTCCTATTCTATCACCCTATGTGTACGTCATGTATCCACAATTCCGTATTTATTTTTATATTTCATGTCATACTTTGACAAATCGTTGTCCGCACATCGCATAGCGACTAATTTAATCAGCCATATTTCCAAAACCTGAGTTTTTAAGGTAACTTGGGTGGTATAATACTAAATTTCAGGACCTATTCTATCATCCTATGTGTACGTCATGTTGGCACACTTCCGTATTTATTTTATTTTTCTTGTCATACTTTGACAAATCGCTGTCCGCACATCTCAATGCGACTACTTTAATCAGCCATATTTCCAAAACCTAAGTCTTTACGGTAACTTGGGTGGTACAATACAGAAGTTCTGGTCCTATTCTATCACCCTACGTGTACGTCATGTATCCACAATTCCGTATTTATTTTTATATTTCATGTCAAACTTCGACGAATCTCTGTCCGCACATCTCAATGCGACTAATTTAATCACCCATATTTCCAAAACCTAAGTTTTTAAGGTAACTTGGGTGGTATAATACTCAATTTCAGGTCCTATTCTATCACCCTACGTGTACGTAATGTTGGCACACTTCCGTATTTATTTTATTTTTCATGTCATACTTTGACAAATCGCTGTCCGCACATCTCAATGCGACTACTTTAATCAGCCATATTTCCAAAACCCAAGTTTTTACGGTAACTTGGGTGGTATAATACAGAAGTTCTGGTCCTATTCTATCACCCTACGTGTACCCCTATGTGTATGTCATGTATCCACAATTCCGTATTTATTTTTATATTTCATGTCAAACTTAGACAAATCGTTGTCCGCACATCGCATAGCGACTAATATAATCACCCATATTTCCAAAACCTAAGTTTTTAAGGTAACTTGGGTGGTATAATACTAAATTTCAGGACCTATTCTATCATCCTATGTGTACGTCATGTTGGCACACTTCCGTATTTATTTTATTTTTCATGTCATACTTTGACAAATCGCTGTTCGCACATCTCAAATCGACTAATTTAATCACCCATATTTCCAAAACCTAAGTTTTTAAGGTAACTTGGGTGGTATAATACTAAATTTCAGGACCTATTCAATCACCCTACGTGTACGTAATGTTGGCACACTTCCGTATTTATTTTATTTTTCATGTCATACTTCGACAAATCTCTGTCCGCACATCTAAATGCGACTACTTTAATCTGCCATATTTCCAAAACCTAAGTTTTTACGGTAACTTGGGTGGTATAATACAGAAGTTCTGGTCCTATTCTATCACCCTATGTGTACGTCATGTATCCACAATTCCGTATTTATTTTTATATTTCATGTCAAACTTAGACAAATCGTTGTCCGCACATCGCATAGCGACTAATTTAATCACTCATATTTCCAAAACCTAAGTTTTTACGGTAACTTGGGTGGTATAATACAGAAGTTCTGGACCTATTCTATCACCCTATGTGTACGTCATGTATCCAAAATTCCGTATTTATTTTTATATTTCATGTCAAACTTAGACAAATCGTTGTCCGCACATCGCATAGCGACTAATTTAATCAGCCATATTTCCAAAACCTAAGTTTTTAAGGTAACTTGGGTGGTATAATACTAAATTTCAGGACCTATTCTATCATCCTATGTGTACGTCATGTTGGCAACCTTCCGTATTTATTTTATTTTTCATGTCATACTTTGACAAATCGCTGTCCGCACATCTCAATGCGACTAATTTAATCAGCCATATTTCCAAAACCTAAGTTTTTACGGTAACTTGGGTGGTATAATACTAAATTTTTAGGACCTATTCTGTCATCCTATGTGTACGTTATGTTGGCACACCTCCGTATTTTTTTAAAATTTCGTGTCAAACTTCGACAAATCTCTGTCCGCACATCTCAATGCGACTACTTTAATCAGCCATATTTCCAAAACCTAAGTTTTTACGGTAACTTGGGTGGTATAATACAGAAGTTCTGGTCCTATTCTATCACCCTACGTGTACGTAATGTTGGCACACTTCCGTATTTATTTTATTTTTCATGTCATACTTTGACAAATCGCTGTCCGCACATCTCAATGCGACTAATTTAATCACCCATATTTCCAAAACCTAAGTTTTTAAGGTAACTTGGGTGGTATAGTACTAAAGTTCTGGACCTATTCTATCATCCTATGTGTACGTCATGTTGGCACACCTCCGTATTTTTTTTATATTTCGTGTCAAACTTCGACAAATCTCTGTCCGCACATCGCATAGCGACTACTTTAATCAGCCATATTTCCAAAACCTAAGTTTTTACGGTAACTTGGGTGGTACAATACAGAAGTTCTGGTCCTATTCTATCACCCTACGTGTACGTCATGTATCCACAATTCCGTATTTATTTTTATATTTCGTGTCAAACTTCGACGAATCTCTGTCAGCACATCTCAATGCGACTAATTTAATCACCCATATTTCCAAAACCTAAGTTTTTAAGGTAACTTGGGTGGTATAATACTAAATTTCAGGACCTATTCTATCACCCTACGTGTACGTAATGTTGGCACACTTCCGTATTTATTTTATTTTTCATGTCATATTTTGACAAATCGCTGTCCGCACATCTCAATGCGACTACATTAATCAGCCATATTTCCAAAACCTAAGTTTTTACGGTAACTTGGGTGGTATAATACAGAAGTTCTGGTCCTATTCTATCACCCTACGTGTACCCCTATGTGTATGTCATGTATCCACAATTCCGTATTTATTTTTATATTTCATGTCAAACTTAGACAAATCGTTGTCCGCACATCGCATAGCGACTAATATAATCACCCATATTTCCAAAACCTAAGTTTTTAAGGTAACTTGGGTCGTATAATACTAAATTTCAGGACCTATTCTATCATCCTATGTGTACGTCATGTTGGCACACTTCCGTATTTATTTTATTTTTCATGTCATACTTTGACAAATCGCTGTCCGCACATCTCAATGCGACTACTTTAATCAGCCATATTTCCAAAACCTAAGTTTTTACCGTAACTTGGGTGGTATAATACAGAAGTTCTGGTCCTATTCTATCACCCTACGTGTACGTCATGTATCCACAATTCCGTATTTATATTTATATTTCGTGTCAAACTTCGACAAATCTCTGTCCGCACATCTCAATGCGACTAATTTAATCACCCATATTTCCAAAACCTAAGTTTTTAAGGTAACTTGGGTGGTATAATACTAAATTTCAGGACCTATTCTATCACCCTACGTGTACGTAATGTTGGCACACTTCCGTATTTATTTTATTTTTCATGTCATACTTCGACAAATCTCTGTCCGCACATCTCAATGCGACTACTTTAATCAGCCATATTTCCAAAACCTAAGTTTTTATGGTAACTTGGGTGGTATAATACAGAAGTTCTGGTCCTATTCTATCACCCTATGTGTACGTCATGTATCCACAATTCCGTATTTATTTTTATATTTCATGTCAAACTTAGACAAATCGTTGTCCGCACATCGCATAGCGACTAATTTAATCACCCATATTTCCAAAACCTAAGTTTTTACGGTAACTTGGGTGGTATAATACAGAAGTTCTGGTCCTATTCTATCACCCTATGTGTACGTCATGTATCCACAATTCCGTATTTATTTTTATATTTCATGTCAAACTTAGACAAATCGTTGTCCGCACATCGCATAGCGACTAATATAATCACCCATATTTTCAAAACCTAAGTTTTTAAGGTAACTTGGGTCGTATAATACTAAATTTCAGGACCTATTCTATCATCCTATGTGTACGTCATGTTGGCACACTTCCGTATTTATTTTATTTTTCATGTCATAATTTGACAAATCGCTGTCCGCACATCTCAATGCGACTACTTTAATCAGCCATATTTCCAAAACCTAAGTTTTTACGGTAACTTGGGTGGTATAATACAGAAATTCTGGTCCTATTCTATCACCCTACGTGTACGTCATGTATCCACAATTCCGTATTTATTTTTATATTTCGTGTCAAACTTCGACAAATCTCTGTCCGCACATCTCAATGCGACTAATTTAATCACCCATATTTCCAAAACCTAAGTTTTTAAGGTAACTTGGGTGGTATAATACTAAATTTCAGGACCTATTCTATCACCCTACGTGTACGTAATGTTGGCACACTTCCATATTTATTTTATTTTTCATGTCATACTTCGACAAATCTCTGTCCGCACATCTCAATGCAACTACTTTAATCAGCCATATTTCCAAAACCTAAGTTTTTACGGTAACTTGGGTGGTATAATACAGAAGTTCTGGTCCTATTCTATCACCCTATGTGTACGTCATGTATCCACAATTCCGTATTTATTTTTATATTTCATGTCAAACTTAGACAAATCGTTGTCCGCACATCGCATAGCGACTAATTTAATCAGCCATATTTCCAAAACCTAAGTTTTTAAGGTAACTTGGGTGGTATAATACTAAATTTCAGGACCTATTCTATCATCCTATGTGTACGTCATGTTGGCACACTTCCGTATTTATTTTATTTTTCATGTCATACTTTGACAAATCGCTGTCCGCACATCTCAATGCGACTACTTTAATCAGCCATATTTCCAAAACCTAAGTTTTTACGGTAACTTGGGTGGTATAATACAGAAGTTCTGGACCTATTCTATCACCCTATGTGTACGTCATGTATCCACAATTCCGTATTTATTTTTATATTTCATGTCAAACTTAGACAAATCGTTGTCCGCACATCGCATAGCGACTAATTTAATCAGCCATATTTCCAAAACCTAAGTTTTTAAGGTAACTTGGGTGGTATAATACTAAATTTCAGGACCTATTCTATCATCCTATGTGTACGTCATGTTGGCACACTTCCGTATTTATTTTATTTTTCATGTCATACTTTGACAAATCGCTGTCCGCACATCTCAATGCGACTACTTTAATCAGCCATATTTCCAAAACCTAAGTTTTACGGTAACTTGGGTGGTACAATACAGAAGTTCTGGTCCTATTCTATCACCCTACGTGTACGTCATGTATCCACAATTCCGTATTTATTTTTATATTTCGTGTCAAACTTCGACGAATCTCTGTCCGCACATCTCAATGCGACTAATTTAATCACCCATATTTCCAAAACCTAAGTTTTTAAGGTAACTTGGGTGGTATAATACTAAATTTCAGGACCTATTCTATCACCCTACGTGTACGTAATGTTGGCACACTTCCGTATTTATTTTATTTTTCATGTCATACTTTGACAAATCGCTGTCCGCACATCTCAATGCGACTACTTTAATCAGCCATATTTCCAAAACCCAAGTTTTTACGGTAACTTGGGTGGTATAATACAGAAGTTCTGGTCCTATTCTATCACCCTACGTGTACCCCTATGTGTATGTCATGTATCCACAATTCCGTATTTATTTTTATATTTCATGTCAAACTTAGACAAATCGTTGTCCGCACATCGCATAGCGACTAATATAATCACCCATATTTCCAAAACCTAAGTTTTTAAGGTAACTTGGGTTGTATAATACTAAATTTCAGGACCTATTCTATCATCCTATGTGTACGTCATTTTGGCACACTTCCGTATTTATTTTATTTTTCATGTCATACTTTGACAAATCGCTGTCCGCACATCTCAATGCGACTACTTTAATCACCCATATTTCCAAAACCTAAGTTTTTAAGGTAACTTGGGTGGTATAATACTAAATTTCAGGACCTATTCTATCACCCTACGTGTACGTAATGTTGGCACACTTCCGTATTTATTTTATTTTTCATGTCATACTTCGACAAATCTCTGTCCGCACATCTCAATGCGACTACTTTAATCAGCCATATTTCCAAAACCTAAGTTTTTACGGTAACTTGGGTGGTGCAATACAGAAGTTCTGGTCCTATTCTATCACCCTACGTGTACGTCATGTATCCACAATTCCGTATTTATTTTTATATTTCGTGTCAAACTTCGACGAATCTCTGTCAGCACATCTCAATGCGACTAATTTAATCACCCATATTTCCAAAACCTAAGTTTTTAAGGTAACTTGGGTGGTATAATACTAAATTTCAGGACCTATTCTATCACCCTACGTGTACGTAATGTTGGCACACTTCCGTATTTATTTTATTTTTCATGTCATATTTTGACAAATCGCTGTCCGCACATCTCAATGCGACTACATTAATCAGCCATATTTCCAAAACCTAAGTTTTTACGGTAACTTGGGTGGTATAATACAGAAGTTCTGGTCCTATTCTATCACCCTACGTGTACCCCTATGTGTATGTCATGTATCCACAATTCCGTATTTATTTTTATATTTCATGTCAAACTTAGACAAATCGTTGTCCGCACATCGCATAGCGACTAATATAATCACCCATATTTCCAAAACCTAAGTTTTTAAGGTAACTTGGGTCGTATAATACTAAATTTCAGGACCTATTCTATCATCCTATGTGTACGTCATGTTGGCACACTTCCGTATTTATTTTATTTTTCATGTCATACTTTGACAAATCGCTGTCCGCACATCTCAATGCGACTACTTTAATCAGCCATATTTCCAAAACCTAAGTTTTTACCGTAACTTGGGTGGTATAATACAGAAGTTCTGGTCCTATTCTATCACCCTACGTGTACGTCATGTATCCACAATTCCGTATTTATATTTATATTTCGTGTCAAACTTCGACAAATCTCTGTCCGCACATCTCAATGCGACTAATTTAATCACCCATATTTCCAAAACCTAAGTTTTTAAGGTAACTTGGGTGGTATAATACTAAATTTCAGGACCTATTCTATCACCCTACGTGTACGTAATGTTGGCACACTTCCGTATTTATTTTATTTTTCATGTCATACTTCGACAAATCTCTGTCCGCACATCTCAATGCGACTACTTTAATCAGCCATATTTCCAAAACCTAAGTTTTTACGATAACTTGGGTGGTATAATACAGAAGTTCTGGTCCTATTCTATCACCCTATGTGTACGTCATGTATCCACAATTCCGTATTTATTTTTATATTTCATGTCAAACTTAGACAAATCGTTGTCCGCACATCGCATAGCGACTAATTTAATCACCCATATTTCCAAAACCTAAGTTTTTAAGGTAACTTGGGTCGTATAATACTAAATTTCAGGACCTATTCTATCATCCTATGTGTACGTCATGTTGGCACACTTCCGTATTTATTTTATTTTTCATGTCATAATTTGACAAATCGCTGTCCGCACATCTCAATGCGACTACTTTAATCAGCCATATTTCCAAAACCTAAGTTTTTACGGTAACTTGGGTGGTATAATACAGAAATTCTGGTCCTATTCTATCACCCTACGTGTACGTCATGTATCCACAATTCCGTATTTATTTTTATATTTCGTGTCAAACTTCGACAAATCTCTGTCCGCACATCTCAATGCGACTAATTTAATCACCCATATTTCCAAAACCTAAGTTTTTAAGGTAACTTGGGTGGTATAATACTAAATTTCAGGACCTATTCTATCACCCTACGTGTACGTAATGTTGGCACACTTCCGTATTTATTTTATTTTTCATGTCATACTTCGACAAATCTCTGTCCGCACATCTCAATGCAACTACTTTAATCAGCCATATTTCCAAAACCTAAGTTTTTACGGTAACTTGGGTGGTATAATACAGAAGTTCTGGTCCTATTCTATCACCCTATGTGTACGTCATGTATCCACAATTCCGTATTTATTTTTATATTTCATGTCAAACTTAGACAAATCGTTGTCCGCACATCGCATAGCGACTAATTTAATCAGCCATATTTCCAAAACCTAAGTTTTTAAGGTAACTTGGGTGGTATAATACTAAATTTCAGGACCTATTCTATCATCCTATGTGTACGTCATGTTGGCACACTTCCGTATTTATTTTATTTTTCATGTCATACTTTGACAAATCGCTGTCCGCACATCTCAATGCGACTACTTTAATCAGCCATATTTCCAAAACCTAAGTTTTTACGGTAACTTGGGTGGTATAATACAGAAGTTCTTGACCTATTCTATCACCCTATGTGTACGTCATGTATCCACATTTCCGTATTTATTTTTATATTTCATGTCAAACTTAGACAAATCGTTGTCCGCACATCGCATAGCGACTAATTTAATCAGCCATATTTCCAAAACCTAAGTTTTTAAGGTAACTTGGGTGGTATAATACTAAATTTCAGGACCTATTCTATCATCCTATGTGTACGTCATGTTGGCACACTTCCGTATTTATTTTATTTTTCATGTCATACTTTGACAAATCGCTGTCCGCAAATCTCAATGCGACTACTTTAATCAGCCATATTTCCAAAACCTAAGTTCTTACGGTAACTTGGGTGGTACAATACAGAAGTTCTGGTCCTATTCTATCACCCTACGTGTACGTCATGTATCCACAATTCCGTATTTATTTTTATATTTCGTGTCAAACTTCGACGAATCTCTGTCCGCACATCTCAATGCGACTAATTTAATCACCCATATTTCCAAAACCTAAGTTTTTAAGGTAACTTGGGTGGTATAATAATAAATTTCAGGACCTATTCTATCACCCTACGTGTACGTAATGTTGGCACACTTCCGTATTTATTTTATTTTTCATGTCATACTTTGACAAATCGCTGTCCGCACATCTCAATGCGACTACTTTAATCAGCCATATTTCCAAAACCCAAGTTTTTACGGTAACTTGGGTGGTATAATACAGAAGTTCTGGTCCTATTCTATCACCCAATGTGTAAGTCATGTATCCACAATTCCGTATTTATTTTTATATTTCATGTCAAACTTAGACAAATCGTTGTCCGCACATCGCATAGCGACTAATTTAATCACCCATATTTCCAAAACCTAAGTTTTTACGGTAACTTGGGTGGTATAATACAGAAGTTCTGGACCTATTCTATCACCCTATGTGTACGTCATGTATCCACAATTCCGTATTTATTTTTATATTTCATGTCAAACTTAGGCAAATCGTTGTCCGCACATCGCATAGCGAGTAATTTAATCAGCCATATTTCCAAAACCTAAGTTTTTAAGGTAACTTGGGTGGTATAATACTAAATTTCAGGACCTATTCTATCATCCTATGTGTACGTCATGTTGGCACACTTCCGTATTTATTTTATTTTTCATGTCATACTTTGACAAATCGCTGTCCGCACATCTCAATGCGACTAATTTAATCAGCCATATTTCCAAAACCTAAGTTTTTACGGTAACTTGGGTGGTATAATACTAAATTTCAGGACCTATTCTGTCATCCTATGTGTACGTTATGTTGGCACACCTCCGTATTTTTTTAAAATTTCGTGTCAAACTTCGACAAATCTCTGTCCGCACATCTCAATGCGACTACTTTAATCAGCCATATTTCCAAAACCTAAGTTTTTACGGTAACTTGGGTGGTACAATACAGAAGTTCTGGTCCTATTCTATCACCCTACGTGTACGTAATGTTGGCACACTTCCGTATTTATTTTATTTTTCATGTCATACTTCGACAAATCTCTGTCCGCACATCTCAATGCGACTACTTTAATCAGCCATATTTCCAAAACCTAAGTTTTTACGGTAACTTGGGTGGTATAATACAGAAGTTCTGGTCCTATTCTATCACCCTATGTGTACGTCATGTATCCACAATTCCGTATTTATTTTTATATTTCATGTCAAACTTAGACAAATCGTTGTCCGCACATCGCATAGCGACTAATTTAATCACCCATATTTCCAAAACCTAAGTTTTTAAGGTAACTTGGGTCGTATAATACTAAATTTCAGGACCTATTCTATCATCCTATGTGTACGTCATGTTGGCACACTTCCGTATTTATTTTATTTTTCATGTCATAATTTGACAAATCGCTGTCCGCACATCTCAATGCGACTACTTTAATCAGCCATATTTCCAAAACCTAAGTTTTTACGGTAACTTGGGTGGTATAATACAGAAATTCTGGTCCTATTCTATCACCCTACGTGTACGTCATGTATCCACAATTCCGTATTTATTTTTATATTTCGTGTCAAACTTCGACAAATCTCTGTCCGCACATCTCAATGCGACTAATTTAATCACCCATATTTCCAAAACCTAAGTTTTTAAGGTAACTTGGGTGGTATAATACTAAATTTCAGGACCTATTCTATCACCCTACGTGTACGTAATGTTGGCACACTTCCGTATTTATTTTATTTTTCATGTCATACTTCGACAAATCTCTGTCCGCACATCTCAATGCGACTACTTTAATCAGCCATATTTCCAAAACCTAAGTTTTTACGGTAACTTGGGTGGTACAATACAGAAGTTCTGGTCCTATTCTATCACCCAATGTGTAAGTCATGTATCCACAATTCCGTATTTATTTTTATATTTCATGTCAAACTTAGACAAATCGTTGTCCGCACATCGCATAGCGACTAATTTAATCACCCATATTTCCAAAACCTAAGTTTTTACGGTAACTTGGGTGGTATAATACAGAAGTTCTGGACCTATTCTATCACCCTATGTGTACGTCATGTATCCACAATTCCGTATTTATTTTTATATTTCATGTCAAACTTAGACAAATCGTTGTCCGCACATCGCATAGCGACTAATTTAATCAGCCATATTTCCAAAACCTAAGTTTTTAAGGTAACTTGGGTGGTATAATACTAAATTTCAGGACCTATTCTATCATCCTATGTGTACGTCATGTTGGCACACTTCCGTATTTATTTTATTTTTCATGTCATACTTTGACAAATCGCTGTCCGCACATCTCAATGCGACTACTTTAATCAGCCATATTTCCAAAACCTAAGTTTTTACGGTAACTTGGGTGGTATAATACTAAATTTCAGGACCTATTCTGTCATCCTATGTGTACGTTATGTTGGCACACCTCCGTATTTTTTTAAAATTTCGTGTCAAACTTCGACAAATCTCTGTCCGCACATCTCAATGCGACTACTTTAATCAGCCATATTTCCAAAACCTAAGTTTTTACGGTAACTTGGGTGGTATAATACAGAAGTTCTGGTCCTATTCTATCACCCTACGTGTACGTAATGTTGGCACACTGCCGTATTTATTATTATATTTCATGTCATACTTAGACAAATCGTTGTCCGCACATCGCATAGCGACTATTTTAATCACCCAAATTTCCAAAACCTAAGTTTTTAAGGTAACTTGGGTGGTATAGTACTAAAGTTCTGGTCCTATTCTTTCATCCTACGTGTACGTCATGCTGACACACTTCCGTATTTATTTTATATTTTATGTCAAACTTAGGTGGATCGCTGTCCAAACATCCAAAGCGACTATTTTAATCACCCGTATTTCCAAAACCTAAGTTTTGACGGTAACCTGAGTGGTATAATAAAATAGTTCTAATCCTATTCTATCACCCAATGTGTACGTCATGTATCCAAAATTCCGTATTTATTTTTATATTTCATGTCAAACTTAGACAAATCGTTGTCCGCACATCGCTTAGCGACTAATTTAATCACCCATATTTCCAAAACCTAAGTTTTTATGGCAACTTGGGTGGTATAATACAGAAGTTCTGGTCCTATTCTATCACCCTATGTGTACGTCATGTATCCATAATTCCGTATTTATTTTTATATTTCATGTCAAACTTAGACAAATCGCTGTCCGCACATCTCAATGCGACTACTTTAATCACCCGTATTTCCAAAACCTAAGTTTTGACGGTAACCTGAGTGGTATAATAATATAGTTCTAATCCTATTCTATCACCCAATGTGTACGTCATGTATCCAAAATTCCGTATTTATTTTTATATTTCATGTCAAACTTAGACAAATCGTTGTCCGCACATCGCATAGCGACTAATTTAATCACCCATATTTCCAAAACCTAAGTTTTTAAGGTAACTTGGGTGGTATAGTACTAAAGTTCTGGACCTATTCTATCATCCTATGTGTACGTCATGTTGGCACACCTCCGTATTTTTTTTATATTTCGTGTCAAACTTCGACAAATCTCTGTCCGCACATCTCAATGCGACTACTTTAATCAGCCATATTTCCAAAACCTAAGTTTTTACGGTAACTTGGGTGGTATAGTACTAAAGTTCTGGACCTATTCTATCATCCTATGTGTACGTCATGTTGGCACACCTCCGTATTTTTTTTTATATTTCGTGTCAAACTTCGACAAATCGCTGTCCGCACATCTCAATGCGACTACTTTAATCAGCCATATTTCCAAAACCTAAGTTTTTACGGTAACTTGGGTGGTATAATACAGAAGTTCTGGTCCTATTCTATCACCCTATGTGTACGTCATGTATCCACAATTCCGTATTTATTTTTATATTTCATGTCAAACTTAGACAAATCGTTGTCCGCACATCGCATAGCGACTAATTTAATCACCCATATTTCCAAAACCTAAGTTTTTACGGTAACTTGGGTGGTATAATACAGAAGTTCTGGACCTATTCTATCACCCTATGTGTACGTCATGTATCCACAATTCCGTATTTATTTTTATATTTCATGTCATACTTTGACAAATCGCTGTCCGCACATCTCAATTTGACTACTTTAATCAGCCATATTTCCAAAACCTAAGTTTTTACGGTAACTTGGGTGGTATAATACTAAATTTCAGGACCTATTCTATCATCCTATGTGTACGTCATGTTGGCACACCTCCGTATTTTTTTTAAATTTCGTGTCAAACTTCGACAAATCTCTGTCCGCACATCTCAATGCGACTATTTTAATCAGCCATATTTCCAAAACCTAAGTTTTTACGGTAACTTGGGTGGTATAATACAGAAGTTCTGGTCCTATTCTATCACCCTACGTGTACGTAATGTTGGCACACCTCCGTATTTATTATTATATTTCTTGTCATACTTAGACAAATCGTTGTCCGCACATCGCATAGCGACTAATTTAATCACCCATATTTCCAAAACCTAAGTTTTTAAGGTAACTTGGGTAGTATAGTACTAAAGTTCTGGTCCTATTCTTTCATCCTACGTGTACGTCATGCTGACACACTTCCGTATTTATTTTATATTTTATGTCAAACTTAGGTGGATCGCTGTCCACACATCCAAAGCGACTATTTTAATCACCCTTATTTCCAAAACCTAAGTTTTGACGGTAACCTGAGTGGTATAATAATATAGTTCTAATCCTATTCTATCACCCAATGTGTACGTCATGTATCCAAAATTCCGTATTTATTTTTATATTTCATGTCAAACTTAGACAAATCGTTGTCCGCACATCGCATAGCGACTAATTTAATCACCCATATTTCCAAAACCTAAGTTTTTAAGGTAACTTGGGTGGTATAGTACTAAAGTTCTGGACCTATTCTATCATCCTATGTGTACGTCATGTTGGCACACCTCCGTATTTTTTTTATATTAATTGTCAAACTTCGACAAATCTCTGTCCGCACATCTCAATGCGACTACTTTAATCAGCCATATTTCCAAAACCTAAGTTTTTACGCTAACTTGGGTGGTATAATACAGAAGTTCTGGTCCTATTCTATCACCCTACGTGTACGTAATGTTGGCACACTTCCGTATTTATTATTATATTTCATGTCATACTTTGACAAATCGCTGTCCGCACATCTCAATGCGACTACTTTAATCAGCCATATTTCCAAAACCTAAGTTTTTACGGTAACTTGGGTGGTATAATACAGAAGTTCTGGTCCTATTCTATCACCCTATGTGTACGTCATGTATCCACAATTCCGTATTTATTTTTATATTTCATGTCAAACTTAGACAAATCGTTGTCCGCACATCGCATAGCGACTAATTTAATCACCCATATTTCCAAAACCTAAGTTTTTACGGTAACTTGGGTGGTATAATACAGAAGTTCTGGACCTATTCTATCACCCTATGTGTACGTCATGTATCCACAATTCCGTATTTATTTTTATATTTCATGTCAAACTTAGACAAATCGTTGTCCGCACATCGCATAGCGACTAATTTAATCAGCCATATTTCCAAAACCTAGGTTTTTAAGGTAACTTGGGTGGTATAATACTAAATTTCAGGACCTATTCTATCATCCTATGTGTACGTCATGTTGGCACACTTCCGTATTTATTTTATTTTTCATGTCATACTTTGACAAATCGCTGTCCGCACATCTCAATGCGACTACTTTAATCAGCCATATTTCCAAAACCTAAGTTTTTACGGTAACTTGGATGGTATAATACTAAATTTCAGGACCTATTCTATCATCCTATGTGTACGTCATGTTGGCACACCTCCGTATTTTTTTTTAAATTTCGTGTCAAACTTCGACAAATCTCTGTCCGCACATCTCAATGCGACTACTTTAATCAGCCATATTTCCAAAACCTAAGTTTTTACGGTAACTTGGGTGGTATAATACAGAAGTTCTGGTCCTATTCTATCACCCTACGTGTACGTAATGTTGGCACACCTCCGTATTTATTATTATATTTCATGTCAAACTTAGACAAATCGTTGTCCGCACATCGCATAGCGACTAATTTAATCACCCATATTTCCAAAACCTAAGTTTTTAAGGTAACTTGGGTGGTATAGTACTAAAGTTCTGGTCCTATTCTTTCATCCTACGTGTACGTCATGCTGACACACTTCCGTATTTATTTTATATTTTATGTCAAACTTAGGTGGATCGCTGTCCACACATCCAAAGCGACTATTTTAATCACCCGTATTTCCAAAACCTAAGTTTTGACGGTAACCTGAGTGGTATAATAATATAGTTCTAATCCTATTCTATCACCCAATGTGTACGTCATGTATCCAAAATTCCGTATTTATTTTTATATTTCATGTCAAACTTAGACAAATCGTTGTCCGCACATCGCATAGCGACTAATTTAATCACCCATATTTCCAAAACCTAAGTTTTTACGGTAACTTGGGTGGTATAATACAGAAGTTCTGGTCCTATTCTATCACCCTATGTGTACGTCATGTATCCATAATTCCGTATTTATTTTTATATTTCATGTCAAACTTAGACAAATCGCTGTCCGCACATCTCAATGCGACTACTTTAATCACCCGTATTTCCAAAACCTAAGTTTTGACGGTAACCTGAGTGGTATAATAATATAGTTCTAATCCTATTCTATCACCCAATGTGTACGTCATGTATCCAAAATTCCGTATTTATTTTTATATTTCATGTCAAACTTAGACAAATCGTTGTCCGCACATCGCATAGCGACTAATTTAATCACCAATATTTCCAAAACCTAAGTTTTTAAGGTAACTTGGGTGGTATAGTACTAAAGTTCTGGACCTATTCTATCATCCTATGTGTACGTCATGTTGGCACACCTCCGTATTTTTTTTATATTTCGTGTCAAACTTCGACAAAGCTCTGTCCGCACATCTCAATGCGACTACTTTAATCAGCCATATTTCCAAAACCTAAGTTTTTACGGTAACTTGGGTGGTATAATACAGAAGTTCTGGTCCTATACTATCACCCTACGTGTACGTAATGTTGGCACACTTCCGTATTTATTATTATATTTCATGTCATACTTTGACAAATCGCTGTCCGCACATCTCAATGCGACTACTTTAATCAGCCATATTTTCAAAACCTAAGTTTTTACGGTAACTTGGGTGGTATAATACAGAAGTTCTGGTCCTATTCTATCACCCTATGTGTACGTCATGTATCCACAATTCCGTATTTATTTTTATATTTCATGTCAAACTTAGACAAATCGTTGTCCGCACATCGCATAGCGACTAATTTAATCACCCATATTTCCAAAACCTAAGTTTTTACGGTAACTTGGGTGGTATAATACAGAAGTTCTGGACCTATTCTATCACCCTATGTGTACGTCATGTATCCACATTTCCGTATTTATTTTTATATTTCATGTCAAACTTAGACAAATCGTTGTCCGCACATCGCATAGCGACTAATTTAATCAGCCATATTTCCAAAACCTAAGTTTTTAAGGTAACTTGGGTGGTATAATACTAAATTTCAGGACCTATTCTATCATCCTATGTGTACGTCATGTTGGCACACCTCCGTATTTATTTTTATATTTCATGTCAAACTTAGACAAATCGTTGTCCGCACATCGCATAGCGACTAATTTAATCACCCATATTTCCAAAACCTAAGTTTTTACGGTAACTTGGGTGGTATAATACAGAAGTTCTGGACCTATTCTATCACCCTATGTGTACGTCATGTATCCACAATTTCGTATTTATTTTTATATTTCATGTCAAACTTAGACAAATCGTTGTCCGAACATCGCATAGCGACTAATTTAATCAGCCATATTTCCAAAATCTAAGTTTTTAAGGTAACTTGGGTGGTATAATACTAAATTTCAGGACCTATTCTATCATCCTATGTGTACGTCATGTTGGCACACTTCCGTATTTATTTTATTTTTCATGTCATACTTTGACAAATCGCTGTCCGCACATCTCAATGCGACTACTTTAATCAGCCATATTTCCAAAACCTAAGTTTTTACGGTAACTTGGGTGGTATAATACTAAATTTCAGGACCTATTCTATCATCCTATGTGTACGTCATGTTGCCACACCTCCGTATTTTTTTAAAATTTCGTGTCAAACTTCGACAAATCTCTGTCCGCACATCTCAATGCGACTACTTTAATCAGCCATATTTCCAAAACCTAAGTTTTTACGGTAACTTGGGTGGTATAATACAGAAGTTCTGGTCCTATTCTATCACCCTACGTGTACGTAATGTTGGCACACCTCCGTATTTATTATTATATTTCATGTCAAACTTAGACAAATCGTTGTCCGCACATCGCATAGCGACTAATTTAATCACCCATATTTCCAAAACCTAAGTTTTTAAGGTAACTTGGGTGGTATAGTTTTAAAGTTCTGGTCCTATTCTTTCATCCTACGTGTACGTCCTGCTGACACACTTCCGTATTTATTTTATATTTTATGTCAAACTTAGGTGGATCGCTGTCCACACATCCAAAGCGACTATTTTAATCACCCGTATTTCCAAAACCTAAGTTTTGACGGTAACCTGAGTGGTATAATAATATAGTTCTAATCCTATTCTATCACCCAATGTGTACGTCATGTATCCAAAATTCCGTATTTATTTTTATATTTCATGTCAAACTTAGACAAATCGTTGTCCGCACATCGCATAGCGACTAATTTAATCACCCATATTTCCAAAACCTAAGTTTTTACGGTAACTTGGGTGGTATAATACAGAAGTTCTGGTCCTATTCTATCACCCTATGTGTACGTCATGTATCCACAATTCCGTATTTATTTTTATATTTCATGTCAAACTTAGACAAATCGTTGTCCACACATCCAAAGCGACTATTTTAATCACCCGTATTTCCAAAACCTAAGTTTTGACGGTAACCTGAGTGGTATAATAATATAGTTCTAATCCTATTCTATCACCCAATGTGTACGTCATGTATCCAAAATTCCGTATTTATTTTTATATTTCATGTCAAACTTAGACAAATCGTTGTCCGCACATCGCATAGCGACTAATTTAATCACCCATATTTCCAAAACCTAAGTTTTTACGGTAACTTGGGTGGTATAATACAGAAGTTCTGGTCCTATTCTATCACCCTATGTGTACGTCATGTATCCATAATTCCGTATTTATTTTTATATTTCATGTCAAACTTAGTCAAATCGCTGTCCGCACATCTCAATGCGACTACTTTAATCACCCGTATTTCCAAAACCTAAGTTTTGACGGTATCCTGAGTGGTATAATAATATAGTTCTAATCCTATTCTATCACCCAATGTGTACGTCATGTATCCAAAATTCCGTATTTATTTTTATATTTCATGTCAAACTTAGACAAATCGTTGTCCGCACATCGCATAGCGACTAATTTAATCACCCATATTTCCAAAACCTAAGTTTTTAAGGTAACTTGGGTGGTATAGTACTAAAGTTCTGGACCTATTCTATCATCCTATGTGTACGTCATGTTGGCACACCTCCGTATTTTTTTTATATTTCGTGTCAAACTTCGACAAATCTCTGTCCGCACATCTCAATGCGACTACTTTAATCAGCCATATTTCCAAAACCTAAGTTTTTACGCTAACTTGGGTGGTATAATACAGAAGTTCTGGTCCTATTCTATCACCCTACGTGTACGTAATGTTGGCACACTTCCGTATTTATTATTATATTTCATGTCATACTTTGACAAATCGCTGTCCGCACATCTCAATGCGACTACTTTAATCAGCCATATTTCCAAAACCTAAGTTTTTACGGTAACTTGGGTGGTATAATACAGAAGTTCTGGTCCTATACTATCACCCTATGTGTACGTCATGTATCCACAATTCCGTATTTATTTTTATATTTCATGTCAAACTTAGACAAATCGTTGTCCGCACATCGCATAGCGACTAATTTAATCACCCATATTTCCAAAACCTAAGTTTTTACGGTAACTTGGGTGGTATAATACAGAAGTTCTGGACCTATTCTATCACCCTATGTGTACGTCATGTATCCACAATTCCGTATTTATTTTTATATTTCATGTCAAACTTAGACAAATCGTTGTCCGCACATCGCATAGCGACTAATTTAATCAGCCATATTTCCAAAACCTAAGTTTTTAAGGTAACTTGGGTGGTATAATACTAAATTTCAGGACCTATTCTATCATCCTATGTGTACGTCATGTTGGCACACCTCCGTATTTATTTTTATATTTCATGTCAAACTTAGACAAATCGTTGTCCGCACATCGCATAGCGACTAATTTAATCACCCATATTTCCAAAACCTAAGTTTTTACGGTAACTTGGGTGGTATAATACTAAATTTCAGGACCTATTCTATCATCCTATGTGTACGTCATGTTGGCACACTTCCGTATTTATTTTATTTTTCATGTCATACTTTGACAAATCGCTGTCCGCACATCTCAATGCGACTACTTTAATTAGCCATATTTCCAAAACCTAAGTTTTTACGGTAACTTGGGTGGTATAATACTAAATTTCAGGACCTATTCTATCATCCTATGTGTACGTCATGTTGCCACACCTCCGTATTTTTTTAAAATTTCGTGTCAAACTTCGACAAATCTCTGTCCGCACATCTCAATGCGACTACTTTAATCAGCCATATTTCCAAAACCTAAGTTTTTACGGTAACTTGGGTGGTATAATACAGAAGTTCTGGTCCTATTCTATCACCCTACGTGTACGTAATGTTGGCACACTTCCGTATTTATTATTATATTTCATGTCATACTTTGACAAATCGCTGTCCGCACATCTCAATGCGACTACTTTAATCAGCCATATTTCCAAAACCTAAGTTTTTACGGTAACTTGGGTGGTATAATACAGAAGTTCTGGTCCTATTCTATCACCCTATGTGTACGTCATGTATCCACAATTCCGTATTTATTTTTATATTTCATGTCAAACTTAGACAAATCGTTGTCCGCACATCGCATAGCGACTAATTTAATCACCCATATTTCCAAAACCTAAGTTTTTACGGTAACTTGGGTGGTATAATACAGAAGTTCTGGACCTATTCTATCACCCTATGTGTACGTCATGTATCCACAATTCCGTATTTATTTTTATATTTCATGTCAAACTTAGACAAATCGTTGTCCGCACATCGCATAGCGACTAATTTAATCAGCCATATTTCCAAAACCTAAGTTTTAAGGTAACTTGGGTGGTATAATACTAAATTTCAGGACCTATTCTATCATCCTATGTGTACGTCATGTTGGCACACCTCCGTATTTATTTTTATATTTCATGTCAAACTTAGACAAATCGTTGTCCGCACATCGCATAGCGACTAATTTAATCACCCATATTTCCAAAACCTAAGTTTTTACGGTAACTTGGGTGGTATAATACTAAATTTCAGGACCTATTCTATCATCCTATGTGTACGTCATGTTGGCACACTTCCGTATTTATTTTATTTTTCATGTCATACTTTGACAAATCGCTGTCCGCACATCTCAATGCGACTACTTTAATTAGCCATATTTCCAAAACCTAAGTTTTTACGGTAACTTGGGTGGTATAATACTAAATTTCAGGACCTATTCTATCATCCTATGTGTACGTCATGTTGCCACACCTCCGTATTTTTTTAAAATTTCGTGTCAAACTTCGACAAATCTCTGTCCGCACATCTCAATGCGACTACTTTAATCAGCCATATTTCCAAAACCTAAGTTTTTACGGTAACTTGGGTGGTATAATAAAGAAGTTCTGGTCCTATTCTATCACCCTACGTGTACGTAATGTTGGCACACCTCCGTATTTATTATTATATTTCATGTCAAACTTAGACAAATCGTTGTCCGCACATCGCATAGCGACTAATTTAATCACCCATATTTCCAAAACCTAAGTTTTTAAGGTAACTTGGGTGGTATAGTTTTAAAGTTCTGGTCCTATTCTTTCATCCTACGTGTACGTCATGCTGACACACTTCCGTATTTATTTTATATTTTATGTCAAACTTAGGTGGATCGCTGTCCACACATCCAAAGCGACTATTTTAATCACCCGTATTTCCAAAACCTAAGTTTTGACGGTAACCTGAGTGGTATAATAATATAGTTCTAATCCTATTCTATCACCCAATGTGTACGTCATGTATCCAAAATTCCGTATTTATTTTTATATTTCATGTCAAACTTAGACAAATCGTTGTCCGCACATCGCATAGCGACTAATTTAATCACCCATATTTCCAAAACCTAAGTTTTTACGGTAACTTGGGTGGTATAATACAGAAGTTCTGGTCCTATTCTATCACCCTATGTGTACGTCATGTATCCACAATTCCGTATTTATTTTTATATTTCATGTCAAACTTAGACAAATCGTTGTCAGCACATCGCATAGCGACTAATTTAATCAGCCATATTTCCAAAACCTAAGTTTTTAAGGTAACTTGGGTGGTATAATACTAAATTTCAGGACCTATTCTATCATCCTATGTGTACGTCATGTTGGCACACCTCCGTATTTATTTTTATATTTCATGTCAAACTTAGACAAATCGTTGTCCGCACATCGCATAGCGACTAATTTAATCAGCCATATTTCCAAAACCTAAGTTTTTAAGGTAACTTGGGTGGTATAATACTAAATTTCAGGACCTATTCTATCATCCTATGTGTACGTCATGTTGGCACACTTCCGTATTTATTTTATTTTTCATGTCATACTTTGACAAATCGCTGTCCGCACGTCTCAATGCGACTACTTTAATCAGCCATATTTCCAAAACCTAAGTTTTTACGGTAACTTGGGTGGTATAATACTAAATTTCAGGACCTATTCTATCATCCTATGTGTACGTCATGTTGCCACACCTCCGTATTTTTTTAAAATTTCGTGTCAAACTTCGACAAATCTCTGTCCGCACATCTCAATGCGACTACTTTAATCAGCCATATTTCCAAAACCTAAGTTTTTACGGTAACTTGGGTGGTATAATACAGAAGTTCTGGTCCTATTCTATCACCCTACGTGTACGTAATGTTGGCACACCTCCGTATTTATTATTATATTTCATGTCAAACTTAGACAAATCGTTGTCCGCACATCGCATAGCGACTAATTTAATCACCCATATTTCCAAAACCTAAGTTTTTAAGGTAACTTGGGTGGTATAGTTTTAAAGTTCTGGTCCTATTCTTTCATCCTACGTGTACGTCATGCTGACACACTTCCGTATTTATTTTATATTTTATGTCAAACTTAGGTGGATCGCTGTCCACACATCCAAAGCGACTATTTTAATCACCCGTATTTCCAAAACCTAAGTTTTGACGGTAACCTGAGTGGTATAATAATATAGTTCTAATCCTATTCTATCACCCAATGTGTACGTCATGTATCCAAAATTCCGTATTTATTTTTATATTTCATGTCAAACTTAGACAAATCGTTGTCCGCACATCGCATAGCGACTAATTTAATCACCCATATTTCCAAAACCTAAGTTTTTACGGTAACTTGGGTGGTATAATACAGAAGTTCTGGTCCTATTCTATCACCCTATGTGTACGTCATGTATCCATAATTCCGTATTTATTTTTATATTTCATGTCAAACTTAGACAAATCGCTGTCCGCACATCTCAATGCGACTACTTTAATCACCCGTATTTCCAAAACCTAAGTTTTGACGGTATCCTGAGTGGTATAATAATATAGTTCTAATCCTATTCTATCACCCAATGTGTACGTCATGTATCCAAAATTCCGTATTTATTTTTATATTTCATGTCAAACTTAGACAAATCGTTGTCCGCACATCGCATAGCGACTAATTTAATCACCCATATTTCCAAAACCTAAGTTTTTAAGGTAACTTGGGTGGTATAGTACTAAAGTTCTGGACCTATTCTATCATCCTATGTGTACGTCATGTTGGCACACCTCCGTATTTTTTTTATATTTCGTGTCAAACTTCGACAAATCTCTGTCCGCACATCTCAATGCGACTACTTTAATCAGCCATATTTCCAAAACCTAAGTTTTTACGCTAACTTGGGTGGTATAATACAGAAGTTCTGGTCCTATTCTATCACCCTACGTGTACGTAATGTTGGCACACTTCCGTATTTATTATTATATTTCATGTCATACTTTGACAAATCGCTGTCCGCACATCTCAATGCGACTACTTTAATCAGCCATATTTCCAAAACCTAAGTTTTTACGGTAACTTGGGTGGTATAATACAGAAGTTCTGGTCCTATTCTATCACCCTATGTGTACGTCATGTATCCACAATTCCGTATTTATATTTATATTTCATGTCAAACTTAGACAAATCGTTGTCCGCACATCGCATAGCGACTAATTTAATCACCCATATTTCCAAAACCTAAGTTTTACGGTAACTTGGGTGGTATAATACAGAAGTTCTGGACCTATTCTATCACCCTATGTGTACGTCATGTATCCACAATTCCGTATTTATTTTTATATTTCATGTCAAACTTAGACAAATTGTTGTCCGCACATCGCATAGCGACTAATTTAATCACCCATATTTCCAAAACCTAAGTTTTTAAGGTAACTTGGGTGGTATAGTACTAAAGTTCTGGTCCTATTCTTTCATCCTACGTGTACGTCATGCTGACACACTTCCGTATTTATTTTATATTTTATGTCAAATTTAGGTGGATCGCTGTCCACACATCCAAAGCGACTATTTTAATCACCCATATTTCCAAAACCTAAGTTTTTACGGTAACTTTGGTGGTATATACAGAAGTTCTGGTCCTATTTTATCACCCTATGTGTACGTCATGTATCCATAATTCCGTATTTATTTTTATATTTCATGTCATACTTAGACAAATCGTTGTCCGCACATCGCATAGCGACTAATTTAATCACCCATATTTCCAAAACCTAAGTTTTTACGGTAACTTGGGTGGTATAATACAGAAGTTCTGGTCCTATTCTATCACCCTACGTGTACGTCATGCTGACACACTTCCGTATTTATTTTATATTTTATGTCAAACTTAGGTGGATCGCTGTCCACACATCCAAAGCGACTATTTTAATCACCCGTATTTCCAAAACCTAAGTTTTGACGGTAACCTGAGTGGTATAATAATATAGTTCTAATCCTATTCTATCACCCAATGTGTACGTCATGTATCCAAAATTCCGTATTTATTTTTATATTTCATGTCAAACTTAGACAAATCGCTGTCCGCACATCGCATAGCGACTAATTTAATCACCCATATTTCCAAAACCTAAGTTTTTAAGGTAACTTGGGTGGTATAGTACTAAAGTTCTGGACCTATTCTATCATCCTATGTGTACGTCATGTTGGCACACCTCCGTATTTTTTTTATATTTCGTGTCAAACTTCGACAAATCTCTGTCCGCACATCTCAATGCGACTACTTTAATCAGCCGTATTTCCAAAACCTAAGTTTTTACGCTAACTTGGGTGGTATAATACAGAAGTTCTGGTACTAT
Source organism: Flexamia atlantica (assembly GCA_035578135.1). NCBI lineage: Eukaryota > Metazoa > Arthropoda > Insecta > Hemiptera > Cicadellidae > Flexamia > Flexamia atlantica. The sequence goes on along the minus strand of JAQJVK010000055.1, from coordinate 140,701 downwards.
TCTATCACCCTACGTGTACGTAATGTTGGCACACTTCCGTATTTATTATTATATTTCATGTCATACTTTGACAAATCGCTGTCCGCACATCTCAATGCGACTACTTTAATCAGCCATATTTCCAAAACCTAAGTTTTTACGGTAACTTGGGTGGTATAATACTAAATTTCAGGACCTATTCTATCATCCTATGTGTACGTCATGTTGGCACACCTCCGTATTTTTTTAAAATTTCGTGTCAAACTTCGACAAATCTCTGTCCGCACATCTCAATGCGACTACTTTAATCAGCCATATTTCCAAAACCTAAGTTTTTACGGTAACTTGGGTGGTATAATACTAAATTTCAGGACCTATTCTATCATCCTATGTGTACGTCATGTTGCCACACCTCCGTATTTATTATTATATTTCATGTCATACTTAGACAAATCGTTGTCCGCACATCGCATAGCGACTAATTTAATCACCCATATTTCCAAAACCTAAGTTTTTAAGGTAATTTGGGTGGTATAGTACTAAAGTTCTGGTCCTATTCTTTCATCCTACGTGTACGTCATGCTGACACACTTCCGTATTTATTTTATATTTTATGTCAAACTTAGGTGGATCGCTGTCCACACATCCAAAGCGACTATTTTAATCACCCGTATTTCCAAAACCTAAGTTTTGACGGTAACCTGAGTGGTATAATAATATAGTTCATTTCCAAAACCTAAGTTTTTACGGTAACTTGGGTGGTATAATACAGAAGTTCTGGTCCTATTCTATCACCCTACGTGTACGTATTGTTTGCACACCTCCGTATTTATTTTTATATTTCATGTCAAACTTAGACAAATCGTTGTCCGCACATCGCATAGCGACTAATTTAATCACCCATATTTCCAAAACCTAAGTTTTTAAGTTAACTTGGGTGGTATAGTACTAAAGTTTTGGACCTATTCTATCATCCTATGTGTACGTCATGTTGGCACACCTCCGTATTTTTTTATATTTCGTGTCAAACTTCGACAAATCGTTGTCCGCACATCGCATAGCGACTAATTTAATCACCCATATTTCCAAAACCTAAGTTTTTACGGTAACTTGGGTGGTATAATACAGAAGTTCTGGTCCTATTCTATCAACCTATGTGTACGTCATGTATCCACAATTCCGTATTTATTTTTATATTTCATGTCAAACTTAGACAAATCGCTGTCCGCACATCTCAATGCGACTACTTTAATCAGCCATATTTCCAAAACCTAAGTTTTTACGGTAACTTGGGTGGTATAGTACTAAAGTTCTGGACCTATTCTATCATCCTATGTGTACGTCATGTTGGCACACTGCCGTATTTATTTTATATTTTATGTCAAACTTAGGTGGATCGCTGTCCACACATCCAAAGCGACTATTTTAATCACCCGTATTTCCAAAACCTAAGTTTTGACGGTAACCTGAGTGGTATATTAATATAGTTCTAATCCTATTCTATCACCCAATGTGTACGTCATGTATCCAAAATTCCGTATTTATTTTTATATTTCATGTTAAACTTAGACAAATCGTTGTCCGCACATCGCATAGCGACTAATTTAATCACCCATATTTCCAAAACCTAAGTTTTTAAGGTAACTATGGTGGTATAGTACTAAAGTTCTGGACCTATTATATCATCCTATGTGTACGTCATGTTGGCACACCTCCGTATTTTTTTTATATTTCGTGTCAAACTTCGACAAATCTCTGTTCGCACATCTCAATGCGACTACTTTAATCAGCCATATTTCCAAAACCTAAGTTTTTACGGTAACTTGGGTGGTATAATACAGAAGTTCTGGTCCTATTCTATCACCCTACGTGTACGTAATGTTGGCACACCTCCGTATTTATTATTATATTTCATGTCATACTTAGACAAATCGTTGTCCGCACATCGCATAGCGACTAATTTAATCACCCATATTTCCAAAACCTACGTTTTTAAGGTAACTTGGGTGGTATAGTACTAAAGTTCTGGTCCTATTCTTTCATCCTACGTGTACGTCATGCTGACACACTGCCGTATTTATTTTATTTTTCATGTCATACCTAGACAAATCGCTGTCCGCACATCTCAATGCGACTACTTTAATCAGCCATATTTCCAAAACCTTAGTTTTTACGGTAACTTGGGTGGTATAATACAGACTTTCTGGTCCTATTCTATCACCCTATGTGACCGTAATGTTGGCACACTTCCGTATTTATTTCTATATTACATGTCAAACTTAGACAAATCGCTGTCCGCACATCTCAATGCGACTACTTTAATCAGCCATATTTCCAAAACCTAAGTTTTTACGGTAACTTGGGTGGTATAGTACTAAAGTTCTGGACCTATTCTATCATCCTATGTGTACGTCATGTTGGCACACCTCCGTATTTTTTTATATTTCGTGTCAAACTTCGACAAATCTCTGTCCGCACATCTCAATGCGACTACTTTAATCAGCCATATTTCCAAAACCTAAGTTTTTACGGTAACTTGGGTGGTATAATACAGAAGTTCTGGTCCTATTCTATCACCCTATGTGTACGTCATGTATCCACAATTCCGTATTTATTTTTATATTTCATGTCAAACTTAGACAAATCGTTGTCCGCACATCGCATAGCGACTAATTTAATCACCCATATTTCCAAAACCTAAGTTTTTAAGGTAACTTGGGTGGTATAATACTAAATTTTAGGACCTATTCTATCATCCTATGTGTACGTCATGTTGGCACACTTCCGTATTTATTTTATTTTTCATGTCAAACTTCGACAAATCTCTGTCCGCACATCTCAATGCGACTACTTTAATCAGCCATATTTCCAAAACCTAAGTTTTTACGGTAACTTTGGTGGTATAATACAGAAGTTCTGGTCCTATTCTATCACCCTACGTGTACGTAATGTTGGCACACCTCCGTATTTATTATTATATTTCATGTCATACTTAGACAAATCGTTGTCCGCACATCGCATAGCGACTACTTTAATCAGCCATATTTCCAAAACCCAAGTTTTTACGGTAACTTGGGTGGTATAATACAGAAGTTCTGGTCCTATTCTATCACCCTATGTGTACGTCTTGTTGGCACACTCGCGTATTTATTTTATATTTCATGTCAAACTTAGGCGGATCGCTGTCCACACATCCAAAGCGACTATTTTAATTACCCATATTTCCAAAACCTAAGTTTTTCGGATAACCTGAGTGGTATAATACTATAGTTCTGGTCCTATTCTATCACCCTATGTGTACGTAATGTATCCACAATTCCGTATTTATTTTTATATTTCATGTCAAACTTAGACAAATCGTTGTCCATACATCACATAGCGACTAATTTAATCACCCATATTTCTAAAGCCTAAGTATTTAAGGTAACTTGGGTGGTATAATACTAAATTTCAGGACCTATTCTATCATCCTATGTGTACGTCATGTTGGCACACGTCCGTATTTATTTTATTTTTCATGTCATACTTTGACAAATTGCTGTCCGCACATCTCAATGCGACTACTTCAATCAGCCATATTTCCAAAACCTAAGTTTTTACGGTAACTTGGGTGGTATAATACAGAAGTTCTGGTCCTATTTCATCACCCTACGTGTACGTCATGCTGACACACTGCCGTATTTATTTTATATTTTATGTCAAACTTAGGTGGATCACTGTCCACACATCCAAAGCGACTATTTTAATCACCCGTATTTCCAAAACCTAAGTTTTTAAGGTAACTTGGGTGGTATAGTACTAAAGTTCTGGACCTATTCTATCATCCTATGTGTACGTCATGTTGGCACACCTCCGTATTTTTTTATATTTCGTGTCAAACTTCGACAAATCTCTGTCCGCACATCTCAATGCGACTACTTTAATCAGCCATATTTCCAAAACCTAATTTTTTACGGTAACTTGGGTGGTATAATACAGAAGTTCTGGTCCTATTCTATCACCCTACGTGTACGTAATGTTGGCACACCTCCGTATTTATTATTATATTTCATGTCATACTTAGACAAATCGTTGTCCGCACATCGCATAGCGACTAATTTAATCACCCATATTTCCAAAACCTAAGTTTTTACGGTAACTTGGGTGGTATAATACAGAAGTTCTGGTCCTATTCTATCACCCTACGTATACGTAATGTTGGCACACCTCCGTATTTATTTTTATATTTCATGTCAAACTTAGACAAATCGTTGTCCGCACATCGCATAGCGACTAATTTAATCACCCATATTTCCAAAACCTAAGTTTTTACGGTAACTTGGGTGGTATAGTACTAAAGTTCTGGACCTATTCTATCATCCTATGTGTACGTCATGTTGGCACACCTCCGTATTTTTTTTATATTTCGTGTCAAACTTCGACAAATCGTTGTCCGCACATCGCATAGCGACTAATTTAATCACCCATATTTCCAAAACCTAAGTTTTTACGGTAACTTGGGTGGTATAATACAGAAGTTCTGGTCCTATTCTATCACCCTATGTGTACGTCATGTATCCACAATTCCGTATTTATTTTTATATTTCATGTCAAACTTAGACAAATCGCTGTCCGCACATCTCAATGCGACTACTTTAATCAGCCATATTTCCAAAACCTAAGTTTTTACGGTAACTTGGGTGGTATAGTACTAAATTTCAGGACCTATTCTATCATCCTATGTGTACGTCATGTTGGCACACTTCCGTATTTATTTTATTTTTCATGTCATACTTTGACAAATCGCTGTCCGCACATCTCAATGCGACTACTTTAATCAGCCATATTTCCAAAACCTAAGTTTTTACGGTAACTTGGGTGGTATAATACAGAAGTTCTGGTCCTATTTCATCACCCTACGTGTACGTCATGCTGACACACTGCCGTATTTATTTTATATTTTATGTCAAACTTAGGTGGATCACTGTCCACACATCCAAAGCGACTATTTTAATCACCCGTATTTCCAAAACCTAAGTTTTTAAGGTAACTTGGGTGGTATAGTACTAAAGTTCTGGACCTATTCTATCATCCTATGTGTACGTCATGTTGGCACACCTCCTTAATTTTTTTATATTTCGTGTCAAACTTCGACAAATCGTTGTCCGCACATCGACTAATTTAATCACCCATATTTCCAAAACCTAAGTTTTTACGGTAACTTAGGTGGTATAATACAGAAGTTCTGGTCCTATTCTATCACCCTATGTGTACGTCATGTATCTACAATTTCGTATTTATTTTTATATTTCATGTCAAACTTAGACAAATCGCTGTCCGCACATCTCAATGCGACTACTTTAATCACCCGTATTTCCAAAACCTAAGTTTTGACGGTAACCTGAGTGGTATAATAATATAGTTCTAATCCTATTCTATCACCCAATGTGTACGTCATGTATCCAAAATTCCGTATTTATTTTTATATTTCATGTCAAATTCAGACAAATCGTTGTCCGCACATCGCATAGCGACTAATTTAATCAGCCATATTTCCAAAACCTAAGTTTTTAAGGTAACTTGGGTGGTATAGTACTAAAGTTCTGGACCTATTCTATCATCCTATGTGTACGTCATGTTGGCACACCTCCGTATTTTTTTTATATTTCGTGTCAAACTTCGACAAATCTCTGTCCGCACATCTCAATGCGACTACTTTAATCAGCCATATTTCCAAAACCTAAGTTTTTACGGTAACTTGGGTGGTATAATACAGAAGTTCTGGTCCTATTCTATCACCCTACGTGTACGTAATGTTGGCACACCTCCGTATTTATTATTATATTTCATGTCATACTTAGACAAATCGTTGTCCGCACATCGCATAGCGACTAATTTAATCACCCATATTTCCAAAACCTAAGTTTTTACGGTAACTTGGGTGGTATAGTACTAAAGTTCTGGACCTATTCTATCATCCTATGTGTACGTCATGTTGGCACACCTCCGTATTTTTTTTATATTTCGTGTCAAACTTCGACAAATCTCTGTCCGCACATCTCAATGCGACTACTTTAATCAGCCATATTTCCAAAACCTACGTTTTTACGGTAACTTTGGTGGTATAATACAGAAGTTCTGGTCCTATTCTATCACCCTATGTGTACGTAATGTTGGCACACCTTCGTATTTATTATTATATTTCATGTCATACTTAGACAAATCGTTGTCCGCACATCGCATAGCGACTAATTTAATCAACCATATTTCCAAAACCTAAGTTTTTAAGGTAACTTGGGTGGTATAGTACTAAAGTTCTGGTCCTATTCTTTCATCCTACGTGTACGTCATGCTGACACACTGCCGTATTTATTTTATATTTTATGTCAAACTTAGGTGGATCGCTGTCCACACATCCAAAGCGACTATTTTAATCACCCGTATTTCCAAAACCTAAGTTTTGACGGTAACCTGAGTGGTATAATAATATAGTTCTAATCCTATTCTATCACCCAATGTGTACGTCATGTATCCAAAATTCCGTATTTATTTTTATATTTCATGTCAAACTTAGACAAATCGTTGTCCGCACATCGCATAGCGACTAATTTAATCACCCATATTTCCAAAACCTAAGTTTTTAAGGTAACTTGGGTGGTATAGTACTAAAGTTCTGGTCCTATTCTTTCATCCTACGTGTACGTCATGCTGACACACTGCCGTATTTATTTTATATTTTATGTCAAACTTAGGTGGATCGCTGTCCACACATCCAAAGCGACTATTTTAATCACCCATATTTCCAAAACCTAAGTTTTTACGGTAACTTGGGTGGTATAGTACTAAAGTTCTGGACCTATTCTATCATCCTATGTGTACGTCATGTTGGCACACCTCCGTATTTTCTTTATATTTCGTGTCAAACTTCGACAAATCGTTGTCCGCACATCGCATAGCGACTAATTTAATCACCCATATTTCCAAAACCTAAGTTTTTACGGTAACTTGGGTGGTATAATACAGAAGTTCTGGTCCTATTCTATCACCCTGTGTGTACGTCATGTATCCACAATTCCGTATTTATTTTTATATTTCATGTCAAACTTAGACAAATCGTTGTCCGCACATCGCATAGCGACTAATTTAATCACCCATATTTCCAAAACCTAAGTTTTTACGGTAACTTGGGTGGTATAATACAGAAGTTCTGGTCCTATTCTATCACCATACGTGTACGTAATGTTGGCACACCTCCGTATTTATTATTATATTTCATGTCATACTTTGACAAATCTTAGTCCGCACATCTCAATGCGACTACTTTAATCAGCCATATTTCCAAAACCTAAGTTTTTACGGTAACTTGGGTGGTATAATACAGAAGTTATGGTCCTATTCTATCACCCTACGTGTACGTAATGTTGGCACACCTCTGTATTTATTATTATATTTCATGTCATACTTAGACAAATCGTTGTCCGCACATCGCATAGCGACTAATTTAATCACCCATATTTCCAAAACCTAAGTTTTTAAGGTAACTTGGGTGGTATAGTACTAAAGTTCTGGTCCTATTCTTTCATCCTACGTGTACGTAATGTTGGCACACCTCCGTATTTATTTTTATATTTCATGTCAAACTTAGACAAATCGTTGTCCGCACATCGCATAGCGACTAATTTAATCACCCATATTTCCAAAACCTAAGTTTTTACGGTAACTTGGGTGGTATAATACAGAAGTTCTGGTCCTATTCTATCACCCTATGTGTACGTCATGTATCCACAATTCCGTATTTAATTTTATATTTCATGTCAAACTTAGACAAATCGTTGTCCGCACATCGCATAGCGACTAATTTAATCACCCATATTTCCAAAACCTAAGTTTTTAAGGTAACTTGGGTGGTATAATACTAAATTTCAGGACCTATTCTATTATCATATGTGTACGTCATGTTGGCACACTTCCGTATTTATTTTATTTTTCATGTCATACTTTGACAAATCGCTGTCCGCACATCTCAATGCGACTACTTTAATCAGCCATATTTCCAAAACCTAAGTTTTTACGGTAACTTGGGTGGTATAGTACTAAAGTTCTGGACCTATTCTATCATTCTATGTGTACATCATGTTGGCACATCTCCGTATTTTTTTTATATTTCGTGTCAAACCTCGACAAATCTCTGTCCGCACATCTCAATGCGACTACTTTAATCAGCCATATTTCCAAAACCTAAGTTTTTACGGTAACTTGGGTGGTATAACACAGAAGTTCTGGTCCTAATTTATCACCCTAGGTGTACGTCATGTATCCACAATTCCGTATTTATTTATATATTTCATGTCAAACTTAGACAAATCGTTGTCCGCACATCGCATAGCGACTAATTTAATCACCCATATTTCCAAAACCTAAGTTTTTACGGTAACTTGGGTGGTATAGTACTAAAGTTCTCGACCCATTCTATCATCCTATGTGTACGTCATGTTGGCACACCTCCGTATTTTTTTTATATTTCGTGTCAAACTTCGACAAATCGTTGTCCGCATATCGCATAGCGACTAATTTAATCACCCATATTTCCAAAACCTAAGTTTTTACGGTAACTTGGGTGGTATAATACAGAATTTCTGGTCCTATTCTATCACCCTATGCGTACGTCATGTTGGCACACTTTCGTATTTATTTTATTTTTCATGTCATACTTTGACAAATCGCTGTCCGCACATCTCAATGCGACTACTTTAATCAGCCATATTTCCAAAACCTAAGTTTTTACGGTAACTTGGGTGGTATAATACAGAAGTTCTGGTCCTATTCTATCACCCTACGTGTACGTAATGTTGGCACACCTCCGTATTTATTATTATATTTCATGTCATACTTAGACAAATAGTTGTCCGCACATCGCATAGCGACTAATTTAATCACCCATATTTCCAAAACCTAAGTTTTTAAGGTAACTTGGGTGGTATAGTACTAAAGTTCTGGTCCTATTATTTTATCCTACGTGTACGTAATGTTGGCACACCTCCGTATTTATTTTTATATTTCATGTCAAACTTAGACAAATCGTTGTCCGCACATCGCATAGCGACTAATTTAATCACCCATATTTCCAAAACCTAAGTTTTTACGGTAACTTGGTTGGTATAATATAGAAGTTCTGGTCCTATTCTATCACCCTATGTGTACGTCATGTATCCACAATTCCGTATTTATTTTTATATTTCATGTCAAACTTAGACAAATCGCTGTCCGCACATCTCAATGCGACTACTTTAATCACCCGTATTTCCAAAACCTAAGTTTTGACGGTAACCTGAGTGGTATAATAATATAGTTCTAATCCTATTCTATCACCCAATATGTACGTCATGTATCCAAAATTCCGTATTTATTTTTATATTTCTTGTCAAACTTAGACAAATCGTTGTCCGCACATCGCATAGCGACTAATTTAATCACCCATATTTCCAAAACCTAAGTTTTTAAGGTAACTTGGGTGTTTTAGTACTAAAGTTCTGGACCTATTCTATCATCCTATGTGTACGTCATGTTGGCACACCTCCGTATTTTTTTTATATTTCGTGTCAAACTTCGACAAATCTCTGTCCGCACATCTCAATGCGACTACTTTAATCAGCCATATTTCCAAAACCTAAGTTTTTACGGTAACTTGGGTGGTATAATACAGAAGTTCTGGTCCTATTCTATCACCCTATGTGTACGTCATGTATCCACAATTCCGTATTTATTTTTATATTTCATGTCAAACTTAGACAAATCGCTGTCCGCACATCTCAATGCGACTACTTTAATCAGCCATATTTCCAAAACCTAAGTTTTTACGGTAACTTGGGTGGTATAGTACTAAATTTCAGGACCTATTCTATCATCCTATGTGTACGTCATGTTGGCACACTTCCGTATTTATTTTATTTTTCATGTCATACTTTGACAAATCGCTGTCCGCACATCTCAATGCGACTACTTTAATCAGCCATATTTCCAAAACCTAAGTTTTTACGGTAACTTGGGTGGTATAATACAGAAGTTCTGGTCCTATTTCATCACCCTACGTGTACGTCATGCTGACACACTGCCGTATTTATTTTTATATTTTATGTCAAACTTAGGTGGATCACTGTCCACACATCCAAAGCGACTATTTTAATCACCCGTATTTCCAAAACCTAAGTTTTTAAGGTAACTTGGGTGGTATAGTACTAAAGTTCTGGACCTATTCTATCATCCTATGTGTACGTCATGTTGGCACACCTCCTTAATTTTTTTATATTTCGTGTCAAACTTCGACAAATCGTTGTCCGCACATCGACTAATTTAATCACCCATATTTCCAAAACCTAAGTTTTTACGGTAACTTAGGTGGTATAATACAGAAGTTCTGGTCCTATTCTATCACCCTATGTGTACGTCATGTATCTACAATTCCGTATTTATTTTTATATTTCATGTCAAACTTAGACAAATCGCTGTCCGCACATCTCAATGCGACTACTTTAATCACCCGTATTTCCAAAACCTAAGTTTTGACGGTAACCTGAGTGGTATAATAATATAGTTCTAATCCTATTCTATCACCCAATGTGTACGTCATGTATCCAAAATTCCGTATTTATTTTTATATTTCATGTCAAATTCAGACAAATCGTTGTCCGCACATCGCATAGCGACTAATTTAATCACCCATATTTCCAAAACCTAAGTTTTTAAGGTAACTTGGGTGGTATAGTACTAAAGTTCTGGACCTATTCTATCATCCTATGTGTACGTCATGTTGGCACACCTCCGTATTTTTTTTATATTTCGTGTCAAACTTCGACAAATCTCTGTCCGCACATCTCAATGCGACTACTTTAATCAGCCATATTTCCAAAACCTACGTTTTTACGGTAACTTGGGTGGTATAATACAGAAGTTCTGGTCCTATTCTATCACCCTATGTGTACGTAATGTTGGCACACCTTCGTATTTATTATTATATTTCATGTCATACTTAGACAAATCGTTGTCCGCACATCGCATAGCGACTAATTTAATCAACCATATTTCCAAAACCTAAGTTTTTACGGTAACTTGGGTGGTATAGTACTAAAGTTCTGGACCTATTCTATCATCCTATGTGTACGTCATGTTGGCACACCTCCGTATTTTTTTTATATTTCGTGTCAAACTTCGACAAATCTCTGTCCGCACATCTCAATGCGACTACTTTAATCAGCCATATTTCCAAAACCTACGTTTTTACGGTAACTTGGGTGGTATAATACAGAAGTTCTGGTCCTATTCTATCACCCTATGTGTACGTAATGTTGGCACACCTTCGTATTTATTATTATATTTCATGTCATACTTAGACAAATCGTTGTCCGCACATCGCATAGCGACTAATTTAATCAACCATATTTCCAAAACCTAAGTTTTTAAGGTAACTTGGGTGGTATAGTACTAAAGTTCTGGTCCTATTCTTTCATCCTACGTGTACGTCATGCTGACACACTGCCGTATTTATTTTATATTTTATGTCAAACTTAGGTGGATCGCTGTCCACACATCCAAAGCGACTATTTTAATCACCCGTATTTCCAAAACCTAAGTTTTGACGGTAACCTGAGTGGTATAATAATATAGTTCTAATCCTATTCTATCACCCAATGTGTACGTCATGTATCCAAAATTCCGTATTTATTTTTATATTTCATGTCAAACTTAGACAAATCGTTGTCCGCACATCGCATAGCGACTAATTTAATCACCCATATTTCCAAAACCTAAGTTTTTAAGGTAACTTGGGTGGTATAGTACTAAAGTTCTGGTCCTATTCTTTCATCCTACGTGTACGTCATGCTGACACACTGCCGTATTTATTTTATATTTTATGTCAAACTTAGGTGGATCGCTGTCCACACATCCAAAGCGACTATTTTAATCACCCATATTTCCAAAACCTAAGTTTTTACGGTAACTTGGGTGGTATAGTACTAAAGTTCTGGACCTATTCTATCATCCTATGTGTACGTCATGTTGGCACACCTCCGTATTTTCTTTATATTTCGTGTCAAACTTCGACAAATCGTTGTCCGCACATCGCATAGCGACTAATTTAATCACCCATATTTCCAAAACCTAAGTTTTTACGGTAACTTGGGTGGTATAATACAGAAGTTCTGGTCCTATTCTATCACCATACGTGTACGTAATGTTGGCACACCTCCGTATTTATTATTATATTTCATGTCATACTTTGACAAATCTTAGTCCGCACATCTCAATGCGACTACTTTAATCAGCCATATTTCCAAAACCTAAGTTTTTACGGTAACTTGGGTGGTATAATACAGAAGTTATGGTCCTATTCTATCACCCTACGTGTACGTAATGTTGGCACACCTCTGTATTTATTATTATATTTCATGTCATACTTAGACAAATCGTTGTCCGCACATCGCATAGCGACTAATTTAATCACCCATATTTCCAAAACCTAAGTTTTTAAGGTAACTTGGGTGGTATAGTACTAAAGTTCTGGTCCTATTCTTTCATCCTACGTGTACGTAACGTTGGCACACCTCCGTATTTATTTTTATATTTCATGTCAAACTTAGACAAATCGTTGTCCGCACATCGCATAGCGACTAATTTAATCACCCATATTTCCAAAACCTAAGTTTTTACGGTAACTTGGGTGGTATAATACAGAAGTTCTGGTCCTATTCTATCACCCTATGTGTACGTCATGTATCCACAATTCCGTATTTATTTTTATATTTCATGTCAAACTTAGACAAATCGTTGTCCGCACATCGCATAGCGACTAATTTAATCACCCATATTTCCAAAACCTAAGTTTTGACGGTAACCTGAGTGGTGTAATAATATAGTTCTAATCCTATTCTATCACCCAATGTGTACGTCATGTATCCAAAATTCCGTATTTATTTTTATATTTCATGTCAAACTTAGACAAATCGTTGTCCGCACATCGCATAGCGACTAATTTAATCACCCATATTTCCAAAAGCTAAGTTTTTAAGGTAACTTGGGTGGTATAGTACTAAAGTTCTGGACCTATTCTATCATCCTATGTGTACGTCATGTTGGCACACCTCCGTATGTTTTTTATATTTCGTGTCAAACTTCGACAAATCTCTGTCCGCACATCTCAATGCGACTACTTTAATCAGCCATATTTCCAAAACCTAAGTTTATACGGTAACTTGGGTGGTATAATACAGAAGTTCTGGTCCTATTCTATCACCCTACGTGTACGTCATGTATCCACAATTCCGTATTTATTTTTATATTTCATGTCAAACTTAGACAAATCGTTGTCCGCACATCGCATAGCGACTAATTTAATCATCCATATTTCCAAAACCTAAGTTTTTACGGTAACTTGGGTGGTATAATACAGAAGTTCTGGTCCTATTCTATCACCCTATGTGTACGTCATGTATCCACAATTCCGTATTTAATTTTATATTTCATGTCAAACTTAGACAAATCGTTGTCCGCACATCGCATAGCGACTAATTTAATCACCCATATTTCCAAAACCTAAGTTTTTAAGGTAACTTGGGTGGTATAATACTAAATTTCAGGACCTATTCTATTATCATATGTGTACGTCATGTTGGCACACTTCCGTATTTATTTTATTTTTCATGTCATACTTTGACAAATCGCTGTCCGCACATCTCAATGCGACTACTTTAATCAGCCATATTTCCAAAACCTAAGTTTTTACGGTAACTTGGGTGGTATAGTACTAAAGTTCTGGACCTATTCTATCATTCTATGTGTACGTCATGTTGGCACATCTCCGTATTTTTTTTATATTTCGTGTCAAACCTCGACAAATCTCTGTCCGCACATCTCAATGCGACTACTTTAATCAGCCATATTTCCAAAACCTAAGTTTTTACGGTAACTTGGGTGGTATAATACAGAAGTTCTGGTCCTAATTTATCACCCTAGGTGTACGTCATGTATCCACAATTCCGTATTTATTTTTATATTTCATGTCAAACTTAGACAAATCGTTGTCCGCACATCGCATAGCGACTAATTTAATCACCCATATTTCCAAAACCTAAGTTTTTACGGTAACTTGGGTGGTATAGTACTAAAGTTCTGGACCCATTCTATCATCCTATGTGTACGTCATGTTGGCACACCTCCGTATTTTTTTTATATTTCGTGTCAAACTTCGACAAATCGTTGTCCGCATATCGCATAGCGACTAATTTATTCACCCATATTTCCAAAACCTAAGTTTTTACGGTAACTTGGGTGGTATAATACAGAATTTCTGGTCCTATTCTATCACCCTATGCGTACGTCATGTTGGCACACTTTCGTATTTATTTTATTTTTCATGTCATACTTTGACAAATCGCTGTCCGCACATCTCAATGCGACTACTTTAAAAAGCCATATTTCCAAAACCTAAGTTTTTACGGTAACTTGGGTGGTATAATACAGAAGTTCTGGTCCTATTCTATCACCCTACGTGTACGTAATGTTGGCACACCTCCGTATTTATTATTATATTTCATGTCATACTTAGACAAATAGTTGTCCGCACATCGCATAGCGACTAATTTAATCACCCATATTTCCAAAACCTAAGTTTTTAAGGTAACTTGGGTGGTATAGTACTAAAGTTCTGGTCCTATTCTTTCATCCTACGTGTACGTAATGTTGGCACACCTCCGTATTTATTTTTATATTTCATGTCAAACTTAGACAAATCGTTGTCCGCACATCGCATAGCGACTAATTTAATCACCCATATTTCCAAAACCTAAGTTTTTACGGTAACTTGGTTGGTATAATACAGAAGTTCTGGTCCTATTCTATCACCCTATGTGTACGTCATGTATCCACAATTCCGTATTTATTTTTATATTTCATGTCAAACTTAGACAAATCGCTGTCCGCACATCTCAATGCGACTACTTTAATCACCCGTATTTCCAAAACCTAAGTTTTGACGGTAACCTGAGTGGTATAATAATATAGTTCTAATCATATTCTATCACCCAATATGTACGTCATGTATCCAAAATTCCGTATTTATTTTTATATTTCATGTCAAACTTAGACAAATCGTTGTCCGCACATCGCATAGCGACTAATTTAATCACCCATATTTCCAAAACCTAAGTTTTTAAGGTAACTTGGGTGTTTTAGTACTAAAGTTCTGGACCTATTCTATCATCCTATGTGTACGTCATGTTGGCACACCTCCGTATTTTTTTTATATTTCGTGTCAAACTTCGACAAATCTCTGTCCGCACATCTCAATGCGACTACTTTAATCAGCCATATTTCCAAAACCTAAGTTTTTACGGTAACTTGGGTGGTATAATACAGAAGTTCTGGTCCTATTCTATCACCCTATGTGTACGTCATGTATCCACAATTCCGTATTTATTTTTATATTTCATGTCAAACTTAGACAAATCGTTGTCCGCACATCGCATAGCGACTAATTTAATCACCCATATTTCCAAAACCTAAGTTTTTACGGTAACTTGGGTGGTATAATACAGAAGTTCTGGTCCTATTCTATCACCCTATGTGTACGTCATGTATCCAAAATTCCGTATTTATTTTTATATTTCATGTCAAACTTAGACAAATCGTTGTCCGCACATCGCATAGCGACTAATTTAATCACCCATATTTCCAAAACCTAAGTTTTTACGGTAACTTGGGTGGTATAGTACTAAAGTTCTGGACCTATTCTATCATCCTATGTGTACGTCATGTTGGCACACCTCCGTATTTTTTTTATATTTCGTGTCAAACTTCGACAAATCGTTGTCCGCACATCGCATAGCGACTAATTTAATCAACCATATTTCCAAAACCTAAGTTTTTACGGTAACTTGGGTGGTATAATACAGAAGTTCTGGTCCTATTCTATCACCCTACGTGTACGTCATGTATCCACAATTCCGTATTTATTTTTATATTTCATGTCAAACTTAGACAAATCGCTGTCCGCACATCTCAATGCGACTACTTTAATCACCCATATTTCCAAAACCTAAGTTTTTACGGTAACTTGGGTGGTATAGTACTAAAGTTCTGGTCCTATTCTTTCATCCTACGTGTACGTCATGCTGACACACTTCCGTATTTATTTTATATTTTATGTCAAACTTAGGTGGATCGCTGTCCACACATCCAAAGCGACTATTTTAATCACCCGTATTTCCAAAATCTAAGTTTTGACGGTAACCTGAGTGGTATAATAATATAGTTCTAATCCTATTCTATCACCCAATGTGTACGTCATGTATCCAAAATTCCGTATTTATTTTTATATTTCATGTCAAACTTAGACAAATCGTTGTCCGCACATCGCATAGCGACTAATTTAATCACCCATATTTCCAAAACCTAAGTTTTTACGGTAACTTGGGTGGTATAATACAGAAGTTTTGGTCCTATTCTATCACCCTACGTGTACGTAATATTGGCACACCTCCGTATTTATTATTATATTTCATGTCATACTTAGACAAATCGTTGTCCGCACATCGCATAGCGACTAATTTAATCACCCATATTTCCAAAACCTAAGTTTTTAAGGTAACTTGGGTGGTATAGTACTAAAGTTCTGGTCCTATTCTTTCATCCTACGTGTACGTCATGCTGACACACTGCCGTATTTATTTTATATTTTATGTCAAACTTAGGTGGATCGCTGTCCACACATCCAAAGCGACTATTTTAATCACCCGTATTTCCAAAACCTAAGTTTTGACGGTAACCTGAGTGGTGTATTAATATAGTTCTAATCCTATTCTATCACCCAATGTGTACGTCATGTATCCAAAATTCCGTATTTATTTTTATATTTCATGTCAAACTTAGACAAATTGTTGTCCGCACATCGCATAGCGACTAATTTAATCACCCATATTTCCAAAACCTAAGTTTTTACGGTAACTTGGGTGGTATAATACAGAAGTTCTGGTCCTATTCTATCACCCTACGTGTACGTCATGTATCCACAATTCCGTATTTATTTTTATATTTCATGTCAAACTTAGGTGGATCACTGTCCACACATCCAAAGCGACTATTTTAATCACCCGTATTTCCAAAACCTAAGTTCTTAAGGTAACTTGGGTGGTATAGTACTAAAGTTCTGGACCTATTCTGTCATCCTATGTGTACGTCATGTTGGAACCTCCGTATTTTTTTATATTTCGTGTCAAACTTCGACAAATCTCTGTCCGCACATCTCAATGCGACTACTTTAATCAGCCATATTTCCAAAACCTAAGTTTTACGGTAACTTGGGTGGTATAATAGAGAAGTTCTTGTCCTATTCTTTCATCCTACGTGTACGTCATGCTGACACGCTGCCGTATTTATTTTTATATTTCATGTCAAACTTAGACAAATCGTTGTCCGCACATCGCATAGCGACTAACTTAATCACCCATATTTCCAAAACCTAAGTTTTTACGGTAACTTGGGTGGTATAGTACTAAAGTTCTGGACCTATTCTATCATCCTATGTGTACGTCATGTTGGCACACCTCCGTATTTTTTTTATATTTCGTGTCAAACTTCGACAAATCGTTGTCCGCACATCGCATAGCGACTAATTTAATCAACCATATTTCCAAAACCTAAGTTTTTACGGTAACTTGGGTGGTATAAAACAGAAGTTCTGGTCCTATTCTATCACCCTACGTGTACGTCATGTATCCACAATTCCGTATTTATTTTTATATTTCATGTCAAACTTAGACAAATCGCTGTCCGCACATCTCAATGCGACTACTTTAATCACCCATATTTCCAAAACCTAAGTTTTTACGGTAACTTGGGTGGTATAGTACTAAAGTTCTGGTCCTATTCTTTCATCCTACGTGTACGTCATGCTGACACACTTCCGTATTTATTTTATATTTTATGTCAAACTTAGGTGGATCGCTGTCCACACATCCAAAGCGACTATTTTAATCACCCGTATTTCCAAAATCTAAGTTTTGACGGTAACCTGAGTGGTATAATAATATAGTTCTAATCCTATTCTATCACCCAATGTGTACGTCATGTATCCAAAATTCCGTATTTATTTTTATATTTCATGTCAAACTTAGACAAATCGTTGTCCGCACATCGCATAGCGACTAATTTAATCACCCATATTTCCAAAACCTAAGTTTTTACGGTAACTTGGGTGGTATAATCCAGAAGTTCTGGTCCTATTCTATCACCCTATGTGTACGTCATGTATCCACAATTCCGTATTTATTTTTATATTTCATGTCAAACTTAGACAAATCGTTGTCCGCACATCTCAATGCGACTACTTTAATCAGCCATATTTCCAAAACCTAAGTTTTTACGGTAACTTGGGTGGTATAATACAGAAGTTCTGGTCCTATTCTATCACCCTATGTGTACGTCATGTATCCACAATTCCGTATTTATTTTTATATTTCATGTCAAACTTAGACAAATCGTTGTCCGCACATCGCATAGCGACTAATTTAATCACCCATATTTCCAAAACCTAAGTTTTTACGGTAACTTGGGTGGTATAATACAGAAGTTCTGGTCCTATTCTATCACCCTATGTGTACGTCATGTATCCAAAATTCCGTATTTATTTTTATATTTCATGTCAAACTTAGACAAATCGTTGTCCGCACATCGCATAGCGACTAATTTAATCACCCATATTTCCAAAACCTAAGTTTTTACGGTAACTTGGGTGGTATAGTACTAAAGTTCTGGACCTATTCTATCATCCTATGTGTACGTCATGTTGGCACACCTCCGTATTTTTTTTATATTTCGTGTCAAACTTCGACAAATCGTTGTCCGCACATCGCATAGCGACTAATTTAATCAACCATATTTCCAAAACCTAAGTTTTTACGGTAACTTGGGTGGTATAATACAGAAGTTCTGGTCCTATTCTATCACCCTACGTGTACGTCATGTATCCACAATTCCGTATTTATTTTTATATTTCATGTCAAACTTAGACAAATCGCTGTCCGCACATCTCAATGCGACTACTTTAATCACCCATATTTCCAAAACCTAAGTTTTTACGGTAACTTGGGTGGTATAGTACTAAAGTTCTGGTCCTATTCTTTCATCCTACGTGTACGTCATGCTGACACACTTCCGTATTTATTTTATATTTTATGTCAAACTTAGGTGGATCGCTGTCCACACATCCAAAGCGACTATTTTAATCACCCGTATTTCCAAAATCTAAGTTTTGACGGTAACCTGAGTGGTATAAAAATATATAGTTCTAATCCTATTCTATCACCCAATGTGTACGTCATGTATCCAAAATTCCGTATTTATTTTTATATTTCATGTCAAACTTAGACAAATCGTTGTCCGCACATCGCATAGCGACTAATTTAATCACCCATATTTCCAAAACCTAAGTTTTTACGGTAACTTGGGTGGTATAATCCAGAAGTTCTGGTCCTATTCTATCACCCTATGTGTACGTCATGTATCCACAATTCCGTATTTATTTTTATATTTCATGTCAAACTTAGACAAATCGTTGTCCGCACATCGCATAGCGACTAATTTAATCACCCATATTTCCAAAACCTAAGTTTTTAAGGTAACTTGGGTGGTATAGTACTAAAGTTCTGGACCTATTCTATCATCCTATGTGTACGTCATGTTGGCACACCTCCGTATTTTTTTTATATTTCGTGTCAAACTTCGACAAATCTCTGTCCGCACATCTCAATGCGACTACTTTAATCAGCCATATTTCCAAAACCTAAGTTTTTACGGTAACTTGGGTGGTATAATACAGAAGTTTTGGTCCTATTCTATCACCCTACGTGTACGTAATATTGGCACACCTCCGTATTTATTATTATATTTCATGTCATACTTAGACAAATCGTTGTCCGCACATCGCATAGCGACTAATTTAATCACCCATATTTCCAAAACCTAAGTTTTTAAGGTAACTTGGGTGGTATAGTACTAAAGTTCTGGTCCTATTCTTTCATCCTACGTGTACGTCATGCTGACACACTGCCGTATTTATTTTATATTTTATGTCAAACTTAGGTGGATCGCTGTCCACACATCCAAAGCGACTATTTTAATCACCCGTATTTCCAAAACCTAAGTTTTGACGGTAACCTGAGTGGTGTATTAATATAGTTCTAATCCTATTCTATCACCCAATGTGTACGTCATATATCCAAAATTCCGTATTTATTTTTATATTTCATGTCAAACTTAGACAAATTGTTGTCCGCACATCGCATAGCGACTAATTTAATCACCCATATTTCCAAAACCTAAGTTTTTACGGTAACTTGGGTGGTATAATACAGAAGTTCTGGTCCTATTCTATCACCCTACGTGTACGTCATGTATCCACAATTCCGTATTTATTTTTATATTTCATGTCAAACTTAGGTGGATCACTGTCCACACATCCAAAGCGACTATTTTAATCACCCGTATTTCCAAAACCTAAGTTCTTAAGGTAACTTGGGTGGTATAGTACTAAAGTTCTGGACCTATTCTGTCATCCTATGTGTACGTCATGTTGGAACCTCCGTATTTTTTTATATTTCGTGTCAAACTTCGACAAATCTCTGTCCGCACATCTCAATGCGACTACTTTAATCAGCCATATTTCCAAAACCTAAGTTTTACGGTAACTTGGGTGGTATAATAGAGAAGTTCTGGTCCTATTCTTTCATCCTACGTGTACGTCATGCTGACACGCTGCCGTATTTATTTTTATATTTCATGTCAAACTTAGACAAATCGTTGTCCGCACATCGCATAGCGACTAACTTAATCACCCATATTTCCAAAACCTAAGTTTTTACGGTAACTTGGGTGGTATAGTACTAAAGTTCTGGACCTATTCTATCATCCTATGTGTACGTCATGTTGGCACACCTCCGTATTTTTTTTATATTTCGTGTCAAACTTCGACAAATCGTTGTCCGCACATCGCATAGCGACTAATTTAATCAACCATATTTCCAAAACCTAAGTTTTTACGGTAACTTGGGTGGTATAAAACAGAAGTTCTGGTCCTATTCTATCACCCTACGTGTACGTCATGTATCCACAATTCCGTATTTATTTTTATATTTCATGTCAAACTTAGACAAATCGCTGTCCGCACATCTCAATGCGACTACTTTAATCACCCATATTTCCAAAACCTAAGTTTTTACGGTAACTTGGGTGGTATAGTACTAAAGTTCTGGTCCTATTCTTTCATCCTACGTGTACGTCATGCTGACACACTTCCGTATTTATTTTATATTTTATGTCAAACTTAGGTGGATCGCTGTCCACACATCCAAAGCGACTATTTTAATCACCCGTATTTCCAAAATCTAAGTTTTGACGGTAACCTGAGTGGTATAATAATATAGTTCTAATCCTATTCTATCACCCAATGTGTACGTCATGTATCCAAAATTCCGTATTTATTTTTATATTTCATGTCAAACTTAGACAAATCGTTGTCCGCACATCGCATAGCGACTAATTTAATCACCCATATTTCCAAAACCTAAGTTTTTACGGTAACTTGGGTGGTATAATCCAGAAGTTCTGGTCCTATTCTATCACCCTATGTGTACGTCATGTATCCACAATTCCGTATTTATTTTTATATTTCATGTCAAACTTAGACAAATCGTTGTCCGCACATCGCATAGCGACTAATTTAATCACCCATATTTCCAAAACCTAAGTTTTTAAGGTAACTTGGGTGGTATAGTACTAAAGTTCTGGACCTATTCTATCATCCTATGTGTACGTCATGTTGGCACACCTCCGTATTTTTTTTATATTTCGTGTCAAACTTCGACAAATCTCTGTCCGCACATCTCAATGCGACTACTTTAATCAGCCATATTTCCAAAACCTAAGTTTTTACGGTAACTTGGGTGGTATAATACAGAAGTTCTGGTCCTATTCTATCACCCTACGTGTACGTAATGTTGGCACACCTCCGTATTTATTATTATATTTCATGTCATACTTAGACAAATCGTTGTCCGCACATCGCATAGCGACTAATTTAATCACCCATATTTCCAAAACCTAAGTTTTTAAGGTAACTTGGGTGGTATAGTACTAAAGTTCTGGTCCTATTCTTTCATCCTACGTGTACGTCATGCTGACACACTGCCGTATTTATTTTATATTTTATGTCAAACTTAGGTGGATCGCTGTCCACACATCCAAAGCGACTATTTTAATCACCCGTATTTCCAAAACCTAAGTTTTGACGGTAACCTGAGTGGTGTATTAATATAGTTCTAATCCTATTCTATCACCCAATGTGTACGTCATGTATCCAAAATTCCGTATTTATTTTTATATTTCATGTCAAACTTAGACAAATTGTTGTCCGCACATCGCATAGCGACTAATTTAATCACCCATATTTCCAAAACCTAAGTTTTTACGGTAACTTGGGTGGTATAATACAGAAGTTCTGGTCCTATTCTATCACCCTACGTGTACGTCATGTATCCACAATTCCGTATTTATTTTTATATTTCGTGTCAAACTTCGACAAATCTCTGTCCGCACATCTCAATGCGACTAATTTAATCACCCATATTTCCAGAACCTAAGTTTTTAAGGTAACTTGGGTGGTATAATACTAAATTCCAGGACCTATTCTACCACCCTACGTGTACGTAATGTTGGCACACTTCCGTATTTATTTTATTTTTCATGTCATACTTTGACAAATCGCTGTCCGCACATCTCAATGCGACTAATTTAATCACCCATATTTCCAAAACCTAGGTTTTTACGGTAACTTGGGTGGTATAATACTAAATTTCAGGACCTATTCTATCATCCTATGTGTACGTCATGTTGGCACACTTCTGTATTTATTTTATTTTTCATGTCATACTTTGACAAATCGCTGTCCGCACATCTCAATGCGAGTACTTTAATCAGCCATATTTCCAAAACCTAAGTTTTTACGGTAACTTGGGTGGTATAATACAGAAGTTCTGGTCCTATTCTATCACCCTATGTGTACGTCATGTATCCACAATTCCGTATTTATTTTTATATTTCATGTCAAACTTGGACAAATCGTTGTCCGCACATCGCATAGCGACTATTTTAATCACCCATATTTCCAAAACCTAAGTTTTTAAGGTAACTTGGGTGGTATAATACTAAATTTCAGGACCTATTCTATCATCCTATTTGTACGTCATGTTGGCACACTTCCGTATTTATTTTATTTTTCATGTCATACTTTGACAAATCGCTGTCCGCACATCTCAATGCGACTACTTTAATCAGCCATATTTCCAAAACCTAGGTTTTTACGGTAACTTGGGTGGTATAATACAGAAGTTCTGGTCCTATTCTATCACCCTACGTGTACGTCATGTATCCACAATTCCGTATTTATTTTTATATTTCGTGTCAAACTTCGACAAATCTCTGTCCGCACATCTCAATGCGACTAATTTAATCACCCATATTTCCAAAACCTAAGTTTTTAAGGTAACTTGGGTGGTATAATACTAAAATTCAGGACCTATTCTATCATCCTATGTGTACGTCATGTTGGCACACTTCCGTATTTATATTATTTTTCATGTCATACTTTGACAAATCGTTGTCCGCACATCGCATAGCGACTAATTTAATCACCCATATTTCCAAAACCTAAGTTTTTAAGGTAACTTGGGTGGTATAGTACTAAAGTTCTGGACCTATTCTATCATCCTATGTGTACGTCATGTTGGCACACCTCCGTATTTTTTTTATATTTCGTGTCAAACTTCGACAAATCTCTGTCCGCACATCTCAATGCGACTACTTTAATCAGCCATATTTCCAAAACCTAAGTTTTTACGGTAACTTGGGTAATATAATACAGAAGTTCTGGTCCTATTCTATCTTCCTACGTGTACGTAATGTTGGCACACCTCCGTATTTATTATTATATTTCATGTCATACTTAGACAAATCGTTGTCCGCACATCGCATAGCGACTAATTTAATCACCCATATTTCCAAAACCTAAGTTTTTAAGGTAACTTGGGTGGTATAGTACTAAAGTTCTGGTCCTATTCTTTCATCCTACGTGTACGTCATGCTGACACACTGCCGTATTTATTTTATATTTTATGTCAAACTTTGGTGGATCGCTGTCCACACATCCAAAGCGACTATTTTAATCACCCGTATTTCCAAAACCTAAGTTTTGACGGTAACCTGAGTGGTATAATAATATAGTTCTAATCCTATTCTATCACCCAATGTGTACGTCATGTATCCAAAATTCCGTATTTATTTTTATATTTCATGTCAAACTTAGAAAAAACGTTGTCCGCACATCGCATAGCGACTAATTTAATCACCCATATTTCCAAAACCTAAGTTTTTACGGTAACTTGGGTGGTATAATACAGAAGTTCTGGTCCTATTCTATCACCCTACGTGTACGTCATGTATCCACAATTCCGTATTTATTTTTATATTTCGTGTCAAACTTCGACAAATCTCTGTCCGCACATCTCAATGCGACTAATTTAATCACCCATATTTCCAAAACCTAAGTTTTTAAGGTATTTTGGGTGGTATAATACTAAATTTCAGGACCTATTCTATCACCCTACGTGTACGTAATGTTGGCACACTTCCGTATTTATTTTATTTTTCATGTCATACTTTGACAAATCGCTGTCCGCACATCTCAATGCGACTAATTTAATCACCCATATTTCCAAAACCTAAGTTTTTACGGTAACTTGGGTGGTATAATACTAAATTTCAGGACCTATTCTATCATCCTATGTGTACGTCATGTTGGCACACTTCCGTATTTATTTTATTTTTCATGTCATACTTTGACAAATCGCTGTCCGCACATCTCAATGCGACTACTTTAATCAGCCATATTTCCAAAACCTAGGTTTTTACGGTAACTTGGGTGGTATAATACAGAAGTTCTGGTCCTATTCTATCACCCTATGTGTACGTCATGTATCCACAATTCCGTATTTATTTTTATATTTCATGTCAAACTTAGACAAATCGTTGTCCGCACATCGCATAGCGACTAATTTAATCACCCATATTTCCAAAACCTAAGTTTTTACGGTAACTTGTGTGGTATAATACTAAATTTCAGGACATATTCTATCATTCTATGTGTACGTCATGTTGGCACACCTCCGTATTTTTTTGTATTTCGTGTCAAACCTCGACAAATCTCTGTCCGCACATCTCAATGCGACTACTTTAATCAGCCATATTTCCAAAACCTAAGTTTTTACGGTAACTTGGGTGGTATAATACAGAAGTTCTGGTCCTATTCTATCACCCTACGTGTACGTAATGTTGGCACACCTCCGTATTTATTATTATATTTCATGTCATACTTAGACAAAT
This sequence comes from Flexamia atlantica, assembly GCA_035578135.1. Taxonomy (NCBI): domain Eukaryota; kingdom Metazoa; phylum Arthropoda; class Insecta; order Hemiptera; family Cicadellidae; genus Flexamia; species Flexamia atlantica. The sequence goes on along the minus strand of JAQJVK010000055.1, from coordinate 115,261 downwards.
CGTTGTCCGCACATTGCATAGCGACTAATTTAATCACCCATATTTCCAAAACCTAAGTTTTTAAGGTAACTTGGGTGGTATAGTACTAAAGTTCTGGTCCTATTCTTTCATCCTACGTGTACGTCATGCTGACACACTGCCGTAATATTTTATATTTTATGTCAAACTTAGGTGGATCGCTGTCCACACATCCAAAGCGACTATTTTAATCACCCGTATTTCCAAAACCTAAGTTTTGACGGTAACCTGAGATGTATAATAATATAGTTCTAATCCTATTCTATCACCCAATGTGTACGTCATGTATCCAAAATTCCGTATTTATTTTTATATTTCATGTCAAACTTAGACAAATCGTTGTCCGCACATCGCATAGCGACTAATTTAATCACCCATATTTCCAAAACCTAAGTTTTTACGGTAACTTGGGTGGTATAATACAGAAGTTCTGGTCCTATTCTATCACCCTACGTGTACGTCATGTATCCACAATTCCGTATTTATTTTTATATTTCGTGTCAAACTTCGACAAATCTCTGTCCGCACATCTCAATGCGACTAATTTAATCACCCATATTTCCAAAACCTAAGTTTTTAAGGTATTTTGGGTGGTATAATACTAAATTTCAGGACCTATTCTATCACCTTACGTGTACGTAATGTTGGCACACTTCCGTATTTATTTTATTTTTCATGTCATACTTTGACAAATCGCTGTCCGCACATCTCAATGCGACTAATTTAATCACCCATATTTCCAAAACCTAAGTTTTTACGGTAACTTGGGTGGTATAATACTAAATTTCAGGACCTATTCTATCATCCTATGTGTACGTCATGTTGGCACACTTCCGTATTTATTTTATTTTTCATGTCATACTTTGACAAATCGCTGTCCGCACATCTCAATGCGACTACTTTAATCAGCCATATTTCCAAAACCTAAGTTTTTACGGTAACTTGGGTGGTATAATACAGAAGTTCTGGTCCTATTCTATCACCCTATGTGTACGTCATGTATCCACAATTCCGTATTTATTTTTATATTTCATGTCAAACTTAGACAAATCGTTGTCCGCACATCGCATAGCGACTAATTTAATCACCCATATTTCCAAAACCTAAGTTTTTACGGTAACTTGTGTGGTATAATACTAAATTTCAGGACATATTCTATCATCCTATGTGTACGTCATGTTGGCACACCTCCGTATTTTTTTGTATTTCGTGTCAAACTTCGACAAATCTCTGTCCGCACATCTCAATGCGACTACTTTAATCAGCCATATTTCCAAAACCTAAGTTTTTACGGTAACTTGGGTGGTATAATACAGAAGTTCTGGTCCTATTCTATCACCCTATGTGTACGTAATGTTGGCACACCTCCGTATTTATTATTATATTTCATGTCATACTTAGACAAATCGTTGTCCGCACATTGCATAGCGACTAATTTAATCACCCATATTTCCAAAACCTAAGTTTTTAAGGTAACTTGGGTGGTATAGTACTAAAGTTCTGGTCCTATTCTTTCATCCTACGTGTACGTCATGCTGACACACTGCCGTAATATTTTATATTTTATGTCAAACTTAGGTGGATCGCTGTCCACACATCCAAAGCGACTATTTTAATCACCCGTAATTCCAAAACCTAAGTTTTGACGGTTACCTGAGATGTATAATAATATAGTTATAATCCTATTCTATCACCCAATGTGTACGTCATGTATCCAAAATTCCGTATTTATTTTTATATTTCATGTCAAACTTAGACAAATCGTTGTCCGCACATCGCATAGCGACTAATTTAATCACCCATATTTCCAAAACCTAAGTTTTTAAGGTAACTTGGGTGGTATAGTACTAAAGTTCTGGACCTATTCTATCATCCTATGTGTACGTCATGTTGGCACACCTCCGTATTCTTTTTATATTTCGTGTCAAACTTCGACAAATCGTTGTCCGCACATCGCATAGCGACTAATTTAATCACCCATATTTCCAAAACCTAAGTTTTTACGGTAACTTGGGTGGTATAATACAAAAGTTCTGGTCCTATTCTATCACCCTATGTGTACGTCATGTATCCACAATTCCGTATTTATTTTTATATTTCATGTCAAAATTAGACAAATCGTTGTCCGCACATCGCATAGCGACTAATTTAATCACCCATATTTCAAAACCTAAGTTTTTAAGGTAACTTGGGTGGTATAATACTAAATTTCAGGACCTATTCTATCATCCTATGTGTACGTCATGTTGGCACACTTCCGTATTTATTTTATTTTTCATGTCATACTTTGACAAATCGCTGTCCGCACATCTCAATGCGACTACTTTAATCAGCCATATTTCCAAAACCTAAGTTTTTACGGTAACTTGGGTGGTATAATACTAAATTTCAGGACCTATTCTTTCATCCTATGTGTACGTCATGTTGGCACACTTCCGTATTTATTTTATTTTTCATGTCATACTTTGACAAATCGCTGTCCGCACATCTCAATGCGACTACTTTAATCAGCCATATTTCCAAAACCTAAGTTTTTACGGTAACTTGGGTGGTATAATACAGAAATTCTGGTCCTATTTCATCACCCTACGTGTACGTCATGCTGACACACTGCCGTATTTATTTTATATTTTATGTCAAACTTAGGTGGATCACTGTCCACACATCCAAAGCGACTATTTTAATCACCCGTATTTCCAAAACCTAAGTTTTTAAGGTAACTTGGGTGGTATAATACATAAGTTCTGGTCCTATTCTATCACCCTACGTGTACGTAATGTTGGCACACCTCCGTATTAATTATTATATTTCATGTCATACTTAGACAAATCGTTGTCCGCACATCGCATAGCGACTAATTTAATCACCCATATTTCCAAAACCTAAGTTTTTAAGGTAACTTGGGTGGTATAGTACTAAAGTTCTGGTCCTATTCTTTCATCCTACGTGTACGTCATGCTGACACACTGCCGTATTTATTTTATATTGTATGTCAAACTTAGGTGGATCGCTGTCCACACATCCAAAGCGACTATTTTAATCACCCGTATTTCCAAAACCTAAGTTTTGACGGTAACCTGAGTGGTATAATAATATAGTTCTAATCCTATTCTATCACCCAATGTGTACGTCATGTATCCAAAATTCCGTATTTATTTTTATATTTCATGTCAAACTTAGACAAATCGTTGTCTGCACATCGCATAGCGACTAATTTAATCACCCATATTTCCAAAACCTAAGTTTTTAAGGTAACTTGGGTGGTATAGTACTAAAGTTCTGGTCCTATTCTTTCATCCTACGTGTACGTCATGCTGACACACTGCCGTATTTATTTTATATTTTATGTCAAAATTAGGTGGATCGCTGTCCACACATCCAAAGCGACTATTTTAATCACCCGTATTTCCAAAACCTAAGTTTTTAAGGTAACTTGGGTGGTATAGTACTAAAGTTCTGGACCTATTCTATCATCCTATGTGTACGTCATGTTGGCACACCTCCGTATTTTTTTTATATTTCGTGTCAAACTTCGACAAATCGTTGTCCGCACATCGCATAGCGACTAATTTAATCACCCATATTTCCAAAACCTAAGTTTTTACGGTAACTTGGGTGGTATAATACAGAAGTTATGGTCCTATTCTATCACCCTATGTGTACGTCATGCATCCACAATTCCGTATTTATTTTTATATTTCATGTCAAACTTAGACAAATCGTTGTCCGCACATCGCATAGCGACTAATTTAATAACCCACATTTTCAAAACCTAAGTTTTTAAGGTAACTTTGGTGGTATAATACTAAATTTCAGGACCTATTCTATCATCCTATGTGTACGTCATGTTGGCACACTTCCGTATTTATTTTATTTTTCATGTCATACTTTGACAAATCGCTGTCCCCACATCGCATAGCGACTAATTTAATCACCCATATTTCCAAAACCTAAGTTTTTACGGTAACTTGGGTGGTATAATACAGACGTTCTGGTCCTATTCTATCACCCTATGTGTACGTCATGTATCCACAATTCCGTATTTATTTTTATATTTCATGTCAAACTTAGACAAATCGCTGTCCGCACATCTCAATGCGACTACTTTAATCACCCGTATTTCCAAAACCTAAGTTTTGACGGTAACCTGAGTGGTATAATAATATAGTTCTAATCCTATTCAATCACCCAATGTGTACGTCATGTATCTACAATTCCGTATTTATTTTTATATTTCATGTCAAACTTAGACAAATCGTTGTCCGCACATCGCATAGCGACTAATTTAATCACCCATATTTCCAAAACCTAAGTTTTTAAGGTAACTTGGGTGGTATAATACTAAATTTCAGGACCTATTCTATCATCCTATGTGTACGTCATGTTGGCACACTTCCGTATTTATTTTATTTTTCATGTCATACTTTGACAAATCGCTGTCCGCACATCTCAATGCGACTACTTTAATCAGCCATATTTCCAAAACCTAAGTTTTTACGGTAACTTGGGTGGTATAATACTAAATTTCAGGACCTATTCTTTCATCCTATGTGTACGTCATGTTGGCACACTTCCGTATTTATTTTATTTTTCATGTCATACTTTGACAAATCGCTGTCCGCACATCTCAATGCGACTACTTTAATCAGCCATATTTCCAAAAACCTAAGTTTTTACGGTAACTTGGGTGGTATAATACAGAAATTCTGGTCCTATTTCATCACCCTACGTGTACGCCATGCTGACACACTGCCGTATTTATTTTATATTTTATGTCAAACTTAGGTGGATCACTGTCCACACATCCAAAGCGACTATTTTAATCACCCGTATTTCCAAAACCTAAGTTTTTAAGGTAACTTGGGTGGTATAATACAGAAGTTCTGGTCCTATTCTATCACCCTACGTGTACGTAATGTTGGCACACCTCCGTATTTATTATTATATTTCATGTCATACTTAGACAAATCGTTGTCCGCACATCGCATAGCGACTAATTTAATCACCCATATTTCCAAAACCTAAGTTTTTAAGGTAACTTGGGTGGTATAGTACTAAAGTTCTGGTCCTATTCTTTCATCCTACGTGTACGTCATGCTGACACACTGCCGTATTTATTTTATATTGTATGTCAAACTTAGGTGGATCGCTGTCCACACATCCAAAGCGACTATTTTAATCACCCGTATTTCCAAAACCTAAGTTTTGACGGTAACCTGAGTGGTATAATAATATAGTTCTAATCCTATTCTATCACCCAATGTGTACGTCATGTATCCAAAATTCCGTATTTATTTTTATATTTCATGTCAAAATTAGACAAATCGTTGTCCGCACATCGCATAGCGACTAATTTAATCACCCATACTTCCAAAACCTAAGTTTTTAAGGTAACTTGGGTGGTATAGTACTAAAGTTCTGGTCCTATTCTTTCATTCTACGTGTACGTCATGCTGACACACTGCCGTATTTATTTTATATTTTATGTCAAACTTAGGTGGATCGCTGTCCACACATCCAAAGCGACTATTTTAATCACCCGTATTTCCAAAACCTAAGTTTTTAAGGTAACTTGGGTGGTATAGTATAACGTTCTGGACCTATTCTATCATCCTATGTGTACGTCATGTTGGCACACCTCCGTATTTTTTTATATTTCGTGTCAAACTTCGACAAATCGTTGTCCGCACATCGCATAGCGACTAATTTAATCACCCATATTTCCAAAACCTAAGTTTTTACGGTAACTTGGGTGGTATAATACAGAAGTTCTGGTCCTATTCTATCACCCTACGTGTACGTAATGTTGGCACACCTCCGTATTTATTATTATATTTCATGTCATACTTAGACAAATCGTTGTCCGCACATCGCATAGCGACTAATTTAATCACCTATATTTCCAAAACCTAAGTTTTTAAGGTAACTTGGGTGGTATAATACTAAATTTCAGGACCTATTCTATCATCCTATGTGTACGTCATGTGCACACTTCCGTATTTATTTTATTTTTCATGTCATACTTTGACAAATCGCTGTCCGCACATCTCAATGCGACTACTTTAATCAGCCATATTTCCAAAACCTAAGTTTTTACGGTAACTTGGGTGGTATAATACAGAAGTTCTGGTCCTATTCTATCACCCTATGTGTACGTCATGAATCCACAATTCCGTATTTATTTTTATATTTCATGTCAAACTTAGACAAATCGTTGTCCGCACATCGCATAGCGACTAATTTAATCAGCCATATTTCCAAAACCTAAGTTTTTAAGGTAACTTTGGTGGTATAATACTAAATTTCAGGACCTATTCTATCATCCTATGTGTACGTCATGTTGGCACACTTCCGTATTTATTTTATTTTTCATGTCATACTTTGACAAATCGCTGTTCTCACATCGCATAGCGACTAATTTAATCACCCATATTTCCAAAACCTAAGTTTTTACGGTAACTTGGGTGGTATAATACAGAAGTTCTGGTCCTATTCTATCACCCTATGTTTACGTCATGTATCCACAATTCCGTATTTATTTTTATATTTCATGTCAAACTTAGACAAATCGCTGTCCGCACATCTCAATGCGACTACTTTAATCACCCGTATTTCCAAAACCTAAGTTTTGACGGTAACCTGAGTGGTATAATAATATAGTTCTAATCCTATTCAATCACCCAATGTGTACGTCATGTATCTACAATTCCGTATTTATTTTTATATTTCATGTCAAACTTAGACAAATCGTTGTCCGCACATCGCATAGCGACTAATTTAATCACCCATATTTCCAAAACCTAAGTTTTTAAGGTAACTTGGGTGGTATAATACTAAATTTCAGGACCTATTCTATCATCCTATGTGTACGTCATGTTGGCACACTTCCGTATTTATTTTATTTTTCATGTCATACTTTGACAAATCGCTGTCCGCACATCTCAATGCGACTACTTTAATCAGCCATATTTCCAAAACCTAAGTTTTTACGGTAACTTGGGTGGTATAATACTAAATTTCAGGACCTATTCTTTCATCCTATGTGTACGTCATGTTGGCACACTTCCGTATTTATTTTATTTTTCATGTCATACTTTGACAAATCGCTGTCCGCACATCTCAATGCGACTACTTTAATCAGCCATATTTCCAAAACCTAAGTTTTTTACGGTAACTTGGGTGGTATAATACAGAAATTCTGGTCCTATTTCATCACCCTACGTGTACGCCATGCTGACACACTGCCGTATTTATTTTATATTTTATGTCAAACTTAGGTGGATCACTGTCCACACATCCAAAGCGACTATTTTAATCACCCGTATTTCCAAAACCTAAGTTTTTAAGGTAACTTGGGTGGTATAATACAGAAGTTCTGGTCCTATTCTATCACCCTACGTGTACGTAATGCTGGCACACCTCCGTATTTATTATTATATTTCATGTCATACTTAGACAAATCGTTGTCCGCACATCGCATAGCGACTAATTTAATCACCCATATTTCCAAAACCTAAGTTTTTAAGGTAACTTGGGTGGTATAGTACTAAAGTTCTGGTCCTATTCTTTCATCCTACGTGTACGTCATGCTGACACACTGCCGTATTTATTTTATATTGTATGTCAAACTTAGGTGGATCGCTGTCCACACATCCAAAGCGACTATTTTAATCACCCGTATTTTCCAAAACCTACGTTTTGACGGTAACCTGAGTGGTATAATAATATAGTTCTAATCCTATTCTATCACCCAATGTGTACGTCATGTATCCAAAATTCCGTATTTATTTTTATATTTCATGTCAAAATTAGACAAATCGTTGTCCGCACATCGCATAGCGACTAATTTAATCACCCATACTTCCAAAACCTAAGTTTTTAAGGTAACTTGGGTGGTATAGTACTAAAGTTCTGGTCCTATTCTTTCATTCTACGTGTACGTCATGCTGACACACTGCCGTATTTATTTTATATTTTATGTCAAACTTAGGTGGATCGCTGTCCACACATCCAAAGCGACTATTTTAATCACCCGTATTTCCAAAACCTAAGTTTTTAAGGTAACTTGGGTGGTATAGTATAACGTTCTGGACCTATTTCTATCATCCTATGTGTACGTCATGTTGGCACACCTCCGTATTTTTTTATATTTCGTGTCAAACTTCGACAAATCGTTGTCCGCACATCGCATAGCGACTAATTTAATCACCCATATTTCCAAAACCTAAGTTTTTACGGTAACTTGGGTGGTATAATACAGAAGTTCTGGTCCTATTCTATCACCCTATGTGTACGTCATGTATCCACAATTCCGTATTTATTTTTATATTTCATGTCAAACTTAGACAAATCGCTGTCCGCACATCGCATAGCGACTAATTTAATCACCCATATTTCCAAAACCTAAGTTTTTAAGGTAACTTTGGTGGTATAATACTAAATTTCAGGACCTATTCTATCATCCTATGTGTACGTCATGTTGGCACACTTCCGTATTTATTTTATTTTTCATGTCATACTTTGACAAATCGCTGTCCCCACATCTCATAGCGACTAATTTAATCACCCATATTTCCAAAACCTAAGTTTTTACGGTAACTTGGGTGGTATAATACAGAAGTTCTGGTCCTATTCTATCACCCTATGTGTACGTCATGTATCCACAATTCCGTATTTATTTTTATATTTCATGTCAAACTTAGACAACCTTTGTCCGCACATCGCATAGCGACTAATTTAATCACCCATATTTCCAAAACCTAAGTTTTTAAGGTAACTTGGGTGGTATAATACTAATTTTCAGGACCTATTCTATCATCCTACGTGTACGTAATGTTGGCACACCTCCGTATTTATTTTTATATTTCATGTCAAACTTAGACAAATCGTTGTCCGCACATCGCATAGCGACTAATTTAATCACCCATATTTCCAAAACCTAAGTTTTTACGGTAACTTGGGTGGTATAATACAGAAGTTCTGGTCCTATTCTATCACCCTATGTGTACGTCATGTATCCACAATTCCGTATTTATTTTTATATTTCATGTCAAACTTAGACAAATCGCTGTCCGCACATCTCAATGCGACTACTTTAATCACCCGTATTTCCAAAACCTAAGTTTTGACGGTAACCTGAGTGGTATAATAATATAGTTCTAATCCTATTCTATCACCCAATGTGTACGTCATGTATCCACAATTCCGTATTTATTTTTATATTTCATGTCAAACTTAGACAAATCGTTGTCCGCACATCGCATAGCGACTAATTTAATCACCCATATTTCCAAAACCTAAGTTTTTAAGGTAACTTTGGTGGTATAATACTAAATTTCAGGACCTATTCTATCATCCTATGTGTACGTCATGTTGGCACACTTCCGTATTTATTTTATTTTTCATGTCATACTTTGACAAATCGCTGTCCCCACATCTCATAGCGACTAATTTAATCACCCATATTTCCAAAACCTAAGTTTTTACGGTAACTTGGGTGGTATAATACAGAAGTTCTGGTCCTATTCTATCACCCTATGTGTACGTCATGTATCCACAATTCCGTATTTATTTTTATATTTCATGTCAAACTTAGACAAATCGTTGTCCGCACATCGCATAGCGACTAATTTAATCACCCATATTTCCAAAACCTAAGTTTTTAAGGTAACTTGGGTGGTATAATACTAATTTTCAGGACCTATTCTATCATCCTACGTGTACGTAATGTTGGCACACCTCCGTATTTATTTTTATATTTCATGTCAAACTTAGACAAATCGTTGTCCGCACATCGCATAGCGACTAATTTAATCACCCATATTTCCAAAACCTAAGTTTTTACGGTAACTTGGGTGGTATAATACAGAAGTTCTGGTCCTATTCTATCACCCTATGTGTACGTCATGTATCCACAATTCCGTATTTATTTTTATATTTCATGTCAAACTTAGACAAATCGCTGTCCGCACATCTCAATGCGACTACTTTAATCACCCGTATTTCCAAAACCTAAGTTTTGACGGTAACCTGAGTGGTATAATAATATAGTTCTAATCCTATTCTATCACCCAATGTGTACGTCATGTATCCACAATTCCGTATTTATTTTTATATTTCATGTCAAACTTAGACAAATCGTTGTCCGCACATCGCATAGCGACTAATTTAATCACCCATATTTCCAAAACCTAAGTTTTTAAGGTAACTTGGGTGGTATAATACTAAATTTCAGGACCTATTCTATCATCCTATGTGTACGTCATGTTGGCACACTTCCGTATTTATTTTATATTTCATGTCATACTTTGACAAATCGCTGTCCCCACATCGCATAGCGACTAATTTAATCACCCATATTTCCAAAACCTAAGTTTTTACGGTAACTTGGGTGGTATAATACAGAAGTTCTGGACCTATTCTATCACCCTATGTGTACGTCATGTATCCACAATTCCGTATTTATTTTTATATTTCATGTCAAACTTAGACAAATCGTTGTCCGCACATCGCATAGCGACTATTTTAATCACCCGTATTTCCAAAACCTAAGTTTTTAAGGTAACTTGGGTGGTATAGTACTAAAGGTCTGGACCTATTCTATCATCCTATGTGTACGTCATGTTGGCACACCTCCGTATTTTTTTTATATTTCGTGTCAAACTTCGACAAATCGTTGTCCGCACATCGCATAGCGACTAATTTAATCACCCATATTTCCAAAACCTAAGTTTTTACGGTAACTTGGGTGGTATAATACAGAAGTTATGGTCCTATTCTATCACCCTATGTGTACGTCATGTATCCACAATTCCGTATTTATTTTTATATTTCATGTCAAACTTAGACAAATCGTTGTCCGCACATCGCATAGCGACTAATTTAATCACCCACATTTTCAAAACCTAAGTTTTTAAGGTAACTTTGGTGGTATAATACTAAATTTCAGGACCTATTCTATCATCCTATGTGTACGTCATGTTGGCACACTTCCGTATTTATTTTATTTTTCATGTCATACTTTGACAAATCGCTGTCCCCACATCGCATAGCGACTAATTTAATCACCCATATTTCCAAAACCTAAGTTTTTACGGTAACTTGGGTGGTATAATACAGAAGTTCTGGTCCTATTCTATCACCCTATGTGTACGTCATGTATCCACAATTCCGTATTTATTTTTATATTTCATGTCAAACTTAGACAAATCGCTGTCCGCACATCTCAATGCGACTACTTTAATCACCCGTATTTCCAAAACCTAAGTTTTGACGGTAACCTGAGTGGTATAATAATATAGTTCTAATCCTATTCAATCACCCAATGTGTACGTCATGTATCTACAATTCCGAATTTATTTTTATATTTCATGTCAAACTTCGACAAATCGTTGTCCGCACATCGCATAGCGACTAATTTAATCACCCATATTTCCAAAACCTAAGTTTTTAAGGTAACTTGGGTGGTATAATACTAAATTTCAGGACCTATTCTATCATCCTATGTGTACGTCATGTTGGCACACTTCCGTATTTATTTTATTTTTCATGTCATACTTTGACAAATCGCTGTCCGCACATCTCAATGCGACTACTTTAATCAGCCATATTTCCAAAACCTAAGTTTTTACGGTAACTTGGGTGGTATAATACTAAATTTCAGGACCTATTCTTTCATCCTATGTATACGTCATGTTGGCACACTTCCGTATTTATTTTATTTTTCATGTCATACTTTGACAAATCGCTGTCCGCACATCTCAATGCGACTACTTTAATCAGCTATATTTCCAAAACCTAAGTTTTTACGGTAACTTGGGTGGTATAATACAGAAATTCTGGTCCTATTTCATCACCCTACGTGTACGTCATGCTGACACACTGCCGTATTTATTTTATATTTTATGTCAAACTTAGGTGGATCACTGTCCACACATCCAAAGCGACTATTTTAATCACCCGTATTTCCAAAACCTAAGTTTTTAAGGTAACTTGGGTGGTATAATACAGAAGTTCTGGTCCTATTCTATCACCCTACGTGTACGTAATGTTGGCACACCTCCGTATTTATTATTATATTTCATGTCATACTTAGACAAATCGTTGTCCGCACATCGCATAGCGACTAATTTAATCACCCATATTTCCAAAACCTAAGTTTTTAAGGTAACTTGGGTGGTATAGTACTAAAGTTCTGGTCCTATTCTTTCATCCTACGTGTACGTCATGCTGACACACTGCCGTATTTATTTTATATTGTATGTCAAACTTAGGTGGATCGCTGTCCACACATCCAAAGCGACTATTTTAATCACCCGTATTTCCAAAACCTAAGTTTTGACGGTAACCTGAGTGGTATAATAATATAGTTCTAATCCTATTCTATCACCCAATGTGTACGTCATTTATCCGAAATTCCGTATTTATTTTTATATTTCATGTCAAACTTAGACAAATCGTTGTCCGCACATCGCATAGCGACTAATTTAATCACCCATATTTCCAAAACCTAAGTTTTTAAGGTAACTTGGGTGGTATAGTACTAAAGTTCTGGTCCTATTCTTTCATCCTACGTGTACGTCATGCTGACACACTGCCGTATTTATTTTATATTTTATGTCAAACTTAGGTGGACCGCTGTCCACACATCCAAAGCGACTATTTTAATCACCCGTATTTCCAAAACCTAAGTTTTTACGGTAACTTGGGTGGTATAATACAGAAGTTCTGGTCCTATTCTATCACCCTATGTTTACGTCATGTATCCACAATTCCGTATTTATTTTTATATTTCATGTCAAACTTAGACAAATCGTTGTCCGCACATCGCATAGCGAATAATTTAATCACCCATATTTCCAAAACCTAAGTTTTAAGGTAACTTGGGTGGTATAATACTAATTTTCAGGACCTATTCTATCATCCTACGTGTACGTAATGTTGGCACACCTCCGTATTTATTTTTATATTTCATGTCAAACTTAGACAAATCGTTGTCCGCACATCGCTTAGCGACTAATTTAACCACCCATATTTCCAAAACCTAAGTTTTACGGTAACTTGGGTGGTATAATACAGAGGTTCTGGTCCTATTCTATCACCCTATGTGTACGTCATGTATCCACAATTCCGTATTTATTTTTATATTTCATGTCAAACTTAGACAAATCGCTGTCCGCACATCTCAATGCGACTACTTTAATCACCCGTATTTCCAAAACCTAAGTTTTGACGGTATCCTGAGTGGTATAATAATATAGTTCTAATCCTATTCTATCACCCAATGTGTACGTCATGTATCCAAAATTCCGTATTTATTTTTATATTTCATGTCAAACTTAGACAAATCGTTGTCCGCACATCGCATAGCGACTAATTTAATCACCCATATTTCCAAAACCTAAGTTTTTAAGGTAACTTGGGTGGTATAGTACTAAAGTTCTGGACCTATTCTATCATCTTATGTGTACGTCATGTTGGCACACCTACGTATTTTTTTATATTTCGTGTCAAACTTCGACAAATCTCTGTCCGCACATCTCAATGCGACTACTTTAATCAGCCATATTTCCAAAACCTAAGTTTTTACGGTAACTTGGGTGGTATAATACAGAAGTTCTGGTCCTATTCTATCACCCTACGTGTACGTCATGTATCCACAATTCCGTATTTATTTTTATATTTCATGTCAAACTTAGACAAATCGTTGTCCGCACATCGCATAGCGACTGATTTAATCACCCATATTTCCAAAACCTAAGTTTTTACGGTAACTTGGGTGGTATAATACAGAAGTTCTGGTCCTATTCTATCACCCTATGTGTACGTCATGTATCCACAATTCCGTATTTATTTTTATATTTCATGTCAAACTTAGACAAATCGTTGTCCGCACATCGCATAGCGACTAATTTAATCACCCATATTTCCAAAACCTAAGTTTTTAAGGTAACTTGGGTGGTATAATACTAAATTTCAGGACCTATTCTATCATCCTATGTGTACGTCATGTTGGCACACTTCCGTATTTATTTTATTTTTCATGTCATACTTTGACAAATCGCTGTCCGCACATCTCAATGCGACTACTTTAATCAGCCATATTTCCAAAACCTAAGTCTTTACGGTAACTTGGGTGGTATAGTACTAATGTTCTGGACCTATTCTATCATCCTATGTGTACGTCATGTTTGCACACCTCCGTAATTTTTATATTTCGTGTCAAACTTCGACAAATCGTTGTCCGCACATCGCATAGCGACTAATTTAATCACCCATATTTCCAAAACCTAAGTTTTTACGGTAACTTGGGTGGTATAATACAGAAGTTCTGGTCCTATTCTATCACCCTATGTGTACGTCATGTATCCACAATTCCGTATTTATTTTTATATTTCATGTCAAACTTAGACAAATCGCTGTCCGCACATCGCATAGCGACTAATTTAATCACCCATATTTCCAAAACCTAAGTTTTTAAGGTAACTTTGGTGGTATAATACTAAATTTCAGGACCTATTCTATCATCCTATGTGTACGTCATGTTGGCACACTTCCGTATTTATTTTATTTTTCATGTCATACTTTGACAAATCGCTGTCCCCACATCGCATAGCGACTAATTTAATCACCCATATTTCCAAAACCTAAGATTTTACGGTAACTTGGGTGGTATAATACAGAAGTTCTGGTCCTATTCTATCACCCTATGTGTACGTCATGTATCCACAATTCCGTATTTATTTTTATATTTCATGTCAAACTTAGACAAATCGTTGTCCGCACATCGCATAGCGACTAATTATATCACCCATATTTCCAAAACCTAAGTTTTTAAGGTAACTTGGGTGGTATAATACTAATTTTCAGGACCTATTCTATCATCCTACGTGTACTTAATGTTGGCACTTCTCCGTATTTATTTTTATATTTCATGTCAAACTTAGACAAATCGTTGTCCGCACATCGCATAGCGACTAATTTAATCACCCATATTTCCAAAACCTAAGTTTTTACGGTAACTTGGGTGGTATAATACAGAAGTTCTGGTCCTATTCTATCACCCTATGTGTACGTCATGTATCCACAATTCCGTATTTATTTTTATATTTCATGTCAAACTTAGACAAATCGCTGTCCGCACATCTCAATGCGACTACTTTAATCACCCGTATTTCCAAAACCTAAGTTTTGACGGTAACCTGAGTGGTATAATAATATAGTTCTAATCCTATTCTATCACCCAATGTGTACGTCATGTATCCACAATTCCGTATTTATTTTTATATTTCATGTCAAACTTAGACAAATCGTTGTCCGCACATCGCATAGCGACTAATTTAATCACCCATATTTCCAAAACCTAAGTTTTTAAGGTAACTTGGTGGTATAATACTAAATTTCAGGACCTATTCTATCATCCTATGTGTACGTCATGTTGGCACACTTCCGTATTTATTTTATATTTCATGTCATACTTTGACAAATCGCTGTCCCCACATCGCATAGCGACTAATTTAATCACCCATATTTCCAAAACCTAAGTTTTTACGGTAACTTGGGTGGTATAATACAGAAGTTCTGGACCTATTCTATCACCCTATGTGTACGTCATGTATCCACAATTCCGTATTTATTTTTATATTTCATGTCAAACTTAGACAAATCGTTGTCCGCACATCGCATAGCGACTAATTTAATCACCCATATTTCCAAAACCTAAGTTTTTAAGGTAACTTGGGTGGTATAGTACTAAAGTTCTGGACCTATTCTAACATCCTATGTGTACGTCATGTTGGCACACCTCCGTATTTTTTTTATATTTCGTGTCAAACTTCGACAAATCGTTGTCCGCACATCGCATAGCGACTAATTTAATCACCCATATTTCCAAAACCTAATTTTTTACGGTAACTCGGGTGGTATAATACAGAAGTTCTGGTCCTATTCTATCACCCTATGTGTACGTCATGTATCCACAATTCCGTATTTATTTTTATATTTCATGTCAAAATTAGACAAATCGTTGTCCGCACATCGCATAGCGACTAATTTAATCACCCATATTTCCAAAACCTAAGTTTTGACGGTAACCTGAGTGGTATAATAATATAGTTCTAATCCTATTCTATCACCCTATGTGTACGTCATGTATCCACAATTCCGTATTTATTTTTATATTTCATGTCAAACTTAGACAAATCGCTGTCTGCACATCTCAATGCGACTACTTTAATCAGCCATATTTCCAAAACCTAAGTTTTTTCGGTTACTTGGGTGGTATAATACAGAAGTTCTGGTCCTATTCTATCACCCTATATGTACGTAATGTTGGCACACCTCCGTATTTATTTTATATTTCATGTCATACTTTGACAAATCGCTGTCCCCACATCGCATAGCGACTATTTTAATCACCCGTATTTCCAAAACCTAAGTTTTGACGGTAACCTGAGTGGTATAATAATATAGTTCTAATCCTATTCTATCACCCAATGTGTACGTCATGTATCCGAAATTCCGTATTTATTTTTATATTTTATGTCAAACTTAGACAAATCGTTGTCCGCACATCGCATAGCGACTAATTTAATCACCCATATTTCCAAAACCTAAGTTTTTAAGGTAACTTGGGTGGTATAGTACTAAAGTTCTGGTCCTATTCTTTCATCCTACGTGTACGTCATGCTGACACACTGCCGTATTTATTTTATATTTTATGTCAAACTTAGGTGGATCGCTGTCCAAACATCCAAAGCGACTATTTTAATCACCCGTATTTCCAAAACCTAAGTTTTTACGGTAACTTGGGTGGTATAATACAGAAGTTCTGGTCCTATTCTATCACCCTATGTTTATGTCATGTATCCACAATTCCGTATTTATTTTTATATTTCATGTCAAACTTAGACAAATCGTTGTCCGCACATCGCATAGCGACTAATTTAATCACCCATATTTCCAAAACCTAAGTTTTAAGGTAACTTGGGTGGTATAATACTAATTTTCAGGACCTATTCTATCATCCTACGTGTACGTAATGTTGGCACACCTCCGTATTAATTTTTATATTTCATGTCAAACTTAGACAAATCGTTGTCCGCACATCGCATAGCGACTAATTTAACCACCCATATTTCCAAAACCTAAGTTTTTACGGTAACTTGGGTGGTATAATACAGAAGTTCTGGTCCTATTCTATCACCCTATGTGTACGTCATGTATCCACAATTCCGTATTTATTTTTATATTTCATGTCAAACTTAGACAAATCGCTGTCCGCACATCTCAATGCGACTACTTTAATCACCCGTATTTCCAAAACCTAAGTTTTGACGGTATCCTGAGTGGTATAATAATATAGTTCTAATCCTATTCTATCACCCAATGTGTACGTCATGTATCCAAAATTCCGTATTTATTTTTATATTTCATGTCAAACTTAGACAAATCGTTGTCCGCACATCGCATAGCGACTAATTTAATCACCCATATTTCCAAAACCTAAGTTTTTAAGGTAACTTGGGTGGTATAGTACTAAAGTTCTGGACCTATTCTATCATCCTATGTGTACGTCATGTTGGCACACCTACGTATTTTTTTTATATTTCGTGTCAAACTTCGACAAATCTCTGTCCGCACATCTCAATGCGACTACTTTAATCAGCCATATTTCCAAAACCTAAGTTTTTACGGTAACTTGGGTGGTATAATACAGAAGTTCTGGTCCTATTCTATCACCCTACGTGTACGTCATGTATCCACAATTCCGTATTTATTTTTATATTTCATGTCAAACTTAGACAAATCGTTGTCCGCACATCGCATAGCGACTAATTTAATCACCCATATTTCCAAAACCTAAGTTTTTACGGTAACTTGGGTGGTATAATACAGAAGTTCTGGTCCTTTTCTATCACCCTATGTGTACGTCATGTATCCACAATTCCGTATTTATTTTTATATTTCATGTCAAACTTAGACAAATCGTTGTCCGCACATCGCATAGCGACTAATTTAATCACCCATATTTCCAAAACCTAAGTTTTTAAGGTAAATTGGGTGGTATAATACTAAATTTCAGGACCTATTCTATCATCCTATGTGTACGTCATGTTGGCACACTTCCGTATTTATTTTATTTTTCATGTCATACTTTGACAAATCGCTGTCCGCACATCTCAATGCGACTACTTTAATCAGCCATATTTCCAAAACCTAAGTTTTTACGGTAACTTGGGTGGTATAGTACTAAAGTTCTGGACCTATTCTATCATCCTATGTGTACGTCATGTTGGCACACCTCCGTAATTTTTATATTTCGTGTCAAACTTCGACAAATCGTTGTCCGCACATCGCATAGCGACTAATTTAATCACCCATATTTCCAAAACCTAAGTTTTTACGGTAACTTGGGTGGTATAATACAGAAGTTCTGGTCCTATTCTATCACCCTATGTGTACGTCATGTATCCACAATTCCGTATTTATTTTTATATTTCATGTCAAACTTAGACAAATCGTTGTCCGCACATCGCATAGCGACTAATTATATCACCCATATTTCCAAAACCTAAGTTTTTAAGGTAACTTGGGTGGTATAATACTAATTTTCAGGACCTATTCTATCATCCTACGTGTACGTAATGTTGGCACACCTCCGTATTTATTTTTATATTTCATGTCAAACTTAGACAAATCGTTGTCCGCACATCGCATAGCGACTAATTTAATCACCCATATTTCCAAAACCTAAGTTTTTACGGTAACTTGGGTGGTATAATACAGAAGTTCTGGTCCTATTCTATCACCCTATGTGTACGTCATGTATCCACAATTCCGTATTTATTTTTATATTTCATGTCAAACTTAGACAAATCGCTGTCCGCACATCTCAATGCGACTACTTTAATCACCCGTATTTCCAAAACCTAAGTTTTGACGGTAACCTGAGTGGTATAATAATATAGTTCTAATCCTATTCTATCACCCAATGTGTACGTCATGTATCCACAATTCCGTATTTATTTTTATATTTCATGTCAAACTTAGACAAATCGTTGTCCGCACATCGCATAGCGACTAATTTAATCACCCATATTTCCAAAACCTAAGTTTTTAAGGTAACTTGGGTGGTATAATACTAAATTTCAGGACCTATTCTATCATCCTATGTGTACGTCATGTTGGCACACTTCCGTATTTATTTTATATTTCATGTCATACTTTGACAAATCGCTGTCCCCACATCGCATAGCGACTAATTTAATCACCCATATTTCCAAAACCTAAGTTTTTACGGTAACTTGGGTGGTATAATACAGACGTTCTGGACCTATTCTATCACCCTATGTGTACGTCATGTATCCACAATTCCGTATTTATTTTTATATTTCATGTCAAACTTAGACAAATCGTTGTCCGCACATCGCATAGCGACTAATTTAATCACCCATATTTCCAAAACCTAAGTTTTTAAGGTAACTTGGGTGGTATAGTACTAAAGTTCTGGACCTATTCTAACATCCTATGTGTACGTCATGTTGGCACACCTCCGTATTTTTTTTATATTTCGTGTCAAACTTCGACAAATCGTTGTCCGCACATCGCATAGCGACTAATTTAATCACCCATATTTCCAAAACCTAATTTTTTACGGTAACTCGGATGGTATAATACAGAAGTTCTGGTCCTATTCTATCACCCTATGTGTACATCATGTATCCACAATTCCGTATTTATTTTTATATTTTATGTCAAAATTAGACAAATCGTTGTCCGCACATCGCATAGCGACTAATTTAATCACCCATATTTCCAAAACCTAAGTTTTTAAGGTAACTTGGGTGGTATAATACTAAATTTCAGGACCTATTCTATCATCCTATGTGTACGTCATGTTGGCACACTTCCGTATTTATTTTATATTTCATGTCATACTTTGACAAATCGCTGTCCCCACATCGCATAGCGACTATTTTAATCACCCGTATTTCCAAAACCTAAGTTTTGACGGTAACCTGAGTGGTATAATAATATAGTTCTAATCCTATTCTATCACCCAATGTGTACGTCATGTATCCGAAATTCCGTATTTATTTTTATATTTCATGTCAAACTTAGACAAATCGTTGTCCGCACATCGCATAGCGACTAATTTAATCACCCATATTTCCAAAACCTAAGTTTTTAAGGTAACTTGGGTGGTATAGTACTAAAGTTCTGGTCCTATTCTTTCATCCTACGTGTACGTCATGCTGACACACTGCCGTATTTATTTTATATTTTATGTCAAACTTAGGTGGATCGCTGTCCAAACATCCAAAGCGACTATTTTAATCACCCGTATTTCCAAAACCTAAGTTTTTACGGTAACTTGGGTGGTATAATACAGAAGTTCTGGTCCTATTCTATCACCCTATGTTTATGTCATGTATCCACAATTCCGTATTTATTTTTATATTTCATGTCAAACTTAGACAAATCGTTGTCCGCAAATCGCATAGCGACTAATTTAATCACCCATATTTCCAAAACCTAAGTTTTAAGGTAACTTGGGTGGTATAATACTAATTTTCAGGACCTATTCTATCATCCTACGTGTACGTAATGTTGGCACACCTCCGTATTTATTTTTATATTTCATGTCAAACTTAGACAAATCGTTGTCCGCACATCGCATAGCGACTAATTTAACCACCCATATTTCCAAAACCTAAGTTTTTACGGTAACTTGGGTGGTATAATACAGAAGTTCTGGTCCTATTCTATCACCCTATGTGTACGTCATGTATCCACAATTCCGTATTTATTTTAATATTTCATGTCAAACTTAGACAAATCGCTGTCCGCACATCTCAATGCGACTACTTTAATCACCCGTATTTCCAAAACCTAAGTTTTGACGGTATCCTGGGTGGTATAATAATATAGTTCTAATCCTATTCTATCACCCAATGTGTACGTCATGTATCCAAAATTCCGTATTTATTTTTATATTTCATGTCAAACTTAGACAAATCGTTGTCCGCACATCGCATAGCGACTAATTTAATCACCCATATTTCCAAAACCTAAGTTTTTAAGGTAACTTGGGTGGTATAGTACTAAAGTTCTGGACCTATTCTATCATCCTATGTGTACGTCATGTTGGCACACCTACGTATTTTTTTTATATTTCGTGTCAAACTTCGACAAATCTCTGTCCGCACATCTCAATGCGACTACTTTAATCAGCCATATTTCCAAAACCTAAGTTTTTACGGTAACTTGGGTGGTATAATACAGAAGTTCTGGTCCTATTCTATCACCCTACGTGTACGTCATGTATCCACAATTCCGTATTTATTTTTATATTTCATGTCAAACTTAGACAAATCGTTGTCCGCACATCGCATAGCGACTAATTTAATCACCCATATTTCCAAAACCTAAGTTTTTACGGTAACTTGGGTGGTATAATACAGAAGTTCTGGTCCTTTTCTATCACCCTATGTGTACGTCATGTATCCACAATTCCGTATTTATTTTTATATTTCATGTCAAACTTAGACAAATCGTTGTCCGCACATCGCATAGCGACTAATTTAATCACCCATATTTCCAAAACCTAAGTTTTTAAGGTAAATTGGGTGGTATAATACTAAATTTCAGGACCTATTCTATCATCCTATGTGTACGTCATGTTGGCACACTTCCGTATTTATTTTATTTTTCATGTCATACTTTGACAAATCGCTGTCCGCACATCTCAATGCGACTACTTTAATCAGCCATATTTCCAAAACCTAAGTTTTTACGGTAACTTGGGTGGTATAGTACTAAATTTCTGGACCTATTCTATCATCCTATGTGTACGTCATGTTGGCACACCTCCGTAATTTTTATATTTCGTGTCAAACTTCGACAAATCGTTGTCCGCACATCGCATAGCGACTAATTTAATCACCCATATTTCCAAAACCTAAGTTTTTACGGTAACTTGGGTGGTATAATACAGAAGTTCTGGTCCTATTCTATCACCCTATGTGTACGTCATGTATCCACAATTCCGTATTTATTTTTATATTTCATGTCAAACTTAGACAAATCGCTGTCCGCACATCGCATAGCGACTAATTTAATCACCCATATTTCCAAAACCTAAGTTTTTAAGGTAACTTTGGTGGTATAATACTAAATTTCAGGACCTATTCTATCATCCTATGTGTACGTCATGTTGGCACACTTCCGTATTTATTTTATTTTTCATGTCATACTTTGACAAATCGCTGTCCCCACATCGCATAGCGACTAATTTAATCACCCATATTTCCAAAACCTAAGTTTTTACGGTAACTTGGGTGGTATAATACAGAAGTTCTGGTCCTATTCTATCACCCTATGTGTACGTCATGTAACTACAATTCCGTATTTATTTTTATATTTCATGTCAAACTTAGACAAATCGTTGTCCGCACATCGCATAGCGACTAATTTAATCACCCATATTTCCAAAACCTAAGTTTTTAAGGTAACTTGGGTGGTATAATACTAATTTTCAGGACCTATTCTATCATCCTACGTGTACGTAATGTTTGCACACCTCCGTATTTATTTTTATATTTCATGTCAAACGTAGACAAATCGTTGTCCGCACATCGCATAGCGACTAATTTAATCACCCATATTTCCAAAACCTAAGTTTTTACGGTAACTTGGGTGGTATAATACAGAAGTTCTGGTCCTATTCTATCACCCTATGTGTACGTCATGTATCCACAATTCCGTATTTATTTTTATATTTCATGTCAAACTTAGACAAATCGCTGTCCGCACATCTCAATGCGACTACTTTAATCACCCGTATTTCCAAAACCTAAGTTTTGACGGTAACCTGAGTGGTATAATAATATAGTTCTAATCCTATTCTATCACCCAATGTGTACGTCATGTATCTACAATTCCGTATTTATTTTTATATTTCATGTCAAACTTAGACAAATCGTTGTCTGCACATCGCATAGCGACTAATTTAATCACCCATATTTCCAAAACCTAAGTTTTTAAGGTAACTTGGGTGGTATAATACTAAATTTCAGGACCTATTCTATCATCCTATGTGTACGTCATGTTGGCACACTTCCGTATTTATTTTATATTTCATGTCATACTTTGACAAATCGCTGTCCCCACATCGCATAGCGACTAATTTAATCACCCATATTTCCAAAACCTAAGTTTTTACGGTAACTTGGGTGGTATAATACAGAAGTTCTGGACCTATTCTATCACCCTATGTGTACGTCATGTATCCACAATTCCGTATTTATTTTTATATTTCATGTCAAACTTAGACAAATCGTTGTCCGCACATCGCATAGCGACTAATTTAATCACCCATATTTCCAAAACCTAAGTTTTTAAGGTAACTTGGGTGGTATAGTACTAAAGTTCTGGACCTATTCTTACATCCTACGTGTACGTCATGTTGGCACACCTCCGTATTTTTTTTTATATTTCGTGTCAAACTTCGACAAATCGTTGTCCGCACATCGCATAGCGACTAATTTAATCACCCATATTTCCAAAACCTAATTTTTTACGGTAACTCGGGTGGTATAATACAGAAGTTCTGGTCCTATTCTATCACCCTATGTGTACGTCATGTATCCACAATTCCGTATTTATTTTTATATTTCATGTCAAAATTAGACAAATCGTTGTCCGCACATCGCATAGCGACTAATTTAATCACCCATATTTCCAAAACCTAAGTTTTTAAGGTAACTTGGGTGGTATAATACTAAATCTCAGGACCTATTCTATCATCCTATGTGTACGTCATGTTGGCACACTTCCGTATTTATTTTATTTTTCATGTCATACTTTGACAAATCGCTGTCCGCACATCTCAATGCGACTACTTTAATCAGCCATATTTCCAAAACCTAAGTTTTTACGGTAACTTGGGTGGTATAATACAGAAGTTCTGGTCCTATTCTATCACCCTACGTGTACGTAATGTTGGCACACCTCCGTATTTATTATTATATTTCATGTCATACTTAGACAAATCGTTGTCCGCACATCGCATAGCGACTAATTTAATCACCCATGTTTCCAAAACCTAAGTTTTTAAGGTAACTTTGGTGGTATAGTACTAAAGTTCTGGTCCTATTCTTTCATCCTACGTGTACGTCATGCTGACACACTGCCGTATTTATTTTATATTGTATGTCAAACTTAGGTGGAACGCTGTCCACACATCCAAAGCGACTATTTTAATCACCCGTATTTCCAAAACCTAAGTTTTGACGGTAACCTGAGTGGTATAATAATATAGTTCTAATCATATTCTATCACCCAATGTGTACGTCATGTATCCAAAATTCCGTATTTATTTTTATATTTCATGTCAAACTTAGACAAATCGTTGTCCGCACATCGCATAGCGACTAATTTAATCACCCATTTTTCCAAAACCTAAGTTTTTAAGGTAACTTGGGTGGTATAGTACTAAAGTTCCGGTCCTATTCTTTCATCCTACGTGTACGTCATGCTGACACACTGCCGTATTTATTTTATATTTTATGTCAAACTTAGGTGGATCGCTGTCCACACATCCAAAGCGACTATTTTAATCACCCGTATTTCCAAAACCTAAGTTTTTAAGGTAACTTGGGTGGTATAGGACTAAAGTTCTGGACCTATTCTATCATCCTATGTGTACGTCATGTTGGCACACCTCCGTATTTTTTTTGTATTTCGTGTCAAACTTCGACAAATCGTTGTCCGCACATCGCATAGCGACTAATTTAATCACCCATATTTCCAAAACCTAAGTTTTTACGGTAACTTGGGTGGTATAATACAGAAGTTCTGGTCCTATTCTATCACCCTATGTGTACGTCATGTATCCACAATTCCGTATTTATTTTTATATTTCATGTCAAACTTAGACAAATCGTTGTCCGCACATCGCATAGC
The DNA here is from genome assembly GCA_035578135.1 of Flexamia atlantica. NCBI lineage: Eukaryota > Metazoa > Arthropoda > Insecta > Hemiptera > Cicadellidae > Flexamia > Flexamia atlantica. Next base: position 90,277 of record JAQJVK010000055.1, on the reverse strand, counting down.
GACTAATTTAATCACCCATATTTCCAAAACCTAAGTTTTTAAGGTAACTTGGGTGGTATAATACTAAATTTCAGGACCTATTCTATCATCCTATGTGTACGTCATGTTGGCACACTTCCGTATTTATTCTATTTTTCATGTCATACTTTGACAAATCGCTGTCCCCACATCGCATAGCGACTAATTTAATCACCCATATTTCCAAAACCTAAGTTTTTACGGTAACTTGGGTGGTATAATACTGAAGTTCTGGTCCTATTCTATCACCCTATGTGTACGTCATGTATCCACAATTCCGTATTTATTTTTATATTTCATGTCAAACTTAGACAAATCGTTGTCCGCACATCGCATAGCGACTAATTTAATCACCCATATTTCCAAAACCTAAGTTTTTAAGGTAACTTGGGTGGTATAATACTAATTTTCAGGACCTATTCTATCATCCTACGTGTACGTAATGTTGGCACACCTCCGTATTTATTTTTATATTTCATGTCAAACTTAGACAAATCGTTGTCCGCACATCGCATAGCGACTAATTTAACCACCCATATTTCCAAAACCTAAGTTTTTACGGTAACTTGGGTGGTATAATACAGAAGTTCTGGTCCTATTCTATCACCCTATGTGTACGTCATGTATCCACAATTCCGTATTTATTTTTATATTTCATGTCAAACTTAGACAAATCGCTGTCCGCACATCTCAATGCGACTACTTTAATCACCCGTATTTCCAAAACCTAAGTTTTGACGGTAACCTGAGTGGTATAATAATATAGTTCTAATCCTATTCTATCACCCAATGTGTACGTCATGTATCCAAAATTCCGTATTTATTTTTATATTTCATGTCAAACTTAGACAAATCGTTGTCCGCACATCGCATAGCGACTAATTTAATCACCCATATTTCCAAAACCTAAGTTTTTACGGTAACTTGGGTGGTATAGTACTAAAGTTCTGGACCTATTCTATCATCCTATGTGTACGTAATGTTGGCACACCTCCGTATTTATTAATATATTTCATGTCATACTTAGACAAATCGTTGTCCGCACATCGCATAGCGACTAATTTAATCACCCATATTTCCAAAACCTAAGTTTTTAAGGTAACTTGGGTGGCATAGTACTAAAGTTCTGGTCCTATTCTTTCATCCTACGTGTACGTCATGCTGACACACTGCCGTATTTATTTTATATTTTATGTCAAACTTAGGTGGATCGCTGTCCACACATCCAAAGCGACTATTTTAATCACCCGTATTTCCAAAACCTAAGTTTTGACGGTAACATGAGTGGTATAATAATATAGTTCTAATCCTATTCTATCACCCAATGTGTACGTCATGTATCCAAAATTCCGTATTTATTTTTATATTTCATGTCAAACTTAGACAAATCGTTGTCCGCACATCGCATAGCGACTAATTTAATCACCCATATTTCCAAAACCTAAGTTTTTAAGGTAACTTGGGTGGTATAGTACTAAAGTTCTGGTCCTATTCTTTCATCCTACGTGTACGTCATGCTGACACACTGCCGTATTTATTTTATATTTTATGTCAAACTTAGGTGGATCGCTGTCCACACATCCAAAGCGACTATTTTAATCACCCGTAGTTCCAAAACCTAAGTTTTTAAGGTAACTTGGGTGGTATAGTACTAAAGTTCTGGACCTATTCTATTATCCTATGTGTACGTCATGTTGGCACACCTCCGTATTTTTTTTATATTTCGTGTCAAAATTCGACAAATCGTTGTCCGCACATCGCATAGCGACTAATTTAATCACCCATATTTCCAAAACTAAGTTTTTACGGTAACTTGGGTGGTATAATACAGAAGTTCTGGTCCTATTCTATCACCCTATGTGTACGTCATGTATCCACAATTCCGTATTTATTTTTATATTTCATGTCAAACTTAGACAAATCGTTGTCCGCACATCGCATAGCGACTAATTTAATCACCCATATTTCCAAAACCTAAGTTTTTAAGGTAACTTGGTTGGTATAATACTAAATTTCAGGACCTATTCTATCATCCTATGTGTACGTCATGTTGGCACACTTCCGTATTTATTTTATTTTTCATGTCATACTTTGACAAATCGCTGTCCGCACATCTCAATGCGACTACTTTAATCAGCCATATTTCCAAAACCTAAGTTTTTACGGTAACTTGGGTGGTATAATACTAAATTTCAGGACCTATTCTTTCATCCTATGTGTACGTCATGTTGGCACACTTCCGTATTTATTTTATTTTTCATGTCATACTTTGACAAATCGCTGTCCGCACATCTCAATGCGACTACTTTAATCAGCCATATTTCCAAAACCTAAGTTTTTACGGTAACTTGGGTGGTATAATACAGAAGTTCTGGTCCAATTTCATCACCCTACGTGTACGTCATGCTGACACACTGCCGTATTTATTTTATATTTTATGTCAAACTTAGGTGGATCACTGTCCACACATCCAAAGCGACTATTTTAATCACCCGTATTTCCAAAACCTAAGTTTTTTAGGTAACTTGGGTGGTATAATACAGAAGTTCTGGTCCTATTCTTTCATCCTATGTATACGTCATGTTGGCACACCTCCGTATTTTTTTATATTTCGTGTCAAACTTCGACAAATCTCTGCCCGCACATCTCAATGCGACTACTTTAATCAGCCATATTTCCAAAACCTAAGTTTTTACGGTAACTTGGGTGGTATAATACTAAATTTCAGGACCTATTCTTTCATCCTATGTGTACGTCATGTTGGCACACTTCCGTTTTTATTTTATTTTTCATGTCATACTTTGACAAATCGCTGTCCGCACATCTCAATGCGACTACTTTAATCAGCCATATTTCCAAAACCTAAGTTTTTACGGTAACTTGGGTGGTATAATACAGAAGTTCTGGTCCTATTTTATCATCCTATGTGTACGTAATGTTGGCACACCTCCGTATGTATTATTATATTTCATATCATACTTAGACAAATCGTTGTCCGCACATCGCATAGCGACTAATTTAATCACCCATATTTCCAAAACCTAAGTTTTTAAGGTAACTTGGGTTGTATAGTACTAAAGTTCTGGTCCTATTCTTTCATCCTATGTATACGTCATGTTGGCACACCTCCGTATTTTTTTATATTTCGTGTCAAACTTCGACAAATCTCTGCCCGCACATCTCAATGCGACTACTTTAATCAGCCATATTTCCAAAACCTAAGTTTTTAAGGTAACTTGGGTGGTATAGTACTAAAGTTCTGGACCTATTCTTTCATCCTATGTGTACGTCATGTTGGCACACTTCCGTATTTATTTTATTTTTCATGTCATACTTTGACAAATCGCTGTCCGCACATCTCAATGCGACTACTTTAATCAGCCATATTTCCAAAACCTAAGTTTTTACGGTAACTTGGGTGGTATAATACAGAAGTTCTGGTCCTATTCTATCATCCTATGTGTACGTAATGTTGGCACACCTCCGTATTTATTATAATATTTCATGTCATACTTAGAAATATCGTTGTCCGCACATCGCATAGCGACTAATTTAATCACCCATATTTCCAAAACCTAAGTTTTTAAGGTAACTTGGGTGGTATAGTACTAAAGTTCTGGTCCTATTCTTTCATCCTACGTGTACGTCATGCTGACACACTGCCGTATTTATTTTATATTTTATGTCAAACTTAGGTGGATCGCTGTCCACACATCCAAAGCGACTATTTTAATCACCCGTATTTCCAAAACCTAAGTTTTGACGGTAACCTGAGTGGTATAATAATATTATTCTAATCCTATTCTATCACCCAATGTGTACGTCATGTATCCAAAATTCCGTATTTATTTTTATATTTCATGTCAAACTTAGACAAATCGTTGTCCGCACATCGCATAGCGACTAATTTAATCACCCATATTTTCAAAACCTAAGTTTTTAAGGTAACTTGGGTGGTATAGTACTAAAGTTCTGGTCCTATTCTTCCATCCTACGTGTACGTTATGCTGACACACTGCCGTATTTATTTTATATTTTATGTCAATCCTAGGTGGATCGCTGTCCACACATCCAAAGCGACTATTTTAATCACCCGTATTTCCAAAACCTAAGTTTTTAAGGTAACTTGGGTGGTATAGTACTAAAGTTCTGGACCTATTCTATCATCCTATGTGTACGTCATGTTGGCACACCTCCGTATTTTTTTATATTTCGTGTCAAACTTCGACAAATCGTTGTCCGCACATCGCATAGCGACAAATTTAATCACCCATATTTCCAAAACCTAAGTTTTTACGGTAACTTGGGTGGTATAATACAGAAGTTCTGGTCCTATTCTATCACCCTATGTGTACGTCATGTATCCACAATTCCGTATTTATTTTTATATTTCATGTCAAACTTAGACAAATCGTTGTCCGCACATCGCATAGCGACTAATTTAATCACCCATATTTCCAACACCTAAGTTTTTAAGGTAACTTGGGTGGTATAATACTAAATTTCAGGACCTATTCTATCATCCTATGTGTACGTCATGTTGGAACACTTCCGTATTTATTTTATTTTTCATGTCATACTTTGACAAATCGCTGTCCGCACATCTCAATGCGACTACTTTAATCAGCCATATTTCCAAAACCTAAGTTTTTACGGTAACTTGGGTGGTATAATACTAAATTTCAGGACCTATTCTTTCATCCTATGTGTACGTCATGTTGGCACACTTCCGTATTTATTTTATTTTTCACGTCATACTTTGACAAATCGCTGTCCGCACATCTCAATGCGACTACTTTAATCAGCCATATTTCCAAAACCTAAGTTTTTACGGTAACTTGGGTGGTATAATACAGAAGTTCTGGTCCTATTTCATCACCTTACGTGTACGTCATGCTGACACACTGCCGTATTTATTTTATATTTTATGTCAAACTTAGACAAATCGCTGTCCGCACATCTCAATGCGACTACTTTAATCAGCCATATTTCCAAAACCTAAGTTTTTACGGTAACTTGGGTGGTATAGTACTAAAGTTCTGGACCTATTCTATCATCCTATGTGTACGTCATGTTGGCACACCTCCGTATTTTTTTATATTTCGTGTCAAACTTCGACAAATCTCTGTCCGCACATCTCAATGCGACTACTTTAATCAGCCATATTTCCAAAACCTAAGTTTTTACGGTAACTTGGGTGGTATAATACAGAAGTTCTGGTCCTATTCTATCACCCTACGTGTACGTCTTGTATCCACAATTCCGTATTTATTTTTATATTTCGTGTCAAACTTCGACAAATCTCTGTCCGCACATCTCAATGCGACTACTTTAATCAGCCATATTTCCAAAACCTAAGTTTTTACGGTAACTTGGGTGGTATAATACAGAAGTTCTGGTCCTATTTCATCACCCTACGTGTACGTCATGCTGACACACTGCCGTATTTATTTTATATTTTATGTCAAAATTAGACAAATCGCTGTCCGCACATCTCAATGCGACTACTTTAATCAGCCATATTTCCAAAACCTAAGTTTTTACGGTAACTTGGGTGGTATAGTACTAAAGTTCTGGACCTATTCTATCATCCTATGTGTACGTCATGTTGGCACACTTCCGTATTTATTTTATTTTTCATGTCATACTTTGACAAATCTCTGTCCGCACATCTCAATGCGACTAATTTAATCAGCCATATTTCCAAAACCTAAGTTTTTACGGTAACTTGGGTGGTATAATACAGAAGTTCTGGTCCTATTTTATCACCCTACGTGTACGTAATGTTGGCACACCTCCGTATTTATTATTATATTTCATGTCATACGTAGACAAATCGTTGTCCGCACATCGCATAGCGACTAATTTAATCACCCATATTTCCAAAACCTAAGTTTTTAAGGTAACTTGGGTGGTATAGTACTAAAGTTCTGGTCCTATTCTTTCATCCTACGTGTAGGTCATGCTGACACACTTCCGTATTTATTTTATATTTTATGTCAAACTTAGGTGGATCGCTGTCCACACATCCAAAGCGACTATTTTAATCACCCATATTTCCAAAACCTAAGTTTTGACGGTAACCTGAGTGGTATAATAATATAGTTCTAATCCTATTCTATCACCCAATGTGTACGTCATGTATCCAAAATTCCGTATTTATTTTTATATTTCATATCAAACTTAGAAAAATCGTTGTCCGCACATCGCATAGCGACTAATTTAATCACCCATATTTCCAAAACCTAAGTTTTTACGGTAACTTGGGTGGTATAATACAGAAGTTCTGGTCCTATTCTATCACCCTATATGTACGTCATGTATCCACAATTCCGTATTTATTTTTATATTTCATGTCAAACTTAGACAAATCGCTGTCCGCACATCGCATAGCGACTAATTTAATCACCCATATTTCCAAAACCTAAGTTTTTAAGGTAACTTGGGTGGTATAATACTAAATTTCAGGACCTATTCTATCATCCTATGTGTACGTCATGTTGGCACACTTCCGTATTTATTTCTATTTTTCATGTCATACTTAGACAAATCGCTGTCCGCACATCTCAATGCGACTACTTTAATCAGCCATATTTCCAAAACCTAAGTTTTTACGGTAACTTGGGTGGTATAATACAGAAGTTCTGGTCCTATTCTATCACCCTATGTGTACGTCATGTATCTACAATTCCGTATTTATTTTTATATTTCATGTCAAACTTAGACAAATCGTTGTCCGCACATCGCATAGCGACTAATTTAATCACCCATATTTCCAAAACCTAAGTTTTTAAGGTAACTTGGGTGGTATAGTACTAAAGTTCTGGTCTTATTCTTTCATCCTATGTGTACGTCATGTTGGCACACTTCCGTATTTATTTTATTTTTCATGTCATACTTTGACAAATCGCTGTCCGCACATCTCAATGCGACTACTTTAATCAGCCATATTTCTAAAACCTAAGTTTTTACGGTAACTTGGGTGGTATAATACAGAAGTTCTGGTCCTGTTCTATCACCCTACGTGTACGTCATGTATCCATCATTCCGTATTTATTTTTATATTTCGTGTCAAACTTCGACAAATCTCTGTCCGCACATCTCAATGCGACTACTTTAATCAGCCATATTTCCAAAACCTAGGTTTTTACGGTAACTTGGGTGGTATAATACAGAAGTTCTGGTCCTATTCTATCACCCTACGTGTACGTAATGTTGGCACACTTCCGTATTTATTTTATTTTTCATGTCATACTTAGACAAATCTCTGTCCGCACATCTCAATGCGACTAATTTAATCACCCATATTTCCAAAACCTAAGTTTTTACGGTAACTTGGGTGGTATAGTACTAAAGTTCTGGTCCTATTCTATCATCCTATGTGTACGTCATGCTGACACACTTCCGTATTTATTTTATATTTTATGTCAAACATAGGTGGATCGCTGTCCACACATCCAAAGCGACTATTTTAATCACCCGTATTTCCAAAACCTAAGTTTTTAAGGTAACTTGGGTGGTATAGTACTAAAGTTCTGGACCTATTCTATCATCCTATGTGTACGTCATGTTGGCACACCTCCGTATTTTTTTTATATTTCGTGTCAAACTTCGACAAATCGTTGTCCGCACATCGCATAGCGACTAATTTAATCACCCATATTTCCAAAACTTAAGTTTTTACGGTAACTTGGATGGTATAATACAGAAGTTCTGGTCCTATTCTATCACCCTATGTGTACGTCATGTATCCACAATTCCGTATTTATTTTTATATTTCATGTCAAACTTAGACAAATCGCTGTCCGCACATCTCAATGCGACTAATTTAATCAGTTATATTTCCAAAACCTAAGTTTTTACGGTAACTTGAGTGGTATAATACAGAAGTTCTGGTCCTATTCTATCACCCTACGTGTACGTAATGTTGGCACACCTCCGTATTTATTATTATATTTCATGTCATACTTAGACAAATCGTTGTCCGCACATCGCATAGCGACTAATTTAATCACCCATATTTCCAAAACCTAAGTTTTTAAGGTAACTTGGGTGGTATAGTACTAAAGTTCAGGTCCTATTCTTTCATCCTATGTGTACGTCATGTTGGCACACTTCCGTATTTATTTTATTTTTCATGTCATACTTTGACAAATCGCTGTCCGCACATCTCAATGCGACTACTTTAATCAGCCATATTTCCAAAACCTAAGTTTTTACGGTAACTTGGGTGGTATAGTACAGAAGTTCTGGTCCTATTCTATCACCCTATGTGTACGTCATGTATCCACAATTCCGTATTTATTTTTATATTTCATGTCAAACTTAGACAAATCGTTGTCCGCACATCGCATAGCGACTAATTTAATCACCCATATTTCCAAAACCTAAGTTTTTACGGTAACTTGGGTGGTATAGTACTAAAGTTCTGGACCTATTCTATCATCCTATGTGTACGTCATGTTGGCACACCTCCGTATTTTTTTTATATTTCGTGTCAAACTTCGACAAATCGTTGTCCGCACATCGCATAGCGACTAATTTAATCAGCCATATTTCCAAAACCTAAGTTTTTACGGTAACTTGGGTGGTATAATACAGAAGTTCTGGTCCTATTCTATCACCCTACGTGTACGTAATGTTGGCACACCTCCTTATTTATTTTTATATTTCATGTCAAACTTAGACAAATCGTTGTCCGCACATCGCATAGCGACTAATTTAATCACCCATATTTCCAAAACCTAAGTTTTTAAGGTAACTTGGGTGGTATAATACTAAATTTCAGGACCTATTCTATCATCCTATGTGTACGTCATGTTGGCACACTTCCGTATTTATTTTATTTTTTATGTCATACTTTGACAAATCGCTGTCCGCACATCTCAATGCGACTACTTTAATCAGCCATATTTCCAAAACCTAAGTTTTTACAGTAACTTAGGTGGTATAATACAGAAGTTCTGGTCCTATTCTATCACCCTATGTGTACGTCATGTATCCACAATTCCGTATTTATTTTTATATTTCATGTCAAACTTAGACAAATCGTTGTCCGCACATCGCATAGCGACTAATTTAATCACCCATATTTCCAAAACCTAAGTTTTTACGGTAACTTGGGTGGTATAGTACTAAAGTTCTAGACCTATTCTATCATCCTATGTGTACGTCATGTTGGCACACCTCCGTATTTTTTTTATATTTCGTGTCAAACTTCGACAAATCGTTGTCCGCACATCGCATAGCAACTAATTTAATCACCCATATTTCCAAAACCTAAGTTTTTACGGTAACTTGGGTGGTATAATACAGAAGTTCTGGTCCTATTCTATCACCCTATGTGTACGTCATGTATCCACAATTCCGTATTTATTTTTATATTTCATGTCAAACTTAGACAAATCGCTGTCCGCACATCTCAATGCGACTACTTTAATCAGCCATATTTCCAAAACCTAAGTTTTTAAGGTAACTTGGGTGGTATAATACTAAATTTCAGGACCTATTCTATCATCCTATGTGTACGTCATGTTGGCACACTTCCGTATTTATTTTATTTTTCATGTCATACTTTGACAAATCGCTGTCCGCACATCTCAATGCGACTACTTTAATCAGCCATATTTCCAAAACCTAAGTTTTTACGGTAACTTGGGTGGTATAATACAGAAGTTCTGGTCCTATTCTATCACCCTATGTGTACGTCATGTATCCACAATTCCGTATTTATTTTTATATTTCATGTCAAACTTAGACAAATCCTTGTCCGCACATCGCATAGCGAATAATTTAATCACCCATATTTCCAAAACCTAAGTTTTTAAGGTAACTTGGGAGGTATAGTACTAAAGTTTAGGACCTATTCTATCATCCTATGTGTACGTCATGTTGGCACACTTCCGTATTTATTTTATTTTTCATGTCATACTTTGACAAATCGCTGTCCGCACATCTCAATGCGACTACTTTAATCAGCCATATTTCCAAAACCTAAGTTTTTACGGTAACTTGGGTGGTATAGTACTAAGGTTCTGGACCTATTCTATCATCCTATGTGTACGTCATGTTGGCACACTTCCGTATTTATTTTATTTTTCATGTCATACTTTGACAAATCGCTGTCCGCACATCTCAATGCGACTACTTTAATCAGCCATATTTCCAAAACCTAAGTTTTTACAGTAACTTGGGTGGTATAATACAGAAGTTCTGGTCCTATTCTATCACCCTACGTGTACGTAATGTTGGCACACCTCCGTATTTTTTTTATATTTCGTGTCAAACTTCGACAAATCTCTGTCCGCACATCTCAATGCGACTACTTTAATCAGCCATATTTCCAAAACCTAAGTTTTCACGGTAACTTGGGTGGTATAATACAGAAGTTCTGGTCCAATTCTATCACCCTATGTGTACGTCATGTATCCACAATTCCGTATTTATTTTTATATTTCATGTCAAACTTAGACAAATCGTTGTCCGCACATCGCATAGCGACTAATTTAATCACCCATATTTCCAAAACCTAAGTTTTTAAGGTAACTTGGGTGGTATAATACTAAATTTCAGGACCTATTCTATCATCCTATGTGTACGTCATGTTGGCACACTTCCGTATTTATTTTATTTTTCATGTCATACTTTGACAAATCGCTGTCCGCACATCTCAATGCGACTACTTTAATCAGCCATATTTCCAAAACCTAAGTTTTTACGGTAACTTGGGTGGTATAGTACTAAAGTTCTGGACCTATTCTATCATCCTATGTGTACGTCATGTTGGCACACCTCCGTATTTTTTTTATATTTCGTGTCAAACTTCGACAAATCTCTGTCCACACATCTCAATGCGACTACTTTAATCAGCCATATTTCCAAAACCTAAGTTTTTACGGTAACTTGGGTGGTATAATACAGAAGTTCTGGTCCTATTCTATCACCCTACGTGTACGTAATGTTGGCACACCTCCGTATTTATTATTATATTTCATGTCATACTTAGACAAATCGTTGTCCGCACATCGCATATCGACTAATTTAATTACCCATATTTCCAAAACCTAAGTTTTTAAGGTAACTTGGGTGGTATAGTACTAAAGTTCTGGTCCTATTCTTTCATCCTACGTGTACGTCATGCTGACACACTGCCGTATTTATTTTATATTTTATGTCAAACTTCGACAAATCGTTGTCCGCAAATCGCATAGCGACTAATTTAATCACCCATATTTCCAAAACCTAAGTTTTTACGGTAACTTGGGTGGTATAATACAGAAGTTCTGGTCCTATTCTATCACCCAATGTGTACGTCATGTATCAAAATTCCGTATTTATTTTTATATTTCATGTCAAACTTAGACAAATCGTTGTCCGCAAATCGCATAGCGACTAATTTAATCACCCATATTTCCAAAACCTAAGTTTTACGGTAACTTGGGTGGTATAATACAGAAGTTCTGGTCCTATTCTATCACCCTATGTGTACGTCATGTATCCACAATTCCGTATTTATTTTTATATTTCATGTCAAACTTAGACAAATCGCTGTCCGCACATCTCAATGCGACTACTTTAATCAGCCATATTTCCAAAACCTACGTTTTTAAGGTAACTTGGGTGGTATAATACTAAATTTCAGGACCTATTCTATCATCCTATGTGTACGTCATGTTGGCACACTTCCGTATTTATTTTATTTTTCATGTCATACTTTGACAAATCGCTGTCCGCACATCTCAAGGCGACTACTTTAATCAGCCATATTTCCAAAACCTACGTTTTTACGGTAACTTGGGTGGTATAGTACTAAAGTTCTGGTCCTATTCTATCATCCTATGTGTACGTCATGCTGACACACTTCCGTATTTATTTTATATTTTATGTCAAACATAGGTGGATCGCTGTCCACACATCCAAAGCGACTATTTTAATCACCCGTATTTCCAAAACCTAAGTTTTTAAGGTAACTTGGGTGGTATAGTACTAAAGTTCTGGACCTATTCTATCATCCTATGTGTACGTCATGTTGGCACACCTCCGTATTTTTTTTATATTTCGTGTCAAACTTCGACAAATCGTTGTCCGCACATCGCATAGCGACTAATTTAATCACCCATATTTCCAAAACTTAAGTTTTTACGGTAACTTGGATGGTATAATACAGAAGTTCTGGTCCTATTCTATCACCCTATGTGTACGTCATGTATCCACAATTCCGTATTTATTTTTATATTTCATGTCAAACTTAGACAAATCGCTGTCCGCACATCTCAATGCGACTAATTTAATCAGTTATATTTCCAAAACCTAAGTTTTTACGGTAACTTGAGTGGTATAATACAAAAGTTCTGGTCCTATTCTATCACCCTACGTGTACGTAATGTTGGCACACCTCCGTATTTATTATTATATTTCATGTCATACTTAGACAAATCGTTGTCCGCACATCGCATAGCGACTAATTTAATCACCCATATTTCCAAAACCTAAGTTTTTAAGGTAACTTGGGTGGTATAGTACTAAAGTTCAGGTCCTATTCTTTCATCCTATGTGTACGTCATGTTGGCACACTTCCGTATTTATTTTATTTTTCATGTCATACTTTGACAAATCGCTGTCCGCACATCTCAATGCGACTACTTTAATCAGCCATATTTCCAAAACCTAAGTTTTTACGGTAACTTGGGTGGTATAGTACAGAAGTTCTGGTCCTATTCTATCACCCTATGTGTACGTCATGTATCCACAATTCCGTATTTATTTTTATATTTCATGTCAAACTTAGACAAATCGTTGTCCGCACATCGCATAGCGACTAATTTAATCACCCATATTTCCAAAACCTAAGTTTTTACGGTAACTTGGGTGGTATAGTACTAAAGTTCTGGACCTATTCTATCATCCTATGTGTACGTCATGTTGGCACACCTCCGTATTTTTTTTATATTTCGTGTCAAACTTCGACAAATCGTTGTCCGCACATCGCATAGCGACTAATTTAATCAGCCATATTTCCAAAACCTAAGTTTTTACGGTAACTTGGGTGGTATAATACAGAAGTTCTGGTCCTATTCTATCACCCTACGTGTACGTAATGTTGGCACACCTCCTTATTTATTTTTATATTTCATGTCAAACTTAGACAAATCGTTGTTTGCACATCGCATAGCGACTAATTTAATCACCCATATTTCCAAAACCTAAGTTTTTAAGGTAACTTGGGTGGTATAATACTAAATTTCAGGACCTATTCTATCATCCTATGTGTACGTCATGTTGGCACACTTCCGTATTTATTTTATTTTTTATGTCATACTTTGACAAATCGCTGTCCGCACATCTCAATGCGACTACTTTAATCAGCCATATTTCCAAAACCTAAGTTTTTACAGTAACTTAGGTGGTATAATACAGAAGTTCTGGTCCTATTCTATCACCCTATGTGTACGTCATGTATCCACAATTCCGTATTTATTTTTATATTTCATGTCAAACTTAGACAAATCGTTGTCCGCACATCGCATAGCGACTAATTTAATCACCCATATTTCCAAAACCTAAGTTTTTACGGTAACTTGGGTGGTATAGTACTAAAGTTCTGGACCTATTCTATCATCCTATGTGTACGTCATGTTGGCACACCTCCGTATTTTTTTTATATTTCGTGTCAAACTTCGACAAATCGTTGTCCGCACATCGCATAGCAACTAATTTAATCACCCATATTTCCAAAACCTAAGTTTTTACGGTAACTTGGGTGGTATTATACAGAAGTTCTGGTCCTATTCTATCACCCTATGTGTACGTCATGTATCCACAATTCCGTATTTATTTTTATATTTCATGTCAAACTTAGACAAATCGCTGTCCGCACATCTCAATGCGACTACTTTAATCAGCCATATTTCCAAAACCTAAGTTTTTAAGGTAACTTGGGTGGTATAATACTAAATTTCAGGACCTATTCTATCATCCTATGTGTACGTCATGTTGGCACACTTCCGTATTTATTTTATTTTTCATGTCATACTTTGACAAATCGCTGTCCGCACATCTCAATGCGACTACTTTAATCAGCCATATTTCCAAAACCTAAGTTTTTACGGTAACTTGGGTGGTATAATACAGAAGTTCTGGTCCTATTCTATCACCCTATGTGTACGTCATGTATCCACAATTCCGTATTTATTTTTATATTTCATGTCAAACTTAGACAAATCCTTGTCCGCACATCGCATAGCGAATAATTTAATCACCCATATTTCCAAAACCTAAGTTTTTAAGGTAACTTGGGAGGTATAGTACTAAAGTTCAGGACCTATTCTATCATCCAATGTGTACGTCATGTTGGCACACTTCCGTATTTATTTTATTTTTCATGTCATACTTTGACAAATCGCTGTCCGCACATCTCAATGCGACTACTTTAATCAGCCATATTTCCAAAACCTAAGTTTTTACGGTAACTTGGGTGGTATAGTACTAAGGTTCTGGACCTATTCTATCATCCTATGTGTACGTCATGTTGGCACACTTCCGTATTTATTTTATTTTTCATGTCATACTTTGACAAATCGCTGTCCGCACATCTCAATGCGACTACTTTAATCAGCCATATTTCCAAAACCTAAGTTTTTACAGTAACTTGGGTGGTATAATACAGAAGTTCTGGTCCTATTCTATCACCCTACGTGTACGTAATGTTGGCACACCTCCGTATTTTTTTTATATTTCGTGTCAAACTTCGACAAATCTCTGTCCGCACATCTCAATGCGACTACTTTAATCAGCCATATTTCCAAAACCTAAGTTTTCACGGTAACTTGGGTGGTATAATACAGAAGTTCTGGTCCAATTCTATCACCCTATGTGTACGTCATGTATCCACAATTCCGTATTTATTTTTATATTTCATGTCAAACTTAGACAAATCGTTGTCCGCACATCGCATAGCGACTAATTTAATCACCCATATTTCCAAAACCTAAGTTTTTAAGGTAACTTGGGTGGTATAATACTAAATTTCAGGACCTATTCTATCATCCTATGTGTACGTCATGTTGGCACACTTCCGTATTTATTTTATTTTTCATGTCATACTTTGACAAATCGCTGTCCGCACATCTCAATGCGACTACTTTAATCAGCCATATTTCCAAAACCTACGTTTTTACGGTAACTTGGGTGGTATAGTACTAAAGTTCTGGTCCTATTCTATCATCCTATGTGTACGTCATGCTGACACACTTCCGTATTTATTTTATATTTTATGTCAAACATAGGTGGATCGCTGTCCACACATCCAAAGCGACTATTTTAATCACCCGTATTTCCAAAACCTAAGTTTTTAAGGTAACTTGGGTGGTATAGTACTAAAGTTCTGGACCTATTCTATCATCCTATGTGTACGTCATGTTGGCACACCTCCGTATTTTTTTTATATTTCGTGTCAAACTTCGACAAATCGTTGTCCGCACATCGCATAGCGACTAATTTAATCACCCATATTTCCAAAACTTAAGTTTTTACGGTAACTTGGATGGTATAATACAGAAGTTCTGGTCCTATTCTATCACCCTATGTGTACGTCATGTATCCACAATTCCGTATTTATTTTTATATTTCATGTCAAACTTAGACAAATCGCTGTCCGCACATCTCAATGCGACTAATTTAATCAGTTATATTTCCAAAACCTAAGTTTTTACGGTAACTTGAGTGGTATAATACAGAAGTTCTGGTCCTATTCTATCACCCTACGTGTACGTAATGTTGGCACACCTCCGTATTTATTATTATATTTCATGTCATACTTAGACAAATCGTTGTCCGCACATCGCATAGCGACTAATTTAATCACCCATATTTCCAAAACCTAAGTTTTTAAGGTAACTTGGGTGGTATAGTACTAAAGTTCAGGTCCTATTCTTTCATCCTATGTGTACGTCATGTTGGCACACTTCCGTATTTATTTTATTTTTCATGTCATACTTTGACAAATCGCTGTCCGCACATCTCAATGCGACTACTTTAATCAGCCATATTTCCAAAACCTAAGTTTTTACGGTAACTTGGGTGGTATAGTACAGAAGTTCTGGTCCTATTCTATCACCCTATGTGTACGTCATGTATCCACAATTCCGTATTTATTTTTATATTTCATGTCAAACTTAGACAAATCGTTGTCCGCACATCGCATAGCGACTAATTTAATCACCCATATTTCCAAAACCTAAGTTTTTACGGTAACTTGGGTGGTATAGTACTAAAGTTCTGGACCTATTCTATCATCCTATGTGTACGTCATGTTGGCACACCTCCGTATTTTTTTTATATTTCGTGTCAAACTTCGACAAATCGTTGTCCGCACATCGCATAGCGACTAATTTAATCAGCCATATTTCCAAAACCTAAGTTTTTACGGTAACTTGGGTGGTATAATACAGAAGTTCTGGTCCTATTCTATCACCCTACGTGTACGTAATGTTGGCACACCTCCTTATTTATTTTTATATTTCATGTCAAACTTAGACAAATCGTTGTCCGCACATCGCATAGCGACTAATTTAATCACCCATATTTCCAAAACCTAAGTTTTTAAGGTAACTTGGGTGGTATAATACTAAATTTCAGGACCTATTCTATCATCCTATGTGTACGTCATGTTGGCACACTTCCGTATTTATTTTATTTTTTATGTCATACTTTGACAAATCGCTGTCCGCACATCTCAATGCGACTACTTTAATCAGCCATATTTCCAAAACCTAAGTTTTTACAGTAACTTAGGTGGTATAATACAGAAGTTCTGGTCCTATTCTATCACCCTATGTGTACGTCATGTATCCACAATTCCGTATTTATTTTTATATTTCATGTCAAACTTAGACAAATCGTTGTCCGCACATCGCATAGCGACTAATTTAATCACCCATATTTCCAAAACCTAAGTTTTTACGGTAACTTGGGTGGTATAGTACTAAAGTTCTGGACCTATTCTATCATCCTATGTGTACGTCATGTTGGCACACCTCCGTATTTTTTTTATATTTCGTGTCAAACTTCGACAAATCGTTGTCCGCACATCGCATAGCAACTAATTTAATCACCCATATTTCCAAAACCTAAGTTTTTACGGTAACTTGGGTGGTATTATACAGAAGTTCTGGTCCTATTCTATCACCCTATGTGTACGTCATGTATCCACAATTCCGTATTTATTTTTATATTTCATGTCAAACTTAGACAAATCGCTGTCCGCACATCTCAATGCGACTACTTTAATCAGCCATATTTCCAAAACCTAAGTTTTTAAGGTAACTTGGGTGGTATAATACTAAATTTCAGGACCTATTCTATCATCCTATGTGTACGTCATGTTGGCACACTTCCGTATTTATTTTATTTTTCATGTCATACTTTGACAAATCGCTGTCCGCACATCTCAATGCGACTACTTTAATCAGCCATATTTCCAAAACCTAAGTTTTTACGGTAACTTGGGTGGTATAATACAGAAGTTCTGGTCCTATTCTATCACCCTATGTGTACGTCATGTATCCACAATTCCGTATTTATTTTTATATTTCATGTCAAACTTAGACAAATCCTTGTCCGCACATCGCATAGCGAATAATTTAATCACCCATATTTCCAAAACCTAAGTTTTTAAGGTAACTTGGGAGGTATAGTACTAAAGTTCAGGACCTATTCTATCATCCAATGTGTACGTCATGTTGGCACACTTCCGTATTTATTTTATTTTTCATGTCATACTTTGACAAATCGCTGTCCGCACATCTCAATGCGACTACTTTAATCAGCCATATTTCCAAAACCTAAGTTTTTACGGTAACTTGGGTGGTATAGTACTAAGGTTCTGGACCTATTCTATCATCCTATGTGTACGTCATGTTGGCACACTTCCGTATTTATTTTATTTTTCATGTCATACTTTGACAAATCGCTGTCCGCACATCTCAATGCGACTACTTTAATCAGCCATATTTCCAAAACCTAAGTTTTTACAGTAACTTGGGTGGTATAATACAGAAGTTCTGGTCCTATTCTATCACCCTACGTGTACGTAATGTTGGCACACCTCCGTATTTTTTTTATATTTCGTGTCAAACTTCGACAAATCTCTGTCCGCACATCTCAATGCGACTACTTTAATCAGCCATATTTCCAAAACCTAAGTTTTCACGGTAACTTGGGTGGTATAATACAGAAGTTCTGGTCCAATTCTATCACCCTATGTGTACGTCATGTATCCACAATTCCGTATTTATTTTTATATTTCATGTCAAACTTAGACAAATCGTTGTCCGCACATCGCATAGCGACTAATTTAATCACCCATATTTCCAAAACCTAAGTTTTTAAGGTAACTTGGGTGGTATAATACTAAATTTCAGGACCTATTCTATCATCCTATGTGTACGTCATGTTGGCACACTTCCGTATTTATTTTATTTTTCAT
Source organism: Flexamia atlantica (assembly GCA_035578135.1). Taxonomy (NCBI): domain Eukaryota; kingdom Metazoa; phylum Arthropoda; class Insecta; order Hemiptera; family Cicadellidae; genus Flexamia; species Flexamia atlantica. The sequence continues at coordinate 71,775 of JAQJVK010000055.1, read as the reverse complement.
GTCATACTTTGACAAATCGCTGTCCGCACATCTCAATGCGACTACTTTAATCAGCCATATTTCCAAAACCTACGTTTTTACGGTAACTTGGGTGGTATAGTACTAAAGTTCTGGACCTATTCTATCATCCTATGTGTACGTCATGTTGGCACACCTCCGTATTTTTTTTATATTTCGTGTCAAACTTCGACAAATCTCTGTCCACACATCTCAATGCGACTACTTTAATCAGCCATATTTCCAAAACCTAAGTTTTTACGGTAACTTGGGTGGTATAATACAGAAGTTCTGGTCCTATTCTATCACCCTACGTGTACGTAATGTTGGCACACCTCCGTATTTATTATTATATTTCATGTCATACTTAGACAAATCGTTGTCCGCACATCGCATAGCGACTTATTTAATTACCCATATTTCCAAAACCTAAGTTTTTAAGGTAACTTGGGTGGTATAGTACTAAAGTTCTGGTCCTATTCTTTCATCCTACGTGTACGTCATGCTGACACACTGCCGTATTTATTTTATATTTTATGTCAAACTTCGACAAATCGTTGTCCGCAAATCGCATAGCGACTAATTTAATCACCCATATTTCCAAAACCTAAGTTTTTACGGTAACTTGGGTGGTATAATACAGAAGTTCTGGTCCTATTCTATCACCCAATGTGTACGTCATGTATCAAAATTCCGTATTTATTTTTATATTTCATGTCAAACTTAGACAAATCGTTGTCCGCAAATCGCATAGCGACTAATTTAATCACCCATATTTCCAAAACCTAAGTTTTACGGTAACTTGGGTGGTATAATACAGAAGTTCTGGTCCTATTCTATCACCCTATGTGTACGTCATGTATCCACAATTCCGTATTTATTTTTATATTTCATGTCAAACTTAGACAAATCGCTGTCCGCACATCTCAATGCGACTACTTTAATCAGCCATATTTCCAAAACCTACGTTTTTAAGGTAACTTGGGTGGTATAATACTAAATTTCAGGACCTATTCTATCATCCTATGTGTACGTCATGTTGGCACACTTCCGTATTTATTTTATTTTTCATGTCATACTTTGACAAATCGCTGTCCGCACATCTCAAGGCGACTACTTTAATCAGCCATATTTCCAAAACCTACGTTTTTACGGTAACTTGGGTGGTATAATACAGAAGTTCTGGTCCTATTCTATCACCCTATGTGTACGTCATGTATCCACAATTCCGTATTTATTTTTATATTTCATGTCAAACTTAGACAAATCGTTGTCCGCACATCGCATAGCGACTAATTTAATCACCCATATTTCCAAAACCTAAGTTTTTACGGTAACTTGGGTGGTATAGTACTAAAGTTCTGGTCCTATTCTATCATCCTATGTGTACGTCATGCTGACACACTTCCGTATTTATTTTATATTTTATGTCAAACATAGGTGGATCGCTGTCCACACATCCAAAGCGACTATTTTAATCACCCGTATTTCCAAAACCTAAGTTTTTAAGGTAACTTGGGTGGTATAGTACTAAAGTTCTGGACCTATTCTATCATCCTATGTGTACGTCATGTTGGCACACCTCCGTATTTTTTTTATATTTCGTGTCAAACTTCGACAAATCGTTGTCCGCACATCGCATAGCGACTAATTTAATCACCCATATTTCCAAAACTTAAGTTTTTACGGTAACTTGGATGGTATAATACAGAAGTTCTGGTCCTATTCTATCACCCTATGTGTACGTCATGTATCCACAATTCCGTATTTATTTTTATATTTCATGTCAAACTTAGACAAATCGCTGTCCGCACATCTCAATGCGACTAATTTAATCAGCCATATTTCCAAAACCTAAGTTTTTACGGTAACCTGAGTGGTATAATACAGAAGTTCTGGTCCTATTCTATCACCCTACGTGTACGTAATGTTGGCACACCTCCGTATTTATTATTATATTTCATGTCATACTTAGACAAATCGTTGTCCGCACATCGCATAGCGACTAATTTAATCACCCATATTTCCAAAACCTAAGTTTTTAAGGTAACTTGGGTGGTATAGTACTAAAGTTCAGGTCCTATTCTTTCATCCTATGTGTACGTCATGTTGGCACACTTCCGTATTTATTTTATTTTTCATGTCATACTTTGACAAATCGCTGTCCGCACATCTCAATGCGACTACTTTAATCAGCCATATTTCCAAAACCTAAGTTTTTACGGTAACTTGGGTGGTATAGTACAGAAGTTCTGGTCCTATTCTATCACCCTATGTGTACGTCATGTATCCACAATTCCGTATTTATTTTTATATTTCATGTCAAACTTAGACAAATCGTTGTCCGCACATCGCATAGCGACTAATTTAATCACCCATATTTCCAAAACCTAAGTTTTTACGGTAACTTGGGTGGTATAGTACTAAAGTTCTGGACCTATTCTATCATCCTATGTGTACGTCATGTTGGCACACCTCCGTATTTTTTTTATATTTCGTGTCAAACTTCGACAAATCGTTGTCCGCACATCGCATAGCGACTAATTTAATCAGCCATATTTCCAAAACCTAAGTTTTTACGGTAACTTGGGTGGTATAATACAGAAGTTCTGGTCCTATTCTATCACCCTACGTGTACGTAATGTTGAAACACCTCCTTATTTATTTTTATATTTCATGTCAAACTTAGACAAATCGTTGTCCGCACATCGCATAGCGACTAATTTAATCACCCATATTTCCAAAACCTAAGTTTTTAAGGTAACTTGGGTTGTATAATACTAAATTTCAGGACCTATTCTATCATCCTATGTGTACGTCATGTTGGCACACTTCCGTATTTATTTTATTTTTTATGTCATACTTTGACAAATCGCTGTCCGCACATCTCAATGCGACTACTTTAATCAGCCATATTTCCAAAACCTAAGTTTTTACGGTAACTTAGGTGGTATAATACAGAAGTTCTGGTCCTATTCTATCACCCTATGTGTACGTCATGTATCCACAATTCCGTATTTATTTTTATATTTCATGTCAAACTTAGACAAATCGTTGTCCGCACATCGCATAGCGACTAATTTAATCACCCATATTTCCAAAACCTAAGTTTTTACGGTAACTTGGGTGGTATAGTACTAAAGTTCTGGACCTATTCTATCATCCTATGTGTACGTCATGTTGGCACACCTCCGTATTTTTTTTATATTTCTTGTCAAACTTCGACAAATCGTTGTCCGCACATCGCATAGCAACTAATTTAATCACCCATATTTCCAAAACCTAAGTTTTTACGGTAACTTGGGTGGTATAATACAGAAGTTCTGGTCCTATTCTATCACCCTATGTGTACGTCATGTATCCACAATTCCGTATTTATTTTTATATTTCATGTCAAACTTAGACAAATCGCTGTCCGCACATCTCAATGCGACTACTTTAATCAGCCATATTTCCAAAACCTAAGTTTTTAAGGTAACTTGGGTGGTATAATACTAAATTTCAGGACCTATTCTATCATCCTATGTGTACGTCATGTTGGCACACTTCCGTATTTATTTTATTTTTCATGTCATACTTTGACAAATCGCTGTCCGCACATCTCAATGCGACTACTTTAATCAGCCATATTTCCAAAACCTAAGTTTTTACGGTAACTTGGGTGGTATAATACAGAAGTTCTGGTCCTATTCTATCACCCTATGTGTACGTCATGTATCCACAATTCCGTATTTATTTTTATATTTCATGTCAAACTTAGACAAATCGTTGTCCGCACATCGCATAGCGACTAATTTAATCACCCATATTTCCAAAACCTAAGTTTTTAAGGTAACTTGGGAGGTATAGTACTAAAGTTCAGGACCTATTCTATCATCCTATGTGTACGTCATGTTGGCACACTTCCGTATTTATTTTATTTTTCATGTCATACTTTGACAAATCGCTGTCCGCACATCTCAATGCGACTACTTTAATCAGCCATATTTCCAAAACCTAAGTTTTTACGGTAACTTGGGTGGTATAGTACTAAGGTTCTGGACCTATTCTATCATCCTATGTGTACGTCATGTTGGCACACTTCCGTATTTATTTTATTTTTCATGTCATACTTTGACAAATCGCTGTCCGCACATCTCAATGCGACTACTTTAATCAGCCATATTTCCAAAACCTAAGTTTTTACAGTAACTTGGGTGGTATAATACAGAAGTTCTGGTCCTATTCTATCACCCTACGTGTACGTAATGTTGGCACACCTCCGTATTTTTTTTATATTTCGTGTCAAACTTCGACAAATCTCTGTCCGCACATCTCAATGCGACTACTTTAATCAGCCATATTTCCAAAACCTAAGTTTTCACGGTAACTTGGGTGGTATAATACAGAAGTTCTGGTCCAATTCTATCACCCTATGTGTACGTCATGTATCCACAATTCCGTATTTATTTTTATATTTCATGTCAAACTTAGACAAATCGTTGTCCGCACATCGCATAGCGACTAATTTAATCACCCATATTTCCAAAACCTAAGTTTTTAAGGTAACTTGGGTGGTATAATACTAAATTTCAGGACCTATTCTATCATCCTATGTGTACGTCATGTTGGCACACTTCCGTATTTATTTTATTTTTCATGTCATACTTTGACAAATCGCTGTCCGCACATCTCAATGCGACTACTTTAATCAGCCATATTTCCAAAACCTAAGTTTTTACGGTAACTTGGGTGGTATAGTACTAAAGTTCTGGACCTATTCTATCATCCTATGTGTACGTCATGTTGGCACACCTCCGTATTTTTTTTATATTTCGTGTCAAACTTCGACAAATCTCTGTCCACACATCTCAATGCGACTACTTTAATCAGCCATATTTCCAAAACCTAAGTTTTTACGGTAACTTGGGTGGTATAATACAGAAGTTCTGGTCCTATTCTATCACCCTACGTGTACGTAATGTTGGCACACCTCCGTATTTTTTTTATATTTCGTGTCAAACTTCGACAAATCTCTGTCCGCACATCTCAATGCGACTACTTTAATCAGCCATATTTCCAAAACCTAAGTTTTCACGGTAACTTGGGTGGTATAATACAGAAGTTCTGGTCCAATTCTATCACCCTATGTGTACGTCATGTATCCACAATTCCGTATTTATTTTTATATTTCATGTCAAACTTAGACAAATCGTTGTCCGCACATCGCATAGCGACTAATTTAATCACCCATATTTCCAAAACCTAAGTTTTTAAGGTAACTTGGGTGGTATAATACTAAATTTCAGGACCTATTCTATCATCCTATGTGTACGTCATGTTGGCACACTTCCGTATTTATTTTATTTTTCATGTCATACTTTGACAAATCGCTGTCCGCACATCTCAAGGCGACTACTTTAATCAGCCATATTTCCAAAACCTACGTTTTTACGGTAACTTGGGTGGTATAATACAGAAGTTCTGGTCCTATTCTATCACCCTATGTGTACGTCATGTATCCACAATTCCGTATTTATTTTTATATTTCATGTCAAACTTAGACAAATCGTTGTCCGCACATCGCATAGCGACTAATTTAATCACCCATATTTCCAAAACCTAAGTTTTTACGGTAACTTGGGTGGTATAGTACTAAAGTTCTGGTCCTATTCTATCATCCTATGTGTACGTCATGCTGACACACTTCCGTATTTATTTTATATTTTATGTCAAACATAGGTGGATCGCTGTCCACACATCCAAAGCGACTATTTTAATCACCCGTATTTCCAAAACCTAAGTTTTTAAGGTAACTTGGGTGGTATAGTACTAAAGTTCTGGACCTATTCTATCATCCTATGTGTACGTCATGTTGGCACACCTCCGTATTTTTTTTATATTTCGTGTCAAACTTCGACAAATCGTTGTCCGCACATCGCATAGCGACTAATTTAATCACCCATATTTCCAAAACTTAAGTTTTTACGGTAACTTGGATGGTATAATACAGAAGTTCTGGTCCTATTCTATCACCCTATGTGTACGTCATGTATCCACAATTCCGTATTTATTTTTATATTTCATGTCAAACTTAGACAAATCGCTGTCCGCACATCTCAATGCGACTAATTTAATCAGCCATATTTCCAAAACCTAAGTTTTTACGGTAACTTGAGTGGTATAATACAGAAGTTCTGGTCCTATTCTATCACCCTACGTGTACGTAATGTTGGCACACCTCCGTATTTATTATTATATTTCATGTCATACTTAGACAAATCGTTGTCCGCACATCGCATAGCGACTAATTTAATCACCCATATTTCCAAAACCTAAGTTTTTAAGGTAACTTGGGTGGTATAGTACTAAAGTTCAGGTCCTATTCTTTCATCCTATGTGTACGTCATGTTGGCACACTTCCGTATTTATTTTATTTTTCATGTCATACTTTGACAAATCGCTGTCCGCACATCTCAATGCGACTACTTTAATCAGCCATATTTCCAAAACCTAAGTTTTTACGGTAACTTGGGTGGTATAGTACAGAAGTTCTGGTCCTATTCTATCACCCTATGTGTACGTCATGTATCCACAATTCCGTATTTATTTTTATATTTCATGTCAAACTTAGACAAATCGTTGTCCGCACATCGCATAGCGACTAATTTAATCACCCATATTTCCAAAACCTAAGTTTTTACGGTAACTTGGGTGGTATAGTACTAAAGTTCTGGACCTATTCTATCATCCTATGTGTACGTCATGTTGGCACACCTCCGTATTTTTTTTATATTTCGTGTCAAACTTCGACAAATCGTTGTCCGCACATCGCATAGCGACTAATTTAATCAGCCATATTTCCAAAACCTAAGTTTTTACGGTAACTTGGGTGGTATAATACAGAAGTTCTGGTCCTATTCTATCACCCTACGTGTACGTAATGTTGAAACACCTCCTTATTTATTTTTATATTTCATGTCAAACTTAGACAAATCGTTGTCCGCACATCGCATAGCGACTAATTTAATCACCCATATTTCCAAAACCTAAGTTTTTAAGGTAACTTGGGTTGTATAATACTAAATTTCAGGACCTATTCTATCATCCTATGTGTACGTCATGTTGGCACACTTCCGTATTTATTTTATTTTTTATGTCATACTTTGACAAATCGCTGTCCGCACATCTCAATGCGACTACTTTAATCAGCCATATTTCCAAAACCTAAGTTTTTACGGTAACTTAGGTGGTATAATACAGAAGTTCTGGTCCTATTCTATCACCCTATGTGTACGTCATGTATCCACAATTCCGTATTTATTTTTATATTTCATGTCAAACTTAGACAAATCGTTGTCCGCACATCGCATAGCGACTAATTTAATCACCCATATTTCCAAAACCTAAGTTTTTACGGTAACTTGGGTGGTATAGTACTAAAGTTCTGGACCTATTCTATCATCCTATGTGTACGTCATGTTGGCACACCTCCGTATTTTTTTTATATTTCTTGTCAAACTTCAACAAATCGTTGTCCGCACATCGCATAGCAACTAATTTAATCACCCATATTTCCAAAACCTAAGTTTTTACGGTAACTTGGGTGGTATAATACAGAAGTTCTGGTCCTATTCTATCACCCTATGTGTACGTCATGTATCCACAATTCCGTATTTATTTTTATATTTCATGTCAAACTTAGACAAATCGCTGTCCGCACATCTCAATGCGACTACTTTAATCAGCCATATTTCCAAAACCTAAGTTTTTAAGGTAACTTGGGTGGTATAATACTAAATTTCAGGACCTATTCTATCATCCTATGTGTACGTCATGTTGGCACACTTCCGTATTTATTTTATTTTTCATGTCATACTTTGACAAATCGCTGTCCGCACATCTCAATGCGACTACTTTAATCAGCCATATTTCCAAAACCTAAGTTTTTACGGTAACTTGGGTGGTATAATACAGAAGTTCTGGTCCTATTCTATCACCCTATGTGTACGTCATGTATCCACAATTCCGTATTTATTTTTATATTTCATGTCAAACTTAGACAAATCGTTGTCCGCACATCGCATAGCGACTAATTTAATCACCCATATTTCCAAAACCTAAGTTTTTAAGGTAACTTGGGAGGTATAGTACTAAAGTTCAGGACCTATTCTATCATCCTATGTGTACGTCATGTTGGCACACTTCCGTATTTATTTTATTTTTCATGTCATACTTTGACAAATCGCTGTCCGCACATCTCAATGCGACTACTTTAATCAGCCATATTTCCAAAACCTAAGTTTTTACGGTAACTTGGGTGGTATAGTACTAAGGTTCTGGACCTATTCTATCATCCTATGTGTACGTCATGTTGGCACACTTCCGTATTTATTTTATTTTTCATGTCATACTTTGACAAATCGCTGTCCGCACATCTCAATGCGACTACTTTAATCAGCCATATTTCCAAAACCTAAGTTTTTACAGTAACTTGGGTGGTATAATACAGAAGTTCTGGTCCTATTCTATCACCCTACGTGTACGTAATGTTGGCACACCTCCGTATTTTTTTATATTTCGTGTCAAACTTCGACAAATCTCTGTCCGCACATCTCAATGCGACTACTTTAATCAGCCATATTTCCAAAACCTAAGTTTTCACGGTAACTTGGGTGGTATAATACAGAAGTTCTGGTCCAATTCTATCACCCTATGTGTACGTCATGTATCCACAATTCCGTATTTATTTTTATATTTCATGTCAAACTTAGACAAATCGTTGTCCGCACATCGCATAGCGACTAATTTAATCACCCATATTTCCAAAACCTAAGTTTTTAAGGTAACTTGGGTGGTATAATACTAAATTTCAGGACCTATTCTATCATCCTATGTGTACGTCATGTTGGCACACTTCCGTATTTATTTTATTTTTCATGTCATACTTTGACAAATCGCTGTCCGCACATCTCAATGCGACTACTTTAATCAGCCATATTTCCAAAACCTAAGTTTTTACGGTAACTTGGGTGGTATAGTACTAAAGTTCTGGACCTATTCTATCATCCTATGTGTACGTCATGTTGGCACACCTCCGTATTTTTTTTATATTTCGTGTCAAACGTCGACAAATCTCTGTCCACACATCTCAATGCGACTACTTTAATCAGCCATATTTCCAAAACCTAAGTTTTTACGGTAACTTGGGTGGTATAATACAGAAGTTCTGGTCCTATTCTATCACCGTACGTGTACGTAATGTTGGCACACCTCCGTATTTATTATTATATTTCATGTCATACTTAGACAAATCGTTGTCCGCACATCGCATAGCGACTAATTTAATCACCCATATTTCCAAAACCTAAGTTTTTAAGGTAACTTGGGTGGTATAGTACTAAAGTTCCGGTCCTATTCTTTCATCCTACGTGTACGTCATGCTGACACACTGCCGTATTTATTTTATATTTTATGTCAAACTTCGACAAATCGTTGTCCGCAAATCGCATAGCGACTAATTTAATCACCCATATTTCCAAAACCTAAGTTTTTACGGTAACTTGGGTGGTATAATACAGAAGTTCTGGTCCTATTCTATCACCCAATGTGTACGTCATGTATCAAAATTCCGTATTTATTTTTATATTTCATGTCAAACTTAGACAAATCGTTGTCCGCAAATCGCATAGCGACTAATTTAATCACCCATATTTCCAAAACCTAAGTTTTTACGGTAACTTGGGTGGTATAATACAGAAGTTCTGGTCCTATTCTATCACCCTATGTGTACGTCATGTATCCACAATTCCGTATTTATTTTTATATTTCATGTCAAACTTAGACAAATCGCTGTCCGCACATCTCAATGCGACTACTTTAATCAGCCATATTTCCAAAACCTAAGTTTTTAAGGTAACTTGGGTGGTATAATACTAAATTTCAGGACCTATTCTATCATCCTATGTGTACGTCATGTTGGCACACTTCCGTATTTATTTTACTTTTCATGTCATACTTTGACAAATCGCTGTCCGCACATCTCAATGCGACTACTTTAATCAGCCATATTTCCAAAACCTACGTTTTTACGGTAACTTGGGTGGTATAATACAGAAGTTCTGGTCCTATTCTATCACCCTATGTGTACGTCATGTATCCACAATTCCGTATTTATTTTTATATTTCATGTCAAACTTAGACAAATCGTTGTCCGCACATCGCATAGCGACTAATTTAATCAACCATATTTCCAAAACCTAAGTTTTTAAGGTAACTTGGGAGGTATAGTACTAAAGTTCAGGACCTATTCTATCATCCTATGTGTACGTCATGTTGGCACACTTCCGTATTTATTTTATTTTTCATGTCATACTTTGACAAATCGCTGTCCGCACATCTCAATGCGACTACTTTAATCAGCCATATTTCCAAAACCTAAGTTTTTACGGTAACTTGGGTGGTATAGTACTAAAGTTCTGGACCTATTCTATCATCCTATGTGTACGTCATGTTGGCACACTTCCGTATTTATTTTATTTTTCATGTCATACTTTGACAAATCGTTGTCCGCACATCGCATAGCGACTAATTTAATCACCCATATTTCCAAGACCTAAGTTTTTACGGTAACTTGGGTGGTATAGTACTAAAGTTCTGGACCTATTCTATCATCCTATGTGTACGTCATGTTGGCACACCTCCGTATTTTTTTTATATTTCGTGTCAAACTTCGACAAATCGTTGTCCGCACATCGCATAGCGACTAATTTAATCACCCATATTTCCAAAACCTAAGTTTTTACGGTAACTTGGAATGTATAATACAGAAGTTCTGGTCCTATTCTATCACCCTATGTGTACGTCATGTATCCACAATTCCGTATTTATTTTTATATTTCATGTCAAACTTAGACAAATCGCTGTCCGCACATCTCAATGCGACTAATATAATCAGCCATATTTCCAAAACCTAAGTTTTTAAGGTAACTTGGGTGGTATAATACTAAATTTCAGGACCTATTCTATCATCCTATGTGTACGTCATGTAGGCACACTTCCGTATTTATTTTATTTTTCATGTCATACTTTGACAAATCGCTGTCCGCACATCTCAATGCGACTACTTTAATCAGCCATATTTCCAAAACCTAAGTTTTTACGGTAACTTGGGTGGTATAATACAGAAGTTCTGGTCCTATTCTGTCACCCTATGTAACGTCATGTATCCACAATTCCGTATTTATTTGTATATTTCATGTCAAACTTAGACAAATCGTTGTCCGCACATCGCATAGCGACTAATTTAATCACCCATATTTCCAAAACCTAAGTTTTTACGGTAACTTGGGTGGTATAATACAGAAGTTCTGGTCCTATTCTATCACCCTATGTGTACGTCATGTATCCACAATTCCGTATTTATTTTTATATTTCATGTCAAACTTAGACAAATCGTTGTCCGCACATCGCATAGCGACTAATTTAATCACCCATATTTCCAAAACCTAAGTTTTTAAGGTAACTTGGGAGGTATAGTACTAAAGTTCAGGACCTATTCTATCATCCTATGCGTACGTCATGTTGGCACACTTCCGTATTTATTTTATTTTTCATGTCATACTTTGACAAATCGCTGTCCGCACATCTCAATGCGACTACTTTAATCAGCCATATTTCCAAAACCTAAGTTTTTACGGTAACTTGGGTGGTATAGTACTAAAGTTCTGGACCTATTCTATCATCCTATGTGTACGTCATGTTGGCACACTTCCGTATTTATTTTATTTTTCATGTCATACTTTGACAAATCGCTGTCCGCACATCTCAATGCGACTACTTTAATCAGCCATATTTCCACAACCTAAGTTTTTACAGTAACTTGGGTGGTATAATACAGAAGTTCTGGTCCTATTCTATCACCCTACGTGTACGTAATGTTGGCACACCTCCGTATTTTTTTTATATTTCGTGTCAAACTTCGACAAATCTCTGTCCGCACATCTCAATGCGACTACTTTAATCAGCCATATTTCCAAAACCTAAGTTTTTACGGTAACTTGGGTGGTATAATACAGACGTTCTGGTCCTATTCTATCACCCTATGTGTACGTCATGTATCCACAATTCCGTATTTATTTTTATATTTCATGTCAAACTTAGACAAATCGTTGTCCGCACATCGCATAGCTACTAATTTAATCACCCATATTTCCAAAACCTAAGTTTTTAAGGTAACTTGGGTGGTATAATACTAAATTTCAGGACCTTTTCTATCATCCTATGTGTACGTCATGTTGGCACACTTCCGTATTTATTTTATTTTTCATGTCATACTTTGACAAATCGCTGTCCGCACATCTCAATGCGACTACTTTAATCAGCCATATTTCCAAAACCTAAGTTTTTACGGTAACTTGGGTGGTATAGTACTAAAGTTCTGGACCTATTCTATCATCCTATGTGTACGTCATGTTGGCACACCTCCGTATTTTTTTTATATTTCGTGTCAAACTTCGACAAATCTCTGTCCGCACATCTCAATGCGACTACTTTAATCAGCCATATTTCCAAAACCTAAGTTTTTACGGTAACTTGGGTGGTATAATACAAAAGTTCTGGTCCTATTCTATCACCCTACGTGTACGCAATGTTGGCACACCTCCGTATTTATTATTATATTTCATGTCATACTTAGACAAATCGTTGTCCGCACATCGCATAGCGACTAATTTAATCACCCATATTTCCAAAACCTAAGTTTTTACGGTAACTTGGGTGGTATAATACAGAAGTTCTGGTCCTATTCTATCACCCTATGTGTACGTCATGTATCCACAATTCCGTATTTATTTTTATATTTCATGTCAAACTTAGACAAATCGTTGTCCGCACATCGCATAGCGACTAATTTAATCACCCATATTTCCAAAACCTAAGTTTTTAAGGTAACTTGGGTGGTATAATACTAAATTTCAGGACCTATTCTATCATCCAATGTGTACGTCATGTTGGCACACTTCCGTATTTATTTTATTTTTCATGTCATACTTTGACAAATCTCTGTCCGCACATCTCAATGCGACTACTTTAATCAGGCATATTTCCAAAACCTAAGTTTTTACGGTAACTTTGGTGGTATAATACAGAAGTTCTGGTCCTATTCTATCACCCTATGTGTACGCCATGTATCCACAATTCCGTATTTATTTTTATATTTCATGTCAAACTTAGACAAATCGTTGTCCGCACATCGCATAGCGACTAATTTAATCACCCATATTTCCAAAACCTAAGTTTTTACGGTAACTTGGGTGGTATAATACAGAAGTTCTGGTCCTATTCTATCACCCTACGTGTACGTAATGTTGGCACACCTCCGTATTTATTATTATATTTCATGTCATACTTCGACAAATCGTTGTCCGCACATCGCATAGCGACTAATTTAATCACCCATATTTCCAAAACCTAAGTTTTTACGGTAACTTGGGTGGTATAATACAGAAGTTCTGGTCCTATTCTATCACCCTATGTGTACGTCATGTATCCACAATTCCGTATTTATTTTTATATTTCATGTCAAACTTAGACAAATCGCTGTCCGCACATCGTATAGAGACTAATTTAATCAGCCATATTTCCAAAACCTTAAGTTTTTACGGTAACTTGGGTGGTATAATACAGAAGTTCTGGTCCTATTTCATCACCCTACGTGTACGTCATGCTGACACACTGCCGTATTTATTTTATATTTTATGTCAAACTTAGGTGGATCACTGTCCACACATCCAAAGCGACTATTTTAATCACCCGTATTTCCAAAACCTAAGTTTTTACGGTAATTTGGGTGGTATAGTACTAAAGTTCTAGTCCTATTATTTCATCCTATGTGTACGTCATGTTGGCACACTTCCGTATTTATTTTATTTTTCATGTCATACTTTGACAAATCGCTGTCCGCACATCTCAATGCGACTACTTTAATCAGCCATATTTCCAAAACCTAAGTTTTTACGGTAACTTGGGTGGTATAGTACTAAAGTTCTGGACCTATTCTATCATCCTATGTGTACGTCATGTTGGCACACTTCCGTATTTATTTTATTTTTCATGTCATACTTTGACAAATCGCTGTCCGCACATCTCAATGCGACTACTTTAATCAGCCATATTTCGACAACCTAAGTTTTTACAGTAACTTGGATGGTATAATACAGAAGTTCTGGTCCTATTCTATCACCCTACGTGTACGTAATGTTGGCAAACCTCCGTATTTTTTTTTATATTTCGTGTCAAACTTCGACAAATCTCTGTCCGCACATCTCAATGCGACTACTTTAATCAGCCATATTTCCAAAACCTAAGTTTTTACGGTAACTTGGGTGGTATAATACAGAAGTTCTGGTCCTATTCTATCACCCTATGTGTACGTCATGTATCCACAATTCCGTATTTATTTTTATATTTCATGTCAAACTTAGACAAATCGTTGTCCGCACATCGCATAGCGACTAATTTAATCACCCATATTTCCAAAACCTAAGTTTTTAAGGTAACTTGGGTGGTATAATACTAAATTTCAGGACCTATTCTATCATCCTATGTGTACGTCATGTTGGCACACTTCCGTATTTATTTTATTTTTCATGTCATACTTTGACAAATCGCTGTCCGCACATCTCAATGCGACTACTTTAATCAGCCATATTTCCAAAACCTAAGTTTTTACGGTAACTTGGGTGGTATAATACAAAAGTTCTGGTCCTATTCTATCACCCTACGTGTACGCAATGTTGGCACACCTCCGTATTTATTATTATATTTCATGTCATACTTAGACAAATCGTTGTCCGCACATCGCATAGCGACTAATTTAATCACCCATATTTCCAAAACCTAAGTTTTTACGGTAACTTGGGTGGTATAATACAGAAGTTCTGGTCCTATTCTATCACCCTATGTGTACGTCATGTTGGCACACTTCCGTATTTATTTTATTTTTCATGTCATACTTTGACAAATCGCTGTCCGCACATCTCAATGCGACTAATTTAATCAGCCATATTTCCAAAACCTAAGTTTTTAAGGTAACTTGGGTGGTATAATACTAAATTTCAGGACCTATTCTATCATCCTATGTGTACGTCATGTTGGCACACTTCCGTATTTATTTTATTTTTCATGTCATACTTTGACAAATCGCTGTCCGCACATCTCAATGCGACTACTTTAATCAGCCATATTTCCAAAACCTAAGTTTTTACGGTAACTTGGGTGGTATAATACAGAAGTTCTGGTCCTATTCTATCACCCTATGTGTACGTCATGTATCCACAATTCCGTATTTATTTTTATATTTCATGTCAAACTTAGACAAATCGCTGTCCGCACATCTCAATGCGACTACTTTAATCAGCCATATTTCCAAAACCTAAGTTTTTACGGTAACTTGGGTGGTATAATACAGAGGTTCTGGTCCTATTTCATCACCCTACTTGTACGTCATGCTGACACACTGCCGTATTTATTTTATATTTTATGTCAAACTTAGGTGGATCACTGTCCACACATCCAAAGCGACTATTTTAATCACCCGTATTTCCAAAACCTAAGTTTTTAAGGTAACTTGGGTGGTATAGTACTAAAGTTCTGGACCTATTCTATCATCCTATGTGTACGTCATGTTGGAACACCTCCGTATTTTTTTTATATTTCGTGTCAAACTTCGACAAATCTCTGTCCGCACATCTCAATGCGACTACTTTAATCAGCCATATTTCCAAAACCTAAGTTTTTACGGTAACTTGGGTGGTATAATACAGAAGTTCTGGTCCTATTCTATCACCCTACGTGTACGTAATGTTGGCACACCTCCGTATTTATTATTATATTTCATGTCATACTTAGACAAATCGTTGTCCGCACATCGCATAGCGACTAATTTAATCACCCATATTTCCAAAACCTAAGTTTTTAAGGTAACTTGGGTGGTATAGTACTAAAGTTCTGGTCCTACTCTTTCATCCTACGTGTACGTCATGCTGACACACTGCCGTATTTATTTTATATTTTATGTCAAACTTAGGTGGATCGCTGTCCACACATCCAAAGCGACTATTTTAATCACCCGTATTTCCAAAACCTAAGTTTTTAAGGTACCTTGGGTGGTATAGTACTAAAGTTCTGGACCTATTCTATACTCCTATGTGTACGTCATGTTGGCACACCTCCGTATTTTTTTTATATTTCGTGTCAAACTTCGACAAATCTCTGTCCGCACATCTCAATGCGACTACTTTAATCAGCCATATTTCCAAAACCTAAGTTTTTACGGTAACTTGGGTGGTATAGTACTAAAGTTCTGGACCTATTCTATCATCCTACGTGTACGTCATGTTGGCACACCTCCGTATTTTTTTATATTTCGTGTAAAACTTCGACAAATCTCTGTCCGCACACCTCAATGCGACTACGTTTATCAGCCATATTTCCAAAACCTAAGTTTTTACGGTAACTTGGGTGGTATAGTACAAAAGTTCTGGTCCTATTCTATCACCCTATGTGTACGTCATGTATCCACAATTCCGTATTTATTTTTATATTTCATGTCAAACTTAGACAAATCGTTGTCCGCACATCGCATATCGACTAATTTAATCACCCGTATTTCCAAAACCTAAGTTTTTAAGGTAACTTGGGTGGTATAGTACAGAAGTTCTGGTCCTATTCTATCACCCTACGTGTACGTAATGTTGGCACACCTCCGTATTTATTATTATATTTCATGTCATACTTAGACAAATCGTTGTCCGCACATCGCATAGCGACTAATTTAATCACCCATATTTCCAAAACCTAAGTTTTTAAGGTAACTTGGGTGGTATAGTACTAAAGTTCCGGTCCTACTCTTTCATCCTACGTGTACGTCATGCTGACACACTGCAGTATTTATTTTATATTTTATGTCAAACTTAGGTGGATCGCTGTCCACACATCCAAAGCGACTATTTTAATCACCCGTATTTCCAAAACCTAAGTTTTTAAGGTAACTTGGGTGGTATAGTACTAAAGTTCTGGACCTATTCTATCATCCTATGTGTACGTCATGTTGGCACACCTCCGTATTTTTTTTATATTTCGTGTCAAACTTGGACAAATCTGTGTCCGCACATCTCAATGCGACTACTTTAATCAGCCATATTTCCAAAACCTAAGTTTTTACGGTAACTTGGGTGGTATAATACAGAAGTTCTGGTCCTATTCTATCATCCTATGTGTACGTAATGTTGGCACACCTCCGTATTTATTATTATATTTCATGTCAAACTTAGACAAATCGTTGTCCGCACATCGCATAGCGACTAATTTAATCACCCATATTTCCAAAACCTAAGTTTTTAAGGTAACTTGGGTGGTATAATACTAAATTTCAGGACCTATTCTTTCATCCTATGTGTACGTCATGTTGGCACACTTCCGTATTTATTTTATTTTTCATGTCATACTTTGACAAATCGCTGTCCGCACATCTCAATGCGACTACTTTAATCAGCCATATTTCCAAAACCTAAGTTTTTACGGTAACTTGGGTGGTATAATACAGAAGTTCTGGTCCTATTTCATCACTTTACGTGTACGTCATGCTGACACACTGCCGTATTTATTTTATATTTTATGTCAAACTTAGGTGGATCACTGTCCACACATCCAAAGCGACTAATTTAATCACCCATATTTCCAAAACCTAAGTTTTTAAGGTAACTTGGGTTGTATAGTACTAAAGTTCTGGTCCTATTCTTTCATCCTACGTGAACGTCATGCTGACACACTGCCGTATTTATTTTATATTTTATGTCAAACTTAGGTGGATCGTTGTCCACACATCCAAAGCGACTATTTTAATCACCCGTATTTCCAAAACCTAAGTTTTTAAGGTAACTTGGGTGGTATAGTACTAAAGTTCTGGACCTATTCTATCATCCTATGTGTACTTCATGTTGGCACACCTCCGTTTTTTTTATATTTCGTGTCAAACTTCGACAAATCTCTGTCCGCACATCTCAATGCGACTACTTTAATCAGCCATATTTCCAAAACCTAAGTTTTTACGGTAACTTGGGTGGTAAAGTACTAAAGTTCTGGACCTATTCTATCATCCTACGTGTACGTCATGTTGGCACACCTCCGTATTATTTTTATATTTCGTGTCAAACTTCGACAAATCTCTGTCCGCACATCTCAATGCGACTAATTTAATCAGCCATATTTCCAAAACCTAAGTTTTTACGGTAACTTGGGTGGTATAGTACAGAAGTTCTGGTCCTATTCTATCACCCTATGTGTACGTCATGTATCCACAATTCCGTATTTATTTTTATATTTCAAGTCAAACTTAGACAAATCGTTGTCCGCACATCGCATAGCGACTAATTTAATCACCCGTATTTCCAAAACCTAAGTTTTTAAGGTAACTTGGTTGGTATAGTACAGAGGTTCTGGTCCTATTCTATCACCCTATGTGTACGTCATGTATCCACAATTCCGTATTTATTTTTATATTTCATGTCAAACTTAGACAAATCGTTGTCCGCACATCGCATAGCGACTAATTTAATCAGCCATATTTCCAAAACCTAAGTTTTTACGGTAACTTGGGTGGTATAATACAGAAGTTCTGGTCCTATTTCATCACCCTACGTGTACGTCATGCTGACACACTGCCGTATTTATTTTATATTTTATGTCAAACTAAGGTGGATCACTGTCCACACAACCAAAGCGACTATTTTAATCACCCGTATTTCCAAAACCTAAGTTTTTAAGGTAACTTGGGTGGTATAGTACTAAAGTTCTGGACCTATTCTATCATCCTATGTGTACGTCATGTTGGCACACCTCCGTATTTTTTTTATATTTCGTGTCAAACTTCGACAAATCTCTGTCCGCACATCTCAATGTGACTACTTTAATCAGCCAAATTTCCAAAACCTAAGTTTTTACGGTAACTTGGGTGGTATAATACAAGTAGTCTACCCGAAGATATAGCAGGGGTTTTTCCCATGACGTCATCAGCTGTGCCGATGGTTACGTGACCTGGAGTTGACGTCATCAGCTGCGCCAGCGGTCATGGGACCGTGACGTCATCTGTCACGTGATCCGCATCTGTCACGTGATCCGTCAATCGAAAGATGACGTCATTTTTTAATTTCTAACCTTAATTACAGTACCTCGGATTATCCGGACCCCACATTATCCGGACCCACATTATCCGGACCCCACCAAAGATGGCGGCGCCCATGGGGTTGGCGCGCTTTTTTTCCCGCGCAGCCACCATTGTTGGCGCGCGCGCGCTTTGTTTGGCGCCCTTTTTTGGGTGGTTTTTTGTGGAGAGTGACGTACAAGGAGGAGGGGTGCGTTAATGCGAAGAGGGTGACAGTGTTGGACGGCCCTCGAAGGCACCCCCCGCCCCCGCCCCCGTCACCCGTGGACGTATTTCCGCCGATGGGATGGTGTAGTTCGATCGTTCGCTATTAGGTGGTGAAAAATTTTACACTGCCGTGGCTGGGTTTTGAACCCGGGTCTCTGAGTTGGCGTGCTTCCGCACTAACCACTAGGCCAAGACGCTGTTGTTCCGTCTTAGTGATTTTGTGGTATATGAGAGGGTGAACCGAATTTAACTCGCGTTTCCCGCCGATGCGGCGGTGTAGTTCGTTCGTTTGCTACTAGGTGGTGTTTGCACTGCATTGCCGACCTGTTCCTTGCCCTGCGGCGTGGCCGAAATTCCTAACCTCACTTTTTCCCGCCGGTGGGGGCGGCCGTGACCCGCCAAAACGTGACACCGTGTTGACGTCACAAGGGTCTGCCCCCGTCCCTCGCTTCCGTCCCCTGTATCAGTGCTGGCAACTGTAGACAGTGAAAACATTCATATTTATATAAATAACACAATATGTTGTGTTATATTATTCCCCTATAGCGTTATAATACTATATAAAGTGCAGTTAATCACATAGAGTATTAAAAGACATATATATACTATATGATATGCCGGGTATGTTACATTAGTCCTTTGTAATGTTATAATATTATATGAAATTTTAGTTAAAATTAAATAACTCGGGAATGGGCGAATTAATGTAGCTAAAATTTGGTATTTGGGTACTTCTTAGCCTCCTCTACCTTTTTTCAAGAACTTATACCCCCCTCTTACCCCACCCACCCCCTTTTTTCTTCTTCTTCTTTTAAAATATGGCTAAAAATATATAAAATCGTCGATATCTCGAAAACGGTTGGTCCTAGAGCAATTTTGGGCCCAAAAATCGACCCTTCGGGCATCCGACCTCATGGGGAATATGACCTAACCAAAAAAACTTAACATTTGTAATGTGTTTTGCATCTATCAAAAATGAAGGGGTAAATACCATGTAAAAATTTAAAGTTTAATAACTCAAAAACTGCTAGTTCGAATGCAATAAAATTTGGTACTTAGGTACTTCTTAACCTCTTCTACCTTTTCCATAAACTTATACCCCCCTCTTACTCCACCCACCCCCTCTTTTTCTTCTTTTTCTTCTCAAATTTGACAAAAGATATATAAAATCGTCGAAATCTCGAAAACGGTTGGTCCTAGAGGAATTTTGGGCCCAAAAATCGACCCTCCGGACATCCGACCTCATGGGGATTATGACCATACTAAGAAAACTTAACATTTGTGATGTGTTTTGCATCTATCAAAAATGTAGGGGTAAATACCATGTAAAAATTTAAAGTTTAATAACTCAAAAACTGCTAGTCCGAAAGCGATAAAATTTGGTACTTAGGTACTTCTTAACCTCTTCTACCTTTTCCATAAACTTATACCCCCCTCTTACTCCAACCACCCCCTCTTTTTCTTCTTTTTCTTCTCAAATTTGACAAAAAATATATAAAATCGTCGATATCTCGAAAACGGTTGGTCCTAGAGCAATTTTGGGCTCAAAAATCGACCCTTCGGGCATCCGACATCATGGGGCATATGACCATACTAAAAAAACTTAACATTTGTAATGTGGTTTGCATTTACCAAAAATGAAGGGGTAAATACCATGTAAAAATTTAAAATTAAATAACTTTGGAATGGCTTGGTCAATTTAGATAGAATTTGGTATTTAGGTACTTCTTAACCTCTTCTACCTTTTCCATAAACTTATACCCCCCTCTCACTCCACCCACCCCCTCTTTTTCTTCTTTTTCTTCTCAAATTTGACAAAAAATATATAAAATCGTCGATATCTCGAAAACAGTTGGTCCTAGAGCAATTTTGGGCCCAAAAATCGACCCTCCGGGCATCCGACCTCATGGGGATTATGACCATACTAAGAAAACTTAACATTTGTAACGTGTTTTGCATCTATCAAAAATGTAGGGGTAAATACCATGTAAAAATTTAAAGTTTAATAACTCAAAAACTGCTAGTCCGAATGCAATAAAATTTGGTACTTAGGTACTTCTTAACCTCTTCTACCTTTTCCATAAACCTATACCCCCCTCTTACTCCACCCACCCCCTCTTTTTCTTCTTTTTCTTCTCAAATTTGACAAAAAATATATAAAATCGTCGATATCTCGAAAACGGTTGGTCCTAGAGCAATTTTGGGCTCAAAAATCGACCATCCGGGCATCCGACATCATGGGGCATATGACCATACCAAAATAACGTAACATTTGTAATGTGGTTTGCATTTACCAAAAATGAAGGGGTAAATACCATGTAAAAATTTAAAATTAAATAACTTTGGAATGGCTTGGTCAATTTAGATAGAATTTGGTATTTAGGTACTTCTTAACCTCTTCTACCTTTTCCATAGACTTATACCCCCCTCTTACTCCACCCACCACCTCTTTTTCTTATTTTTCTTCTCAAATTTGACAAAAAATATATAAAATCGTCGATATCTCGAAAACGGTTGGTCCTAGAGCAATTTTGGGCCCAAAAATCGACCCTCCGGACATCCAACCTCATGGGGATTATGACCATACTAAGAAAACTTAACATTTGTAACGTGTTTTGCATCTATCAAAAATGTAGGGGTAAATACCATGTAAAAATTTAAAGTTTAATAACTCAAAAACTGCTAGTCCGAATGCAATAAAATTTGGTACTTAGGTACTTCTTAACCTCTTCTACCTTTTCCATAAACCTATACCCCCCTCTTACTCCACCCACCCCCTCTTTTTCTTCTTTTTCTTCTCAAATTTGACAAAAAATATATAAAATCGTCGATATCTCGAAAACGGTTGGTCCTAGAGCAATTTTGGGCTCAAAAATCGACCATCCGGGCATCCGACATCATGGGGCATATGACCATACCAAAATAACGTAACATTTGTAATGTGGTTTGCATTTACCAAAAATGAAGGGGTAAATACCATGTAAAAATTTAAAATTAAATAACTTTGGAATGGCTTGGTCAATTTAGATAGAATTTGGTATTTAGGTACTTCTTAACCTCTTCTACCTTTTCCATAGACTTATACCCCCCTCTTACTCCACCCACCACCTCTTTTTCTTATTTTTCTTCTCAAATTTGACAAAAAATATATAAAATCGTCGATATCTCGAAAACGGTTGGTCCTAGAGCAATTTTGGGCCCAAAAATCGACCCTCCGGACATCCAACCTCATGGGGATTATGACCATACTAAGAAAACTTAACATTTGTAACGTGTTTTGCATCTATCAAAAATGTAGGGGTAAATACCATGTAAAAATTTAAAGTTTAATAACTCAAAAACTGCTAGTCCGAATGCAATAAAATTTGGTACTTAGGTACTTCTTAACCTCTTCTTCCTTTTCCATAAACTTATACACCCCTCTTACTCCACTCTCCCCCTCTTTTTCTTCTTTTCCTTCTCAAATTTGACAAAAAATATATAAAATCGTCGATATCTCGAAAACGGTTGGTCCTAGAGCAATTTTGGACTCAAAAATCGACCCTGCGGGCATCCGACCTCGTGGGGAATATGACCATACTAAGAAAACTTAACATTTGTAATGTGGTTTGCATTTACCAAAAATGAAGGGGCAATTATCATGTAAAAATTTAATAACTCAGGAACTACTTGACCGAATTGAATAAAACTTGGTATGTGGATACTTGTTAACCTCTGCTACAATTTGAAACATACTTATACCTTGTATTGTGGGTGAGTATCTAGATAATTGAAGGGGCTATATTTAAAAATTTAATATCTTAAGAACTAGGTGATGGATATTGATGTAACTTGGTGTATAGGTACATGTCAACTTATGCTAAGGCTTAAACTGGGTGTTGCAGATTGCATCACAGAAATTGAAGGGGCAAAAAATAAAACACTATATCTCAGAAACTAATTGTTGGATTTTATTTAAAACTTGTATATGGGTATATTTGAGTCTCTACTACCTTAGTCTGTACTTTTTTATCATATGTTGAGGTATTAAGTCATTAATTTAAATATTAATGGGAAAATTAGCAGTATTGAAGACACATGATCTATCTTGACTTGTGTAGTTATTCATGTACCATGGGCCACTACTCATGCATCATAGGCTCCCACTATTAAAAGTGAAAAATTCCAGGCCCATCTTAAAAATTATAGAATAATAGTGTATAATTATGATAAAAAAGGACGGGATGTTTACTTCTCTGGTGGTAATGAGGATGCTAAATTCAAAATTAATCTGTTGTTTCATAATGGGCATTATAATGTAATAACTAACTTAACTACTGCGTTTGTCTGCCATTATTTTTGTGAAGCCTGTCATATTCCCTATAATAACAAAGGTGACCATCGATGTTCTAATCGGTGTCTTTCGTGTCATTCTATTTCTTCACCCTGTAAAATTGAAAATGGAGGCATAACCTGCCGCTTTTGTAAGCGCTTTTTCAAAAATGAACGGTGTTTTATAGCTCACCAGGGTCAGATTTGTAAGACTATACAGCTTTGTCAGAGTTGTAAAAAATTAGTTTTCCCAACCAAATGTAAGACAACCCATGTATGAGGAGAGGTTTACTGCCAGTCATGTGAGGATTTTAAGGATCCAAAACATCAATGTTACATTCAAGTTGATCGGAGATGTCCAAAAGACCGTGATTTTTTGTTTATTTTCTTTGATTTGGAGACTCGTCAGGATGAATTTCTTCCCTGTGACCCTGAAATTAAAGTTCACAAGGTCAATTTATGTGTTTCTCAGCAGTACTGTTTCAAATGTATCAATGATGGGGAGTGTGAAACTTGTTCAGAGAGGCAAAGAGTATTTGAGGAGGATCCAGTAAAACAGGTCATAGAGTATGTAATGGAAGTGAGAAAACAATTTTAAAATGTATGCATAATTGCCCATAATGGCCAAAGTTTTGATTTTCAGTTTGTATTGAAGTATATCATGGAAGAGACTAAATTCATACCAAACATCACAAAGTTAATACTGATTGAAGTTGCCAATGTAAGGTTTATAGATTCACTTAGTTATTTCCCCATGGCCCTCTCTGCACTCCCCAAAGCTTTTGATTTGCCTCCCGAAAGAAAGAAGGGTTATTTCCCCCATTTGTTTAACACTCTGGTCAATCAAAATTATGTAGGTCCAATGCCAGAAAAAAAGTAATACTGTCCAGAGTCAATGTTTGAAGAGACCCACTTAGCTTTTGAGAAATGGTATGCTGATCAAGTTGCTAAGGACTACCGTTTTGATTTTAGAAAGGAGTTGTTAGAGTACTGTATATCAGATGTAGAGATTTTGGCACAAGCTTGCATTAAATTCAGAGCTTTTCTTTTTTTGAACAAGGTAATGTAGATTCATTTTTAGAATCAATTACCAGAGCAAGTGCCTGTAACTTGGCTTTTCGCCGTAATTTCCTAAAACCTAATACTATTGGCTTGATCCCTAAAAAAGGTTACCGTTGTTCTGATAGTCAGTCAGTGGCTGCTTTGCAATGGTTGTGTTGGGAAGAGGAAAGGCGGGGTGTGAAAATT
The DNA here is from genome assembly GCA_035578135.1 of Flexamia atlantica. Taxonomy (NCBI): domain Eukaryota; kingdom Metazoa; phylum Arthropoda; class Insecta; order Hemiptera; family Cicadellidae; genus Flexamia; species Flexamia atlantica. Next base: position 46,811 of record JAQJVK010000055.1, on the reverse strand, counting down.
CAACATGCAAGTAGGGGTAAAGAAGTAAAAATTAAAGGAATGAAAGTTGATGGGTTTGATGGGAAGAATATTTATGAGTTTCACGGGTGTTATCGGCATGGTTGTCCAAAATTTTCCCTTACAACAGAGATATTTCACTGTAGGAGGATCCCTCTGATTCACTACATTTGAGGTATGAAAGGACTTTGAAAAAATGGAAAAACTAGGCAATGTAATACAAATGTGGGAGTGTGAATTTAATCAGTTGAAGAAAGATTAGAAATTAAATCACTTGAATCAGCTTTCAATTTTGAACACTTTGCCCTTAAATGCTAGAGATGCTTTCTTTGGGGGTAGGACAGGGAATGCAAAAACCTACTACAAATGTGAAGAGGGAGAGACAATCCAGTACGTAGACGTGAGTTCCTTGTATCTATTTGTTAATAAATATTGTAAGTATCCCATTGGTCATTCCACAATTTACATAGGGCATAATGAATGCCAAGAAAGAGGTTTGAAGGTTGATGGGCTGCTTGAATGTAAGATACTCCCCCTTCTGATCTCTACTATCCTGTTCTTTCAACGCGCCTTCTTGATAAGTTAATGTTTGTACTATGTCGTACTTGTGGTGAAATGTTACACAAAGGTGAATGTTTTCATGAAAGAGAGGAGAGAGCATTAGTAGGACCTTGGACCATGTATGAAATCAGAAAGGCAGTAGAGAAAGAGTACGTTATTTTAGAAATGCATGAGCTATGGGAGTATGAGATGACTACATATGAGAAAGGCGGACTTTTTACTGATTTTATTAACAAGTTTCTAAAATTAAAGCAAGAAGCATCAGGCTACCCTTCTTGGTGCCAGACAGAAAAGGACAAGGACCTGTATATTTCAAATTTTTTAGAACATGAAGGTATTCAATTACAAAAAGATAAAATTGATAAAAATGGGGGACTAAGGTCAGTACCTAAACTTATGCCTAACAGTTTTTGGGGAAAATTTGGCCAGCGTGAAAATATGACAAGAACTTCACTTGTTAGGAACTCTAAGGATTTTCTTGCGTTAATAACTCAACCTGGAAGTATTGGAAAATGTGCTGAGATAATAAATGAAGAAGTACGATTAGTCAATTGGCAAAATGTAGATGAGGCTAGTGAGTCACTTAAAACTGTGAATGTTGTGATTGCTGATTATACTACAGCACATGCTAGATTAACTTTGTATGAACATTTAGAAGCCTTAGGTGACCAAGTTCTCTACTATGACACTGCTAGTTGTATCTATTACTTCCGGGAAGGCTTGTACAGAGTACCAACAGGAGATTACCTTGGGGAGATGACAGATGAGTTGACAGGCTATGGCCCAGGCTCTTATATTGTAGAATTTGTCTCTGGCGGACCAAAGACCTATGTATACCTTGTCTTTTACTTGAAAAAAAAGATCTTGTAGCGATTGCCCGACATGTCTCGATAGTTACAGCATGTGTCCAAAGAGCTTTGGGCACCTACCCAGTAACCTTCCTTACATCCCCAGTGATGGGTGTGTTCGAAGCCGAGTCTTGAAAGCTTCTTCTATGGACAGACACCCACATTTTGCAGGGCTAACCCCTAGTAAGTCCATATGGGGATGGCAGGTTGGCTTAGCTGCCTTAGAAAATGATTTCCTGCGTCTGCCATAGACAAGGACTAAAGGTCCGGTGTGAATGTGAATCAAGGGTTTAGTAGATTGAGGCGCTTAGGTTTGAGGAGAACTTGAGCTACTTCTTTGAAATGCCCGGTATGAATGTGGAACAAGGGCTTAGTAGACTGTGGCGTCTAGAACTTAGAAAATTCTAGGCTACACCTTCAAACGGACCAGAGTGCATGAGAAATAAAAACAAATAATCCAAAAAAGAGTGAGATTAGGCCTACTGGGGAAACTCACTATAATAAAAAACGCGCCATGCTTATTTAAGGATACCTACCGTGGTGGGGAAATTGAGCACTCTAAATCAATAATTTTAAAATTATAGAAATCTCCAACCCATCAATAAATGTGCATTTACTGCAGCTGAAATAAAGTTGATCCTCAGTCAAAATATACTTATCATATGATTTTTGTGCATAGAGAGTAATGTAACAGCAAACCTAATTGATTTATTCAGTTGCTTAGTCTCTATATTAATATTCGATAGTAAAAATTGTCCATGTTCAAGGTCAAATATATGAGGCAACGGAACGGAAGAAGGGAGCACCGACACAGCGCTCCCTTCGATTATCGTATTTTTTACAGTGTTTGTTAGTGAATACGGCTTGTATGAGACTATCTTCTTACGAAGTTTTACTTTTGAATGGTATATGTTAGGTGTGCACAAGAATTTCTTTAAAGTAAGTGGATATTAAGCTAAAACATTTAGTAAAGTCAAGTTGATTTATTCAGTTGGTTAGTCTCTGTATTATTATTTGATGGTAAAAGTAGTCCATAGTTAAAGCCAAAGGTATAAGGCGATAGACCGGAAGTAGATAGCACCGAATCGGTGCTCTCTTTGAATATCTAATCTTATACAGTACTTGCTAAAAAATCTGGCTCATATGAGTCTATCTACTTATGACGTTTTACCTGTAAGTAGTATAGTATACAAGAATTTCTCACCATCGGACGAGTTCGGGTTCTGGCTCGAGTTGAGAAAAGAGTCGGATCGAGTCGGCAACCATCGGACGAGTTCGGGTTCTGACTCGAGTTGAGAAAAGAGTCGGCTCGAGTCGGCAATCATCGGACGAGTTCGCGTTCTGACTCGAGTTGAGAAACGAGTCGGCCTAAGTCAGCAATCCCCAGACGAGTTCGTTTCCGACTCGAATTGAACCAATAGAATTGCAGTTTTCCGAGTTGTTGACTCGTTAGGATCCGAGTTCGTGTAAGTTCGGTAATCTTTGTACGAGTTCGTATCTAACTCGAGTTATGTCATGGCGGCCAACCGGTAGTCATTGTGTTTCGTACGGACCGGAAGAAGAGAGCACCGATTCGGTGCTCCCTTTGATCATCGTATATTTTACAGTGTTCGACTCAAATGTACCCATATACCAATTTTAAATAAAATCCAATAGTCAGGTTAAGTTAGGATAAAATACGTCAGGTTAGGTTAGGTTAAAAAAGGTCAGGATGAGTTAGGTTAAAAGAGGTCAGGTTGAGTTAGGTTAAAAATAGGACAGGTTAAGTTAGGTTTGACGGCGGCGGTCGGTCAAACCGAGACTTGGCATCGAAGCAGCCAATGAAATTTTAATTAATATTGCTGTTATTGCTGATGCCAAGTCTCGGTTTGACCGACCGCCGCCGTCAAACCTAACTTAACCTGTCCTATTTTTAACCTAACTCAACCTGACCTCTTTTAACCTAACTCATCCTGACCTTTTTTAACCTAACCTAACCTGGCGTATTTTATCCTAACTTAACCTGACTATTGGATTTTATTTAAAATTGGTATATGGGTACATTTGAGTCGAACACTGTAAAATATACGATGATCAAAGGGAGTACCGAATCGGTGCTCTCTTCTTCCGGTCCGTACGAAACACAATGACTACCGGTTGGCCGCCATGACATAACTCGAGTTAGATACGAACTCGTACAAAGATTACCGAACTTACACGAACTCGGATCCTAACGAGTCAACAACTCGGAAAACTGCAATTCTATTGGTTCAATTCGAGTCGGAAACGAACTCGTCTGGGGATTGCTGACTTAGGCCGACTCGTTTCTCAACTCGAGTCAGAACGCGAACTCGTCCGATGATTGCCGACTCGAGCCGACTCTTTTCTCAACTCGAGTCAGAACCCGAACTCGTCCGATGGTTGCCGACTCGATCCGACTCTTTTCTCAACTCGAGCCAGAACCCGAACTCGTCCGATGGTGAGAAATTCTTGTATACTATACTACTTACAGGTAAAACGTCATAAGTAGATAGACTCATATGAGCCAGATTTTTTAGCAAGTACTGTATAAGATTAGATATTCAAAGAGAGCACCGATTCGGTGCTATCTACTTCCGGTCTATCGCCTTATACCTTTGGCTTTAACTATGGACTACTTTTACCATCAAATAATAATACAGAGACTAACCAACTGAATAAATCAACTTGACTTTACTAAATGTTTTAGCTTAATATCCACTTACTTTAAAGAAATTCTTGTGCACACCTAACATATACCATTCAAAAGTAAAACTTCGTAAGAAGATAGTCTCATACAAGCCGTATTCACTAACAAACACTGTAAAAAATACGATAATCGAAGGGAGCGCTGTGTCGGTGCTCCCTTCTTCCGTTCCGTTGCCTCATATATTTGACCTTGAACATGGACAATTTTTACTATCGAATATTAATATAGAGACTAAGCAACTGAATAAATCAATTAGGTTTGCTGTTACATTACTCTCTATGCACAAAAATCATATGATAAGTATATTTTGACTGAGGATCAACTTTATTTCAGCTGCAGTAAATGCACATTTATTGATGGGTTGGAGATTTCTATAAGTTTAAAATTATTGATTTAGAGTGCTCAATTTCCCCACCACGGTAGGTATCCTTAAATAAGCATGGCGCGTTTTTTATTATAGTGAGTTTCCCCAGTAGGCCTAATCTCACTCTTTTTTGGATTATTTGTTTTTATTTCTCATGCACTCTGGTCCGTTTGAAGGTGTAGCCTAGAATTTTCTAAGTTCTAGACGCCACAGTCTACTAAGCCCTTGTTCCACATTCATACCGGGCATTTCAAAGAAGTAGCTCAAGTTCTCCTCAAACCTAAGCGCCTCAATCTACTAAACCCTTGATTCACATTCACACCGGACCTTTAGTCCTTGTCTATGGCAGACGCAGGAAATCGTTTTCTAAGGCAGCTAAGCCAACCTGCCATCCCCATATGGACTTACTAGGGGTTAGCCCTGCAAAATGTGGGTGTCTGTCCATAGAAGAAGCTTTCAAGACTCGGCTTCGAACACACCCATCACTGGGGATGTAAGGAAGGTTACTGGGTAGGTGCTCAAAGCTCTTTGGACACATGCTGTAACTATCGAGACATGTCGGGCAATCGCTACAAGATCTTTTTTTTCAAGTAAAAGACAAGGTATACATAGGTCTTTGGTCCGCCAGAGACAAATTCTACAATATAAGAGCCTGGGCCATAGCCTGTCAACTCATCTGTCATCTCCCCAAGGTAATCTCCTGTTGGTACTCTGTACAAGCCTTCCCGGAAGTAATAGATACAACTAGCAGTGTCATAGTAGAGAACTTGGTCACCTAAGGCTTCTAAATGTTCATACAAAGTTAATCTAGCATGTGCTGTAGTATAATCAGCAATCACAACATTCACAGTTTTAAGTGACTCACTAGCCTCATCTACATTTTGCCAATTGACTAATCGTACTTCTTCATTTATTATCTCAGCACATTTTCCAATACTTCCAGGTTGAGTTATTAACGCAAGAAAATCCTTAGAGTTCCTAACAAGTGAAGTTCTTGTCATATTTTCACGCTGGCCAAATTTTCCCCAAAAACTGTTAGGCATAAGTTTAGGTACTGACCTTAGTCCCCCATTTTTATCAATTTTATCTTTTTGTAATTGAATACCTTCATGTTCTAAAAAATTTGAAATATACAGGTCCTTGTCCTTTTCTGTCTGGCACCAAGAAGGGTAGCCTGATGCTTCTTGCTTTAATTTTAGAAACTTGTTAATAAAATCAGTAAAAAGTCCGCCTTTCTCATATGTAGTCATCTCATACTCCCATAGCTCATGCATTTCTAAAATAACGTACTCTTTCTCTACTGCCTTTCTGATTTCATACATGGTCCAAGGTCCTACTAATGCTCTCTCCTCTCTTTCATGAAAACATTCACCTTTGTGTAACATTTCACCACAAGTACGACATAGTACAAACATTAACTTATCAAGAAGGCGCGTTGAAAGAACAGGATAGTAGAGATCAGAAGGGGGAGTATCTTACATTCAAGCAGCCCATCAACCTTCAAACCTCTTTCTTGGCATTCATTATGCCCTATGTAAATTGTGGGATGACCAATGGGATACTTACAATATTTATTAACAAATAGATACAAGGAACTCACGTCTACATACTGGATTGTCTCTCCCTCTTCACATTTGTAGTAGGTTTTTGCATTCCCTGTCCTACCCCCAAAGAAAGCATCTCTAGCATTTAAGGGCAAAGTGTTCAAAATTGAAAGCTGATTCAAGTGATTTAATTTCTAATCTTTCTTCAACTGATTAAATTCACACTCCCACATTTGTATTACATTGCCTAGTTTTTCCATTTTTTCAAAGTCCTTTCATACCTCAAATGTAGTGAATCAGAGGGATCCTCCTACAGTGAAATATCTCTGTTGTAAGGGAAAATTTTGGACAACCATGCCGATAACACCCGTGAAACTCATAAATATTCTTCCCATCAAACCCATCAACTTTCATTCCTTTAATTTTTACTTCTTTACCCCTACTTGCATGTTGAATTTTCACACCCCGCCTTTCCTCTTCCCAACACAACCATTGCAAAGCAGCCACTGACTGACTATCAGAACAACGGTAACCTTTTTTAGGGATCAAGCCAATAGTATTAGGTTTTAGGAAATTACGGCGAAAAGCCAAGTTACAGGCACTTGCTCTGGTAATTGATTCTAAAAATGAATCTACATTACCTTGTTCAAAAAAAGAAAAGCTCTGAATTTAATGCAAGCTTGTGCCAAAATCTCTACATCTGATATACAGTACTCTAACAACTCCTTTCTAAAATCAAAACGGTAGTCCTTAGCAACTTGATCAGCATACCATTTCTCAAAAGCTAAGTGGGTCTCTTCAAACATTGACTCTGGACAGTAATACTTTTTTTCTGGCATTGGACCTACATAATTTTGATTGACCAGAGTGTTAAACAAATGGGGGAAATAACCCTTCTTTCTTTCGGGAGGCAAATCAAAAGCTTTGGGGAGTGCAGAGAGGGCCATGGGGAAATAACTAAGTGAATCTATAAACCTTACATTGGCAACTTCAATCAGTATTAACTTTGTGATGTTTGGTATGAATTTAGTCTCTTCCATGATATACTTCAATACAAACTGAAAATCAAAACTTTGGCCATTATGGGCAATTATGCATACATTTTTAAATTGTTTTCTCACTTCCATTACATACTCTATGACCTGTTTTACTGGATCCTCCTCAAATACTCTTTGCCTCTCTGAACAAGTTTCACACTCCCCATCATTGATACATTTGAAACAGTACTGCTGAGAAACACATAAATTGACCTTGTGAACTTTAATTTCAGGGTCACAGGGAAGAAATTCATCCTGACGAGTCTCCAAATCAAAGAAAATAAACAAAAAATCACGGTCTTTTGGACATCTCCGATCAACTTGAATGTAACATTGATGTTTTGGATCCTTAAAATCCTCACATGACTGGCAGTAAACCTCTCCTCATACATGGGTTGTCTTACATTTGGTTGGGAAAACTAATTTTTTACAACTCTGACAAAGCTGTATAGTCTTACAAATCTGACCCTGGTGAGCTATAAAACACCGTTCATTTTTGAAAAAGCGCTTACAAAAGCGGCAGGTTATGCCTCCATTTTCAATTTTACAGGGTGAAGAAATAGAATGACACGAAAGACACCGATTAGAACATCGATGGTCACCTTTGTTATTATAGGGAATATGACAGGCTTCACAAAAATAATGGCAGACAAACGCAGCAGTTAAGTTAGTTATTACATTATAATGCCCATTATGAAACAACAGATTAATTTTGAATTTAGCATCCTCATTACCACCAGAGAAGTAAACATCCCGTCCTTTTTTATCATAATTATACACTATTATTCTATAATTTTTAAGATGGGCCTGGAATTTTTCACTTTTAATAGTGGGAGCCTATGATGCATGAGTAGTGGCCCATGGTACATGAATAACTACACAAGTCAAGATAGATCATGTGTCTTCAATACTGCTAATTTTCCCATTAATATTTAAATTAATGACTTAATACCTCAACATATGATAAAAAAGTACAGACTAAGGTAGTAGAGACTCAAATATACCCATATACAAGTTTTAAATAAAATCCAACAATTAGTTTCTGAGATATAGTGTTTTATTTTTTGCCCCTTCAATTTCTGTGATGCAATCTGCAACACCCAGTTTAAGCCTTAGCATAAGTTGACATGTACCTATACACCAAGTTACATCAATATCCATCACCTAGTTCTTAAGATATTAAATTTTTAAATATAGCCCCTTCAATTATCTAGATACTCACCCACAATACAAGGTATAAGTATGTTTCAAATTGTAGCAGAGGTTAACAAGTATCCACATACCAAGTTTTATTCAATTCGGTCAAGTAGTTCCTGAGTTATTAAATTTTTACATGATAATTGCCCCTTCATTTTTGGTAAATGCAAACCACATTACAAATGTTAAGTTTTCTTAGTATGGTCATATTCCCCACGAGGTCGGATGCCCGCAGGGTCGATTTTTGAGTCCAAAATTGCTCTAGGACCAACCGTTTTCGAGATATCGACGATTTTATATATTTTTTGTCAAATTTGAGAAGGAAAAGAAGAAAAAGAGGGGGAGAGTGGAGTAAGAGGGGTGTATAAGTTTATGGAAAAGGTAGAAGAGGTTAAGAAGTACCTAAGTACCAAATTTTATTGCATTCGGACTAGCAGTTTTTGAGTTATTAAACTTTAAATTTTTACATGGTATTTACCCCTACATTTTTGATAGATGCAAAACACGTTACAAATGTTAAGTTTTCTTAGTATGGTCATAATCCCCATGAGGTTGGATGTCCGGAGGGTCGATTTTTGGGCCCAAAATTGCTCTAGGACCAACCGTTTTCGAGATATCGACGATTTTATATATTTTTTGTCAAATTTGAGAAGAAAAATAAGTAAAAGAGGTGGTGGGTGGAGTAAGAGGGGGGTATAAGTCTATGGAAAAGGTAGAAGAGGTTAAGAAGTACCTAAATACCAAATTCTATCTAAATTGACCAAGCCATTCCAAAGTTATTTAATTTTAAATTTTTACATGGTATTTACCCCTTCATTTTTGGTAAATGCAAACCACATTACAAATGTTACGTTATTTTGGTATGGTCATATGCCCCATGATGTCGGATGCCCGGATGGTCGATTTTTGAGCCCAAAATTGCTCTAGGACCAACCGTTTTCGAGATATCGACGATTTTATATATTTTTTGTCAAATTTGAGAAGAAAAAGAAGAAAAAGAGGGGGTGGGTGGAGTAAGAGGGGGGTATAGGTTTATGGAAAAGGTAGAAGAGGTTAAGAAGTACCTAAGTACCAAATTTTATTGCATTCGGACTAGCAGTTTTTGAGTTATTAAACTTTAAATTTTTACATGGTATTTACCCCTACATTTTTGATAGATGCAAAACACGTTACAAATGTTAAGTTTTCTTAGTATGGTCATAATCCCCATGAGGTCGGATGCCCGGAGGGTCGATTTTTGGGCCCAAAATTGCTCTAGGACCAACTGTTTTCGAGATATCGACGATTTTATATATTTTTTGTCAAATTTGAGAAGAAAAAGAAGAAAAAGAGGGGGTGGGTGGAGTGAGAGGGGGGTATAAGTTTATGGAAAAGGTAGAAGAGGTTAAGAAGTACCTAAATACCAAATTCTATCTAAATTGACCAAGCCATTCCAAAGTTATTTAATTTTAAATTTTTACATGGTATTTACCCCTTCATTTTTGGTAAATGCAAACCACATTACAAATGTTAAGTTTTTTTAGTATGGTCATATGCCCCATGATGTCGGATGCCCGAAGGGTCGAATTTTGAGCCCAAAATTGCTCTAGGACCAACCGTTTTCGAGATATCGACGATTTTATATATTTTTTGTCAAATTTGAGAAGAAAAAGAAGAAAAAGAGGGGGTGGTTGGAGTAAGAGGGGGGTATAAGTTTATGGAAAAGGTAGAAGAGGTTAAGAAGTACCTAAGTACCAAATTTTATCGCTTTCGGACTAGCAGTTTTTGAGTTATTAAACTTTAAATTTTTACATGGTATTTACCCCTACATTTTTGATAGATGCAAAACACATCACAAATGTTAAGTTTTCTTAGTATGGTCATAATCCCCATGAGGTCGGATGTCCGGAGGGTCGATTTTTGGGCCCAAAATTCCTCTAGGACCAACCGTTTTCGAGATTTCGACGATTTTATATATCTTTTGTCAAATTTGAGAAGAAAAAGAAGAAAAAGAGGGGGTGGGTGGAGTAAGAGGGGGGTATAAGTTTATGGAAAAGGTAGAAGAGGTTAAGAAGTACCTAAGTACCAAATTTTATTGCATTCGAACTAGCAGTTTTTGAGTTATTAAACTTTAAATTTTTACATGGTATTTACCCCTTCATTTTTGATAGATGCAAAACACATTACAAATGTTAAGTTTTTTTGGTTAGGTCATATTCCCCATGAGGTCGGATGCCCGAAGGGTCGATTTTTGGGCCCAAAATTGCTCTAGGACCAACCGTTTTCGAGATATCGACGATTTTATATATTTTTAGCCATATTTTAAAAGAAGAAGAAGAAAAAAGGGGGTGGGTGGGGTAAAAGGGGGGTATAAGTTCTTGAAAAAAGGTAGAGGAGGCTAAGAAGTACCCAAATACCAAATTTTAGCTACATTAATTCGCCCATTCCCGAGTTATTTAATTTTAACTAAAATTTCATATAATATTATAACATTACAAAGGACTAATGTAACATACCCGGCATATCATATAGTATATATATGTCTTTTAATACTCTATGTGATTAACTGCACTTTATATAGTATTATAACGCTATAGGGGAATAATATAACACAACATATTGTGTTATTTATATAAATATGAATGTTTTCACTGTCTACAGTTGCCAACACTGATACAGGGGACGGAAGCGAGGGACGGGGGCAGACCCTTGTGACGTCAACACGGTGTCACGTTTTGGCGGGTCACGGCCGCCCCCACCGGCGGGAAAAAGTGAGGTTAGGAATTTCGGCCACGCCGCAGGGCAAGGAACAGGTCGGCAATGCAGTGCAAACACCACCTAGTAGCAAACGAACGAACTACACCGCCGCATCGGCGGGAAACGCGAGTTAAATTCGGTTCACCCTCTCATATACCACAAAATCACTAAGACGGAACAACAGCGTCTTGGCCTAGTGGTTAGTGCGGAAGCACGCCAACTCAGAGACCCGGGTTCAAAACCCGGCCACGGCAGTGTAAAATTTTTCACCACCTAATAGCGAACGATCGAACTACACCATCCCATCGGCGGAAATACGTCCACGGGTGACGGGGGCGGGGGCGGGGGGTGCCTTCGAGGGCCGTCCAACACTGTTACCCTCTTCGCATTAACGCACCCCTCCTCCTTGTACGTCATTCTCCACAAAAAACCACCCAAAAAAAGGGCGCCAAACAAAGCGCGCGCGCGCCAACAATGGTGGCTGCGCGGGAAAAAAAGCGCGCCAACCCCATGGGCGCCGCCATCTTTGGTGGGGTCCGGATAATGTGGGTCCGGATAATGTGGGGTCCGGATAATCCGAGGTACTGTAATTAAGGTTAGAAATTAAAAAATGACGTCATCTTTCAATTGACGGATCACGTGACAGATGCGGATCACGTGACAGATGACGTCACGGTCCCATGACCGCTGGCGCAGCTGATGACGTCAACTCCAGGTCACGTAACCATCGGCACAGCTGATGACGTCATGGGAAAAACCCCTGCTATATCTTCGGGTAGACTACTAATACAGAAGTTCTGGTCCTATTCTATCACCCTACGTGTACGTAATGTTGGCACACCTCCGTATTTATTATTATATTTCATGTCATACTTAGACAAATCGTTGTCCGCACATCGCATAGCGACTAATTTAATCACCCATATTTCCAAAACCTAAGTTTTTAAGGTAACTTGGGTCGTATAGTACTAAAGTTCTGGTCCTATTCTTTCATCCTACGTGTACGTCATGCTGACACACTGCCGTATTTATTTTATATTTTATGTCAAACTTAGGTGGATCGCTGTCCACACATCCAAAGCGACTATTTTAATCACCCGTATTTCCAAAACGTAAGTTTTTAAGGTAACTTGGGTGGTATAGAACTAAAGTTCTGGACCTATTCTATCATCCTATGTGTACGTCATGTTGGCACACCTCCGTATTTTTTTTATATTTCGTTTCAAACTTGGACAAATCTCTGTCCGCACATCTCAATGCGACTACTTTAATCAGCCATATTTCCAAAACCTAAGTTTTTACGGTAACTTGGGTGGTATAATACAGAAGTTCTGGTCCTATTCTATCACCCTATGTGTACGTAATGTTGGCACACCTCCGTATTTATTATTATATTTCATGTCAAACTTAGACAAATCGTTGTCCGCACATCGCATAGCGACTAATTTAATCAGCCATATTTCCAAAACCTAAGTTTTTAAGGTAACTTGGGTGGTATAATACTAAATTTCAGGATCTATTCTTTCATCCTATGTGTACGTCATGTTGGCACACTTCCGTATTTATTTTATTTTTCATGTCATACTTTGACAAATCGCTGTCCGCACATCTCAATGCGACTACTTTAATCAGCCATATTTCCAAAACCTAAGTTTTTACGGTAACTTGGGTGGTATAATACAGAAGTTCTGGTCCTATTTCATCACTTTACGTGTACGTCATGCTGACACACTGCCGTATTTATTTTATATTTTATGTCAAACTTAGGTGGATCACTGTCCACACATCCAAAGCGACTAATTTAATCACCCATATTTCCAAAACCTAAGTTTTTAAGGTAACTTGGGTGGTATAATACTAAATTTCAGGACCTATTCTATCATCCTATGTGTACGTCATGTTGGCACACTTCCGTATTTATTTTATTTTTCATGTCATACTTTGACAAATCTCTGTCCGCACATCTCAATGCGACTACTTTAAACAGCCATATTTCCAAAACCTAAGTTTTTACGGTAACATGGGTGGTATAATACAGAAGTTCTGGTCCTATTTCATCACTTTACGTGTACGTCATGCTGACACACTGCCGTGTTTATTTTATATTTTATGTCAAACTTAGGTGGATCACTGTCCACACATCCAAAGCGACTAATTTAATCACCCATATTTCCAAAACCTAAGTTTTTACGGTAACTTGGGTGGTATAATACAGAAGTTCCGGTCCTATTCTATCACCCTACGTGTACGTCATGTATCCAAAATTCCGTATTTATTTTTATATTTCATGTCAAACTTAGACAAATCGTTGTCCGCACATCGCATAGCGACTAATTTAATCACCCATATTTCCAAAACCTAAGTTTTTACGGTAACTTGGGTGGTATAATACAGAAGTTCTGGTCCTATTCTATCACCCTATGTGTACGTCATGTATCCACAATTCCGTATTTATTTTTATATTTCATGTCAAACTTAGACAAATCGTTGTCCGCACATCGCATAGCGACTAATTTAATCACCCATATTTCCAAAACCTAAGTTTTTAAGGTAACTTGGGTGGTATAATACTAAATTTCAGGACCTATTCTATCATCCTATGTGTACGTCATGTTGGCACACTTCCGTATTAATTTAATTTTTATGTCATACTATGACAAATCGCTGTCCGCACATCTCAATGCGACTACTTTAATCAGCCATATTTCCAAAACCTAAGTTTTTACGGTAACTTGGGTGGTATAATACAGAAGTTCTGGTCCTATTTCATCACTTTACGTGTACGTCATGCTGACACACTGCCGTGTTTATTTTATATTTTATGTCAAACTTAGGTGGATCACTGTCCACACATCCAAAGCGACTAATTTAATCACCCATATTTCCAAAACCTAAGTTTTTAAGGTAACTTGGGTGGTATAGTACTAAAGTTCTGGTCCTATTCTTTCATCCTACGTGTACGTCATGCTGACACACTGCCGTATTTTTTTATATTTTATGTCAAACTTAGGTGGATCGCTGTCCACACATCCAAAGCGACTATTTTAATCACCCGTATTTCCAAAACCTAAGTTTTTAAGGTAACTTGGGTGGTATAGTACTAAAGTTCTGGACCTATTCTATCATCCTATGTGTACGTCATGGTGGCACACCTCTGTATTTTTTTTATATTTCGTGTCAAACTTCGACAAATCTCTGTCCGCACATCTCAATGCGACTACTTTAATCAGCCATATTTCCAAAACCTAAGTTTTTACGGTAACTTGGGTGGTATAGTACTAAAGTTCTGGACCTATTCTATCATCCTACGTGTACGTCATGTTGGCGCACCTCCGTATTTTTTTTATATTTCGTGTCAAACTTCGACAAATCTCTGTCCGCACATCTCAATGCGACTACTTTAATCAGCCATATTTCCAAAACCTAAGTTTTTACGGTAACTTGGGTGGTATAGTACAGAAGTTCTGGTCCTATTCTATCACCCTATGTGTACGTCATGTATCCACAATTCCGTATTTATTTTTATATTTCATGTCAAACTTAGACAAATCGTTTTCCGCACATCGCATAGCGACTAATTTAATCACCCGTATTTCCAAAACCTAAGTTTTTAAGGTAACTTGGGTGGTATAGTACAGAACTTCTGGTCCTATTCTATCACCCTATGTGTACGTCATGTATCCACAATTCCGTATTTATTTTTATATTTCATGTCAAACTTAGACAAATCGTTGTCCGCACATCGCAGAGCGACTAATTTAATCAGCCATATTTCCAAAACCTAAGTTTTTACGGTAACTTGGGTGGTATAATACAGAAGTTCTGGTCCTATTTCATCACCCTACGTGTACGTCATGCTGACACACTGCCGTATTTATTTTATATTTTATGTCAAACTTAGGTGGATCACTGTCCACACATCCAAAGCGACTATTTTAATCACCCGTATTTCCAAAACCTAAGTTTTTAAGGTAACTTGGGTGGTATAGTACTAAAGTTCTGGACCTATTCTATCATCCTATGTGTACGTCATGTTGGCACACCTCCGTATTTTTTTTATATTTCGTGTCAAACTTCGACAAATCTCTGTCCGCACATCTCAATGCGACTACTTTAATCAGCCATATTTCCAAAACCTAAGTTTTTACGGTAACTTGGGTGGTATAATACAGAAGTTCTGGTCCTATTCTATCACCCTACGTGTACGTAATGTTGGCACACCTCCGTATTTATTATTATATTTCATGTCATACTTAGACAAATCGTTGTCCGCACATCGCATAGCGACTAATTTAATCACCCATATTTCCAAAACCTAAGTTTTTAAGGTAACTTGGGTGGTATAGTACTAAAGTTCTGGTCCTATTCTTTCATCCTACGTGTACGTCATGTATCCACAATTCAGGATTTATTTTTATATTTCATGTTAAACTTAGACAAATCGTTGTCCGCACATCGCATAGCGACTAATTTAATCACCCATATTTCCAAAACCTAAGTTTTTACGGTAACTTGGGTGGTATAATACAGAAGTTCTGGTCCTATTCTATCACCCTATGTGTACGTCATGTATCCACAATTCCGTATTTATTTTTATATTTCATGTCAAACTTAGACAAATCGTTGTCCGCACATCGCATAGCGACTAATTTAATCACCCATATTTCCAAAACCTAAGTTTTTACGGTAACTTGGGTGGTATAGTACTAAAGTTCTGGACCTATTCTATCATCCTATGTGTACGTCATGTTGGCACACCTCCGTATTTTTTTTATATTTTGTGTCAAACTTCGACAAATCGTTGTCCGCACATCGCATAGCGACTAATTTAATCACCCATATTTCCAAAACCTAAGTTTTTACGGTAACTTGGGTGGTATAATACAGAAGTTCTGGTCCTATTCTATCACCCTATGTGTACGTCATGTATCCACAATTCCGTATTTATTTTTATTTTTCATGTCATACTTTGACAAATCGCTGTCCGCACATCTCAATGCGACTACTTTAATCAGCCATATTTCCAAAACCTAAGTTTTTACGGTAACTTGGGTGGTATAGTACTAAAGTTCTGGTCCTATTCTTTCATCCTATGTGTACGTCATGTTGGCACACTTCCGTATTTATTTTATTTTTCATGTCATACTTTGACAAATCGCTGTCCGCACATCTCAATGCGACTACTTTAATCAGCCATATTTCCAAAACCTAAGTTTTTACGGTAACTTGGGTGGTATAATACAGAAGTTCTGGTCCTATTTCATCACCCTACGTGTACGTCATGCTGACACACTGCCGTATTTATTTTATATTTTATGTCAAACTTAGGTGGATCAATGTCCACACATCCAAAGCGACTATTTTAATCACCCGTATTTCCAAAACCTAAGTTTTTAAGGTAACTTGGGTGGTATAGTACTAAAGTTCTGGACCTATTCTATCATCCTATGTGTACGTCATGTTGGCACACCTCCGTATTTTTTTTATATTTCGTGTCAAACTTGGACAAATCTCTGTCCGCACATCTCAATGCGACTACTTTAATCAGCCATATTTCCAAAACCTAAGTTTTTACGGTAACTTGGGTGGTATAATACAGAAGTTCTGGTCCTATTCTATCACCCTATGTGTACGTCATGTATCCACAATTCCGTATTTATTTTTATTTTTCATGTCATACTTTGACAAATCGCTGTCCGCACATCTCAATGCGACTACTTTAATCAGCCATATTTCCAAAACCTAAGTTTTTACGGTAACTTGGGTGGTATAATACAGAAGTTCTGGTCCTATTTCATCACTTTACGTGTACGTCATGCTGACACACTGCCGTGTTTATTTTATATTTTATGTCAAACTTAGGTGGATCACTGTCCACACATCCAAAGCGACTAATTTAATCACCCATATTTCCAAAACCTAAGTTTTTAAGGTAACTTGGGTGGTATAGTACTAAAGTTCTGGTCCTATTCTTTCATCCTACGTGTACGTCATGCTGACACACTGCCGTATTTTTTTATATTTTATGTCAAACTTAGGTGGATCGCTGTCCACACATCCAAAGCGACTATTTTAATCACCCGTATTTCCAAAACCTAAGTTTTTAAGGTAACTTGGGTGGTATAGTACTAAAGTTCTGGACCTATTCTATCATCCTATGTGTACGTCATGGTGGCACACCTCTGTATTTTTTTTATATTTCGTGTCAAACTTCGACAAATCTCTGTCCGCACATCTCAATGCGACTACTTTAATCAGCCATATTTCCAAAACCTAAGTTTTTACGGTAACTTGGGTGGTATAGTACTAAAGTTCTGGACCTATTCTATCATCCTACGTGTACGTCATGTTGGCGCACCTCCGTATTTTTTTTATATTTCGTGTCAAACTTCGACAAATCTCTGTCCGCACATCTCAATGCGACTACTTTAATCAGCCATATTTCCAAAACCTAAGTTTTTACGGTAACTTGGGTGGTATAGTACAGAAGTTCTGGTCCTATTCTATCACCCTATGTGTACGTCATGTATCCACAATTCCGTATTTATTTTTATATTTCATGTCAAACTTAGACAAATCGTTTTCCGCACATCGCATAGCGACTAATTTAATCACCCGTATTTCCAAAACCTAAGTTTTTAAGGTAACTTGGGTGGTATAGTACAGAACTTCTGGTCCTATTCTATCACCCTATGTGTACGTCATGTATCCACAATTCCGTATTTATTTTTATATTTCATGTCAAACTTAGACAAATCGTTGTCCGCACATCGCAGAGCGACTAATTTAATCAGCCATATTTCCAAAACCTAAGTTTTTACGGTAACTTGGGTGGTATAATACAGAAGTTCTGGTCCTATTTCATCACCCTACGTGTACGTCATGCTGACACACTGCCGTATTTATTTTATATTTTATGTCAAACTTAGGTGGATCACTGTCCACACATCCAAAGCGACTATTTTAATCACCCGTATTTCCAAAACCTAAGTTTTTAAGGTAACTTGGGTGGTATAGTACTAAAGTTCTGGACCTATTCTATCATCCTATGTGTACGTCATGTTGGCACACCTCCGTATTTTTTTTATATTTCGTGTCAAACTTCGACAAATCTCTGTCCGCACATCTCAATGCGACTACTTTAATCAGCCATATTTCCAAAACCTAAGTTTTTACGGTAACTTGGGTGGTATAATACAGAAGTTCTGGTCCTATTCTATCACCCTACGTGTACGTAATGTTGGCACACCTCCGTATTTATTATTATATTTCATGTCATACTTAGACAAATCGTTGTCCGCACATCGCATAGCGACTAATTTAATCACCCATATTTCCAAAACCTAAGTTTTTAAGGTAACTTGGGTGGTATAGTACTAAAGTTCTGGTCCTATTCTTTCATCCTACGTGTACGTCATGTATCCACAATTCAGGATTTATTTTTATATTTCATGTTAAACTTAGACAAATCGTTGTCCGCACATCGCATAGCGACTAATTTAATCACCCATATTTCCAAAACCTAAGTTTTTACGGTAACTTGGGTGGTATAATACAGAAGTTCTGGTCCTATTCTATCACCCTATGTGTACGTCATGTATCCACAATTCCGTATTTATTTTTATATTTCATGTCAAACTTAGACAAATCGTTGTCCGCACATCGCATAGCGACTAATTTAATCACCCATATTTCCAAAACCTAAGTTTTTACGGTAACTTGGGTGGTATAGTACTAAAGTTCTGGACCTATTCTATCATCCTATGTGTACGTCATGTTGGCACACCTCCGTATTTTTTTTATATTTCGTGTCAAACTTCGACAAATCGTTGTCCGCACATCGCATAGCGACTAATTTAATCACCCATATTTCCAAAACCTAAGTTTTTACGGTAACTTGGGTGGTATAATACAGAAGTTCTGGTCCTATTCTATCACCCTATGTGTACGTCATGTATCCACAATTCCGTATTTATTTTTATTTTTCATGTCATACTTTGACAAATCGCTGTCCGCACATCTCAATGCGACTACTTTAATCAGCCATATTTCCAAAACCTAAGTTTTTACGGTAACTTGGGTGGTATAGTACTAAAGTTCTGGTCCTATTCTTTCATCCTATGTGTACGTCATGTTGGCACACTTCCGTATTTATTTTATTTTTCATGTCATACTTTGACAAATCGCTGTCCGCACATCTCAATGCGACTACTTTAATCAGCCATATTTCCAAAACCTAAGTTTTTACGGTAACTTGGGTGGTATAATACAGAAGTTCTGGTCCTATTTCATCACCCTACGTGTACGTCATGCTGACACACTGCCGTATTTATTTTATATTTTATGTCAAACTTAGGTGGATCAATGTCCACACATCCAAAGCGACTATTTTAATCACCCGTATTTCCAAAACCTAAGTTTTTAAGGTAACTTGGGTGGTATAGTACTAAAGTTCTGGACCTATTCTATCATCCTATGTGTACGTCATGTTGGCACACCTCCGTATTTTTTTTATATTTCGTGTCAAACTTCGACAAATCTCTGTCCGCACATCTCAATGCGACTACTTTAATCAGCCATATTTCCAAAACCTAAGTTTTTACGGTAACTTGGGTGGTATAATACAGAAGTTCTGGTCCTATTATATCACCCTATGTGTACGTAATGTTGGCACACCTCCGTATTTATAATTATATTTCATGTCAAACTTAGACAAATCGTTGTCCGCACATCGCATAGCGACTAATTTAATCACCCATATTTCCAAAACCTAAGTTTTTAAGGTAACTTGGGTGGTATAATACTAAATTTCAGGACCTATTCTTTCATCCTATGTGTACGTCATGTTGGCACACTTCCGTATTTATTTTATTTTTCATGTCATACTTTGACAAATCGCTGTCCGCACATCTCAATGCGACTACTTTAATCAGCCATATTTCCAAAACCTAAGTTTTTACGGTAACTTGGGTGGTATAATACAGAAGTTCTGGTCCTATTTCATCACTTTACGTGTACGTCATGCTGACACACTGCCGTATTTATTTTATATTTTATGTCAAACTTAGGTGGATCACTGTCCACACATCTAAAGCGACTAATTTAATCACCCATATTTCCAAAACCTAAGTTTTTAAGGTAACTTGGGTGGTATAATACTAAATTTCAGGACCTATTTTATCATCCTATGTGTACGTCATGTTGGCACACTTCCGTATTTATTTTATTTTTCATGTCATACTTTGACAAATCGCTGTCCGCACATCTCAATGCGACTACTTTAATCAGCCATATTTCCAAAACCTAAGTTTTTACGGTAACTTGGGTGGTATAATACAGAAGTTCTGGTCCTATTCTATCACCCTACGTGTACGTAATGTTGGCACACCTCCGTATTTATTATTATATTTCATGTCATTCTTAGACAAATCGTTGTCCGCACATCGCATAGCGACTAATTTAATCACCCATATTTCCAAAACCTAAGTTTTTACGGTAACTTGGGTGGTATAATACAGAAGTTCTGGTCCTATTTCATCACCCTACGTGTACGTCATGCTGACACACTGCCGTATTTATTTTATATTTTATGTCAAACTTAGGTGGATCACTGTCCACACATCCAAAGCGACTATTTTAATCACCCGTATTTCCAAAACCTAAGTTTTTAAGGTAACTTGGGTGGTATAGTACTAAAGTTCTGGACCTATTCTATCATCCTATGTGTACGTCATGTTGGCACACTTCCGTATTTATTTTTATATTTCATGTCAAACTTAGACAAATCGTTGTCCGTACATCGCATAGCGACTAATTTAATCACCCATATTTCCAAAACCTAAGTTTTTACGGTAACTTGGGTGGTATAATACAGAAGCTCTGGTCCTATTCTATCACCCTATGTGTACGTCATGTATCCACAATTCCGTATTTATTTTTATATTTCATGTCAAACTTAGACAAATCGCTGTCCGCACATCTCAATGCGACTACTTTAATCAGCCATATTTCCAAAACCTAAGTTTTTACGGTAACTTGGGTGGTATAGTACTAAAGTTCTGGACCTATTCTATCATCCTATGTGTACGTCATGTTGGCACACCTCCGTATTTTTTTTTATATTTCGTGTCAAACTTCGACAAATCTCTGTCCGCACATCTCAATGCGACTACTTTAATCAGCCATATTTCCAAAACCTAAGTTTTTACGGTAACTTGGGTGGTATAATACAGAAGTTCTGGTCCTATTCTATCAGCCTACGTGTACGTAATGTTGGCACACCTCCGTATTTATTATTATATTTCATGTAATACTTAGACAAATCGTTGTCCGCACATCGCATAGCGACTAATTTAATCACCCATATTTTCAAAACCTAAGTTTTTAAGGTAACTTGGGTGGTATAGTACTAAAGTTCTGGACCTATTCTATCATCCTATGTGTACGTCATGTTGGCACACCTCCGTATTTTTTTATATTTCGTGTCAAACGTCGACAAATCTCTGTCCGCACATCTCAATGCGACTACTTTAATCAGCCATATTTCCAAAACCTAAGTTTTTACGGTAACTTGGGTGGTATAATACAGAGGTTCTGGTCCTATTCTATCACCCTATGTGTACGTCATGTATCCACAATTCCGTATTTATTTTTATATTTCATGTCAAACTTAGACAAATCGTTGTCCGCACATCGCATAGCGACTAATTTAATCACCCATATTTCCAAAACCTAAGTTTTTAAGGTAACTTGGGTGGTATAGTACTTAAGTTCTGGACCTATTCTATCATCCTATGTGTACGTCATGTTGGCACACTTCCGTATTTATTTTTATATTTCATGTCAAACTTCGACAAATCGTTGTCCGCACATCGCATAGCGACTAATTTAATCACCCATATTTCCAAAACCTAAGTTTTTACGGTAACTTGGGTGGTATAATACAGAATTTCTGGTCCTATTCTATCACCCTATGTGTACGTCATGTATCCACAATTCCGTATTTATTTTTATATTTCATGTCAAACTTAGACAAATCGCTGTCCGCACATCTCAATGCGACTACTTTAATCACCCATATTTCCAAAACCTAAGTTTTTACGGTAACTTGGGTGGTATAGTACTAAAGTTCTGGACCTATTCTATCATCCTATGTGTACGTCATGTTGGCACACCTCCGTATTTTTTTTATATTTCGTGTAAAACTTCGACAAATCTCTGTCCGCACATCTCAATGCGACTACTTTAATCAGCCATATTTCCAAAACCTAAGTTTTTACGGTAATTTGGGTGGTATAATACAGAAGTTCTGGTCCTATTCTATCACCCTACGTGTACGTAATGTTGGCACACCTCCGTATTTATTATTATATTTCATGTCATACTTAGACAAATCGTTGTCCGCACATCGCATAGCGACTAATTTAATCACCCATATTTCCAAAACCTAAGTTTTTAAGGTAACTTGGGTGGTATAGTACTAAAGTTCTGGTCCTATTCTTTCATCCTACGTGTACGTCATGCTGACACACTTCCGTATTTATTTTATTTTTCATGTCATACTTTGACAAATCGCTGTCCGCACATCTCAATGCGACTACTTTAATCAGCCATATTTCCAAAACCTAAGTTTTTACGGTAACTTGGGTGGTATAATACAGAATTTCTGGTCCTATTTCATCACTTTACGTGTACGTCATGCTGACACACTGCCGTATTTATTTTATATTTTATGTCAAACTTAGGTGGATCACTGTCCACACATCTAAAGCGACTAATTTAATCACCCATATTTCCAAAACCTAAGTTTTTAAGGTAACTTGGGTGGTATAATACTAAATTTCAGGACCTATTCTATCATCCTATGTGTACGTCATGTTGGCACACTTCCGTATTTATTTTATTTTTCATGTCATACTTTGACAAATCGCTGTCCGCACATCTCAATGCGACTACTTTAATCAGCCATATTTCCAAAACCTAAGTTTTTACGGTAACTTGGGTGGTATAATACAGAAGTTCTGGTCCTATTCTATCACCCTACGTGTACGTAATGTTGGCACACCTCCGTATTTATTATTATATTTCATGTCATTCTTAGACAAATCGTTGTCCGCACATCGCATAGCGACTAATTTAATCACCCATATTTCCAAAACCTAAGTTTTTAAGGTAACTTGGGTGGTATAGTACTAAAGTTCTGGTCCTATTCTATCATCCTATGTGTACGTCATGTTGGCACACCTCCGTATTTTTTTTTATATTTCGTGTCAAACTTCGACAAATCTCTGTCCGCACATCTCAATGCGACTACTTTAATCAGCCATATTTCCAAAACCTAAGTTTTTACGGTAACTTGGGTGGTATAATACAGAAGTTCTGGTCCTATTCTATCACCCTATGTGTACGTCATGTATCCACAATTCCGTATTTATTTTTATATTTCATGTCAAACTTAGACAAATCGTTGTCCGCACATCGCATAGCGACTAATTTAATCACCCATATTTCCAAAACCTAAGTTTTTAAGGTAACTTGGGTGGTATAATACTAAATTTCAGGACCTATTCTATCATCCAATGTGTACGTCATGTTGGCACACTTCCGTATTTATTTTATTTTTCATGTCATACTTTGACAAATCGCTGTCCGCACATCTCAATGCGACTACTTTAATCAGCCATATTTCCAAAACCTAAGTTTTTACGGTAACTTGGGTGGTATAATACAGAAGTTCTGGTCCTATTCTATCACCCTACGTGTACGTAATGTTGGCACACCTCCGTATTTAATATTATATTTCATGTCATACTTAGACAAATCGTTGTCCGCACATCGCATAGCGACTAATTTAATCACCCATATTTCCAAAACCTAAGTTTTTAAGGTAACTTGGGTGGTATAGTACTAAAGTTCTGGACCTATTCTATCATCCTATGTGTACGTCATGTTGGCACACCTCCGTATTTTTTTTATATTTCGTGTCAAACTTCGACAAATCTCTGTCCGCACATCGCATAGCGACTAATTTAATCACCCATATTTCCAAAACCTAAGTTTTTACGGTAACTTGGGTGGTATAGTACAGAAGTTCTGGTCCTATTCTATCACCCTATGTGTACGTCAAGTATCCACAATTCCGTATTTATTTTTATATTTCATGTCAAACTTAGACAAATCGTTGTCCGCACATCGCATAGCGACTAATTTAATCACCCGTATTTCCAAAACCTAAGTTTTTAAGGTAACTTGGGTGGTATAGTACTAAAGTTCTGGACCTATTCTATCATCCTATGTGTACGTCAAGTATCCACAATTCCGTATTTTTTTTATATTTCGTGTCAAACTTCGACAAATCTCTGTCCGCACATCGCATAGCGACTAATTCAATCACCCATATTTCCAAAACCTAAGTTTTTACGGTAACTTGGGTGGTATAATACAGAAAATCTGGTCCTATTCTATCACCCTATGTGTACGTCATGTATCCACAATTCCGTATTTATTTTATATTTTATGTCAAACTTAGGTGGATCACTGTCCACACATCCAAAGCGACTATTTTAATCACCCGTATTTCCAAAACCTAAGTTTTTAAGGTAACTTGGCTGGTATAGTACTAAAGTTCTGGACCTATTCTATCATCCTATGTGTACGTCATGTTGGCACACTTCCGTATTTTTTTTTATTTTTCATGTCAAACTTAGACAAATCGTTGTCCGCACATCGCATAGCGACTAATTTAATCACCCATATTTCCAAAACCTAAGTTTTTACGGTAACTTGGGTGGTATAATACAGAAGCTCTGGTCCTATTCTATCACCCTATGTGTACGTCATGTATCCACAATTCCGTATTTATTTTTATATTTCATGTCAAACTTAGACAAATCCCTGTCCGCACATCTCAATGCGACTACTTTAATCAGCCATATTTCCAAAACCTAAGTTTTTACGGTAACTTGGGTGGTATAGTACTAAAGTTCTGGACCTATTCTATCATCCTATGTGTACGTCATGTTGGCACACCTCCGTATTTTTTTTTATATTTCGTGTCAAACTTCGACAAATCTCTGTCCGCACATCTCAATGCGACTACTTTAATCATCCATATTTCCAAAACCTAAGTTTTTACGGTAACTTGGGTGGTATAATACAGAAGTTCTGGTCCTATTCTATCAGCCTACGTGTACGTAATGTTGGCACACCTCCGTATTTATTATTATATTTCATGTAATACTTAGACAAATCGTTGTCCGCACATCGCATAGCGACTAATTTAATCACCCATATTTTCAAAACCTAAGTTTTTAAGGTAACTTGGGTGGTATAGTACTAAAGTTCTGGACCTATTCTATCATCCTATGTGTACGTCATGTTGGCACACCTCCGTATTTTTTTTATATTTCGTGTCAAACGTCGACAAATCTCTGTCCGCACATCTCAATGCGACTACTTTAATCAGCCATATTTCCAAAACTTAAGTTTTTACGGTAACTTGGGTGGTATAATACAGAAGTTCTGGTCCTATTTCATCACCCTACGTGTACGTCATGCTGACACACTGCCGTATTTATTTTATGTTTTATGTCAAACTTAGGTGGATCACTGTCCACACATCCAAAGCGACTATTTTAATCACCCGTATTTCCAAAACCTAAGTTTTTAAGGTAACTTGGGTGGTATAGTACTAAAGTTCTGGACCTATTCTATCATCCTATGTGTACGTCATGTTGGCACACCTCCGTATTTTTTTATATTTCGTGTCAAACTTCGACAAATCGTTGTCCGCACATCGCATAGCGACTAATTTAATCACCCATATTTCCAAAACCTAAGTTTTTACGGTAACTTGGGTGGTATAATACAGAATTTCTGGTCCTATTCTATCACCCTATGTGTACGTCATGTATCCACAATTCCGTATTTATTTTTATATTTCATGTCAAACTTAGACAAATCGCTGTCCGCACATCTCAATGCGACTACTTTAATCACCCATATTTCCAAAACCTAAGTTTTTACGGTATCTTGGGTGGTATAGTACTAAAGTTCTGGACCTATTCTATCATCCTATGTGTACGTCATGTTGGCACACCTCCGTATTTTTTTTATATTTCGTGTCAAACCTCGACAAATCTCTGTCCGCACATCTCAATGCGACTACTTTAATCAGCCATATTTCCAAAACCTAAATTTTTACGGTAACTTGGGTGGTATAATACAGACGTTTTGGTCCTATTCTATCACCCTACGTTTACGTAATGTTGGCACACCTCCGTATTTATTATTATATTTCATGTCATACTTAGACAAATCGTTGTCCGCACATCGCATAGCGACTAATTTAATCACCCATATTTCCAAAACCTAAGTTTTTAAGGTAACTTGGGTGGTATAGTACTAAAGTTCTGGTCCTATTCTTTCATCCTACGTGTACGTCATGCTGACACACTTCCGTATTTATTTTATATTTTATGTCAAACTTAGGTGGATCGCTGTCCACACATCCAAAGCGACTATTTTAATCACCCGTATTTCCAAAACCTAAGTTTTGACGGTAACCTGAGTGGTATAAAAATATAGTTCTAATCCTATTCTATCACCCAATGTGTACGTCATGTATCCAAAATTTCGTATTTATTTTAATATTTCATGTCAAACTTAGACAGATCGCTGTCCGCACATCTCAATGCGACTACTTTAATCACCCATATTTCCAAAACCTAAGTTTTTACGGTAACTTGGGTGGTATAATACAGAAGTTCTGGTCCTATTCTATCACCCTATGTGTACGTCATGTATCCACAATTCCGTATTTTTTTTATATTTCATGTCAAACTTAGACAAATCGCTGTCCGCACATCTCAATGCGACTACTTTAATCAGCCATATTTCCAAAACCTAAGTTTTTACGGTAACTTGGGTGGTATAGTACTAAAGTTCTGGACCTATTCTATCATCCTATGTGTACGTCATGTTGGCACACCTCCGTATTTATTATTATATTTCATGTAGTACTTAGACAAATCGTTGTCCGCACATCGCATAGCGACTAATTTAATCACCCATATTTTCAAAACCTAAGTTTTTATGGTAACTTGGGTGGTATAGTACTAAAGTTCTGGACCTATTCTATCATCCTATGTGTACGTCATGTTGGCACACCTCCGTATTTTTTTTATATTTCGTGTCAAACTTCGACAAATCTCTGTCCGCACATCTCAATGCGACTACTTTAATCAGCCATATTTCCAAAACCTGAGTTTATACGGTAACTTGGGTGGTATAATACAGAGGTTCTGGTCCTATTCTATCACCCTATGTGTACGTCATGTATCCACAATTCTGTATTTTTTTTTATATTTCATGTCAAACTTAGACAAATCGTTGTCCGCACATCGCATAGCGACTAATTTAATCACCCATATTTCCAAAACCTAAGTTTTTAAGGTAACTTGGGTGGTATAATACTAAATTTCAGGACCTATTCTATCATCCTATGTGTACGTCATGTTGGCAAACTTCCGTATTTATTTTATTTTTCATGTCATACTTTGACAAATCGCTGTCCGCACATCTCAATGCGACTACTTTAATCAGCCATATTTCCAAAACCTAAGTTTTTACGGTAACTTGGGTGGTATAATACAGAAGTTCTGGTCCTATTTCATCACCCTACGTGTACGTCATGCTGACACACTGCCGTATTTATTTTATATTTTATGTCAAACTTAGGTGGATCACTGTCCACACATCCAAAGCGACTATTTTAATCACCCGTATTTCCAAAACCTAAGTTTTTAAGGTAACTTGGGTGGTATAGTACTAAAGTTCTGGACCTATTCTATCATCCTATGTGTACGTCATGTTGGCACACCTCCGTATTTTTTTATATTTCGTGTCAAACTTCGACAAATCTCTGTCCGCACATCTCAATGCGACTACTTTAATCAGCCATATTTCCAAAACCTACGTTTTTACGGTAACTTGGGTGGTATAATACAGAAGTTCTGGTCCTATTCTATCACCCTAAGTGTACGTAATGTTGGCACACCTCCGTATTTATTATTATATTTCAAGTCATATTTAGACAAATCGTTGTCCGCACATCGCATAGCGACTAATTTAATCACCCATATTTCCAAAACCTAAGTTTTTAAGGTAACTTGGGTGGTATAGTACCAAAGTTCTGGTCCTATTCTTTCATCCTACGTGTACGTCATGCTGACACACTGCCGTATTTATTTTATGTTTTATGTCAAACTTAGGTGGACCACTGTCCACACATCCAAAGCGACTATTTTAATCACCCGTATTTCCAAAACCTAAGTTTTTAAGGTAACTTGGGTGGTATAGTACTAATGTTCTGGACATATTCTATCATCCTATGTGTACGTCATGTTGGCACACCTCCGTATTTTTTTTATATTTCGTGTCAAACTTCGACAAATCGTTGTCCGCACATCGCATAGCGACTAATTTAATCAGCCATATTTCCAAAACCTAAGTTTTTACGGTAACTTGGGTGGTATAATACAGAAGTTCTGGTCCTATTCTATCACCCTACGTGTACGTCATGTATCCACAATTCCGTATTTATTTTTATATTTCATGTCAAACTTAGACAAATCGTTGTCCGCACATCGCATAGCGACTAATTTAATCACCCATATTTCCAAAACCTAAGTTTTTAAGGTAACTTGGGTGGTATAGTACTAAGGTTCTGGACCTATTCTATCATCCTATGTTTACGTCATGTTGGCACACTTCCGTATTTATTTTTATATTTAATGTCAAACTTCGACAAATCGTTGTCCGCACATCGCATAGCGACTAATTTAATCACCCATATTTCCAAAACCTAAGTTTTTACGGTAACTTGGGTGGTATAATACAGAAGTTCTGGTCCTATTCTATCACCCTATGTGTACGTCATGTATCCACAATTCCGTATTTATTTTTATATTTCATGTCAAACTTAGACAAATCGCTGTCCGCACATCTCAATGCGACTACTTTAATCACCCATATTTCCAAAACCTAAGTTTTTACGGTAACTTGGGTGGTATAGTACTAAAGTTCTGGACCTATTCTATCATCCTATGTGTACGTCATGTTGGCACACCTCCGTATTTTTTTTATATTTCGTGTCAAACTTCGACAAATCTCTGTCCGCACATCTCAATGCGACTACTTTAATCAGCCATATTTCCAAAACCTAAGTTTTTACGGTAACTTGGGTGGTATAATACAGAAGTTCTGGTCCTATTCTATCACCCTACGTGTACGTAATGTTGGCACACCTCCGTATTTATTATTATATTTCATGTCATACTTAGACAAGTCGTTGTCCGCACATCGCATGGCGACTAATTTAAACACCCATATTTCCAAAACCTAAGTTTATAAGGTAACTTGGGTGGTATAGTACTAAAGTTCTGGTCCTATTCTTTCATCCTACGTGTACGTCATGCTGACACACTTCCGTATTTATTTTATATTTTATGTCAAACTTAGGTGGATCGCTGTCCACACATCCAAAGCGACTATTTTAATCACCCGTATTTCCAAAACCTAAGTTTTGACGGTAACCTGAGTGGTATAATAATATAGTTCTAATCCTATTCTATCACCCAATGTGTACGTCATGTATCCAAAATTCCGTATTTATTTTAATATTTCATGTCAAACTTAGACAAATCGTTGTCCGCACATCGCATAGCGACTAATTTAATCACCCATATTTCCAAAACCTAAGTTTTTACGGTAACTTGGGTGGTATAATACAGAAGTTCTGGTCCTATTCTATCACCCTATGTGTACGTCATGTATCCACAATTCCGTATTTTTTTTTATATTTCATGTCAAACTTAGACAAATCGCTGTCCGCACATCTCAATGCGACTACTTTAATCAGCCATATTTCCAAAACCTAAGTTTTTACGGTAACTTGGGTGGTATAGTACTAAAGTTCTGGACCTATTCTATCATCCTATGTGTACGTCATGTTGGCACACCTCCGTATTTTTTTTATATTTCGTGTCAAACTTCGACAAATCGTTGTCCGCACATCGCATAGCGACTAATTTAATCAGCCATATTTCCAAAACCTAAGTTTTTACGGTAACTTGGGTGGTATAATACAGAAGTTCTGGTCCTATTCTATCACCCTACGTGTACGTAATGTATCCACAATTCCGTATTTATTTTTATATTTCATGTCAAACTTAGGTGGATCACTGTCCACACATCCAAAGCGACTATTTTAATCACCCGTATTTCCAAAACCTAAGTTTTTAAGGTAACTTGGGTGGTATAGTACTAAAGTTCTGGACCTATTCTATCATCCTATGTGTACGTCATGTTGGCACAACTCCGTATTTTTTTTATATTTCGTGTCAAACTTCGACAAATCTCTGTCCGCACATCTCAATGCGACTACTTTAATCAGCCATATTTCCAAAACCTAAGTTTTTACGGTAACTTGGGTGGTATAATACAGAAGTTCTGGTCCTATTCTATCAACCTAAGTGTACGTAATGTTGGCACACCTCCGTATTTATTATTATATTTCAAGTCATATTTAGACAAATCGTTGTCCGCACATCGCATAGCGACTAATTTAATCACCCATATTTTAAAAACCTAAGTTTTTAAGGTAACTTGGGTGGTATAGTACTAAAGTTCTGGACCTATTCTATCATCCTATGTGTACGTCATGTTGGCACACCTCCGTATTTTTTTTATATTTCGTGTCAAACTTCGACAAATCTCTGTCCGCACATCGCATAGCGAGTACTTTAATCAGCCATATTTCCAAAACCTAAGTTTTTACGGTAACTTGGGTGGTATAATACAGAAGTTCTGGTCCTATTCTATCACCCTATGTGTACGTCATGTATCCACAATTCTGTATTTATTTTTATATTTCATGTCAAACTTAGACAAATCGCTGTCCGCACATCTCAATGCGACTACTTTAATCACCCATATTTCCAAAACCTAAGTTTTTACGGTAACTTGGGTGGTATAGTACTAAAGTTCTGGACCTATTCTATCATCCTATGTGTACATCATGTTGGCACACCTCCGTATTTTTTTTATATTTCGTGTCAAACTTCGACAAATCTCTGTCCGCACATCTCAATGCGACTACTTTAATCAGCCATATTTCCAAAACCTAAGTTTTTACGGTAACTTGGGTGGTATAATACAGAAGTTCTGGTCCTATTCTATCACCCTACGTGTACGTAATGTTGGCACACCTCCGTATTTATTATTATATTTCATGTCATACTTAGACAAATCGTTGTCCGCACATCGCATGGCGACTAATTTAATCACCCATATTTCCAAAACCTAAGTTTATAAGGTAACTTGGGTGGTATAGTACTAAAGTTCTGGTCCTATTCTTTCATCCTACGTGTACGTCATGCTGACACACTTCCGTATTTATTTAATATTTTATGTCAAACTTAGGTGGATCGCTGTCCACACATCCAAAGCGACTATTTTAATCACCCGTATTTCCAAAACCTAAGTTTTGACGGTAACCTGAGTGGTATAATAATATAGTTCTAATCCTATTCTATCACCCAATGTGTACGTCATGTATCCAAAATTCCGTATTTATTTTAATATTTCATGTCAAACTTAGACAAATCGTTGTCCGCACATCGCATAGCGACTAATTTAATCACCCATATTTCCAAAACCTAAGTTTTTACGGTAACTTGGGTGGTATAATACAGAAGTTCTGGTCCTATTCTATCACCCTATGTGTACGTCATGTATCCACAATTCCGTATTTTTTTTTTATATTTCATGTCAAACTTAGACAAATCGCTGTCCGCACATCTCAATGCGACTACTTTAATCAGCCATATTTCCAAAACCTAAGTTTTTACGGTAACTTGGGTGGTATAGTACTAAAGTTCTGGACCTATTCTATCATCCTATGTGTACGTCATGTTGGCACACCTCCGTATTTTTTTTATATTTCGTGTCAAACTTCGACAAATCTCTGTCCGCACATCTCAATGCGACTATTTTAATCAGCCATATTTCCAAAACCTAAGTTTTTACGGTAACTTGGGTGGTATAATACAGAAGTTCTGGTCCTATTCTATCACCCTACGTGTACGTAATGTTGGCACACCTCCGTATTTATTATTATATTTCATGTAATACTTAGACAAATCGTTGTCCGCACATCGCATAGCGACTAATTTAATCACCCATATTTTAAAAACCTAAGTTTTTAAGGTAACTTGGGTGGTATAGTACTAAAGTTCTGGACCTATTCTATCATCCTATGTGTACGTCATGTTGGCACACCTCCGTATTTTTTTATATTTCGTGTCAAACTTCGACAAATCTCTGTCCGCACATCGCATAGCGAGTACTTTAATCAGCCATATTTCCAAAACCTAAGTTTTTACGGTAACTTGGGTGGTATAATACAGAAGTTCTGGTCCTATTCTATCACCCTATGTGTACGTCATGTATCCACAATTCTGTATTTATTTTTATATTTCATGTCAAACTTAGACAAATCGCTGTCCGCACATCTCAATGCGACTAATTTAATCAGCCATATTTCCAAAACCTAAGTTTTTAAGGTAACTTGGGTGGTATAGTACTAAAGTTCTGGACCTATTCTATCATCCTATGTGTACGTCATGTTGGCACACTTCCGTATTTATTTTTATATTTAATGTCAAACTTCGACAAATCGTTGTCCGCACATCGCATAGCGACTAATTTAATCACCCATATTTCCAAAACCTAAGTTTTTACGGTAACTTGGGTGGTATAATACAGAAGTTCTGGTCCTATTCTATCACCCTATGTGTACGTCATGTATCCACAATTCCGTATTTATTTTTATATTTCATGTCAAACTTAGACAAATCGCTGTCCGCACATCTCAATGCGACTACTTTAATCACCCATATTTCCAAAACCTAAGTTTTTACGGTAACTTGGGTGGTATAGTACTAAAGTTCTGGACCTATTCTATCATCCTATGTGTACGTCATGTTGGCACACCTCCGTATTTTTTTTATATTTCGTGTCAAACTTCGACAAATCTCTGTCCGCACATCTCAATGCGACTACTTTAATCAGCCATATTTCCAAAACCTAAGTTTTTACGGTAACTTGGGTGGTATAATACAGAAGTTCTGGTCCTATTCTATCACCCTACGTGTACGTAGTGTTGGCACACCTCCGTATTTATTATTATATTTCATGTCATACTTAGACAAATCGTTGTCCGCACATCGCATGGCGACTAATTTAATCACCCATATTTCCAAAACCTAAGTTTATAAGGTAACTTGGGTGGTATAGTACTAAAGTTCTGGTCCTATTCTTTCATCCTACGTGTACGTCATGCTGACACACTTCCGTATTTATTTAATATTTTATGTCAAACTTAGGTGGATCGCTGTCCACACATCCAAAGCGACTATTTTAATCACCCGTATTTCCAAAACCTAAGTTTTGACGGTAACCTGAGTGGTATAATAATATAGTTCTAATCCTATTCTATCACCCAATGTGTACGTCATGTATCCAAAATTCCGTATTTATTTTAATATTTCATGTCAAACTTAGACAAATCGTTGTCCGCACATCGCATAGCGACTAATTTAATCACCCATATTTCCAAAACCTAAGTTTTTACGGTAACTTGGGTGGTATAATACAGAAGTTCTGGTCCTATTCTATCACCCTATGTGTACGTCATGTATCCACAATTCCGTATTTTTTTTTTATATTTCATGTCAAACTTAGACAAATCGCTGTCCGCACATCTCAATGCGACTACTTTAATCAGCCATATTTCCAAAACCTAAGTTTTTACGGTAACTTGGGTGGTATAGTACTAAAGTTCTGGACCTATTCTATCATCCTATGTGTACGTCATGTTGGCACACCTCCGTATTTTTTTTATATTTCGTGTCAAACTTCGACAAATCTCTGTCCGCACATCTCAATGCGACTATTTTAATCAGCCATATTTCCAAAACCTAAGTTTTTACGGTAACTTGGGTGGTATAATACAGAAGTTCTGGTCCTATTCTATCACCCTACGTGTACGTAATGTTGGCACACCTCCGTATTTATTATTATATTTCATGTAATACTTAGACAAATCGTTGTCCGCACATCGCATAGCGACTAATTTAATCACCCATATTTTAAAAACCTAAGTTTTTAAGGTAACTTGGGTGGTATAGTACTAAAGTTCTGGACCTATTCTATCATCCTATGTGTACGTCATGTTGGCACACCTCCGTATTTTTTTTATATTTCGTGTCAAACTTCGACAAATCTCTGTCCGCACATCGCATAGCGAGTACTTTAATCAGCCATATTTCCAAAACCTAAGTTTTTACGGTAACTTGGGTGGTATAATACAGAAGTTCTGGTCCTATTCTATCACCCTATGTGTACGTCATGTATCCACAATTCTGTATTTATTTTTATATTTCATGTCAAACTTAGACAAATCGCTGTCCGCACATCTCAATGCGACTACTTTAATCACCCATATTTCCAAAACCTAAGTTTTTACGGTAACTTGGGTGGTATAGTACTAAAGTTCTGGACCTATTCTATCATCCTATGTGTACATCATGTTGGCACACCTCCGTATTTTTTTTATATTTCGTGTCAAACTTCGACAAATCTCTGTCCGCACATCTCAATGCGACTACTTTAATCAGCCATATTTCCAAAACCTAAGTTTTTACGGTAACTTGGGTGGTATAATACAGAAGTTCTGGTCCTATTCTATCACCCTACGTGTACGTAATGTTGGCACACCTCCGTATTTATTATTATATTTCATGTCATACTTAGACAAATCGTTGTCCGCACATCGCATGGCGACTAATTTAATCACCCATATTTCCAAAACCTAAGTTTATAAGGTAACTTGGGTGGTATAGTACTAAAGTTCTGGTCCTATTCTTTCATCCTACGTGTACGTCATGCTGACACACTTCCGTATTTATTTAATATTTTATGTCAAACTTAGGTGGATCGCTGTCCACACATCCAAAGCGACTATTTTAATCACCCGTATTTCCAAAACCTAAGTTTTGACGGTAACCTGAGTGGTATAATAATATAGTTCTAATCCTATTCTATCACCCAATGTGTACGTCATGTATCCAAAATTCCGTATTTATTTTAATATTTCATGTCAAACTTAGACAAATCGTTGTCCGCACATCGCATAGCGACTAATTTAATCACCCATATTTCCAAAACCTAAGTTTTTACGGTAACTTGGGTGGTATAATACAGAAGTTCTGGTCCTATTCTATCACCCTATGTGTACGTCATGTATCCACAATTCCGTATTTTTTTTTTATATTTCATGTCAAACTTAGACAAATCGCTGTCCGCACATCTCAATGCGACTACTTTAATCAGCCATATTTCCAAAACCTAAGTTTTTACGGTAACTTGGGTGGTATAGTACTAAAGTTCTGGACCTATTCTATCATCCTATGTGTACGTCATGTTGGCACACCTCCGTATTTTTTTATATTTCGTGTCAAACTTCGACAAATCTCTGTCCGCACATCTCAATGCGACTATTTTAATCAGCCATATTTCCAAAACCTAAGTTTTTACGGTAACTTGGGTGGTATAATACAGAAGTTCTGGTCCTATTCTATCACCCTACGTGTACGTAATGTTGGCACACCTCCGTATTTATTATTATATTTCATGTAATACTTAGACAAATCGTTGTCCGCACATCGCATAGCGACTAATTTAATCACCCATATTTTAAAAACCTAAGTTTTTAAGGTAACTTGGGTGGTATAGTACTAAAGTTCTGGACCTATTCTATCATCCTATGTGTACGTCATGTTGGCACACCTCCGTATTTTTTTATATTTCGTGTCAAACTTCGACAAATCTCTGTCCGCACATCGCATAGCGAGTACTTTAATCAGCCATATTTCCAAAACCTAAGTTTTTACGGTAACTTGGGTGGTATAATACAGAAGTTCTGGTCCTATTCTATCACCCTATGTGTACGTCATGTATCCACAATTCTGTATTTATTTTTATATTTCATGTCAAACTTAGACAAATCGCTGTCCGCACATCTCAATGCGACTACTTTAATCACCCATATTTCCAAAACCTAAGTTTTTACGGTAACTTGGGTGGTATAGTACTAAAGTTCTGGACCTATTCTATCATCCTATGTGTACATCATGTTGGCACACCTCCGTATTTTTTTTATATTTCGTGTCAAACTTCGACAAATCTCTGTCCGCACATCTCAATGCGACTACTTTAATCAGCCATATTTCCAAAACCTAAGTTTTTACGGTAACTTGGGTGGTATAATACAGAAGTTCTGGTCCTATTCTATCACCCTACGTGTACGTAATGTTGGCACACCTCCGTATTTATTATTATATTTCATGTCATACTTAGACAAATCGTTGTCCGCACATCGCATGGCGACTAATTTAATCACCCATATTTCCAAAACCTAAGTTTATAAGGTAACTTGGGTGGTATAGTACTAAAGTTCTGGTCCTATTCTTTCATCCTACGTGTACGTCATGCTGACACACTTCCGTATTTATTTTATATTTTATGTCAAACTTAGGTGGATCGCTGTCCACACATCCAAAGCGACTATTTTAATCACCCGTATTTCCAAAACCTAAGTTTTGACGGTAACCTGAGTGGTATAATAATATAGTTCTAATCCTATTCTATCACCCAATGTGTACGTCATGTATCCAAAATTCCGTATTTATTTTAATATTTCATGTCAAACTTAGACAAATCGTTGTCCGCACATCGCATAGCGACTAATTTAATCACCCATATTTCCAAAACCTAAGTTTTTACGGTAACTTGGGTGGTATAATACAGAAGTTCTGGTCCTATTCTATCACCCTATGTGTACGTCATGTATCCACAATTCCGTATTTTTTTTTATATTTCATGTCAAACTTAGACAAATCGCTGTCCGCACATCTCAATGCGACTACTTTAATCAGCCATATTTCCAAAACCTAAGTTTTTACGGTAACTTGGGTGGTATAGTACTAAAGTTCTGGACCTATTCTATCATCCTATGTGTACGTCATGTTGGCACACCTCCGTATTTTTTTTATATTTCGTGTCAAACTTCGACAAATCGTTGTCCGCACATCGCATAGCGACTAATTTAATCAGCCATATTTCCAAAACCTAAGTTTTTACGGTAACTTGGGTGGTATAATACAGAAGTTCTGGTCCTATTCTATCACCCTACGTGTACGTAATGTATCCACAATTCCGTATTTATTTTTATATTTCATGTCAAACTTAGGTGGATCACTGTCCACACATCCAAAGCGACTATTTTAATCACCCGTATTTCCAAAACCTAAGTTTTTAAGGTAACTTGGGTGGTATAGTACTAAAGTTCTGGACCTATTCTATCATCCTATGTGTACGTCATGTTGGCACACCTCCGTATTTTTTTATATTTCGTGTCAAACTTCGACAAATCTCTGTCCGCACATCTCAATGCGACTACTTTAATCAGCCATATTTCCAAAACCTAAGTTTTTACGGTAACTTGGGTGGTATAATACAGAAGTTCTGGTCCTATTCTATCAACCTAAGTGTACGTAATGTTGGCACACCTCCGTATTTATTATTATATTTCAAGTCATATTTAGACAAATCGTTGTCCGCACATCGCATAGCGACTAATTTAATCACCCATATTTCCAAAACCTAAGTTTTTAAGGTAACTTGGGTGGTATAGTACCAAAGTTCTGGTCCTATTCTTTCATCCTACGTGTACGTCATGCTGACACACTGCCGTATTTATTTTATGTTTTATGTCAAACTTAGGTGGACCACTGTCCACACATCCAAAGCGACTATTTTAATCACCCGTATTTCCAAAACCTAAGTTTTTAAGGTAACTTGGGTGGTATAGTACTAATGTTCTGGACATATTCTATCATCCTATGTGTACGTCATGTTGGCACACCTCCGTATTTTTTTTATATTTCGTGTCAAACTTCGACAAATCCTTGTCCGCACATCGCATAGCGACTAATTTAATCAGCCATATTTCCAAAACCTAAGTTTTTAAGGTAACTTGGGTGGTATAGTACTAAAGTTCTGGACCTATTCTATCATCCTATGTGTACGTCATGTTGGCACACTTCCGCATTTATTTTTATATTTAATGTCAAACTTCGACAAATCGTTGTCCGCACATCGCATAGCGACTAATTTAATCACCCATATTTCCAAAACCTAAGTTTTTAAGGTAACTTGGGTGGTATAGTACCAAAGTTCTGGTCCTATTCTTTCATCCTACGTGTACGTCATGCTGACACACTGCCGTATTTATTTTATGTTTTATGTCAAACTTAGGTGGACCACTGTCCACACATCCAAAGCGACTATTTTAATCACCCGTATTTCCAAAACCTAAGTTTTT
Organism: Flexamia atlantica; assembly: GCA_035578135.1. Lineage (NCBI taxonomy): Eukaryota > Metazoa > Arthropoda > Insecta > Hemiptera > Cicadellidae > Flexamia > Flexamia atlantica. Next base: position 8,315 of record JAQJVK010000055.1, on the reverse strand, counting down.
AAGGTAACTTGGGTGGTATATTACTAATGTTCTGGACATATTCTATCATCCTATGTGTACGTCATGTTGGCACACCTCCGTATTTTTTTATTTTTCATGTCATACTTTGACAAATCGCTGTCCGCACATCTGAATGCGACTACTTTAATCACCCATATTTCCAAAACCTAAGTTTTTACGGTAACTTGGGTGGTATAATACAGAAGTTCTGGTCCTATTCTATCACCCTATGTGTACGTCATGTATCCACAATTCCGTATTTATTTTAATATTTCATGTCAAACTTAGACAAATCGTTGTCCGCACATCGCATAGCGACTAATTTAATCACCCATATTTCCAAAACCTAAGTTTTTACGGTAACTTGGGTGGTATAATACAGAAGTTCTGGTCCTATTCTATCACCCTATGTGTACGTCATGTATCCACAATTCCGTATTTTTTTTTTATATTTCATGTCAAACTTAGACAAATCGCTGTCCGCACATCTCAATGCGACTACTTTAATCAGCCATATTTCCAAAACCTAAGTTTTTACGGTAACTTGGGTGGTATAATACAGAAGTTCTGGTCCTATTCTATCAACCTAAGTGTACGTAATGTTGGCACACCTCCGTATTTATTATTATATTTCAAGTCATATTTAGACAAATCGTTGTCCGCACATCGCATAGCGACTAATTTAATCACCCATATTTCCAAAACCTAAGTTTTTAAGGTAACTTGGGTGGTATAGTACCAAAGTTCTGGTCCTATTCTTTCATCCTACGTGTACGTCATGCTGACACACTGCCGTATTTATTTTATGTTTTATGTCAAACTTAGGTGGACCACTGTCCACACATCCAAAGCGACTATTTTAATCACCCGTATTTCCAAAACCTAAGTTTTTAAGGTAACTTGGGTGGTATAGTACTAATGTTCTGGACATATTCTATCATCCTATGTGTACGTCATGTTGGCACACCTCCGTATTTTTTTTATATTTCGTGTCAAACTTCGACAAATCCTTGTCCGCACATCGCATAGCGACTAATTTAATCAGCCATATTTCCAAAACCTAAGTTTTTAAGGTAACTTGGGTGGTATAGTACTAAAGTTCTGGACCTATTCTATCATCCTATGTGTACGTCATGTTGGCACACTTCCGCATTTATTTTTATATTTAATGTCAAACTTCGACAAATCGTTGTCCGCACATCGCATAGCGACTAATTTAATCACCCATATTTCCAAAACCTAAGTTTTTAAGGTAACTTGGGTGGTATAGTACCAAAGTTCTGGTCCTATTCTTTCATCCTACGTGTACGTCATGCTGACACACTGCCGTATTTATTTTATGTTTTATGTCAAACTTAGGTGGACCACTGTCCACACATCCAAAGCGACTATTTTAATCACCCGTATTTCCAAAACCTAAGTTTTTAAGGTAACTTGGGTGGTATAGTACTAATGTTCTGGACATATTCTATCATCCTATGTGTACGTCATGTTGGCACACCTCCGTATTTTTTTATTTTTCATGTCATACTTTGACAAATCGCTGTCCGCACATCTGAATGCGACTACTTTAATCACCCATATTTCCAAAACCTAAGTTTTTACGGTAACTTGGGTGGTATAATACAGAAGTTCTGGTCCTATTCTATCACCCTATGTGTACGTCATGTATCCACAATTCCGTATTTATTTTAATATTTCATGTCAAACTTAGACAAATCGTTGTCCGCACATCGCATAGCGACTAATTTAATCACCCATATTTCCAAAACCTAAGTTTTTACGGTAACTTGGGTGGTATAATACAGAAGTTCTGGTCCTATTCTATCACCCTATGTGTACGTCATGTATCCACAATTCCGTATTTTTTTTTTATATTTCATGTCAAACTTAGACAAATCGCTGTCCGCACATCTCAATGCGACTACTTTAATCAGCCATATTTCCAAAACCTAAGTTTTTACGGTAACTTGGGTGGTATAGTACTAAAGTTCTGGACCTATTCTATCATCCTATGTGTACGTCATGTTGGCACACCTCCGTATTTTTTTTATATTTCGTGTCAAACTTCGACAAATCTCTGTCCGCACATCTCAATGCGACTATTTTAATCAGCCATATTTCCAAAACCTAAGTTTTTACGGTAACTTGGGTGGTATAATACAGAAGTTCTGGTCCTATTCTATCACCCTACGTGTACGTAATGTTGGCACACCTCCGTATTTATTATTATATTTCATGTAATACTTAGACAAATCGTTGTCCGCACATCGCATAGCGACTAATTTAATCACCCATATTTTAAAAACCTAAGTTTTTAAGGTAACTTGGGTGGTATAGTACTAAAGTTCTGGACCTATTCTATCATCCTATGTGTACGTCATGTTGGCACACCTCCGTATTTTTTTATATTTCATGTCAAACTTAGACAAATCTCTGTCCGCACATCTCAATGCGACTACTTTAATCAGCCATATTTCCAAAACCTAAGTTTTTACGGTAACTTGGGTGGTATAATACAGAAGTTCTGGTCCTATTCTATCAACCTAAGTGTACGTAATGTTGGCACACCTCCGTATTTATTATTATATTTCAAGTCATATTTAGACAAATCGTTGTCCGCACATCGCATAGCGACTAATTTAATCACCCATATTTCCAAAACCTAAGTTTTTAAGGTAACTTGGGTGGTATAGTACCAAAGTTCTGGTCCTATTCTTTCATCCTACGTGTACGTCATGCTGACACACTGCCGTATTTATTTTATGTTTTATGTCAAACTTAGGTGGACCACTGTCCACACATCCAAAGCGACTATTTTAATCACCCGTATTTCCAAAACCTAAGTTTTTAAGGTAACTTGGGTGGTATAGTACTAATGTTCTGGACATATTCTATCATCCTATGTGTACGTCATGTTGGCACACCTCCGTATTTTTTTTATATTTCGTGTCAAACTTCGACAAATCCTTGTCCGCACATCGCATAGCGACTAATTTAATCAGCCATATTTCCAAAACCTAAGTTTTTAAGGTAACTTGGGTGGTATAGTACTAAAGTTCTGGACCTATTCTATCATCCTATGTGTACGTCATGTTGGCACACTTCCGCATTTATTTTTATATTTAATGTCAAACTTCGACAAATCGTTGTCCGCACATCGCATAGCGACTAATTTAATCACCCATATTTCCAAAACCTAAGTTTTTACGGTAACTTGGGTGGTATAATACAGAAGTTCTGGTCCTATTCTATCACCCTATGTGTACGTCATGTATCCACAATTCCGTATTTATTTTAATATTTCATGTCAAACTTAGACAAATCGTTGTCCGCACATCGCATAGCGACTAATTTAATCACCCATATTTCCAAAACCTAAGTTTTTACGGTAACTTGGGTGGTATAATACAGAAGTTCTGGTCCTATTCTATCACCCTATGTGTACGTCATGTATCCACAATTCCGTATTTTTTTTTTATATTTCATGTCAAACTTAGACAAATCGCTGTCCGCACATCTCAATGCGACTACTTTAATCAGCCATATTTCCAAAACCTAAGTTTTTACGGTAACTTGGGTGGTATAGTACTAAAGTTCTGGACCTATTCTATCATCCTATGTGTACGTCATGTTGGCACACCTCCGTATTTTTTTTATATTTCGTGTCAAACTTCGACAAATCTCTGTCCGCACATCTCAATGCGACTATTTTAATCAGCCATATTTCCAAAACCTAAGTTTTTACGGTAACTTGGGTGGTATAATACAGAAGTTCTGGTCCTATTCTATCACCCTACGTGTACGTAATGTTGGCACACCTCCGTATTTATTATTATATTTCATGTAATACTTAGACAAATCGTTGTCCGCACATCGCATAGCGACTAATTTAATCACCCATATTTTAAAAACCTAAGTTTTTAAGGTAACTTGGGTGGTATAGTACTAAAGTTCTGGACCTATTCTATCATCCTATGTGTACGTCATGTTGGCACACCTCCGTATTTTTTTTATATTTCGTGTCAAACTTCGACAAATCTCTGTCCGCACATCGCATAGCGAGTACTTTAATCAGCCATATTTCCAAAACCTAAGTTTTTACGGTAACTTGGGTGGTATAATACAGAAGTTCTGGTCCTATTCTATCACCCTATGTGTACGTCATGTATCCACAATTCTGTATTTATTTTTATATTTCATGTCAAACTTAGACAAATCGCTGTCCGCACATCTCAATGCGACTACTTTAATCACCCATATTTCCAAAACCTAAGTTTTTACGGTAACTTGGGTGGTATAGTACTAAAGTTCTGGACCTATTCTATCATCCTATGTGTACATCATGTTGGCACACCTCCGTATTTTTTTTATATTTCGTGTCAAACTTCGACAAATCTCTGTCCGCACATCTCAATGCGACTACTTTAATCAGCCATATTTCCAAAACCTAAGTTTTTACGGTAACTTGGGTGGTATAATACAGAAGTTCTGGTCCTATTCTATCACCCTACGTGTACGTAATGTTGGCACACCTCCGTATTTATTATTATATTTCATGTCATACTTAGACAAATCGTTGTCCGCACATCGCATGGCGACTAATTTAATCACCCATATTTCCAAAACCTAAGTTTATAAGGTAACTTGGGTGGTATAGTACTAAAGTTCTGGTCCTATTCTTTCATCCTACGTGTACGTCATGCTGACACACTTCCGTATTTATTTTATATTTTATGTCAAACTTAGGTGGATCGCTGTCCACACATCCAAAGCGACTATTTTAATCACCCGTATTTCCAAAACCTAAGTTTTGACGGTAACCTGAGTGGTATAATAATATAGTTCTAATCCTATTCTATCACCCAATGTGTACGTCATGTATCCAAAATTCCGTATTTATTTTAATATTTCATGTCAAACTTAGACAAATCGTTGTCCGCACATCGCATAGCGACTAATTTAATCACCCATATTTCCAAAACCTAAGTTTTTACGGTAACTTGGGTGGTATAATACAGAAGTTCTGGTCCTATTCTATCACCCTATGTGTACGTCATGTATCCACAATTCCGTATTTTTTTTTATATTTCATGTCAAACTTAGACAAATCGCTGTCCGCACATCTCAATGCGACTACTTTAATCAGCCATATTTCCAAAACCTAAGTTTTTACGGTAACTTGGGTGGTATAGTACTAAAGTTCTGGACCTATTCTATCATCCTATGTGTACGTCATGTTGGCACACCTCCGTATTTTTTTTATATTTCGTGTCAAATTTCGACAAATCGTTGTCCGCACATCGCATAGCGACTAATTTAATCAGTCATATTTCCAAAACCTAAGTTTTTACGGTAACTTGGGTGGTATAATACAGAAGTTCTGGTCCTATTCTATCACCCTACGTGTACGTAATGTATCCACAATTCCGTATTTATTTTTATATTTCATGTCAAACTTAGGTGGATCACTGTCCACACATCCAAAGCGACTATTTTAATCACCCGTATTTCCAAAACCTAAGTTTTTAAGGTAACTTGGGTGGTATAGTACTAAAGTTCTGGACCTATTCTATCATCCTATGTGTACGTCATGTTGGCACACCTCCGTATTTTTTTATATTTCGTGTCAAACTTCGACAAATCTCTGTCCGCACATCTCAATGCGACTACTTTAATCAGCCATATTTCCAAAACCTAAGTTTTTACGGTAACTTGGGTGGTATAATACAGAAGTTCTGGTCCTATTCTATCAACCTAAGTGTACGTAATGTTGGCACACCTCCGTATTTATTATTATATTTCAAGTCATATTTAGACAAATCGTTGTCCGCACATCGCATAGCGACTAATTTAATCACCCATATTTCCAAAACCGAAGTTTTTAAGGTAACTTGGGTGGTATAGTACCAAAGTTCTGGTCCTATTCTTTCATCCTACGTGTACGTCATGCTGACACACTGCCGTATTTATTTTATGTTTTATGTCAAACTTAGGTGGACCACTGTCCACACATCCAAAGCGACTATTTTAATCACCCGTATTTCCAAAACCTAAGTTTTTAAGGTAACTTGGGTGGTATAGTACTAATGTTCTGGACATATTCTATCATCCTATGTGTACGTCATGTTGGCACACCTCCGTATTTTTTTTATATTTCGTGTCAAACTTCGACAAATCCTTGTCCGCACATCGCATAGCGACTAATTTAATCAGCCATATTTCCAAAACCTAAGTTTTTAAGGTAACTTGGGTGGTATAGTACTAAAGTTCTGGACCTATTCTATCATCCTATGTGTACGTCATGTTGGCACACTTCCGCATTTATTTTTATATTTAATGTCAAACTTCGACAAATCGTTGTCCGCACATCGCATAGCGACTAATTTAATCACCCATATTTCCAAAACCTAAGTTTTTACGGTAACTTGGGTGGTATAATACAGAAGTTCTGGTCCTATTCTATCACCCTATGTGTACGTCATGTATCCACAATTCCGTATTTATTTTAATATTTCATGTCAAACTTAGACAAATCGTTGTCCGCACATCGCATAGCGACTAATTTAATCACCCATATTTCCAAAACCTAAGTTTTTACGGTAACTTGGGTGGTATAATACAGAAGTTCTGGTCCTATTCTATCACCCTATGTGTACGTCATGTATCCACAATTCCGTATTTTTTTTTATATTTCATGTCAAACTTAGACAAATCGCTGTCCGCACATCTCAATGCGACTACTTTAATCAGCCATATTTCCAAAACCTAAGTTTTTACGGTAACTTGGGTGGTATAGTACTAAAGTTCTGGACCTATTCTATCATCCTATGTGTACGTCATGTTGGCACACCTCCGTATTTTTTTTATATTTCGTGTCAAACTTCGACAAATCTCTGTCCGCACATCTCAATGCGACTATTTTAATCAGCCATATTTCCAAAACCTAAGTTTTTACGGTAACTTGGGTGGTATAATACAGAAGTTCTGGTCCTATTCTATCACCCTACGTGTACGTAATGTTGGCACACCTCCGTATTTATTATTATATTTCATGTAATACTTAGACAAATCGTTGTCCGCACATCGCATAGCGACTAATTTAATCACCCATATTTTAAAAACATAAGTTTTTAAGGTAACTTGGGTGGTATAGTACTAAAGTTCTGGACCTATTCTATCATCCTATGTGTACGTCATGTTGGCACACCTCCGTATTTTTTTTATATTTCGTGTCAAACTTCGACAAATCTCTGTCCGCACATCGCATAGCGAGTACTTTAATCAGCCATATTTCCAAAACCTAAGTTTTTACGGTAACTTGGGTGGTATAATACAGAAGTTCTGGTCCTATTCTATCACCCTATGTGTACGTCATGTATCCACAATTCTGTATTTATTTTTATATTTCATGTCAAACTTAGACAAATCGCTGTCCGCACATCTCAATGCGACTACTTTAATCACCCATATTTCCAAAACCTAAGTTTTTACGGTAACTTGGGTGGTATAGTACTAAAGTTCTGGACCTATTCTATCATCCTATGTGTACATCATGTTGGCACACCTCCGTATTTTTTTTATATTTCGTGTCAAACTTCGACAAATCTCTGTCCGCACATCTCAATGCGACTACTTTAATCAGCAATATTTCCAAAACCTAAGTTTTTACGGTAACTTGGGTGGTATAATACAGAAGTTCTGGTCCTATTCTATCACCCTACGTGTACGTAATGTTGGCACACCTCCGTATTTATTATTATATTTCATGTCATACTTAGACAAATCGTTGTCCGCACATCGCATGGCGACTAATTTAATCACCCATATTTCCAAAACCTAAGTTTATAAGGTAACTTGGGTGGTATAGTACTAAAGTTCTGGTCCTATTCTTTCATCCTACGTGTACGTCATGCTGACACACTTCCGTATTTATTTTATATTTTATGTCAAACTTAGGTGGATCGCTGTCCACACATCCAAAGCGACTATTTTAATCACCCGTATTTCCAAAACCTAAATTTTGACGGTAACCTGAGTGGTATAATAATATAGTTCTAATCCTATTCTATCACCCAATGTGTACGTCATGTATCCAAAATTCCGTATTTATTTTAATATTTCATGTCAAACTTAGACAAATCGTTGTCCGCACATCGCATAGCGACTAATTTAATCACCCATATTTCCAAAACCTAAGTTTTTACGGTAACTTGGGTGGTATAATACAGAAGTTCTGGTCCTATTCTATCACCCTATGTGTACGTCATGTATCCACAATTCCGTATTTTTTTTATATTTCATGTCAAACTTAG